>CM045944.1:0-600000 GCA_025177825.1 Aechmea fasciata | reverse complement strand
TCTTTAGAATTAATCGGATACTCAGATGCGGATTGGGCTGGCTCTGCAGATGACCGGAAAAGTACTAGTGGAGCATGTTTTTATCTTGGCCACCGTTTGGTTGCATGGCACAGTAAGAAACAAAACTGTATTGCACTCTCAACCGCTGAGGCAGAGTACATTGCAGCTGTTAGTTGCTCCACTCAATTATTATGGATGAAAAGCTTATTGAGTGACTACCGGATCCCTTCTACCACCGTTACAATTCTTTGTGATAATACAAGTGCGATAAATATTTCAAAAAACCCTGTGTTACACTCTCGTACAAAACACATTGAACTTGGATATCATTTTCTAAGAGAACTAGTTGATTCAAACATTCTTCAACTTGAATATATTTCCACTGATAATCAACTAGCAGATATTTTGACAAAACCTTTAGATCAAAAACGATTTCTACATTTAAGAAAAGCAATTGGTATGAATCTTATAGTCTAGATTTATTCTATGGGCCATAGTTGTTGCATATAATATATGGTGTTTCATTGCATTTTTTTAAATGTTTCTCGTGTAGATTGTGGTATCCATGACATGACTTTAATTGATTCTTGAAGGTATTTGACTTAGTCAAGTTTATTTTTATCTTTGTTTGACGTCTTATTTGTTGATTGACTTGACGGATTAAATTTCTTTTGAGTACATGTTGTTAAAATTGATACATCTTATCTTGACCTTCAAACAATGTGCTCGTCTTGTTTGATTATTTGCCTTGATATGAATATTGATTTTCCAATTTCTTGAAATTATCATACTATCGTCAAATTGGAGGTTGCACTTTCTTAGGGGGAGTCTTACCTGCTGTTATTTATTATAAATAAAAGATGTGGAAAGAGTTACATCCCTATTGGGAGTGTGAAAACTACCACCACATGGAGGAAAGAGCTACCACCCTGGTCGTCCGGCAAGTGTGTGCAGCTACCACATGTATTGACATTGCATCTAAAAAAAAATTATATTCAAATAAGAATATTGAATTGAGAAAAAGATGCATCGGAGATGGAAAAATTTGATGATATATCTCCAAGGTGATATAAGGTGGAGTTACGAATAAAAGATGCTCTTGCATCGGAGATGGAAAAATTTGATGATATATCTCCAAGGTGATATAAGGTGGAGTTACGAATAAAAGATGCTCAAAGAGCCACTCCTTTCTAATTCTGTGCATAATTCAATTTGACTATATTATTTCAATTTCATTTTTTTTTTGGACTATCGTAATCTTACTCTTGGTAGATATGAGAATGAAACAACACTTTCAATTTTTAGCTCTTGTTTGATGTGTGGACTTTCACACGATACTCATTTTAAATTTGTTCTGGATTGCCGATATGACAAATTTTGACGTTTTATTTCAAAAATAACTTTTGACTTCGTCATACTATTTTTATGAATAACTTTGTTTAAAGTCATTGGAAATTCACATAAATTTTTATTTTTATTTTTTAAAATAAATTTATTTCTGGGGTTTCGCGTTTCTGGAACCGGTCCCTCACCTTGACGGACCGGTCCCGCCGCGCGACGAGTTTTATAAACCTCTAGGGTTTTTCGTTTTGTTTCAAACCAAAACTTTTTCCCTCTTTCTCTCTCATGCTCCTGAGAACACCAGGAGAGTCTTGAAGTGATTTCTTCTCGATTTCTTCCTTGATTTGGTAATAAACCCTAATTTTTGGTTCATTCTTGCATTTCTTGCGAAATTAGGGCTTTTTCTTGCGTTTTTCATGTTTTCTTGGATTTTGATCTTTATAACATGGATAGAACACTTGTTTTTTTGTATAAATCTTTGTTCTAGAGTTGATTCAACATGTTTTATCACAACTCTCCATTTTTCTTCTCATGATTTTGCAATGTATCACATGAATGCTATATTTTTTCTGCTGTGGGTTCCTTTCTGCGAAATTTTTTCTGCAGTAAGTTCTTTCTCTTGTGTTTGATTGCATCCTTACATATCTTTAGTGGCCCTAGGATAGTCTAGTTAAACTTTTATTCTTCACTCATAAAGTTCTCAATAAAATGATGTTCATTGGTTCTTCGACATTTCTTACTACAGGGTATTTCTTTTGAAAATGTTTTCCATGATTTTGGTACTTGTATTCCTCATGGCTAGTGGCAAGGGTAGTAAACGCCGTCGTTCCTCTACTCCACCAACTCCGGCACCTCCTGTTGAGGATGTTGGAAGTGAGTACGTCCCTGAGGACGAGGACTCCGATGCTGATTCGGTAGATTGGGAGAACTTACCTATCGAGACCTTGACGAAAGCGAAAGGGAAAAAGAAAGTGACTGAAAAGGAGAAGCGAAAGAAGAAAATGTCTGAAAAGGAGAAGGGGAAGAAGAAAGTGACTGCGAAAGAAAAAGGAAAACAGAAAGTAACAGAGAAAGAACACAATAAAGAAAAAGGAAAGGAGAAAGCTAAGCCCGTTCGTGGTCGGAAGAAATCTATTGGTATTGAGATCCGGGAACCAATGTACGATAGCTTGTCTTCCGGTAGCACGATCCCCGTCTATCCCGATGAACCGGTTGATCCCAAACGGCGCTCAATGTTTTCTTCAAAGTTATGCATTGCTGAGCGATTCGTTGCCGTTAAACAATTGGTCCAGCATTCACCAAAATTTGAAACCTTGCTCGACAACGGTGATCTACATGAAGCTTGCAATTTCTGCAAGAAAACGGGATATGGTCTCGAGTTGATTCGAGAATTCTATATGCGTGCCGGGTTCTTGGAAGAGACCGAGGTGGTCCTTATAGCTTTAAGACAACAGTACGTGGAGTTGAATGTACGGTAACACCTGACGAGATTGCATCGGTTCTTGAAATGGACGCTCAGATTGATGGTGTTGATTATCTTCACTCCGGTTTCGACTCCATCAAAGATTGGTTGAAAATCATGAAAGAACTTACTCTACCAAACACTGATTCGAATGGACTTCTTGTAATGTCCAAGGACTTGAAGCTTGAGTATCGGTTTTTGAATTTTCTGATCTGCTACAATGTGATGCCATTGGTTAATGCGGGAGTAGTTTGGTGGGATCGAATGTTATATATGTATCTTCTTACGTTTCCCGAGCTCGTTCATCTGCGGAACATCAACTTAAATGTTCCGTTTTTGATTTGACGTCGCATGGCTAAAGACATCAAGACTTCGAGTCATGCTGAGCGCTTACCTTTCCCACTTCTCCTCATGCGTCTTCTTGACAAGTTTGGCGTTGATACTCGGTGCAGTTATTATGAGTTTCCCCTAGGTGAAATCAGCGAGACTACGTGTGACGCACTGAACTTTCGCAAATAGCAAGGTTCGAGTGTTGAATGTGAGATCTGAGCTTGTCCAGATTTTCTAGAGGATCGTTGACTGTGTTCCGACCTATGGCACGAGTACCTAGGTTAGTGGATGAATTCCAAACACTAAAGTCCAAAAAGTTGGATTTTAGGTTGCTCTCGGGTTGGAGTTCTGTGCCCTTGTACTGGTACAAAATGGTGTCTATATCGGTACAGCCATGATGGCTATACCGGTACAGACCGAGATTTATACCGGTATAAATGGGCAGTCTTGGCAAACCCGAGGCTCGGGTTTGGTCAAGCTAGGAGGTTTGTACCGCACAAAATCGATTTGTACCGGTACAAGCCGGGCACGTGCACCGTGCGAACTGCAGGGGTGTTTTAGCATTTTGTTGCTTCTATAACATCACCCCCTCGCCCCTAGGGCTCATTTGAGCCATCCCACAGCAGGAATAGAGGTAAGGAGCCCCCCCTCTCTTCTCCTCCCTTGCATTCCTATGGGTTTTGGTTGGATTTCTAAGAGATTGATCTCTCTTTCTTTCTCTTTTTGCCTCCTAGAGTCATTGTTTTCTTGGTAGAGGCTTGGAGCTTGAACTTGGAGCTCATTTGGAGGAGGATCTTCACTTCTAGAGGGTTGTGGACTTGGTTTGAAGCTTCAAAGAGGTAGGAAAACATCTCTTTTCCTTTAAATTCATGTTTTGGAGCTTTCTACTAGATGAAACCCTAGATTTTGAAAATTAGGGTTTTATTTGTGGCTTTTTGATTAGAAGCTTTTAGATTCCTTTTGAATGGTTTAGAACCTTTGTTTAAGTTGCCTTGGGAAGGATCTAACCTCCATTTGAAGTTTGGAGTGGGATTTCTACACTCGAGGTGAGTTTTCTTGCTCTCTAGTATAGAAGCTTAAAGTTTGAACTCATGGTTCAACTTTAGAGGTTGTAACTCCTAGGATTTACTTTGTAGGGTACTAGGAGTAGGAATCGAAGCTTCGTTAGCGATTCGGAGCGTCGCTTGGGCAGTCGGTGGGTTTGGCCTCACCTAGCACAATGAGAAATTCTCATTGGTGCTTATGTGTCTATGGTTATTTAGAAATTCATGCAATTTCATGTTATGTATATTATTATTGAATTTTGGAGTGCTTAAAACATATGTGTTATGTATAATGTAAATTTTCCTCTATAAAGTAGAGATGCATGATTGTGAGACTATATAATTGTTAGCACTCTAGTTGGACTTGCGAATGCATTGTTGTAGTGTAATTGTCATACAATTATGGACTTAGAACTATGCTTGACATAGGAGAAAAGCTAGTGTCATAAAGCGGCACTAGACTTGGCACGTATAGTGTTATACTGAGCTAATGTCATAAAGCGGCATCAGGCTCGAAATTGAACTTTGACATAGTAAAATCTAGTGTCATGAGAATTATTGAACTAGACCTTAGGGTTGCTAGTTACTACTACCTTGTGAGAGACATGAGGACTTGACATTGACATAGGCCGTTGTACATCTATTGTATTCCATGTTAGAGACATGATGACATAGAGATAGGCCACTGAGATACTTGTACATTCCATGTTAGAGACATGATGACTTGAGACTTGTGACGGACCTTGTGACTTGCCATTGTGCTCATTCGCACATGCTTGTGAGGGTCGCTCCCTACAAACCGGCACTCCGGAGTTGGCCATCGCGATACTTATTCCCCGTACGGGATTGGGCGCCGAAGTGGATTGCCGTGGGACAGTCTCGTCTCTAGGGTGGGGATGTTGACTACCACGGGGCCATTAGGCTCGGCATCGGCTAGGCAGCCTTCGGGTGGGCATCGGCCAGACCACCTTAGGGTGGGTCATATCAGAATTAAACTTAAAGTAGTTTACTTGATCCTAAAAGAGAATTGAACTGTAACCTTCAATGGTAAATAATAATCACTACTAGATAGGACTTAGTAGTTGGATTACTTGGACTTGTAGTATACTTGATAGATTGTCTTTTACATCTTAGTATACTTGTTGTTAATAGATCATATCTCTTATATGTTGGAACAGTGAATCATGATAACCATTTAATCATACTTTGGTGTATTATTTCCAGCATTTCTTTCATGCTTTAAATACAATCGTTTAAATATCGCTTTAATTACTCTTTTTGGTTTGGGCTTAGTGGCGCAATGGTTTAGGTCAGTAATTGCCCACTGGGAACTATAAATTATAGTTCTCACGCCCTCTGTTTTGTTTACTTTTCAGTGCCTTCCGCATCGGGGGAGGTTCGGGACCGCGGCAAGGGTGTTGCCTCGGGATAGCTACGCGGTGAGAGATCCTTTGGGATAGGTGGTCTGCTACTCTTCATTTTCTTTTGGAGAGGCTTTGAGAGTTTACCTTGTATAGAGACCACCCCATTTAGTATATTTTGAGCTATTTACGATAGTTGTACTACTTATGTTTTGTTTATACTATTGTGTAGTTTACTTTCCTATCCTCTACTTGTTGTTAGTTCTAGTTATTTGTGGCTCTAATATTTTTAGTTTTTAGCCTTTGATTGTTTAATTTCCGCTGTTTTTAGTTAGACGCCTTGTATGTGTTGACATATGGCGGGTCTGGTCACATTACAGGGAAGGCCCTGCCGGCCTCGGGGCGTGACACTACGCTTGCGAAGTCTTTGGGTGGTCAACTTCAATCGGACATTCGACGATCGCCTACGGAAGGTTTACAAGGCACTAAGAAATCAACGAAGCCTAGTTCGTCACGAGCTACTGCTAGTGCTGCTGACTCCACTGCTGCTCCATACCGTGACACACTGTTCCGCGAAGTAAATCGACTTTCTGCGGAGGTTGCCGAGCTGCGAAGAATGGTCCAAGCCATTTTCGACAAGCTTGGTTGTGTTCTGCCAGCTCCTACTACTACTCCTTCTCCTCCTTCTGGTGATGGTTCTACTTGATGGTTGGATTCCTCTTGTATCCATTTTGGCGTTTCATTGACAAAAAGGGGGAGATGGATCATGGATATAGGAGTGGATATAGGATGGTTCCTAGCTAGACACGAACACACGGACACCACTTTACTTGACATTACTTGGTTTGCTTTGACTCTACTTGGCTTACTTTGACTCTTTTTGTTTACTACACTTGATACTTCACTTGTTTTTGCCTAGTTTTTGCTTTGCTTACTAGTTTTTGCTTTGCTTACTACTTCTCAAAGTGATTGTAATATAAATGTTACTTTGATATCTTTTGATGTGTGAATTCTTCACCTTGATTCTCTTTATTGAGCTTATTGCATATCTTGATGAGTTTATGGAGAGTTCTTGCAGGTAACTTCAAGACTTCAAAACTCCTTGTCTAGAATAAGTCATAGAGTTTGTCTTAGGATGTGAAAGTGTACTTTTTTCTTTCTTGCATCGTTCATGTAAGGGAACGTTGGTTGGTGATTGCAACGATCTCTTATCTTCTCTAGTTTCATTTCTTTGAGTAATATTTGTATTATGTTTTGTCACGAAACCGCCAAAGGGGGAGATTGTTAAGGAATTTTCTAAGTTGGCGAGTTTCGTGTGATGGTAAGGAGTTTTGGAGATGAAGATGAAGATCGAATCAAAGGTTTAACAACATGAGCAATTCAAGAGCAAAATCAAGAAAGGATGAAGTTCGGTAATTCAGGTATGAACTAGAACACTTTATGGTGTAGTTTAATTCATAAAAACATGATTAGAAGACACTAGAAGTTTTGAAGTTGAGTTTTTAACGAAATTGAGTTTTCATACTGCATAGTTGGTTGTGAGGACCGGTCCCCACATTGGGAGGACCGGTTCCAGTAAGCACCTTCTGCGCAACAATGCATGAGGGACCGGTTCCTTGTCTTTGAAGACCGGTTACAGTAAGCCCTCTTTGCATTACATTGATGAAAGACCGGTTCCCTGTCTTTGAGGACCGGTTCCAGTAAGCCCTATTTTCATGACGTAAAGAGAGAGACCGGTCTCCCATCTTTGAGGACCGGTTCCAGTAACTGAGATTTTCCATGACGCAAAGAGAGATCGGTCCCCTGGATCAAAGAAATCAGTCTGTCGGTAATTAAATTCTGTTGCGCAGAGGAGGACCGGTCCCTGACTTTGAGGACCGGTCTCTGAAGACGAAATATGTTTTTAAAGATCGTGTTTTTAAAACTAAATCTATCTAGATGTCTTCTAAACATATAAATATGAGATGATGGGTCATAGGTATACAAGACTTAGAGAGAAATAATATGAAAAACCCTAGAAAGCTTGTGATGTTTTTCTTCGATCAATAGTTTTCAAAAACCAAGCTTTTAGGGTTCGATCATCGATACTGTCACGCCCCGAGACCGATCCATTTGGCTTGAACAATGTACGCCGCGAACTTACGTAGCTTCCCTATCCGCCCAAGGCTCAACAAGTACAGATAGAGTATAAATTTTACACATGCGGAAGCATACACAAAAGGCTTACACGAGGGTAAGCAACATAGCCAAAATGAAAGTAACTAATGTAAACATACAAGTACTATGATTAATTGCAATCACATACATGCATAATTCTCACAACTTGAATTCTTTAAAGTCCTTACAATTTAATGCATCATTTCTTTCTTACATCACATTTACCTCAAAATGAAATTTGATTATAATTAAAGTTAGACAACTATAATCATCAAATACAAAAGATGATATAAAGGAAAATGCGACTATAGCAAAAATAAGGTAACTCGGGCGGTCTCTACCTAGGGCTCGATGCCCTTACCGCGGTCCTCGGCCGGCTCGCTAGGTCCCGGCCCTGTGGAAATAGTGGGGTGAGAACTACAACAAAGTTCCCAGTGGGTTCGGCCACCAACCACGCCGACTTTCCCACTAGGCCTAATTCAAGCGTAATAGAAAGAAAGGTAAGATAATAACCAACTATCAAATGCAGCTAATACGCTTGAAAGTAAACAGTAAGATGCTCAAATTAAAGCTTATGATGGTTGAAAGATCATAGTTCAATACCCAATCTCTTGGCTAACCCGTGGGTTCGCCCTCAACACGACTCAACCAAACCAAATCCCTATTGTCGGGGAGAGAAAACACTACGACCCGACGGGACCGTCCTCTGGGGAGAGAAAACACTACGACCCAGTGATGACAACTCCGGAGCACATCGCCCGAGGGGGAGCTACCGCGCCTCGAGCAAGGACTATATGGTGAGTACGATCAATCCTTAACTTTAAGGATTCCAGTTCAATCCATTCCTTGACCTCAAGGAGACTATGTTCATATGACCCTTAACTCTAAGGTTGTTGTCATAATGTAAATCTCAAAACTCTACTAGTGTTGTGTACACTACTTGTTCTTGTTCTCGATGCCATACAAGTTGTCTAAGTATTCCAGACTCACACTTGTCACAATCTCTAAGTTCATGTCCAATGTCACATTCACTTGTCAATTACATTACGTTCTTGTTCTTTAACATGCATACATAGGGTTCTTGTTCTCTTACCATACAATCTCATACAAATCTACCTCATGCATTTGAACTCACAAAAGCAATAAGAAATATATATTAAACCCTACAATGTAACTTGCTCAATACATAAATATGCTCAAAATGTGACACTTAGACATAGAGGGAAGTTCGATGTCTTTGGAATGCACCACCCACCTTAGAATATTTTTGTGGAGTTGCCCAAGAAATCTCACGGCCAACCGGTGCCTAGGTTGAAACCTGTTACGTTAAAAGTTGACCCAATCAGGCCATTTTACATAGCAACTCTATGATCGGCTTTTCGTAAAAATAAACGGAGTTGCCCCACGCGTCAGGGATACCCCCAATTAGGTTTTCACAAGGTCAATTTACCTTGGAAACACCCTAGGGCAAAAGCCCCAATTTCCAAACCCTAACAATGCCATTTTGGCATTCCCATGGGATTGATCTCAACCACAAGCAAAAGAAAGCTTGTAGACCCATGAGAAGCTCTTTAGAACCATTCCTAAGCCATTAGAACCATCTATTTGGGGTTTACTACAAACCCTAGCCAACCACTATGAGAGCACTTGAAGCTCTCATGAGGTTTCATGGTGTTCATAGCCATACAAGTCCTCTAATACTAGAAAAAAGCTAGAAAGCTCCAAAACTTAGGAGAAAATCAAAACCCTAGAAGTTTACTTGTGAGAACTTACCTCTAGTGCAAAGCCTCTCCAAGCCCTTGGTGTAGGAGAGCTTCAAAGTCCTCCAAAAGCTCCAATGTCCCCTTCTTCTTCCTCTCCTTCTTCTTCTCCTCCAAACCCTAGAGCACTTCTAGAGAGAGAAAGTGAGCAAAAGAGAGTGAGAGGGATGAAAAGAGAGTGTGTGCTGTGAGGGAGAGGGGTTAGGGCTAATAACATGTTGTAACATTTACAACTAAGCCCCCCAAACCCAAGTATTTACATTCTGCCAGACTGGGCAGTTTCGGGTTCAAGGTCCGGACCTTGGCCTCAAGTCCGGATCCCGAGAGCAGGATTTTCAGGACATAGCCATTTTTCTGAAATTTCGCAGGCTAAGTCCGAACTTAGATTCTAAGTCCGGATCCCGAGAGCAGGATTTTCAGGACTTAGCCAAATTTCAGCTTTTCGCAGCTGGGGCACCTTGTGACATCCGGACTTCACTTGGGAAGTCCGGTCTTGGCTGCTCCAAGTCTTGGAATTCCTCCAGACTTGCAGTTTAGCTTTTCCAAGACCCCGCTTTTGCCACGCACGGGTTCCAAAGCACTTAGAACCCATACTAACTCGCTTCACTCCGGGTTCCGCTCATGTCGACGGAACTCGGCACGCTTTACGGGGAAGTGGGTTGTTATAATATGAAAAACCCTAGAAAGCTTGTGATGTTTTTCTTCGATCAATAGTTTTCAAAAACCAAGCTTTTAGGGTTCGATCATCGATACGATTCTACGAAAAGAATTTGATATCTTTAAGAATCGTTTTGATGATGAACTTCTAGGGTTTTCGCTCCTCATCTCATATGTGCTTTCTAAGTTCATAAAATCACCACAAAGTTTCCTCAATCTCTTCGAACTTCGGACGAAGTTTGGCGCGTGGATTTCGCGTGAAGGACGTGGATTCGGTGAGCGTTTCGTGGATTCGAGACGTGGATGCTGTGAGGATTTGCAGCGGGATCGATAGAAAGATTTCCGTTGATCGAGGACCAACGGAGACGATCTACAACGAGGATTCGGTAAAATCGAGTTGTGTTTTGGGTCAAATCACTTGTACTTGATTTTTCTATAGTGGATGGTTTTGCGTGATCGGTCCCGTGAGTTTTTCTCTCCGATTTGGAGTTTTCCCACGTTAAATCTCGGTGTTTGATTTTTATTTTCCGTATTTATTTATTTTGCATCGAGATTCCTTATTTTTGCCGTTTACACCTATTCACCCCCCTCTAGGTGTTAATTACCTTTTAGATCTTTGGGATTCATATCTCACAGGAGGACCGGTCTCCAGTTACAAGGACCGGTCCCAGAGAGTGGAATTCCAGGACTTAGCCATTTTTCTCGTCGTCATGCCGCCGGACGGAGACTTCTCCAAGCATGGAGACCGGTCTCCAGCTGCTCCAATTCTGGAATTTTTTCCAGAATTGCTATGTTTTGCTCATCGGGTCCCATTTTCACTTCACATAAGTTCTAAAACTCTTAGACCCTTGTGGCAATTGTCTCACTCTGCATTCCGCTCGTTTCGACGGAACTCGGCACATTTTACGAGGAAGTGGGTTGTTACATTCTCCACCCCTTAGATTTAGTTTTGTCCGCGAAACTAACTTACTTAAAGTCTAGATTCTTACCTCAATCCAGATTTTCGAATAGATGGGGATAGTGCTCCCGCATCACGCTCTCGAGCTCCCACGTAGCTTCCCGGTTGTTATGTTTACTCCAACGGACCTTGATATACGGAATCCTCCGGTTCCGTAGCTTTCTTTCTTCCCGATCGATTATGTATGCCGGGAACTCGTCATAGTTATATCCTCTTGAATCTCTAACGGTATGTACGAGAGAATATGATCGGGATCATGAATATACTTGCGGAGATTTGATACATGGAATACGTCATGGACTCCCGCAAGCCTCGGTGGTAATGCTAGCTTGTAAGCTACTGCTCCGATTCGTTCCAAAATCTCAAACGGTCCAATATACCGAGGACTTAATTTTCCTCAGATTTCAAACCGTTTAACTCCTCGTGTAGGCGACACCTTTAGGAATACGAAATTAATTTGATTTTTATGAATTTCTGCATGAAAAAGGCTATTTTTCGAAATTCTGATTTTTTATACCGGTACAGATTCATCCTATACCGGTATAAAATACTGTAGCCGCGCGATATTATACCGATAAGGATTCATTTTTCTCCCTCTACACTCATTCAAACCCGGCTCTTTCTCTCTCTAAAACCCCCCTGAGGTCCTCTCCTCCAGATCTACTCGATTTCCCTCTCAAACAACTTGTTTTTAGCTCGGATCACAGGTAAAACCCGTTTTTTACATTTTTTTTGAATATTCCGGGACAAGAGTTCGATCTCAGATATTACTCGTTTTTGATGCAATTTTTTGCTGTAATTCACTATCTGAACTGATTATCTTGCATCTAGAACACCTAGAACACCTTAGTTTGCGTTATTTTTGACAGATTTATGCTCTAGGGTTCTAAAATATTGGTTTTTCGAAAAAAATTGTTTGATCTCTGTTTTTGTTCGTTTTTGATGCATTTTTTTGCTATAAATCAATGATTGGACATATATTCTTGCATCTAGAACACTTAGAACACATTAAAATCCGTTATTTTTTACAGACTTATGTTCTAGGGTTCATTTTTGGTGGAATTTCGGGATTTTTGAAAATGTGCCAAATTTGATGAAATTTTCTGCATGAATTAAGTTTGATATTGCATTATTATTTATTCTGAGATTATTGGTGAATTTTTCAGAATTTTTAGAACATTTTTCAGGATTTGTTCATTTTCGGCTACTTTCTATATGTAGGAAAATGGCGTTTTCGCTAGTCTTGGTGCTTTTGGTGCTCATGGCCACGGGAGGTGGTCGCCGTGGTAGTAGAGGCCGACGGAGTGTCTCTAAAAGGACACGTGCCGCCGAGGAGCCTGAGGGATCGGACCCCGACTATCAAGCCGAGGAGGTCAAGAAAAAGAGGAAGAAGTTCTGTAGAGCCTGTTTCCCGTCCCGACAAGGGAAAAGGCATTGCTGGTGAGTCATCACGCGGAGGTGGTGCTACCAGGGAGCGTCGAGCCAAGAGGGATACTGAGGTTCCTCCTGCGAGGGCTCGAGCCTTTTCTACTCGTTCCTGCATTGCAGAGCGGCACGTCAACTTCACGGAGCTCACAGAGCAGGTTCCTGATTTTGGTCGCTTATTGCTTAGAGTCCCCATTGAGCCGGTTGGTCGTGTTCCGGCTCGCTCACCTTCTCGTGTGGAGCTTATTCGGGAATTCTATCTGCGGGGCTTAATTCTAGCTGAGGATGAAGAGACAGGAACCTTTGTTTTTGAGACTTCGGTGCGAGGAAAAAAGCTCACGGTCACACCTTATGATATTGGTGAGTTGTTGGGGATGGAAGTTGATACTATGGGGCTTCATTATACAGCTGGGCCACTTCAGTCGTCGACCGACTGGGAGACCGTGGTTGCCGCCATCTGCAAGCCGGGCACTCGCACGGATCGCGCATTGTTGGAGTCCAAGGACTTGCGCCCTGAGTATCATCTCTTGTCTCTAATTATTTGCTACAATGTTCAACCTACTATTGGGACAAAGAGGCTTCGCTGGGAACGCTTTGTATTGCTCTATCTCTTTGGACATCCTGAGCAGACTCATGGGTTAAACATGAACATCCCTTTTCTGATATGGCAGCGAATGGTGCATGTGATTCAGTCCTCTACACGACGCGATCTACTTCCGTATCCCCTGCTGATTACTTGGATTTTGCGAGCAAACGGAGTAGACACTGAGTGTGCTAAGTATGACTTTGGACTGGGTTCGATTGATGCGGTGACTTGGGCGAAGTCTGTGAGCACCTTGAAGACTTTTCAAAGAGACTCAAGGAGCTCCACCGCCCGCAAAGATCGAGCAAAGGCTGCACCTTCTCCACCTCCACCGTCACGACAAGCAGAGCGTGCACCGCCTGCAGGGTCCTCTAGATCAGGAGGCGCAGTCACTTTGGACACACTTCATCGTGACATGGGTGAACTCACGAAGGAAGTAAGTTTTCTCAAGAAAGGATTCAAGAGTATGGAGAAAGGAATGAAGAGGATCTTGGAGAAGATGGGTTGCACGCATGATGATATCTTTCCATCGACCTCATCCTATCAGCGCTCTGTATCTCGCCAGCCGTTCCTGCCTGGTGTCGGCCCAGAGACTGCAGGTTCTGGATCTCCTGCTAGAGGAGATGATGACGATGACGAGGCGACTGAGTGACTTCTGCCTCGACTTCTCTGTTACTGCTGATTTACTGCTTATCTTAGGATCATGTTTAGTTTCCTTTATGTGTTTTTTTCTTGATGTTTATCTTTTCTTATGCATCTCGGTTTGTAACTATGATTTAACTACTGTTTAGTTTGTGTTTCTTTCTATCTCTGTTTCTTTTTGGCAATTTTTGACAAAAAGGGGAGAATGGACTACAGGTACAGGGGGAGTTGATAGTGCATACACGTAGGGGGAGATGCATATACAAAGGGGGAGAAATGATTAAGGAGGGAGATGGAAGTATTTTTGAGCAAAGAAAAGTATTTGAAAAGTTGATGGAACAAGGACAAAGAGAAGAGGAGAAGAGGAGAAGAGAAGATGAGAACAAAGAGATTGTTGATTGACTAATATTTTGATTGTCTATTTTCGTTTGAAATTGTTTTACAGGACATCAAGACTTCAAGACTCCTAGTTGTGTCTAAGTCATAGAGTTTGTTTTAGGAGTTTTTGATGTATTTTTGGATCTTAATTGTATTTGGATATATTACACGCGAGAAGTTTAATATTTTGGTGATGACATTGAACTTCGTTTCTCTTTATGATGTAATTTTAGTGAGCTTTTGTGTTTTATCACGAAATTGCCAAAGGGGGAGATTGTTAAGGATTTTGTGTTGGCAAGTTTCGTGAATTGAGTCGGAGTCTTGAAGGATCGGAGCGGATCGAAGAACGGTGAAGAATCAAAGACTTCGAAGAAAGAGGAATTGGCTCACGATAAGAATCACGATGCCTAGGTAAGTTTTTAGTTCATGTTATGGTGATTCATACTTAGTTATAGGCATTAGAATCATAAAATCATTGTATAACGGATTAGAAATTGTATCGGAACTATGTAGTTTTCGAAAAGTGAAATTTCAAAGAAAATACAAAGTTATACCGTATAAAATTGGTTTTGTACCTAAGGTAAAAAAGTTGCTATACCTAAGATAGCCATCAATCCATTACCTAATGGCTCTTCGCAGAAAAATCTTCCGTCATTGCATTACCTAATGGCCCCGTTTTTGTACAAGAAGGTAAAAATCTGATTTTTCTCTAATCCGAATCTAATTGATTCTAAAGTCTATAAATAGGTTCTTAGGGTTCTCTAACTTCGTGCACTTCATGATTATACATGTTTGAGAAACCCTAGAGGCTAGGAATTCCTTCCAAACCTATTTTCTACTAAATAGCCTCTTTTAGGTCAAATCGAGATATAGTAATTCTTACTTTATATGTCGATTTGATCTACGATTCGTTTGGAGTTTTCTTCTTCGGTTTTCATCGATACTCCAACGAAGGATCACCATATTCATGATTCTATTCATGGTGGCGTCGTGGATTCGGCGTGATTGAAGACTTCGTGGATTCGGAGCGTGGCGTCGTGGATTCGGCGTATTGAAGACTTCGTGGATTCGAAGCAAGGTGTTTCGTGGATTCGGAACATGGGCGTTCGTGGATTCGGACGTGATCGTGGACAACTCGGTGGAGTGCGCGGAGATCCATAAGAGCGTTAGAGAGGTTAAGTCCGTGGAGTCGGTAATCACCTTGTAATCTTTTCTTTTAGTGGATTGGTATTCGCGTGTTGGTCCCGTGGGTTTTTTACTCCGAGTTGGAGTTTTCCCACGTAAATCTCGGTGTGCTTTTTAATTTCCGCATTTACCTTTTTAAAGCATCGAGAATTGTGGTTTTTGGCCGATACACCTATTCACCCCCCTCTAGGTGTTGTTTGATACAATCTAGATAGATCCTTGGGGCTTCCCCGTAACTTACAGCCGACATCAAACTCAATATCCTTTCTTCGTTTGTCTGCATAACTCTTCTGCCGCGATTGCGCCATCGCAAGTCGTTGGCGGGCAAGGCGAACTTTCTCCTCTGCCTCTCGCACTACATCCGGGCCGAGAACAGATTTCTCGCCCACGTCGCTGCAATGAATTGGAGAGCGGCACTTTCTTCCATAAAGGGCCTCGAATGGTGCCATCACAATACTTTCTTGATAACTGTTATTGTACGCGAACTCCGCCAGCGGTAAATTGTCGTGCCAATTGCCCTTGTAGTCAAATACACACGCACGAAGCATATCCTCAAGTATTTGGATCGTTCTCTCCGATTGTCCATCACTTTGAGGATGAAATGCTGTGCTGAAGTCGAGCCGTGTGCCCAACGCTTCTTGTAGGCTCCTCCAAAAGTGAGAAGTGAACCTCGGGTCCCGATCTGATACGATAGACGCCGGAACCCCGTGAAGTCTCACAATCTCGTCAATATAGACTTGAGCCAACTTGTCCCCCGACCAAGTAATATGAATCGGTAGGAAATGTGCCACTTCGTTAACCGGTCCACGACTACCCAAATTGCGTCGTGTCCACCTTGAGATCGAGGCAACCCGGTCACAAAGTCCATGGCAATATTCTCCCATTTCCAAACAGGTGTAGGTAAGCTTTGTAGTTTCCCCGCCGAAAATCGCCGCTCCGCCTTTACTTGTTGGCAAGTAAGACATTGCGCAACAAATTCTCCAATGTCTTTCTTCATGCCCGACCACCAATATTGCAACTTTAGGTCTTGATACATTTTGGTGCCGCCCGGGTGGATACTATAAGGAGATTGATGCGCTTCTTGCATAATCGCCTTGCGGAGATCCTTGTTCTTGGGTACACACCAACGATTTCGAAATCGTAGTGTGTCGTCGGTCCCAATGCCAAAGTCATCGGCACTACCGTTCTCTACTTCTTCGTGCACCTTCTGGAGATACTCATCGGCAGTTTGCAACTCCTTGATTCTCTTCAAAAAGGTCAGTTGTACCACTAAGGTAGCAAGTGTAGCCGGCACTCCCGGCGCTACTACTTCCAATCCAAGCCGTTGCATCTCCTTGTGCAACAACGGTTGAGGTGTAATTGCTAAGGCTAAGTTTTCTCCCGATTTCCTACTTAGCGCATCGGCAACGACATTTGCTTTTCCGGGGTGGTATAAGATCGTGACATCATAGTCCTTTAACAGCTCTAACCACCGCCGCTGTCGCATATTTAACTCCTTTTGGGTGAACAAGTACTTAAGACTTTTGTCGTCCGTGTAGATTTCACAATGTTCACCGTACAAGTAATGCCTCCACAATTTTAGCGCGAAAATCACCGCGGCTAACTCCAAGTCGTGAATCGGGTAGTTCTTCTCATAAGGCTTCAATTGGCGCGAAGCATATGCTATGATTCGCCCATTTTGCATCAAAACACACCCGAGTCCGATGTAGGAAGCATCACTATATACAACATACGTCTCCCCCGGCGTCGGTAGAGCAAGTACCGGGGTCATCGTCAACCTTTCTTTCAACTCTTTGAAGCTCCGATCGCAATCTTCGCTCCAAACATACTTAACACCCTTGTGAGTGAGACGCGTTAGCGGAGTGGTTATTTTGTAGAACCCCTCCACGAACCGCCGATAGTAACCCGCAAGTCCAAGGAAACTGCGGATTTCCGTTACGCTCATCGGGGGAGGCCAATCTTTAATTGCCTCTACTTTCTTTGGATCCACAGAAATACCCTCACCCGAAATCACATGTCTTAGGAAAGTAACCTCCGAAAGCTAAAATTCACATTTCTTCAATTTGGCATATAATTTCTCTTTTCGGAGTATCTCCAAGACAAGTCTTAAATGCTCATCGTGTTCTTCCTCAGTCCGAGAATATACCAATACGTCGTCAATGAAAACCACGACGCATCGGTCCAATAGCGGACGGAAGACACGGTTCATTAAGTCCATGAATGCCGCTGGGGCATTAGTAAGCCCGAATGACATTACCGTGAACTCATAGTGGCCATACCGCGTACGGTACGCCGTCTTGTGCATATCCTTGGGCCGTATCTTCAACTAATGATACCCCGATTGAAGGTCTATCTTTGAATACACCTTTGACCCTTGTAATTGGTCGAATAAGTCGTCGATCCTTGGCAACGGGTACTTGTTCTTTATTGTGACCTTGTTCAACTCGCGTAATCCACGCAGTCGAAGTGTGCCGTCTTTCTTCTTGACGAATAGCACCGGAGCTCCCCACGGAGACACGCTCGGCCTCACAAAGCCTTTATCGAGCAAGTCCTCCAATTGTGCTTTAAGCTCCTTTAGCTCTACCGGTGCCATCCTATACGGAGCCTTTGAAACTGGCGCCGCCCCGGGAATCAAGTCAATAACGAACTCGACCTCCCGGTCCGGTGGCAATCCCGGTAACTCCGCCGAAAATACGTCCGGGTACTCGCACACCACCCGAATGCCCTCAAGATCCGGGTGTTCCCTTTGGCCGTCCACGATGGTCGCCAAATAGGCCTTACAACCACCCTTTATCATTTTTCTGGCTCTAGTCGTAGATATGGTCGTCGCAAAGCGCGCACCCTTACACCCTCGGTACACCATTTCCTTTTGATTTGGCTCATGAAAAGTGATCACCTTACTTTCGCAGTCAATGACCGCATAGTACTTGGAAAGCCAGTCAAGCCCCAAGATTACATCGAACGACCACAACTGAGTCAGCACTAACATATCGATCGGCATGACCCAATCACCTATCTGGACTGGACACGCCGGACACTCGTCATAGACTGTATAGGCACGCTCGGGGGATTTAATATCCCAGCCTTCCTTATCATGTAAAATCTCTAAGTCATGGGTTCTAGCAAACGATGCACTTATAAATGAATGCAATGCACCCGTGTCGAATATAGCTTGAGCTCTAGTGCCTCTGATAGAGATAATACCTGCCACGATATCGTCGGGAGCTGGAGTCTACTCCTCCACCTGAGTGGCGAAAACCCGTCCACTCGGTGCTCTCGACGCCTCCGGCTGACGCGACGATGATGAGCGTCCAGCCGCCATAGGTGGTGGCAGTCCCATCAGCTGCCTCGGGGTAGAAGGAGCTGATGCTGCCGATGGTGCAGATGATCCCCAGCTCGGGCACTCCCGAATCATGTGCCCAGACTGACCGCACTTGTAGCATTTTCCTTCCCGTTGCGGACATGCCACTGGCTGATGGTTACTGCCGCAAATGACACAACGGGAAGGTCTCCCGCCCTTCGGCTGCTGTCGGGGATACCGAGAGGGTTTCTTAGCGTTTGGCCGGCCCCCGGCACCACCCGCCGCTCGCTTCTTGCCTTTCTACTTACTCTCCGCCAAGGGCTCGCGCTCCTCCCGCGCGTAGGCGCTGCCGTGCTCCGCAGATAGAGCTCGGTCAAAGACCTCCGCAAAGGTCGTGAGGTGAAAAAGTTGCACCACTTCATAAATCCTCGGCCGGAGTCCTCGCAAGAACCAATCGGCCCGATCCCAATCGTCTCGTACAACATCAGGGACACGGTCTATGATGTGGGAGAACTCCAGGTCGTAGTCCGCCACAGAGCGGTCTCCCTGCCTCAACTTGCGGAATTTCTCTTGCATCTTCCGCTTCACAGAGTCGGGGAAGTAGTTTGAAAATACCGCTCTCTTGAACTCCTCCCACATCATTAGCGGTAGATCGGGTGACCGATCCCGCTGAATCCGCTTCCACCACGCCTTCGCCGCCTTTTCTGCGCAATGGGAGGCGAAGTGTACTTTGTCCTTCTCCAGGGTGTTGAAGTCCTCGAAGAGTGCTTGCATGGAGTCGACCCACGACTCCACGACCGCCGGTTCCACCACTCCTCCCTCGAAGATAGGTGGCTTGAATTTCATGAACTTAATGAGTGCCACCAACGCGCGCTCCCGTTCCTCGTCGCCTGCCGCGCTACCGGGGTCTGAAGTCCCCGATCCGGCCTGAATCGCCGTGACTGGCACAGCCGCGACTGGGTCCTCCGCTGCCGGGCCATCAACTACGGTCGGCATCCTAGCAGGGGGCGTAGGGTGCTCAGCCCCTGCCTGCGCCGCCACCTGTTGCTGCTCCAATGTCTCCTGGAGCCGTCGGATCTGCTCGCCTTGAGCTCGAACAGACTCCGCCTGCTGCCGCACTGCGCCAATAAGCGCGGCCATTTGCTCCTGAAGCCCCCCGTCGCCACTCGCTACGGGTGGCGCAGGAGCCGCACTCGGTTCCTCGGGCGTCGACCTTGTTCGGGGTCGACCACGAGGTGCCATTGCTTCCTAAAATGAAGCAACTTATGTTAATACTTATAACCCGTACTCGAAACATACCCAATATGGCGAAAGCAAATAAGTGCAATTATTCACAACCCATAGTATTATGTCGTCGACCGCCGATCACAACACAAGGAATAAAAACAATAGCAACTTAAGATTAATCCCTAATCATATTAGAGACATAAGAACATCAACCCAATCATACGCTTTCGCTATACTCGTTCACGTCACTCACGTTTCCTTAGGTCCTTAGGTTCTTCCCATTCTTATGGCCCCTAGGTCCATCCCTGCTTTCACTTTTTGGCTTTTATACGCTCTGATACCATTATATCTGTCACGCCCCGAGCCCGATCCATTTGGCCGGTTCGAGCACGTCAAACAGACGCCGAACGGACAGATCTTCCCCTGTCCGCCCAAGGCTCAACAACAGTACAGATAGTAATAAAATTTTTGCACTTGCGGAAGCATACACAAAATTGCTTGCACGAAGACAAGCAACAGCCAATAGTGAAAGTACTACAAAAATATACAAGTACTATGATTAATTTCAATTACATACATGCATAATTCTTTACATCTTTGCATTCTTTAAAGTCTTTACATCCAATACATCATTTCTTTCTTACATCTCATAGTCCTCAAAGCAAAGCTTTAATACATTTGAAATTAGCATCTACCATCATCAAATACAAAAGATGATACAAAAGGGTAATGCAACTATAACAAAAAGTAAAGTAACTCGGGCGGTCTCTACCTAGGGCGCGATGCCCTTTCCGCGATCGTCGGCCGGCTCACTCGGTCCCGGCTCTGTGGAAATAGTGGGGTAAGAACTACAACAAAGTTTCCAGTGGGTTCGGCAACCAACCACGCCGACTTTCCCACTAGGTCTAACTCAAGCGTAATAGAAAGAAAGGTAAGATAATAACCAACTAACAAATGCAACTAATACACATGAAAGTAACGATAATATGCTCAAATTGTAAAGCATGCAAGATCATAAGTTCAATACCCAATCTCTTGGCTAACCCGTGGGTTTCGCCCTCAACAAGACTCAACCAAACTCAAAATCCCAATATAACCGGGGAGGCTCAATATCGACCCGTTGGGACCGTCCTCTGGAAAACTCATTCCAGTGGTGACCTACTCCGGAGCGCACCGCTCGAGGGGGAGCTACCGCCCCCGAGCAAGGACTATATGGTGAGTACGATCAATCCTTAACTTTAAGGATTCCCAATCTCAATCTATTCCTTGCCTTCAAGGAGAACTTATGCTCATATGACCCTTAACACTAAGGTTGTTGTCATAATGTCCAACTCAAGACTCTACTAGTGTTGTATACACTACTTGTTCTTGTCCTCGTTCTTTCATGCCATACATGTTGTCTAAGCATTCTAGACTCATCATTGCCACATTCTCTAAGTACATGTCCAATGTCACATTCACTTGCCAATTACACCAAGTTCTTGTTCTTGTTCTTTAGCATGCATACATAGGGTTCTTGTTCTTTATCATACGATCTCATAGTATTATTTCTCATGCATTTGATCTCACAAATTGCAATATAAACTCATAATTACCCTACGATCTCATAGTATTATTTCTTATGTATTTGATCTCACAAATTGGAATATAAACTCATAATTACCCTACCATGCATTATGCTCAACATATATAGAATGCTCAAAAGTGACACTTAGACATAGAAAGAATTCCGGTGTCCTTGGAATGCACCACCCACCTCTAAATATTATAGATGGGTTGTCCGACAAGTTTCGTGCTCAACCGACGCCTATTTTGAAATCTGCGCAGTTAACAGAGCCTACATCAGGCTAGCTTACATAGTAACTCATACATAGGTTTTTCGTTTAAATAAACGGAGTTGTCCCACGCGTCGGGGATACTCCCAATTAGGTTTCTACAAGGTCAATTTGACCCTAGAACCTCTACGGCCAAAAGCCCCAAATTTGGGTGCTCTACCAAGCCCTATGTGAAGTCCTTGATTTTGATCTCTTAAACAAGCAAAAGATAGCTTGTTAATCCTCTTAGAGTTCATCTAGAATAATTTAAACCACTATTAGGGCCTCTACTTGAAACCCTAAGAATCCACCATCAGAGGACCTTGTGCTCCCATGGGTTTTCATGGAGCTCAAACCTCAAGAGACCTCTAAACATGAGAGAAGCTCAAAACTCTAGGTTTCATGGAAGAAAATCCAAACCCTAGCCTAGGTTTTCCATAAAACCTCACCTTGGCCCAAGCTATCCCAATATCCACCTTGTAGGAGAGCTTCTTGTGAACCTACAAGGCCTCCAAAATCTCCTCCTTAGGCTTCTTCTTCTTCTTCTCCAAGCTCTAGGAGCAAATCTCTAGAGAGAGAAAGAGAGGAAATGAGAGGGAGGGGTGTTGGGGTGAATGGCTGTGAAAGAGAGGGCCATTGGGTATATTACATGTTGTAACATTAGCATTTAAACCCCTTCAATCTCAAAAATCACAAACTGCACAGTCTGTGCAGTTTTCAGGCTCAGAGACCGGTCTCTGGTCACAAGGACCGGTCCCAGAGAGGGGTCATCAGGGTACTTAGCTAGTTTCAGGCTGTTTCGCATGCTAAGACCGGTCTCAATCCTCAGGGACTGATCTCTGGGGGAGGGAGGACCGGTCTCCAGTTACAAGGACCGGTCCCAGAGAGTGGAATTCCAGGACATAGCCATTTTTTTGGCTGCTGCGGCTGCTGGGCTCGTGGTATCCGGTCTCCAAGCATGGAGACCGGTCTCCAGCTGCTCCAATTCTGGAATTTTTTCCAAAATTGCTATCTTTTGCTCCTCGGGTCCCATTTTCACTTCACATAAGTTCTAAAACTCTTAGACCCTTGTGGCAATTGTCTCACTCCGCATTCCGCTCGTTTCGACGGAACTAGGCACATTTTACGAGGAAGTGGGTTGTTACACGTTTCTGTAAGTTATGAACCCTAGGATCTAAAAGGTAATCAACACCTAGAGGGGGGTGAATAGGTGTACAATGGCTAATTAAAAATCTTAATGCGATTTTAAAGTGAAAGCGGAAAGTAAAATCAACACACCAAGATTTTTACGTGGGAAAAATCCGAAAGGAGTGAAAAACCCACGGGACCGATCACGCGAATAGAATCCACTAAGAAACAAATCAAGTACAAGGTGATATACCCACTACCCAACTCGATTTACCGAATCTTCGATGTAGATCTCCTTCACGGTCCTCAATCGCTTAGAATCCTCCAAACGATCACGCCGCAACTCCTTGCCGCGCCAACACTTCGAATCCTCCAAGTGTCCACCGAATCCACGGCCTCCACACGCGATCTTCGCGCAAGCTCTCCGTCCGGAGAGAGAACAAAGACGGTTTATGGTGATTTCAACTTTGTTTTACCAAAGACTATGGGAAATCGCTTCTAATTCATCTTTGAGTTGATTCACGAAGAGAGAATCATAAGAAAGAAACTAACATCAACTCAACGATCAACTAGAATAGAATACTCTCTTAGAAGTAGGTCATCAAGCTTAAAAGAGAGTTTCTAGGGTTTGAAATTGATTAAGAATCCAAGCGTATCAATCCTTGGACCTCCCATGGTCTATATATAGAGTTAGAAGACTTTGAAATAGAGTAGAATTCAAATCAGCCCTTTTTGAACTAGATTAGACTTCAAATCAGCGTTTTTGGAAATAATTTCGTGTCCAATGTCCGGTCTTAAGATGGATGTCCGGTCTTGCTTCTGTCCGGTCTAAGCTTCTTGTCCGGTCCACCCTTCCGTCAATATTTTCGCAATACGTTAAGTCCGGACAATGCCTGATGATGTCCGGTCTAACTTTGCGTAGCATGCATCGAGACCGGACATAGGGAAGATGTCCGGACATAATTGAAAGATGTTCAAAGTGAAGCTCACTGTGTCCGGACAGCAGTAAAGCGTCCGGACAAGAATTACAAAATCACAGCTGACTAGCATACTGTGTCCGGACATTCATGAAGGACTGGACATTGACTATATATATTCAGGATTATGAAATCTTATCAGTTTTAAAGCATATTAAAGTCTTCTAACTACTATATAATTAATGTAAATCATCATAAATGATCTTTAAGACATACCTGAGATGCCGAGCTTTTCTGAAAAGTCCTGGATCATCCAACTCTCTCTTGGTACACTTGATCTCTTCAAGACTCCGACATATTCACGAAATCTGCCAACCTAAAATATCCTTAACAATCTCCCCCTTTGGCGATTTCGTGACAAAAAAAAATACAAGCCCGTACAACCTCAAAAAAAAAAGAAGAATTATCGCAATCACCAAACGATAACTCTCTGCATGATCAATCCAATAAAAATAAAAATTACAAGTTTAAAACCAGCCTATAACAAACTCTATGACTTAGACACTGGAGTCTTGAAGTCTTGAATATTCCTGCAAAAAGATCTCAATACACACATTCAAGCATCAAGATTTTCATTCAACATGGAAAAACAGAAAGTCATAAGTACAAGAGTTCAAAATAAGCAGTCAAAATAACTAAGTAAGTCAAAATAACTAACTAAGTAAACTATGCAAACTAACTAAAACAGTCATAGTAACTAAGCATCGAAGTTAGTTTTCAAAATACATTATTGCCACCATTACCACATCATCACCACATCCACATTCACATCTCCCCCTTTTTGTCAACAAAACGCCAAAAGTAGAAGCACATCACTCGGAGTCGCTATCCGGCGGAGGCATCTCGGGACCCCCACAGCCGAGCTTCTCACACAAAAGCCTCAAGAATCGGGATATGCGACCATACTTTCTGTTAAGTTTAGCAACATCCTTCCTGAGTTCGGTGATCTCCCCAGACAAGCGTTGTTGCTCTCGGTAAATGGAAGGTAGAGATCCCTCAGTATCAGAACCCGTAGCAGGTGGAGAAGGAGGAGCAGGAGCCTCAGCATGTGGTGGAGAATGACCGTGGAGCTGAACATGAGACTTGACCATTGTAGTGTCACTGATTGGTCCCAGAGAGTATTCATATGATGAACAAACCACATTAACATCATGCAGCCTAAGGATCCGCATAATCAGTAACGGAAAGGGAAGGCGATCCTTCTGACTAGCTGTCTTAATCTCTCGTGCCATCCTCTTCCATATAAGAAACGGAATGTTCAAGTTGATGTTTCTCTGTTGAACAATGTCTGGCCGTCCCAAAAGATACATAAAAAGAACCCTATCCCATCGAATCACTTTTGTATTGGCCAGAGGCATAATGTTATAACAAACTATAAAGTTCAGATATCGGTACTCTAACCTCAAGTCCTTTGACATAATCGCACTGCCATTGTTCTCAGCATTTTGAACACAAAGTGCAGTCAGAACT
The DNA here is from genome assembly GCA_025177825.1 of Aechmea fasciata. Classification (NCBI taxonomy): domain Eukaryota; kingdom Viridiplantae; phylum Streptophyta; class Magnoliopsida; order Poales; family Bromeliaceae; genus Aechmea; species Aechmea fasciata. The sequence goes on along the minus strand of CM045944.1, from coordinate 574,801 downwards.
CGTCGCCATTCACTAGCAGCATCAAGACCGGCGTTTAAATAATCCACACCATCAGTCCGAGCGTCCATCTCGAGAACTGATGCAATAATTGCAGGAGTGATCGACAACTCAACTCCGCGAACAGACGTAGTAAAAACGAACGGACCTCCATCTGTCTCGACTAAATGACCCGCTCTCATATAAAATTCCCTTATAAGTTCAAGTCCATAGCCGGTACGTTCAAGAAAGTCGCAAATCTCGTGTAGATTCCCATTCTCAAATAAAGCTTGAAAACCAGGGGCTCTCTTAATCAAGTTTGTTACCCCAACAAGTCGTTCGCCGACACATTGCTTGGAAGAATACATTCGAAGTCGTTTTGGATCAATAGGTGCTTGAGGTACCCGTGGAGGAGAAGCCGCTGCAGGTTGAGACTGCTCTATTGTAATACCCGCTGTCCGTTTACTCCTCCGCTCAGTTCGGTGTTCCTCAGCTTGATCGGCATCCTGAGCTTTTTCTTTCCCTTTTCCTTTGGATTTCTTCTTAGACGTTCTATAACCAGTTTCTGTCACCACCAACTTTCCCTTACCCTTTGATTTCCCTTTGTCAGTAGCCTCTGCAAGAACAGTATCCCAATCACCCTCATGTGACTCACGATCTGAGTCCTCGGGTTATACTCACTACCGACGTCCTGCAGTTGTTCCTCCCGTTGTTGTGCGGAGGAGCGTTGTCGCTGGCACCGGACCTCCTCGTGCAATCAAAAAGACAAGCACTAGTAGCCAAGACACTAGAAGATCGAGAAAATGCTGGGCAAAAGAAAAACATATTGAGCACAATATATCATATTTGAAGAAAAATTGGCCATTAATCCGAAAATTAATCTAGAGCACCCTAGAGCCGTTAGAAACAAGTTTAATATAGACACAATGCAAGAAAAATGAGCTAAAACCAACAGAAATTCGAAAAATCCCCTGTTAACAGTAAAAATCTAGGGTTGATCCAAACAGAATACAGATCTGACGATAAAACTGGAAATAAAGCTTGTAGAAATGTATTAGAGACAAATCTAAGGTAAATAGAAGCAACAAATCTGGTTCAAAACACCCAAAAATAGATTTAATACCATAAAAATCAAAAACCCTAGATTTTGGGGAAAATGAGCAGAAAAATGAAAAACGTGAAATCCATACCTCAAATCCGGAAAGAAATGAAGAGAAGTTGATGCAAGGGCACAAGTGCAGCACACAAGAGTTTCTAGAGAGAGAAACAGCAAGAAAAACGAAGAACGGGATGTTTTTGAAGAATCGGGTCGCTCGCGGTTAAATACATCCCGCTCCAGCTGAGACCGGACATTGCCGGCAATGTCCGGATGCCACACAGGGTTGTGCACCCTGCGAGCGTGCGGACCGGACATCTGATGAAGACCGGTCCCAGCAGGTAAATTTTCGAAAATAATGAATTTTCAACAGAAAACAGGTTTCCATCACTAATTACATGAAAGACAGTAACACAATCTCATCCAATTTAAATCAAAAATGTCATAAATGTTGAACCGTCCATCAATCAAAAATTAAACTTCATACCTTGTGAATTTAGGCATATCTTTTGAGAACTACTCAACAGTTGACAAATTTTAAATTGCAAATCTACACAAAAAGATTAACGTATATCCCATAAACTGAAATATACACAAGAATATAATCCAATTGAGTTATGCACACATCGAATTTAAGGAGTGGCTCTTTGAGCATCTTCTAACTACCACCTTATACCAATCGATAAAACAGAAAGTCCACCAATCGCCTTAATGAAAATATAACTACAATCCGACGTTTAGAGATGTATATTTATATTCACGTGGAAGCTTCACACATTTACCGGACAACCGGGTGGTAGCTCTTTCCTACATGTGGTGGTAGTTTTCACACTCCTTTGAAAGGATGTAACTCTTTCCACATCTTGAATTGGTGGTAGTTTTCACACTCCCAAAAGGGATGTAACTCTTTCCACATCTTTTGACGTTGACACTACTCCCCCTCAACTAGTGCAACTCCCAATGAGAACATATTATTGTGATTTCAGAAAATAGGAAAACCAGTTCACCCATCATGACGATAATTAATCAAAAGCAATCTACTTTTGATAGTTCAAGAAAGATGTGTTAATTGAACAAGTGTATAACAGCAATTCCAGGAAGATGTTGAGGTTCAAAACAAATGACATACAAGAGTTAAATTGGATAAGTTAATGTTAAAATAACCCATGCAAGAAAATGAGATTTTGGCAACAAAAGAAACGCTCACTAAAATCAGACAAAGCACATCACGTTCAAAAGAGCAAATAAAGAATGCACATGAATAAATACAAAAGAAATCCAAATTGTAACCATTGGCTCATAGAGTGTGTATAGATAGATAGATTCATCCCGATAGCCTTTCTTAGATGTAGAAAACGCTTTTGATCTAACGGCTTTGTTAAAATATCAGCTAATTGATTATCGGTATGAATATATTCGAGTTGAAGAAGATTTGATTCGACCAATTCTCTTAAGAAATGATATCTTAGTTCAATATGTTTAGTTCGAGAGTGGAGAACAGAATTTTTAGAAATATTTATGGCACTAGTGTTATCGCATAAAATAGTAATCGATGAGGAAGGAATCCGGTAATCACTTAATAAACTCCTCATCCATAACAACTGAGTAGCACAACTCCCTGCCGAGATGTACTCAGCCTCTGCTGTAGAAAGGGCAATGCAATTTTGTTTTTTACTTTGCCATGCCACTAAACAGTGACCCAAATAAAAACAAGCTCCACTTGTGCTTTTCCTATCATCCACTGACCCTGCCCAGTCAGCATCCGAGTATCCAATAAGATCAAGTGAAGTCCCCATCGGGTACCAAATACCATAATCCGTCGTCCCCTTGACATATCTTATTACTCTCTTTACTGCTTTCAAATGAATTTCTTTGGGATTCGCTTGATAACGAGCAACCATACCGACACTAAATGCAATATCCGGTCTACTCGCTGTCAAATAGAGTAAGCTTCCTATCATACTTCGATAGGGCTTTTCATCTACGCTATTTCCTTCAATGTTCACTCCTAATCCTTTATTGCTTGTACCCATAGGAGTGTCAAAATTCTTTGCACCATCCAAATCAAACTTCTTGACCAATTCCTTAGCATACTTTGTTTGAGACACATGTATTCCCTCCTTTGCTTGTTTAACTTGAAGTCCGAGGAAATATGTGAGCTCACCCATCATAGACATTTCGAATTCCTTGGTCATTAACCTTGCAAATTCCGTTGCATCCTCATCCTTAGTTGCTCCAAACACAATATCATCCACATAAATTTGAGCAACTATGAAATCATCCTTTGAATGCTTAACAAATAAAGTACGATCCGCTCCCCCTCGGTTGTACCCCTTATCCAAAAGATACTTGGTGAGTCGTTCATACCATGCTCGCGATGCTTGCTTAAGACCATAGAGTGCCTTTTTAAGATGAAAAACATGATTTGGAAACTTAGAGTCTACAAATCCTTTTGGTTGTTCAACATAAACCTCTTCTTTTAGAAAACCGTTTAGAAAAGCACTCTTTACATCCATTTGAAAAAGCGTGATTTTAAAATGGCAAGCAATCGCAAAGAGTATCCTAATTGACTCAAGTCTTGCAACCGGAGCAAATATCTCGTCAAAATCGATTCCTTCAACTTGAGAGTACCCTTGAGCTACCAACCTAGCCTTATTCCGAACAATGTCACCACTCTCATTCTTCTTATTCTTAAAGATCCATTTTGTTCCAATCACATGTTGATCCTTAGGACGTTTTACAAGATCCCATACATCATTCCGTATGAATTGTCCAAGCTCTTCTTGCATAGCATTGATCCAATATTCATCTTGAAGAGCTTCATCCACGTTCTTTGGTTCAATCATGGACACATAACACGAAAATTCACATTGGAGTTGACTTCTTGTTCTAACACCAAGTTGAGGATCTCCAATGACATTAGTTAAGGGGTGATCTTTCGACAATCTCATAGGCGGATTCTCCGAAGATGTGATAGGAGAGATGGATGTATCATTTTGTGGATCGGATGTTTCATTAGATGCATTTACATTAGGAGATGCAGAAATTTCATGAAGGGAAGAGTCATCATTCATAGGAAGTGTAAAAGGAAAATCATTATCATCATCATCATGTGAAACACTAGAAGTATCATTCAAAGAAGCAGTGGGTGAAGAAGCCTCATCTACTTTAATATTAATTGATTCTACCACCGTCTTAGTTTGTAAATTATACGCTCTATATGCTCTACTAGATGTAGAATAACCTAGAAATATTCCTTCGTCACTTCTGGAGTCAAACTTTCCAAGACTTTCACGATCCCGAAGGATAAAACATTTACTCCCGAAGACACGAAAGTATTTTATATTAGGTTTTCTACCCTTCCACAATTCATATGAAGTATTTATGGTACCCGGTCGTACATAAACTCGATTGATGACATAGACCGCTGTGTTAACCGCTTCCGCCCAAAAATGTAAGGCAATTTTCTTACTATGAAGCATAACACGAGCCATCTCTTGCACCACTCGATTTTTTCTTTTAACTACTCCATTTTGTTGTGGAGTGTAAGGAGCGGAGAATTCATGTTTAATACCATTAGAAGCACAAAAATCAACAAATTTTGAGTTTATGAATTCTCCTCCTCGATCACTTCTTATACGTACAATTTTATCGTTTCGTTCATTCATAAGACGAGGCATATTTCGTAAAATAATTCAAAAGTATCGGCTTTTTCACAAAGAAAACCACACCAAGCAAAACGAGAAAAATCATCCACAATCAAAAAGATGTAACGTTTTCCACCCAAGCTTTGGATTCTAGAAGGTCCCATTAAATCCATGTGAAGTAATTCTAGAGGTCTAGATGTCCCTAAATGTTTCAAATTCTTATGTGCCGACCTAATTTGTTTACCCAATTGGCAACCACCGCACACAACATTTTCCTTAAAGTCAATTTTGGGAACACCTAACACAATTTCCTTCTTGGATATCTTAGAAAGCTCCTTAAAGTTCATGTGACCTAGACGTTCATGCCATAAAGTCTCGGTTTCTAATGATGCTAGGTTACAAGATTCGGATTGGGCACTAGGAACTATATAGCAATTGTTTTGAGATCTAAGACCTTTCAAAAATATAGAATTATCATCAAGAGTTACCAGGCATTCTTTAGAAGTGAATTTTACGGAATACCCGTCATCACATAATTGACTTATGCTTACGAGATTGGATTTGAGCCCCTCGACATAGAAAACCTCATTCAAAGTAGGGCCATCCGAGATAGTAATTGTTCCCTTTCCAACAATTTTGGATGAACGACCATCTCCAAAGACAACACATCCACCGGAGACTTCACTTAAAGAGGTGAACCAATTCTTGTCTCCGGTCATGTGTCGAGAGCAACCACTATCAAGGTACCACGAGGTGTTGTCGTAAGCATGAAGTGAAGTATGGACAACAAGACAAGGAAAGATTTCACCTTTGCGCACCCAAACCTTGTGAGTTTTAGGATGCGTCGGTTGGCTTGAATGCGTCTTATGTAGCTTGTCGACGAGTTGTGATTTCATATGGATTGGCCCAACCGCTTTCGGTGTCCATACTTGTTTGGATTTTGAGTCATTGTTCTTGGGTTTCCATGCTTGCTTCGACTTCGACTTCGAAACTTGTCTCTCGGACTTAGATTGCACCCCTCGGTTCATGTTTGCCCCGGAATTCTTCTTTTGTGTACACCGTCTCTTCACATGACCTAGAACTCCACACGAATGACAAACTTTGTTAGCAAAAGAGTTAGAAACACGAACAAAGTTACCTTGAACCTTAGGAGTAGGTTTGTTCATGGATTGCTTAGTAACAAGGTCTATGTAAGTCCTCTCATATCCAAGTCCGAATTTGTTAGTTTGTCCAAGTCCAAGCATCCTATCAAGTTTTGTTGTGCCGGAGGAAAACTTGCTCAAGTCCGATCTAAGTTGTATGATAGTCTTCGTGAACTCCAAGTTTGCCTCCTTTGATTCCATCAATTGCTTATTGATAAATTTCTAGTTTTCTTCATACGTCTCCTTTTCCTTCTCAAGACTAGCTAACTTTTCTACGATAGAATTGTAAGCTCGTGACAGTCCATCCTTCTCTTGTTGTAAGGAGTTTGTTGAAGTATTCAAATTTGAATTTTCTTCCTCTAAGTCGATTATTCTCCTTCTCAACCTCTTATTGTGCTTGGCCATCTTCTTTGACTCGACAACCAATTGATGATATGCGGCGGCCATCTCGTCCACATCCGACTCCTCATCCGATGAGTGCTCCGAAGCGGAATTTTCATGCACAGAAGAATTAGAAAGTGAGGCGGATGAAGCTAAACACATAATTGATGAAAGAGCGGTAGCATTAACATCTTCATCACTTGAGGTGGACTCATCCGATGTCGAGTCATCCCAAGTGACGGCTTGCATCACTTTCTTTTTCAAAGCCTTTTTGTTTGGACAATCCGATGCTATATGTCCAAAACCCCGACATTTATAACATTGGATTTGTCCTTCTTCCTTTTTCTTGTCTTTAGAAACTTCTTTAGAAAAGTTTTCGTTACGCTTTGATTTAGAAGAAGAAGAGGAAGTACTCCCTTTTGATTTGTTGGTTTTTGATGAAGAAGGGGACTTTGAAGGGAACTTCTTCTTAAAATTTCGGCGAAACTTCTTAGTAAGAAGAGCAAGTTGCTTCTCAAAGTCCTCCAAAGTCGTGTCCGAGTCCGAGTCGGAAGAGGTAGAGTCCGCGTTGCCTCCTTTAGTAGCTTTAAGTTCCATCCCTGTGGACTTAGAAGACCACTTGGGAGAAGCTGTGTTAGAAGGAAAAGTCATCTCATAGGTTTGGAGAGCACCAACTAATTCATCTACTTTCATCTCATCCTGGTGTTTCACGGTTTCAATAGCCGCGACTTTTGCACGGAAACGCTCGGGAAGAGTTCTTAAAATCTTACGAATGACCTTGGTTTCGGGGATCTTTTCACCCAAATTGGAACAAGTATTGACAATGTCTTGTAGACGAGTGTAATAATCGGTAAAGTTTTCATTCTCTTCCATATGAATAGAATCAAAACGACTAGTCAACATTTGTAGCTTTTGAACCTTAACCAGACTTGTTCCTTCGTGAGTAGTTTTAAGAGTATCCCAAATTTCTTTGGCGGTTTCACACGCCGAAACCCGAGAGAATTCGGTTTGATTTAAAGAGTTAAACAAAGCATTAATCCCCTTCCCGTTACAAGATGAAAGTTCATTTTCGTCCTTAGTCCACTTAGTTCGAGGCTTGGGGACGGTAATAGTATCAACAACCTCGGTGGGGTGTTTCCATCCAAATTCCACCGATTGCCATACTCTTTCATCGATGGCAATTAGAAACGCCCTCATGCGGACTTTCCAATAAGCATAGTTAGTGCCATCGAAGAAAGGAGGTCGATTTATATTACCGCCCTCGGCCATTGTATGCAACCTATACCCTCTCTGATACCACTTGTAAGTTATGAACCCTAGGATCTAAAAGGTAATCAACACCTAGAGGGGGGTGAATAGGTGTACAATGGCTAATTAAAAATCTTAATGCGATTTTAAAGTGAAAGCGGAAAGTAAAATCAACACACCAAGATTTTTACGTGGGAAAACTCCGAAAGGAGTGAAAAACCCACGGGACCGATCACGCGAATAGAATCCACTAAGAAACAAATCAAGTACAAGGTGATATACCCACTACCCAACTCGATTTACCGAATCTTCGATGTAGATCTCCTTCGCCGGTCCTCAATCGCTTAGAATCCTCCAAACGATCACGCCGCAACTCCTTGCCGCGCCAACACTTCGAATCCTCCAAGTGTCCACCGAATCCACGGCCTCCACACGCGATCTTCGCGCAAGCTCTCCGTCCGGAGAGAGAACAAAGACGGTTTATGGTGATTTCAACTTTGTTTTACCAAAGACTATGGGAAATCCCCTCTAATTCATCTTTGAGTTGATTCACGAAGAGAGAATCATAAGAAAGAAACTAACATCAACTCAACGATCAACTAGAATAGAATACTCTCTTAGAAGTAGGTCATCAAGCTTAAAAGAGAGTTTCTAGGGTTTGAAATTGATTAAGAATCCAAGCGTATCAATCCTTGGACCTCCCATGGTCTATATATAGAGTTAGAAGACTTTGAAATAGAGTAGAATTCAAATCAGCCCTTTTTGAAATAGATTAGACTTCAAATCAGCGTTTTTGGAAATAATTTCGTGTCCAATGTCCGGTCTTAAGATGGATGTCCGGTCTTGCTTCTGTCCGGTCTAAGCTTCTTGTCCGGTCCACCCTTCCGTCAATATTTTCGCAATACGTTAAGTCCGGACAATGCCTGATGATGTCCGGTCTAACTTTGTGTAGCATGAAAACTCAGCTTACTGAGACCGGACATAGGGAAGATGTCCGGACATAATTGAAAGATGTTCAAAGTGAAGCTCACTGTGTCCGGACAGCAGTAAAGTGTCCGGACAAGAATTACGAAATCACAGCTGACTAGCTTACTGTGTCCGGACATTCATGAAGGACCGGACATTGACTATATATATTCAGGATTATGAAATCTTATCAGTTTTAAAGCATATTAAAGTCTTCTAACTACTATATAATTAATGTAAATCATCATAAATGATCTTTAAGACATACCTGAGATGCCGAGCTTTTCTGAAAAGTCCTGGATCATCCAACTCTGTCTTGGTACACTTGATCTCTTCAAGACTCCGACATATTCACGAAATCTGCCAACCTAAAATATCCTTAACAGTTTCTACCTAGCTATCTATCTATCTATTACTTATGCCTGCTTGGACCTATTGGGAAGATCGACGGAGTTAGCGGCCGAACCCACTGGGAACTATATTATATAGTTCTCACCCCACTTTGTTGTAGTGCCGAGCGCGAGTACGTCGGGTGAGGACCACGGTAAGGGCATAGCGCCCTAATAGTTAGCGACTTTCCTACTGCATTAGAGTACCCTCGTGTACCTAGGGATTTTGGATGTATACACTTGGAGAGTTGCTTATGTATTTTGGAGATCAACTTGTATTCATTTTGGGATATGTAAATGTAAACCGAATATGAATGCTGTATGGAAATATAATAGCTAGAGTATCTCTCTTTTGCTTATAATGGTAATACTTGCTCTCTTGTACGCTTGTGTAGCTACTTGCTTGAATCATGTACACTGTACTCTAAGTTTCCTAGGCAACTTATTGTACTTGATTATTGTTGTTAGCCTTGGGTGGACAGGGGAGACTTTATCCGTTCGGCGTCTGTTCGACATGCCCGAATCGGACCAAATTGGTAGCGGTGAGTCGGGGCGTGACAAAGAGATTGGCCCAATTGCAAGTGTCTACAAGCAATTGGGGGCACTACAAGGTGAGTTATGCTCCACCGAAATGATTAGGTCACTTTCATGCCGAAGAGTAAAATTCAAAATTTGTTTACTTGATGCACATAATGGTAGGTTAATTGATCAATATTTGTTTACTTGATGCATATAATGGTAGGTTAATTGATAAATATGAATGTGTGAATCATATGTTACTAGAAAAATGTAACATACTGGACTTGCGCAAATTGCGGAGTTCGAGTATTTGACTTGTGTTGGAGCTTTTCTAGATTTTCTGGAGGGTCGTTGACTGTGTTCCGACCTATGGCGCGTGTACCGAGGTTAGGGGATGAATCCCCAGCACTAAAGTCCAAAAAGTTGGATTTTAGGTGGCTCTCGGGTTGGAAATTCTGTGCCTTGTACCGGTACAAAATGGTGTCTATACCGGTATAAAATGATGGCTATACCGGTACAGACCGAAATTTATACCGGTATAAAAGGGCAGACTTGGCAACCCGAGGCTCGGGTTTGGCCTTTCGCAAGGTTTATACCGGTACAAAATGGGTTTGTACCGGTACAAACTGGCAATTTTCGAAAATCTGAAACTGCAGGGGCTGTTATGCGTTTTGACCTATTCTATAACAGCACCCACGACCCCTTAGGGTTCTTTTGTGCTGGGATTTGCTGAGAGAAGAGGTAAGGAGCTCTCCTTTCTTCTCCTTTGGATTTCTATGAGTTTGGTTGGATTTTTGGGGTTTGATCTTCTCCCTTTTGCTCTCTTTTGTTTGTTGGAGCTATTTCCACCATTAGAGGAGCTTGGAGCTTGAACTTGGAGCTTGTTGGGAGGAAGATCTTCTCTTCTAGAGGGTTTTGGTTCTTGATTTGGAGCTTTTGGAAGGTAAGCAACCAATCATTTCCTCTAGATTTAGATTTGGAAGCTTTCTTTGAGTAGAAACCCTAGAAATGGGATTCTAGGGTTAGAATTGGGGATTTTTGATTCGTGGCTTTTAGAACCTAATTGATGGGTGTAGAACTCTCCTCTAGGTTGGATTTGAAGAAGCTTAGGGTCGAATTGAGCTTTGGACAAGATCTTCTTGATCAAAGGTAATTTTCACCTCTTTTCTATGTGAATTTTGGTGAATTTTGTTAGATGTTTATTCGAAGCTCGTATCCCTTCAAATATTTATCTTAGGGTACTAGGAGCTTAGGGGGCAACTTCGTTCGGCGAAACGAAAAGGATTCGAAGTACATCCGGTGGGTTTGATCTCAACGAAATGGGTGAACTCTTTCTATATCTTCCTTTGGGTTTTAGGACATGTTTATATGATGAATTATACTCTCTAGAACATGCTTGAATTTATGAGAACCTAAAATAGCTATGTTATGTATAGTGAAAATTATACTCTCCATGTAGTGGAGACGTATATGTGATTTTGGGCATAGTTGGTTAATTGGTTGTGGTAGTACCTTAAGAAGCATGTTAGAGATTGAGTGGTGAGAGGATTCCTTGAGGGAATTTAGTAATTGAACTATATTTATAGAACCACACATGATCACCATCATGGCACTTGTTGAGACAAGTAGATAGAACTTAGCGTTCTTGCTTAATGATTTAGTAGATAAGATTCATAGCTTTATGATATTGCCTTATACTTGTTGTAGACAAGATAGTAGGTAATGTAACATAATACATGACATGAGTATTATGAGTTGAGTTTACTTTCTAATCCTAGTAATATGACTAGCGTTGGCAATTGAGAACTTGTATTCGATCTATGGATCGATGGACTATTCCATGTTCTAGACATGAGGAAGGTAATGTTAAGCCCTTGGGGCATTCTTATGTGAGCTATTGGCATGTAATATAAGTGTTTTATTAAACTAATTGCAATGTGATATTTGTACACTCTATCGTGGGAAAAGACATGTGTATTCTAGTATTATGATACTTGTGAATAATTCATAATTCTCTTGCTTATGGTATTGATAAGTATCTATTCGATAATTAGTGGAATTGTATGTCATAAACTCCTTGGAAATCTTGTTTAAAGTAATGAATTATCCCAAGTAGGATAGTGTCATTTGAGTTGTATATGTTGTGAGCGCCTTGTGAGACAAACCACCCAAGTAGTTGTAAATGAGTTGTGACATATTGAGTTATTTTTCCGACCCTCGAGTCGATGAGAGAGATTCCAAGTTTAGACTTGATGATTGAGTATCCCAAATAGGGACCCTATGCTATGATTATGCTCGTTGCCCCTATGCTCATTCGCACTTACTTGTGAGGGTAGCTCCCTACAAGCCGGCACTCCGAAGTGGGCCTTTGCGATTCGCTCGCCTCGCTTGTGAGGGTAGCTCCCTACAAGCCGGCACTTCGGGAGTGGGCCTTCGCGATGCACTCGCCGTGCGGGACTGAGCGCCGAAAGTGGATTGCCGTGTTCTCGTGTCTCCTTTCTTGTGGGGAAAGTCGACGACCTCCACGGGGCCACCTAGGCATGGCACGAGCCGGGATGTTACCTTTGGTACATTCCTTATGGATTGGGTTTTGAGACTTCTCTAGAACACTTATTCTTGTGGACTAGTGTGTATGCTTGATAGAGAACACTTATTCTTGTGGACTAGTGTGTATGCTTGATAGAGAACACTTATTCTTGTGGACTAGTGTGTATGCTTGATAGAGAACACTTATTCTTGTGGACTAGTGTGTATGCTTGATAGAGAACACTTATTCTTATGGACTAGTGTGTATGCTTGATAGAGAACAATGGTATACATAATTTACTTTATGTAGTAATGTGGGCATTATGGTTGTACTTGTAATTAAAGGTTAGCTTACTTTAATTGTGCATGTTAACTGTTTGGACATATGTTTGTGCCATTAAAAGTAGAATATCATGATTATGATAGTTAAACTCGTAGTAGAAGCATGAACTTGATTACCTCAGTTTTGTACTCGCTTCTTATTTTTAACTTCTTGCTTTCTTTTAGCATGCTTATTTTAGCCTAGTGGAGCATTTCACCGAGATCGCACTGCCCACCGGGAACTATTTTTAATAGTTCTCACGCCTCTCGTTTGTTGTTAATTTTCGAGCCATCCGCATCGGGAGTGGCTAGGGATCGAGGCAAGGGTTTTGCGGCTAGCTAGAGCCCTACGGAGTTTCTATAGTGGACCCGATGTTATCTTTTCTTTTTGTACTTTAGAAAAGATGTTTTATGTATCCGTCTAGTAATTTGTATCAGATTCTGGATTTAGCTCTACTCTGTATCACTTTTGTGGATCTTTTATGTTAGAACTTAGTGGTTTTATATTACTCGCTCTGATGGCCTCGTTAGGATTTCTCTCTTTCCTCCTTCGTTTTTATAGACGCCTTGTGTGCATTGTGTTTGTTTGGTGTACACGGCGGGTCTGTGCACGTGTCGGTGGGCTTCCGCTGGGCCCGGGGCGTGACAGATTATTTTGGTATCAGAGCCTAGGGTTGAGTCTTAGGGGACCTAGCAAACCTTAGGCCGGTTGGACGCTAAGGGATAGGAGCGAGAGAGACGGGGTCTTTGGGACCATTTGTGGGCGAAAGTATCAAGATTGGGTTGTCATTATAACTCCAAAAGTGTTGGGGTTGGATCGAAGTGAAAGACATCTATGTTCTTGCAGGATCACGTTGGCGGCCGACAACGTGATATCAAGAAATAGATGAAAGTCATTTCATTACTTTCGCCTGATTGGGGTATTGTGACGTTGAGTGGGGCTGCGTCAGTATGGGTTGTTTTGACCCGTGCTTGTTATGTTTGTTGCAGCTTGTGACGCCGACAACACCGCGATGGCAGCCGAGGCGACCGAGACGGGAAGGCCTGCATCCCCCCGAACCGACGAAATCCGGGAGTTGAGAGAACAGTTGACCGCCTTGGTCGGCGTGGTGGAGCGACAAGCGAGCGTGGTACTGCTTCAGGCCGAAACCTTGCGCCGCCAAGACGAGGGAATCAGACGATTGGAGAACCTACTGACCCAGCAAACGGCTGACCACGGGAGGCCCCAGGAGGGTTTGGACCGAGCCTTAACCGCGGAAAAAGGCGTGGACACCAGAGTGGCCGAGGAGACCACCAAGGGCAAGGAGTTGCGCGTCGGCGAATCGTCGAAGAAAGTAAAGAAGACCCAAGGTCGGGGACGCGGTTCTTTTTACGGGAGAAAGCAGCCAAGACATTCCAGGAGCCAGAACCAGTCGCGAGGACGAGGCTCATCTGCACCGCATGGAGGACCAGATCGTCGCCAGGCTCTTGGTTGCGTGATCTGCGGTGGCCGTCACTACCCACAGCAGTGCCCGCACCATCGGGGCAAGTGCTACTTGTGTGGCCAGGCGGGCCACTACCAACTCGAATGCCCGAGGAACAACAGGACTATTGGGGTGTCGGCGCCAACGTCGACCCGAGTGACACCTAGTGGAGGTGATCCTACAGACTTACCGGAGCTAGACGTGACGACTGAGAGAGCTACTGCAGGTAGCATGTCTTACAGTACTTTCTGAAATTCCTTCTGGTTGTAATGATTGCATCTTTTGCACCTTTCGATCGGCTGTTCGCCGAGTAGTTTGCATTGACTTTTCGCGATGCATGTAGGATGATTGGATGGTTGGGTGTGTTGTTTTACCGCCCTACCTTGAGAGAGTTTTGAGTGCCAACGAAATGGATTGGCTTAGTAAGTATGCGATAATTGTGGGTACTTGGTGCCCTTGGCTGTGCGAGCTAAATTGACTTGCCTTGGGGATTTGAGCACTATTAGTGCACCACCTTGTGGTTGTGATTTCGCTGGTTGCGATGATTTTCCTCCCTACCTAAAATCAGGTAGTTTTGGAGAGGATTGGAGGCCTAATTGGCCGATGACCAGTGGATACTCGAGAATCCTCCGAATGAAGGATGTCTCTTGAGTGGTAGTTGTTGTTTCCCGACTGAGTCACAAATCGTGAGTTCAGTTGGCGGGGAGGTATGGTACCTAGAGTTCGTTCTCGTCGTGACACGCTCTCACTTGATGTGAGACCGGTTGGGGTCGTGTTGGCTGTGCGTTGGCAATCGTGATCTTAAGCGGAACACAATTGAGACCAAGTTAGAGGCCCGTTGATTCGTTCATTTGGCCTCGTGTGTTGGTGTACCCTGTAGGATTGGGTACAATCTGAGTATCACCGTTGTGCGCTGGAGTTTGAGGTTGTACCTCCAACGGATATTGTGGTTGGGTGGAACATCACAAGAATTATCGTTATGTTACCCGAACTTGTAGAACCCTATCAGCATTTGGGATTTGTGGAATGCTATTCCCTGCCATTCTGAATGGATTTGTGGAATCGGAGGCTTTTGGCCGTGGGAATCCGGTTGAGGATAAGTGAAGACTGACTGCGTCGGCAGATTTACGTGACTGAGATATGGAACTCCCACCGATGGGTAGAGCGATTCGAATCTCGAGAGGAATTTACCGAGTGCCTACCTTCCTTGTCGGTTCTTGCACAAGGAATTGAGTACGCTGTTTGGAGCAGCGAGAAGAGGTTATGGAATTGATGTTACCGTGGTGGTTAGACGAGAAGCTCGGGTTAGCCATAATTACAATCTTTGCGCAAGATGGATTGATAGAGAACTATCTAATGAAGTGTGAGTGGAATACTCTCTATCATTTGAGTTGGAATCTATAAGTTGTGGACAACTGGAAAAAAAACCCAATGCTAAGGAAAGCATTGAGGACGAGGATTTTGAGTGATGCTTCACGAACTACCGAGTGGCTAAGGTCAAGAGTTAATCTCTCGAGGACAAGTCCTTAGCCTGGGCACGTGAAGAGTTTAAGCGGACACTAGGTCGAGCTGGTTGGGAACTCCTACATGGACAACGGTTGTGAAGCCTCTATCGATTGGGGCCAAGAGTATTGGATCAAAGAGATTACTAATGGAAGTCGAGAAGACTCTTAAGTGCTGACCCACTATAATGATTATAGAGTGGATGTTGAGACTATTACCTCCCTAATGGAATTATGTTTGAGGGGGAAGCATTGTGATGCCATGCCATAGAATGAAATCCAATGATCTTCGTTGGTGAGCTATTGGATGATTTACTTGATCTTTGTTACCGTGGAGTGGAATTGCACTTTTATGCAAACTCTGGATGAGGTTTGATCTTGTATGTAAGAACATAGTCAGCAACTGATTGATGACCAGCTGAACACTTCGGTGGAGTTTCGATGGATTACTGGACGGGTATAATTTCCGGAATCTTGCATGAATAGTACTAGTATATCCTCCTTGGAAGGATATATGATAGAGTTCCTTGTATGAAGGCGGTTAAAGGAGACCTTGATTTTCGCCATCGACTGGGTTGAAGAATGTGAGAACTGGAACTTAGCTTTTGGATTCATGCAGACCAGCAGAGAAACTGGTTGGGTTAAGCACCGTTTGCGATAGGCTTTACCTATGAAGAGTGGAGCTCGAGGAGTCGCTATAGACGATGCTTGCTTTTCGCCGTACCCTGGAACCGAGGGGTTTGCGACGTTTGTGCTTAGGAGCAATTCACCAGTCTGGAGACCTTACTGCCTAGTTGTGCACTGTTAGAGTGCACCTGCCATTCCCTTCAGATGGGTTGGTGTGGTGGTTGATCCGCAGTTTCGCGGACGAAACTCCTTTTTAGGAGGGGAGAATGTAACATACTGGACTTGCGCAAATTGCGGAGTTCGAGTATTTGACTTGTGTTGGAGCTTTTCCAGATTTTCTGGAGGGTCGTTGACTGTGTTCCGACCTATGGCGCGTGTACCGAGGTTAGGGGATGAATCCCCAGCACTAAAGTCCAAAAAGTTGGATTTTAGGTGGCTCTCGGGTTGGAAATTCTGTGCCTTGTACCGGTTCAAAATGGGGTTTATTCCGGTATAAAATGATGGCTATACCGATGCATCGAAATTTATACCGGTATAAAAGGGCAGATTGGCAACCCGAGGCTCGGTTTGGCCTTTCGCAGGTTTATACTGCATAAAAATGGGTTTGTACGGTACAACCGTGCAAAAATCCGAAATCGCAGGGTCGTTATGCGTTTTGACCTATTCTATAACAAAGACCCACGACCCCTTAGGGTTCTTTTGTGCTGGGATTTGCTGAGAGAAGAGGTAAGGAGCTCTCCTTTCTTCTCCTTTGGATTTCTATGAGTTTGGTTGGATTTTTGGGGTTTGATCTTCTCCCTTTTGCTCTCTTTTGTTTGTTGGAGCTATTTCCACCATTAGAGGAGCTTAGAGCTTGAACTTGGAGCTTGTTGGGAGGAAGATCTTCTCTTCTAGAGGGTTTTGGTTCTTGATTTGGAGCTTTTGGAAGGTAAGCAACCAATCCTTTCCTCTAGATTTAGATTTGGAAGCTTTCTTTGAGTAGAAACCCTAGAAATGGGATTCTAGGGTTAGAATTGGGGATTTTTGATTCAGAGCTTTTAGAACCTAATTGATGGGTGTAGAACTCTCCTCTAGGTTGGATTTGAAGAAGCTTAGGGTCGAATTGAGCTTTGGACAAGATTTTCTTGATCAAAGGTAATTTTCACCTCTTTTCTATGTGAATTTTGGTGAATTTTGTTAGATGTTTATTCGAAGCTCGTATCCCTTCAAATATTTATCTTAGGGTACTAGGAGCTTAGGGGGCAACTTCGTTCGGCGAAACGAAAAGGATTCGAAGTACATCCGGTGGGTTTGATCTCAACGAAATGGGTGAACTCTTTCTATGTCTTCCTTTGGGTTTTAGGACATGTTTATATGATGAATTATACTCTCTAGAACATGCTTGAATTTATGAGAACCTAAAATAGCTATGTTATGTATAGTGAAAATTATACTCTCCATGTAGTGGAGACGTATATGTGATTTTGGGCATAGTTGGTTAATTGGTTGTGGTACCTTAAGAAGCATGTTAGAGATTGAGTGGTGAGAGGATTCCTTGAGGGAATTTAGTAATTGAACTATATTTATAGAACCACACATGATCACCATCATGGCACTTGTTGAGACAAGTAGATAGAACTTAGCGTTCTTGCTTAATGATTTAGTAGATAAGATTCATAGCTTTATGATATTGCCTTATACTTGTTGTAGACAAGATAGTAGGTAATGTAACATAATACATGACATGAGTATTATGAGTTGAGTTTACTTTCTAATCCTAGTAATATGACTAGCGTTGGCAATTGAGAACTTGTATTCGATCTATGGATCGATGGACTATTCCATGTTCTAGACATGAGGAAGGTAATGTTAAGCCCTTGGGGCATTCTTATGTGAGCTATTGGCATGTAATATAAGTGTTTTATTAAACTAATTGCAATGTGATATTTGTACACTCTATCGTGGGAAAAGACATGTGTATTCTAGTATTATGATACTTGTGAATAATTCATAATTCTCTTACTTATGGTATTGATAAGTATCTATTCGATAATTAGTGGAATTGTATGTCATAAACTCCTTGGAAATCTTGTTTAAAGTAATGAATTATCCCAAGTAGGATAGTGTCATTTGAGTTGTATATGTTGTGAGCGCCTTGTGAGACAAACCACCCAAGTAGTTGTAAATGAGTTGTGACATATTGAGTTATTTTTCCGACCCTCGAGTCGATGAGAGAGATTCCAAGTTTAGACTTGATGATTGAGTATCCCAAATAGGGACCCTATGCTATGATTATGCTCGTTGCCCATATGCTCATTCGCACTTACTTGTGAGGGTAGCTCCTCACAAGCCGGCACTCCGAAGTGGGCCTTTGCGATTCGTTCGCCTCGCTTGTGAGGGTAGCTCCTCACAAGCCGGCACTTCGGGAGTGGGCCTTCGCGATGCACTCGCCGTGCGGGACTGAGCGCCGAAAGTGGATTGCCGTGTTCTCGTGTCTCCTTTCTTGTGGGGAAAGTCGACGACCTCCACGGGGCCACCTAGGCATGGCACGAGCCGGGATGTTACCTTGGGTACATTCCTTATGGATTGGGTTTTGAGACTTCTCTAGAACACTTATTCTTGTGGACTAGTGTGTATGCTTGATAGAGAACACTTATTCTTGTGGACTAGTATGTATGCTTGATAGAGAACACTTATTCTTGTGGACTAGTGTGTATACTTGATAGAGAACACTTATTCTTGTGGACTAGCGTGTATGCTTGATAGAGAACACTTATTCTTATGGACTAGTGTGTATGCTTGATAGAGAACAATGGTATACATAATTTACTTTATGTAGTAATGTGGGCATTATGGTTGTACTTGTAATTAAAGGTTAGCTTACTTTAATTGTGCATGTTAACTGTTTGGACATATGTTTGTGCCATTAAAAGTAGAATATCATGATTATGATAGTTAAACTCGTAGTAGAAGCATGAACTTGATTACCTCAGTTTTGTACTCGCTTCTTATTTATAACTTCTTGCTTTCTTTTAGCATGCTTATTTTAGCCTAGTGGAGCATTTCACTGAGATCAGTAATTGCCCACTGGGAACTATTTTTAATAGTTCTCACGCCCTCTGTTTGTTGTTAATTTTCAGAGCCATCCGCATCGGGAGTGGCTAGGGATCGAGGCAAGGGTTTTGCGGCTAGCTAGAGCGCTACGGAGTTTCTATAGTGGACCCGATGTTATCTTTTCTTTTTGTACTTTAGAAAAGATGTTTTATGTATCTGTTTAGAAATTTGTATCAGATTCTGGATTTAGCTCTACTCTGTATCACTTTTGTGGATCTTTTATGTTAGAACTTAGTGGTTTTATATTACTCGCTCTGATGGCCTCGTTAGGATTTCTCTCTTTCCTCCTTCGTTTTTATAGACGCCTTGTGTGCATTGTGTTTGTTTGGTGTACACGGCGGGTCTGTGCACGTGTCGGTGGGCTTCCGCTGGGCCCGGGGCGTGACAAAAAATTAGCCACCATTGGACAATAATAGTGGGCATGTGAGATATATAAGTATGTATATAGATGTATGCCTAGATGTGGATATTGAACATATGTTGAATTTTACTAAGGATATTTGTAAACTCAACAAGGACTAGATGTTGTGAAATTATGAATCCTAGGCGTGAACAATTAGGAGAAAGAAAGAACATGATTGGGCATTAAACCTAGTGTCATTAAACGTAGATTGAAAAACATAGTAGTAGGAAGACCACTTGTATTGGAATGTCCTTGAACCTAAAGTCAAGTGAACCGATGTGGGAAGGACATAGAACCTAGTGCTGTCGAACCTAAGTTATGAAACATAGTGGTAGGATGACCACTAGAATATAAGAATATGAACCTAGAGAGGTTGACTTGAAAATAGAGGGATGTGCACATCTAGTGATCTTGGTGATCTTGGTATCAAAGCTCAGGTGCGTGCGACGATTTCGCCGTCATAGGCTTGATACCTGGGGTGTGTGCAATGATTTCGCTGCCCAGTGATTTGAGCCATTGTTGGCGTTTGCGATAATTTCGTCGCCAGGTGGCTAAGTCAAGTAAAAGAATATGCCGCCCGACGACTTGAGCCATTGTTGGCATGTGCGACGATTTCGCCGTCAGGTGGCTAAGTCAAGTAAAGGTGGTAAGATGTGGATGATTGACTCAAGATTGAGTCGAGTGATGTCAAGTAAAGGATTTTCGCCGCCCGGCGACTTGAGCCATTGTTGGCGCGTGCGATGATTTCGCCGCCAAGCGGCTAAGTCAAGTAAAGGTGGTAAGCTGTGGATGATTGACTCAAGACTGAGTCGGTGACATAGTTTGGCTAAGGTAAGAGAAACCTTAGGAGCGCATTGGATGAGATATAGGTAATGAAATAGAAAGTAGAAAATATAGATCTACTTGCATGATTTTTTATTATTGCATTTACTTGAGGCAAAATCCTGGATGTTTGTTATTTGCATAAAGTTATATGTTTATCTATTGGACTAACCTGCTTATGTCGCCTCTTTAGACCTGATGGGTCGAGCTTTTTCCTTGAGTGGTCGTACCTACTAGGAACTAATTAATAATTCTCACCCCTATGTTTTACAGGTCCACATATAAGCGACGTAGCGGGGCGCGAGGAATGGGCGTAGCTCGATAAATAGCGCCCTACCACTTGTGACACCCTCTACTATGTAGCTTAGGGTTATTGAAATGAAAAGAATGAAAGAAAAAAATAATAACAGTTTGATTGTATTTGGAAAGAAAGAACAAAAATGTAATATGCAATGTTGATGAATGCTTATAATAGCGTAATAGCATAGTATTTATGTTAATGATGCTTTTCTTATACAATCTGTGTAAGAATTCTATTCCTATTTGGAATGCTTTGAATTGTACTGATTGCGATTGGGCGGATAGGAAAAACTTTGTCCGTTCGGCAAGTCTGGCACACGCGCTCGTGTGGGGCTACTTCCACCAATTTAGGGAAGGATCGACGGGGCGCGACACAGAGAGAGAAAAAGAGAGTGAGAGAGAGAGAGAGAGAGAGAGAGAGAGAACTAGGCTTCTATGCTTTCGAAAGTATGAAGATCTCCATACTTGTAAGTTGTTTTCGATGATGGGACATCCGAGTCGGTGATCGATTTTGTTAGACATGATTTACAGTATTGGAATATTTAGAAACCAAATTTTATAATTTTTTTATCCCACTTGCCTAGTGAACGAATAGACTAAAATTGAACGGCTAAAAAAAAAATCTCATAAAAAATAGTAATAAAAGACTCAAATTTTAAATCAGAAGTATTGATCTTGCTATTGATGTTAAGTAGAATTTTCTATTAAAGTTTCATGTAATTTGAATTGTTCTACACTGTTTAACTTAAAAACGTGCTACATTAACCGTTAAAATAGTCATGTTTGAAATCTTTTTATCACATGGCAAATGATATTGTAAAATTATGAAACTTCGTTTTTAAATAGTTCCAGTAGTATAGATTATGTCTAATGAAGTCGATCGTCAAATCGAATATCCTATGACCAAAAACAACTTTATAAGCACGTAGTTTTCAAATACTTTCAATAGTGCATATCAAATTCAAAAAAGTCGATTATTGATTTGAAAGCCGCATCATTAAAAATAACTTGATAACACGGAGGTCTCCGTGCTATTAAAAATATACCAGCGTATAATTGCAGGCATGCATCAAACAATACAATGAATACTCAAAGATAAAATTAAAGCAAAAGAAAAAAAAGTAATCTCCTTCAACAGAAAAAGTAAAAAAATAATTAATTACTTATGCTTGTGAGGAGTGCAGAGATCATATAAAGTTGGACATCCTTTATATGAGGTTAGTTAGATTATATTACATATGTTTGTCTGTCGGTGTGACAAAGGACTTCTGATCATCTAACAAAAGTGGGTGCCTTTGGGAGAATTGGCCCATTCAACTTAGTAGCCTTGGTATATAGGAGGAGGTGGTGACATATAGTGCCCCCCGAAGATCGGCGGCAAGACATCAACTTCCGGCAGCGGAGAATAGGAGGCGGGCGCTGGCGGAGGAGGCGATAAGGTCGGTGGCGGTGGTGCATGGACAGGTGGGGGAGGAGAGAAGACTAGCGGCGGTGGTGGCGGAGATGCTGTTGGTGGCGGCGGAGAAGATGCTGTTGGTGGCGGCGGAGACTGCACTGGTGGCGGCGGAGGCGACTGCACTGGTGGCGGCGGAGGCGATGCTGATGGCGGTGGAGGGGGTGGTGACAATAGAGGAGGTGGTGGGGATTGGAGCGGAGGTGGCGATGATTGAACCACCGGTGGGGGTGGAGATGAATAGATTAGAGGAGGTGGGGATTGGACCACTGGTGGGGGTGGAGATGAATAGATTAGAGGAGGTGGGGATTGGACCACTGGTGGGGGTGGAGAGTTGACAATTGGTGATGGTGGTGGTGGCGGCGAGAAAACGATAGGCGGCGGCGAGCTTACTACTGGAGGTGGTGGTGAGTAAACCGGAGGAGGTGGGGAATAGACGGGTGGAGGAGGTGGGGAGTGAACTGGTGGAGGAGGAGATGGTGAATTCACCGGTGCCGGTGGAGGAGGCTGTTGCGGCAGAGGCGGTGAGTGCGGCGGTATCATAGGCGGTGTGAATTGAGGAGGTGGTGGCGGTGAGTGGAAGCTTTTCTTAGGATCCAGTGGTCTCTGTGGGGGTGGCGGCGACGATAAGAACACCAATGGTGGGGAAGGGACCTGTTTAGTCGGAGGGGTTTGCTGGCTTGGAGGCGGAGGTGAGTATATTGGTGCCTTTGGAGACGGCGTAGGAGTTGGCTTGGGAGATGGCGCGACCGTCTTTGGCGAAGGCTTAGGAGTTGGCTTAGGAGGTTGGATCGGTTTTGGTGATGGCTTATGAGACGGCGCCAATGGCTTCGGCAAAGGAGCTGATTGGCTAGGAGAAGAGCTACACTGGGACCGGCTGCAATCCACAGGGCGGCTAATAACCGGCGCACACTCCTTCACCGACTTCTGGTTAGGCCGCAAGCTACCCAAGCAATTGCTCTTATCATCGAACAAAACCTCCGACCTTGGCACCGGCGTGCATTCCTCCGCTTCGCCCTTGAAGTAGTTGTAGGAGAAACTGAAATTGGCCAGCCTCGGCAGCCGGCACAATCCCTCCGGCACGACACCCGTAAGCACGTTATGGGAGACATCCAACTGCTCGACCTTAGCTAGCCCCGCTATGCTCCTGGCAAGCACGCCCGTCAGCGCATTGAAGCTCACGTCGAACACCGTGACATTCGTGAGCGATCCAACCTCGAGTGGCAAGCAGCCACTAAGCTTGTTGTTTAAAAGCACGAGTTCGTTAAGCGTCAACATCATCTTGCCTACGCTAGTGGGGATGCACCCCTGAAGCTTGTTGTTGGCGGCTACGATGACCGATGCGGTGGAGTTGCCCAAGTTCTCCGGAATGTAAGAGGAGAAGCGGTTGTCGTTGAGGAAGATAGCATCGAGCTCCTTGTCAAAGAGTTCCGGCGGAAGGGCACCCTCAAAGTTGTTGAATCGAAGGTCGAGATACCGAAGGGCCGGGAGGCCGAGGACCACGACAGGGAAAGGCCCCACGAAGAGGTTATTGCTGACATCTAGCTCATACATGAGGACGAGGCGAGAAAAGCTTTTTGGTATAATACCGCAGAAGCGGTTTGAATTAATGTGGAAGAGAGCGAGGTCGGTAAGGAGGCCGAGCTCGGCAGGGAGATACCCGGCGATGTCGGCTCCGTTAAGGTCGACGCCTGAGACGACGGTGAGGGAAGGGTCGTCAAGGGCCGGGGAGCAAAACACACCGGCGTAGGAGCACACATCAGCACCAGACCAGTTGCCGGTGAAGTTGGAAGGGTCCGAATACATAGCGTGCTTCCACGCCTGGAGAGCGATGTAGGCCCGGCGGAGGCGCTGGTTGGGGAAAGGGGTATCAATTTGGATGCCGAACTCGAAATCTTCTGGAAGGTCACCGCTGCGCTCATGCTCATGGAACGTGAGGAGCTGGCGACGCGCGATGAAGAAAGTCTCGTCATTGGAGAGGGCCAAAGTTAAGGGAAGGAGGCCGGCTATAGAGAGGAGGAGAAGGAGAAGAAGGAACGGGAGAAAAGAGCGGGGAGAGGCCTCCATGTTGAGAAATGAGAAGCCAGCCTGGGAAACCCGAGGCTGGTGAAGGGAAGGAGGGAATGGGGGCAGGAGGGAGGGTGTCTGGGGATCATTATAAGAGAGAATACAAAAGTGGTTTCTTTGAACGGATGGCCTAATTTCGGGGCAGTATTCGTTATTTTTGGTTGGTTAGTTTTGGCGGGAGAAGATCGACCGTTGTAGTAGGAGAGAGTAAAGCGGGAGAAGAGGAGCTGCTGCAGGGGGTCTACCACAAGAATCAGCACGCTTTACCACTATCTAATTTTTTGTTTCCAACTTCGGTTTAGCTCCAAATTAGCACAAGCTAATAAAGGAAAATTTTTAATGTCTCAATCTGAGCCATTGGTTAGCTATTCTAATCCTGCAATTCACGTGATACGTACGTACGTGTGTTGCCATTATCTATCTATCTATATTTTCAAACTAGAAAAAAGTAAGAGAAAGATGACCGGTTCAGATTGAGCCTTCATATCTATTAATTAATAAAACATAAGTTTTTATTACTTTTTTGTAGTTCAAAAATATCCTTAATTCTTATTTTGAGTATTTTTTTTTCTGCTAGCTTCTCAATCTTTATCTTTATGCAAGTTGGGCTTAAATGCTCTAAACTTTTTTTTTTTGGGTAGAAAAGAGTAAGATGAAAAATAAAATAGAGTAAGATTTTTTTTTTTTTTTGTTTCTTGTTAAATAATCAAGATGAAAATAAAATAGAAATTGCAATGTTTTGGTTTATTAATGTTGTATTTGTACGTGATTGTAGTGTATTTTTAGCTTAATATATGTATAGCTAATATCAAAACAATAATTTTCTCCGAAAAATTGATCCAGTAGGGAACAGTAGATCATGTGCATCATGTATTAATTAAGTTTACTGACTCTGATATCATATTATTCAAAGAATTAATCTAGTTGAAAATAGTTTAAGATTATATATTTAACAACAACTCTTGTATCATAGAAGCATTCAACCATTTTGGTTCTCCCTCCAAGAGTTTAAAATTTTGTCAAAATAAAATATTAATTGGTATATTTGTGCGAAAGCATTCGCATTTTACTAGGCCCGACAATCCAGCTTGTTGTTCACAAGTTATATAGCTTGTGTTCGGCTCGAAAATGAGTTCGAGATCACTCGCTTGTTTGATTAACGAGCCGAACAGGAGCTTAATTTTTCAGCTCCAATTTAATGACCTGGGGTCAGCTCGAACGTGTTCGGCTTGATAAAAATTCTTGTAACTTTCCTTTCCACGATTAATTAAATATATTTAGTTCGGCTCTAGTTTTAGCAGAACTCTTTCTTAATCTTTTGAAGAATCTGATCCCTCCTCAACCTATTTCCTGATCACGTCATCAAGGAGAAGTTAAAGGGCCAATTTGCAAATTGAAGAAATTTTGACTTGGTCAAACAGTTTGACTCAATCAACTATTCCAAAATTACCGCTCGATACCAACACAATCATTGTTCTCTGAAAAACTTAGATCTGCAGGCCGGTCTTATAATATTGTGGCCAAAATTACCTTTTTATACTTTTAAATGGTCCTAATATTTCAAAGTGCGCTTGAATGGTCCTTAACTTTCAAAGCGCTTCCTTTGGAATATATACGTCCTTTGTTGTGCTCTTAACAACACACTTATTGTTTAGAGGCATTTGCTTATTCATTTACCGTCTACTGCAATTCAAAATTTTCAAATTTATTATGAAATTATTACCTTTCTAAAACCAAATCACATTAGTAAACCCTAGAGGTTCGAACGGATAAGATTCTTTTACTTGTCTAAAAAAGAATCTCATCCATTTGATGGATGTGTACATGTAAATCATACAATACTACCGGTACACTATAAGTGAGGTATACATCTTATACCCACTCTATTTCAAGATCATTAATACTCTTCATGCGTTCATCCTTTGTATTATATGTGCCATGCATTACATCTAATTATTATTATTATTATTATTGGAGAAAATCAATTTGTTATTTGTTTTGTTAATTGTTTATGTTGATGCCAAAATTGAAATTAACATGCCGACCTAACTCACGTATGAGCCAATAAGGACACGTGGTACACCAGGAGACAATAAGGCGCCTGAAGGTTTTAGGCGGGAACGGTTGAGAAGTGGGGCATAACTTCCACGATGGGGCGTAACTTCCATGAGGAGTGGGTGTAACTTACACGATCATGGTTACAACCACTCCCTCCACTACTTTCAACCAACCAATAATGTGGGTTGATATTACTATAAATAGTAATTTCGAAGCCAGCAATAGGGATCTTTCTCCCTCCTGAACGAGAAGACCACATTTATTTTCTCTGCAATTTTATCATTTTTCTAGTAGTAGTCTATGTAATCTTTTTTACCCGCATTTACTGCTTTCCTACGAGTAGTTTTTAAGTTAGATCTCTGGAGTCTAGATGCCCCACGGGCACACTCTGTTGTAAACTACATTTGCAGAGTCTGTATGCCCCACGAGCACACTCTGTTGTAAACTAAATCTGCAGAGTCTGTATACCCTTCGGGCACACTCTGTTTTATTAATATATAAAGGCATCCGGCTCTTTTAGCCGATCAGTCACTGCGTATTTCATCTATTCGGCTCTTTCAACCGACCAATTACTGTGTACTTCTTCCATTCGACTCTTCTGCAGACATTGATCCCTGCACAGTTCGTACATTTGGCTCCTCCAGCCGAACTAGTTTTATAGTGAAGGTTTTCGAACCCGGCTGATCCGATCCCTCATCAGCCGAATCGCTTAATCAATCGAAGGGCACAAACTTCGAGGGTCATTATCAGTTGCCGTTTCTCATCCTCGACATGCTCCTCGAGGAAGATCCTTGACCGGATCAAGGGCTCTAGAATTTGGCACCTAACAATTTTGGCACGCCCGGTGGAACCCAATTTTAGGTAATTTCAAATTTTTATTGAAATTATGGCTGATGATAATGCCATGAATTTGCGCAATAGGGTTGTTCCTAGAAATTCTCGGAGTGATCAACCTAGTGATTCAGACAATGCTAGTAAAACGCCAAGCAGTTTTGCCAGTTGAAGGAGAAACTAGTGGACAGTCGGCTTATCAAGAGCCGACTCTAACTCAGGCACTCGGCCAGATGATTCGAGTCCTGCAAACTCCAGATCAAAATATCCATCAAAGTACCGCTCGACTAGACGTGGTGTTGGTCACCATCACGGCCTACAATGAAAATATTGTTTGAATTAGACAGTTATTTTCCCAAAACGAGCAACCTTACGGGGGGCAACAGGGGCACCTAACTGCGCATGCGCAACAAAATCCAGTCACGCCGGCGGTCTCACATGCGCAACTGCAAATGGCACCTTAACATACTGCTTATAGGCCGGCGAATATAAACGCCGGTCCGCAGTCAGAGATTGCATCAGGTTTACCTCCTTTACCATCTTATCAACCCCAAAATGCGGGGATTAGAGCTGGGTGGCAGGCCCCTAATGCTATGCAAGGAGCGAACCCTGCAATACAGAATTATGGAGTTCTTCAAGGACCAAATCCAGCTCAAGCACAAGCTCCGCTTCCTATACAATGGAATAACAGTGAGCTATATGATCAGATTGAGGAAGTCATCTGGAATACCTTTCGAGTAGGGGCCAGGCCGGCTATGCTGCCTATTTTTCGATCCCTGTATCCTGCAAACACAGATACAGAGCATCCTTACCCTACAAACTGGAAAATGCCGAAATTCGACAAGTTCTCAAGCGACGAGAGCGAAAATACAATCGAGCATATAGCCCGATTCACGGCCCAATGCAGGGAGGCCGCCGCAAATCCGTTTTTGAAACTCCGGTTATTTAACACGTCATTAACTAAAATGGCGTTTACTTGGTACACTACGTTACCTGTCAATTCCGTCCAAAATTGGGACGAATTGGAAATAAAATTTTATGAACAATTTTATAGACCAGAACCAGAATTGTCGATTGCTGATTTAGCACAGTATCGGCAGAAGTCGGGCGAATCGGTTGAAGAATATTTAAACTGATTCAAAACGACTAGAAGTCGATGCTTTGTCAGGATGCCGGAATCAGAGTTCGCCAAAATGGCCTTAAATGGTCTGCATTTTAAAATAAAAGACTATTTTGAAGATAAATATTTTTCTAACCTATTTGATCTAGGTGTTCGGGTTGCCCAATATGAGCAATTCCGAAAGAAAAGTGAGGACAATCGGCTTCAATGGAGCCGATATAAAAAGCAAAACAAAGTCAAAGATAAATCCTTGATAGAAGAACAATTAATTCAAGAAGAGTCGAGCCAATGGAGTGCAAGTGAAGAATCGGCTGATGAAGACGAGGTATAGCCACTTTCTTCAAAGAGAAATCCTTGATAGAAATACATTTGGTTCAAGAAGAACCGAACCGATCGAGTAAAAGTAAAGAATCGGTTGATAAAGCCGAGGTATATGC
The DNA here is from genome assembly GCA_025177825.1 of Aechmea fasciata. Classification (NCBI taxonomy): domain Eukaryota; kingdom Viridiplantae; phylum Streptophyta; class Magnoliopsida; order Poales; family Bromeliaceae; genus Aechmea; species Aechmea fasciata. Next base: position 546,414 of record CM045944.1, on the reverse strand, counting down.
GGCTGGGATGATAAAGAGTCATTTTCTTTAAGCCGACCAAGACCAGCGAAACTAAATCTTGGGTCTCGGCTGTGTCATTTGGGAAGTCGATTTGGCACCAATAGTCATCCGAATGTTCATTCGAAAGACTATTGGGGAGGCATTGTTGATGCCAAAATTGAAATTAACATGCCGACCTAACCCACGTATGAGCCAATAAGGACACGTGGTACACCAGGAGTCGGCAATAAGGCGCCTGAAGGTTTTAGGCGGGAACGGTTGAGAAGTGGGGCATAACTTCCACGATGGGGCGTAACTTCCATGAGGAGTGAGCGTAACTTCCACAATCATGGTTACAACCACTCCCCCCACTACTTTCAACCAACCAATAATGTGGGTTGATATTACTATAAATAGTAATTTCGAAGCCTACAATAGGGGTCTTTCTCCCTCCTGAACGAGAAGACCACCTTTATTTCCTCTGCAATTTTATCGCTTTTCTAGGAGTAGTCTACATATAATCTTTTTTCCCCGCATTTACTGCTTTCCAAGTAGTTTTTAAGTTAGATCTCTGGAGTCTGTATGCCCCACGGGCACACTCTGTTGTAAACTACATTTGCAGAGTCTGTATGCCCCACAGGCACACTCTGTTGTAAACTAAATTTGCAGAGTCTGTATGCCCTTCGGGCACACTCTATTTTATTAATATATAAAGGCATTCGGCTCTTTTAGCCGATCAGTCACTGCGTATTTCATCTATTCGGCTCTTTCAGCGTACTAATTACTGTGTACTTCTTCCATTCGGCTCTTCTGCCGACATTGATCCCTGCATAGTTCATACATTCGGCTCCTCCAGCCGAACCAGTTTTATAGTGAAGGTTTTCGAACCCGGCTAATCCGATTCCACATCAGCCTAATCACTTGATCAATCGAAGGACGCAAACTTCGAGGGTCATTATCAGTTGCCATTTCTCATCCCCGACACGCTCCTCGAGGAAGATCCTTGACCGGGTCAAAGGCTAGGGAATTCGGCACCTAACAGTTTATAAATAAACTTAGTTTGAAATGTAAACTAGGCTTCTTACTTACTACAACCATCAAGTTTGCTACTTTTGTTAGGGACGGTCGATACATCTAATTTATTATTATGAGTAAATACATTTTAATATCAATATTCAATTAGTTATATTTGACCTACATCATCTAATTGAGAGTCTACAATACCAAACTATCAAATTTAAAACTTATTTCTAAAGTATTAATTAAGTAGTTTCAATAATTTATGGTTTGTATGATTTATATATGTCATCTAATTAAGGAACCTGCTAAAGTTGTTACTTCTTAAATATATATATATAAATGTAAAATATGAGTCCGGCTGCTATGCTATTAATAGTACGAAGCACTCGGTGCTACCAAGTTTTTCGCCGTTAGATCCACCCCCTTGATGATTTTTACCCGTTAGATCATACTATTCAACCAACCACCTACTTTAACCCTAGGGGGGCCCACATCATCCTAACCGCACATTTCTCAATCTAATGGCTAAAAATTTGGTAGCACCAATGACTTGGTGCTATTAATAGCATAGTAGCCTAGTTCTGTAAAATATATAATTTTGGTAAACTTTAATTTGCTCCTATATATGGTTTAGTGCATTTTCATTTTGTCACTCTTTTATTCAAAAAATTATACTTTATTATTATGTAGTATTATTTTCATTTTACCGAAAAAAATCTCTCAATAAATAGAGTAGTTAAGTAAAAAAAAATTAAAAACTACAAGATGATGCCCTATTTAATAATTGGTTCTTATAATAAAACAAAAATAAAATCATACAATATTTAATTGTAACTTTTTAAATTAAAATTGCAAACTAAAACGCATTAAACACAAAATAATTAAGTACAACCTTTTGAACTAAAGAGTGGTAAAGTGAAAATATGCTAAACCACCATGAGGTAATTTAAAGTTTATCCAATTAATAGTGCGACGCCTCGCTTCCTAAAGGGGTCATCCATTCTAAAACTACTCTACCTCTATTACGTTTAACACTCTTAACTTCTTGGACCTAACCACCGCCCAATGTTATAGCCGAGTTAAAAGTTTAGTCCTGTTATACCTTATATATGAGACTGTACCAAATCCCGAGGTGTTATATTCTCCTCTCCCTTAAACCCTGACATCCTTGTTTGATTCAAACACACTCACAAGTATCAAATGATATGAAACTCATCTCTCTAGTCTTTAGCCAATCTTGTGTGGAGTGGTACGTATTCCATCCACAAGTATTGTGTATTCCATCCACAAGTATTGTATGACCCTCGCTTAAACATGACTCATCTCACACTTTCGGCCGGTGAGTCGTTCTGATACTAACTGTGACACCCAGCTTTCTAACAAGGTTAATTAACCATAGTAGAACTACTTTAACTCTAACACATTAACCCTCTTAATCTCTTGTGCCTAAGCACCACCCAATATGCTACAACTAAATATAACTAAATTAAGAGATTTAGTCCTATTATATCTTATATATAGAGGTATTCAAAATCATGGGGGTGTCACACTTAGAAGTATACATGATCATTAACCATAGATTTGGATGATGGGTGTCACGTCCCGTGCCTGCCAATTTGGTCAGATTCGGGCGCGCCGACAGACCGCCGAACGGACAGAGTTTCCCCTGTACGTTCAAGGCGTCGCAATCAATACAATTTACAAGAAGGTTCCAAACAGGAACAGATATCACAATCAGATTACATAAGGAAGTATCGAAAACATAAAAGCAGCTACTAGCTATTACAACCATTCGTCTCAAATTTAACTTTTACATTCATATTACAAACTTCCAAATACAATCTAGTTATTACAAACTTTATTACATTTTGTTTACATATTGTTCTTTCTCTCCTTGCTATACCCCTAGTTATGCCGACTGGGGTACTTCTATCTCAGTCTCCTGGTAGGGCGCTATCTATGGAGCTACGCCCTTGCCTCGCGCTGTTACTACTCTCGTATGCACCTGGAAAATACCCCAAACCACGTGGGGTGAGAACTATATAAATACAGTTCCCAGTGGGTACGGCCACCCAAGGGAAAAGCTCGACCGATAGGTCCAAGGAGGCATTGCAAATATGTTAGTCCAAAAACATCCACAGATATATATAATTTGCAACTAACATAAAAACCTGCCTCACAAGATGCAATATGCAAATTATTACTTAGCTCTTAGCTTTTCTTTACTTTATTGCTATTCTTTACTTTAGCCCTTGCATTTGCTATTAACTATCTACTTAGATTAGCTAGCTTCATTCTTACTCTTTACTCTTGGCACTTATGCTACTTAGCATATACTTCTAAGGCCCACTCTACCTCAGCTCACTATGCCACCCGACTCGGTCTTGAGTCAATCAATCGTGGATAGTCCGCCCGCTGTCTAGCCCAAGGTGTTGGACGTCTCACAACTACCCCAGCTGTCAACAGCCTGCCGCCCTCAGTGACTCAGTGTGACGCACTGAACTTTCGCAAATTGCAAGGTTCGAGTGTTTGTTAGGTTGTCACGCCCCGGGGTCCCTTTGGTACATAAAACACAGCGGAAATTTTTTTTTTTTTTTTTTCAGCCTGACCCCCAGAGGTGTGCCAGATCTGCCACAAATACAGGGAGGCCACTGTACACACAGACAGAGTCTCCCCTGTATTTGCACGGCATCGCACAAGTACAGAGTATATACAATCATCCAAGAACACAACCACAACAGATGAACAATAAGTAATAATCAGATACACGAGTTCATTCACCATTCACCACATTCACCACTTTTACTTATTCAAAAACCACCATAAAACCTTTTTTTTAAACCATTTCCTTTGAGAAGCTACCACGAGGGGTAGAAAACCCTTTTTTTGCAGACCTTTCATTTTGAAATGCTACCACGAAGGGTAGGAGACAGTTTATTTCACAAAATATAAGTCCTTTATCACATTCCCAAAAACATCATAAGTTTCAAACCACCACAGTAAGTATTTCCAAAGTATAATCAGAACTGAACCAGAATATACTCTAAGTAAATAAAGCAGGTAAAGTAGAGAAGTAACCGATACGGGTAGGAGCTACACGCGCACTAGACTCGCTCCTCACCAGCTGTCCCACTAAGACCTGCAACGTCACCTGAAGAGAAGACGAGGGGTGAGAACATGTAAACATGTCTCCCCCTCCCAGTGGATACCTCGCGGAGATAGACACAAGAGGAGATGATAGTAGTACAGTAGCTATGATAAACAAATAAATGGAGAGAGATATATAGATATGAAACAACAGCTACTGTAAGTATGCGTCGAAAAGCTGATAAAGTAAAATACCCAATCCATAACCGCCAATATTGGTCCGCAGACCTCAGGCAATGCCCCCTGTATCTCTAAGCCAGCATTCAACCCAAGGTAGCCTATGGGCTCACGGGTCGAACCTCTGCGACCACTTTTCCGGAAAAGAACACCCTGGCACGGTGGATCAGACCGCCTGTGTTCGTGATATGCGCTCGAGTCCTGGGCAATCGATGCTATTATGCTCAAAAACCATACGTCAGCAACTAGCTGACAATCCCGTCCCTAAAGGGACATCGACCCCTTTGGGTCATTAGGTAAACTCTCCGACCACGTAGGTCACAGAAGCACTGAAACAAGCCGACCGAATAGGTCACTGAAAAACTGTAAGGAAGTACCAGAACCGACCAATCAGGTCAACTAGGATGGAACAACTCAACATCCTCTCAACTGTATGCGAGTACTACCCAAGGAAACACAAGAACTGACCACTCAGGTCAACTAGGATGGAACAACTCAACATCCTCTCAACTGTATGCAAGTACTACTGAAGGAAACACGAGAACGGACCAACCGAACAATATGGTCACTGAGTATACTGAAGTAAACTGACCGAACAGGTCACTGATGTCATAGGCTGACAAGAAGCAAACTACTCTACTCCTACACATGGTACTAAGCATGAAAACACTGAGTAGAGTAAAACTGTAACACAAAGGTACAAGATATATCAACGATAAAAAATATGAATAGTAAGGTGGAAGGAACGTCACCAGCGTGTACCACTGTACGGACGTCGGATCGAAGTACCCACCTGTACAAGCTAGAAGATCATTGTGGAAACGAAGAAACCGGACCTACGAAAGGTCCCGGGTTAGCGTCTAACCCACCAACACAAGTACTGACTCCACATCCCACAAACTAATCCCACGGAGATTGGTTTTCCGAAACTAATTACCGTAACTCGCCGGAGTCCCGTAAACCACACCGGGACTCCGCCGGGACCCAAGAACCGTCCCGAAAGCACCGACTCGTGTCACGAGTCACCCTCTGTCATAAAACCCTCCCAATTAGATGTTTTGGCAGCAAACACAAGCTAACACTACAATATAATTATCGTCGGATAATTGTACGAATACGGGTTCCCGAAAGTGTCTATTTCGACACCGGAACCAACCGTCGCTCACCCGTCATTTCTAAACCCTCGAAATGACGTGGGTGACTAGCCAACAAGGCTTGGCGACAAAGGAAATACTCTCAGGAAGCATCGGAAGAAATCCGAACCAACATCGCGTTCCGTCGTCGAATTTCGTCGACGAACGCTCCGGAATCACTCTTACAGTTTTCCGAAAAGCTCGGGACCTTGGACGATCAGTCCAGAGGTTACCCGCAGCACATACACACTGCCCAAGATAGCTCAGGAGGCTACAATTGCATAAAAGTCCCTAAAGAATCCTAAATCGCATTATTTCATGTAAAAATAGGATTATTATGGGTCGTGCACGCAAACCGATGCATCGCACATTTCGAAATCGCACTCACTGTAAGTCTTCGACATGCCGAAGACCGTGCTCGCCTTTCGGAGCACAATCGGACTTCGTAGTGCGCGCACAAGCGACACTAAATTCAGTAAATAGCGCGCACAGCGCGTAAAGTGCGATCGTCCCGCTAAACGGTGCATCAAAACTCAGAACGGAGGTGAGCATCGCGTTCAGCACGAAAAACCCTTGACCGTGCTCACCTCCCGAGGTCATTTTGACTCACCGTAGTCTCGGGAATCGTGCACAAACCCTAGACTAGCATGCTGTTAACAATTACACAGCATACCTGAGCCGAGAGAGCAAGGGTTGGCCGCCGGCGGCTCCGCGGCGGTCGGTCCGGCCGGGGGCGCCGGGTCGGAGATATCCGAGGAAGGTCTGGCCGGCGGCGGAGGCGGCCGGTGGCGCGGTGGAGGAGATCTCCTCCTCCTTCCTCCTCTCGGGTTAGACGCGCCCGCGCACGGCGGCGCCGAGACGAGAGCGGCGATGCTCCCCTCGGGAGGCGGCGAAGATGCCGGAAGGCGAGGGGTGCAACCTCGGTCTTCTCAGTCTGTGCGGTCGCGAGGAAGGTGAAGCGGCGGCCGGCGGCGGTGACTCCGGGGAGGTGAGCCTCGGGTTGCCGGAGGTCACCGGGGCGGCGGGGAGGCGGCGCGGCCGAAGCGGAGCGGCGGCAACCGGAAACCCGAGCTCGGGTCCGCTCGGTGCAGGCGACCGCAGCGGCGCGGCTAGCGGCTCGGGCGGCGCCGGCGGAGCACGGGGATGGCCGGGAAGGTACGCCGGCGATGCCTCGTCGTCGGAGGAGGGCCGCGCAACCGGGAAGGCGACGGCGGCGCTCCTAGGCCGAGATCACCCGGGATCGGCCTGGGTGACTCGGGTTGGCCGCGGGGCTACGGCGGTGGCGGCGGCGCTCGGGGACGCCGGAGCCGGCCGGGGGAGCACACCGGCGATGAGTCTCGGCCGAAGGGTGCTAGATCCGAGGGTTAGTGTTTCCCCCTTGCCGGATCTAGGTCCTTTGGCCAAGTGATGGTTGCTATGGCCGAGGGGGAGGAGGAGGAAGATGCTGTAGGGCTTGGGGAGGCTCTTCGGCGGCCGGGGAAGCACGCCGGCGGCCGGGGGTGCGCGCATGGGATGGCAGAGGAGGGGTAGGTGGCGGCTGAGGGCTTGGGGAGGTGAAAGGCTCTTTTAGGGTTAGGGTTTAGTGTACATGAACCCTAGATCCACCTATATACACTTTAGGACTTTTCGCACCTTAGCCCACCACAAGCCACCAATTATATTTTAGCCCCTGCCATTAGTTGAATTACGCACATAAGTCCCTCCACAATAAAAATCACGCAATTCGGCACATAAAATATAGCGACTCTTCGCATTCCGCCGTTATGCGATTTTTGCCTCATCGCGTTCTTTTCGCGATTCCCGAAAATCCGTCTGTCGGATTCACGATCGGATTGCGCGAGCGCGTTCAGCGCGTCGAGGACATCGAATCTAGCCTTTAACTTCATTTGATTTGGTCTCGGATTCGCGAAGTATCCATTCTTTTCTTTATTCCTCCAATATCTCCAATTACATAAGTCTTTAGGTAAAACCGTTCAAACCCCTTTTCCTCGACAACCGTGATTCAGAATCCAATTTCGTCAGTGGCATTGGTTCCAGAATAGTCGAGCCGTTCGAAACGAGCTATTGAAGTCCTATATTCGGAGTCCTGTACGCATCTGGACCCATCTCTACTCCGCGATTTCTCGAAAATCCGGAGTTACTATTCACTTAAGTCGAATCTTACGGGTCGCGTAACTTTTCCGTTTTAGCTCGGTTTCGCCTGAAATTTGACGTGTGCTCTTATAATACAATTACGCACACATTCACCGTCTCAAAATATTTTATTTCTTGTTCTGGAAAAATGCCAGTTATTACATCATCCCTCCTTATAGGAAGTTTCGTCCCCGAAACTAAGTCAAGGATCCCCCATAAACAAATGTGGATAACGCTCCCTCATAGAGGACTCAAGCTCCCAAGTCGCCTCGCGCTCCTCGTGGTTCTCCCACTGAACCTTTACATACGGAATGCTCCTATTCCGTAACTGCTTCTCCTCACGTGCCAGAATCCGCAATGGAGCCTCATCATAGCTCAGATCCTCCCGCAACTGGACAGCCGTCGTGCTGATGACGTGGGATGGATCAGGAATATACTTCCGAAGCATAGACACGTGGAAGACGTTGTGGACCCGGGCGAGACTCGGAGGTAGAGCCAACCTGTACGCCACCGGACCAACCCGCTCCAGAATCTCAAGCGGTCCCACGAAGCGCGGACTAAGCTTGTTCCGCAACCCGAACCGCTTGATCCCCCTGGAAGGCGACACCTTGAGCAACACGTGCTCACCGACCTGGAACTCTAGGTCACACCTCCGCTGGTCCGCGTAGCTCCTCTGTCGACTCTGTGCAGTCTGAAGTCATTCTCTCGCAATGCGAACCTTCGCCTCCGCATCCTCCAATAAGTCAGGCCCGATCAACCGGCGTTCTCCGACATCGTCCCAACAGATAGGGAACCGACATCGACGCCCATATAAAGCCTCGTACGGAGCCATCTGAATGCTCGCCTGGTAGCTGTTATTATATGCGAACTCCACCAGAGATAGGTAACGATACCATCCATCTCCATAATCCAGGACACAAACGCGTAACATAACCTCGAGAGTCTGAATAACGCTCTTCGACTGTCCGTCGCTCTGCGGATAGAACGCGGTACTGTAGTTCAGCTTCGTACCCATAGCCTGCTGCAAGCTCTTCCAAAAATGGGAAACGAAGCGGGTGTCCCGATCAGATACGATCGACACTGGCACACCATGCACTCGGACGATCTCGTCGATATATCACTGTGCCAGTCGATCACGGAACCACGTCGTGTGCATCGACCGGATGTGAGCCGATTTCGTCAGCCGATCCACTACAACCCTGATCGCATCATGGCCTCGCTATGATCGAGGCAATCCAGTGACGAAATCCATAGAAATCTGCTCCCACTTCCATACGGGTATCGGAAGTGGTTCCAGCTTTCCTACCGGTTGCTGATGCTCGGCATTCACCTGCTGACAAGTCAAGTATCTAGCCACATGCTGAGCCACATCTAGCTTCATCCCAGGCCACCAGAAGTTCTGCTTCAGGTCGCGATATATCTTGGTTCCGCCTGGGTGAACCGTGTAAGGGGATCGGTGCGCCTCGGAGAGGATATCGCTCCTCAGCTCCGAGTCACTAGGCACGCACCATCTACCTTTAAAGCGCAGAGATCCATCAGTGTGAATAGAGAAGTCCCCGTCCTTGCCCTGCTCGACATACGCCCGCACTTTCTGTAAGTACGGGTCACTCTGCTGCCCAAGCATAATCCGCTCCGTCAAGGTAGGCTGTACCACCAGGGACATCAATTGGGCTGTAGCCCCGGTGGAGACAATCTCGATCTCGAGACGGCGAAACTCCTCTATCAAACGGTCCTGGCTCGTGATCATGAAGGACAATTCAGCGGAAGGCGCCGCTCAAGGCGTGCCGCGTGTGTTCGCCTTTCCCGGATGATGCTGAATCGTAATGTCATAATCCTTCAAGAGCTCGAGCCAACGTCTCTGCTTGAGGTTCAACTCCTTCTGGGTAAAGAGGTACTTCAGGCTCTGATGATCGGTAAACACCTCGCAGTGTGCCCCATAGAGATAGTGCCTCCATAGCTTGAGGGCAAATACCACTGCTGCGAGTTCCAGATCGTGCGTCGGATAGTTCTTCTCATACGGCTTCAGTTGACGCGAGGCATAAGCGATGACCCGATCCTGCTGCATCAGCACGCACCCCAAACCGACCCGTGAGGCGTCACAATAGACGACGAAATCCTCACCAGGCCGTGGAAGAGTCAAGACAGGTGCGCGGGTCAGTCGATCCTTCAGCTCGTCAAAGCTCTGCTGGCACTGCTCGGTCCACTGAAACCGTTCACCTTTTCTGGTAAGCTTGTTTAGCGGTGCGGCGATCTTGGAGAATCCCTCGACAAATCGCCGATAATAACCCGCCAAACCCAGAAAACTCCTGACTTCGGTCACTGAAGTCGGCTTAGGCCAGTCAACTACTGAGGATATCTTCTTCGAATCCACTATAATACCCGATGGAGTCACGATTTGCCCCAAGAAAGATACCTCACGGAGCCAGAACTCGCACTTCTTGAGCTTAGCGTATAGTTTGTGCTCTCGAAGTAGCCGCAATACACGTCGGAGATGGTCCTCGTGCTCCACATCGCTTCGCGAGTAAATCCGGATGTTGTCAATGAAGACCACGACAAACTGATCCAAGTACGGCCGAAAGACCCTATTCATCATATCCATGAAAGCTACCGGGGCATTAGTAAGCCCGAACGGCATCACCGAGAACTCGTAATGGCCGTAACGAGTTCGGAACGCGGTCTTCGGCACATTCTCCGCCCGGATCTTGAACTGGTGATAACCGGACTGGAGATCGATCTTAGAAAATACTGACGACCCCAGAAGCTGGTCGAAAGTATCGTCAATCCGGGCAGTGGATACTTTTTTCTTTTTTTTTTCACCGTGACTTTATTGAGCCAGCCAATTTGTTTGCTCAATAATGTAATCAAACCGTCACATGGTCCATGCAAGTCCATCACTTGATGCACAGGATTGCCAATCGCACTATGCGATACCCACCATAGGTGATGTTCAACATCCGTCTCCATGAGAACCTGTCACTGCCGTCCTATAAGGACCCTAGCGATCAATGTTCCGAGCAACACCAATTACTTGTCTCATTGAGACCCAGGTCACCTGTCACCAAATGATCGGACAAGCATACCATTTCTAGGTTTGCGCGACAAACTGAGTCGGCTATCACATACGGTGATAATCAAAGCCGACTACCAGGCTTGAGTCACTTAATAACTGTGATTTCGAACCTCTCGCCAAACAGACTCGAACTAGAGTCAAATCCTTCTGCAGTGGTGATGAATCAACTGCACAAATTAGCCATGGAACAACCCAAGGCTCGCTACGTGGTCAGAGCTGACCAACACTCACGAGTTCCCAAAACAATCTAGAGAATACATCGACCCAATCCGTAAGTCCCCAGATAGGGAACGGATATTTCGTTCGACTTTCGACAGTACATTGTCTGCAGCCAATGTACTTATCAAAAGAAAAGCGAAATATCTAAGATCCACTACCAACAACGAGTTGGAAGCGCGACACGACGAAGTATCAAACCATTTGATACCTCAACACTGAACCGAATCCGTTGAACATCGGTTTGCAAGCCGATATATGAGGACAGATCGACTCTGGACCGACTCACTGGGAGTCACATAGCTTTCAACCTTTGAAAGCTACTCGCGACACTAAGTCGCGAGCACGCAACTGAGGCTTTAGGAAACGGTTTCCCATTTCCGCACCACAACCGAGCTACACTCAAGGTTCCACGAACTCCGTCATTACTTGTGTTAGTTACGGGGAAGCCCCAAGGATCTATCTAGATTGTATCAAACAACACCTAGAGGGGGGTGAATAGGTGTATCGGCCAAAAACCACAATTCTCGATGCTTTAAAAAGGTAAATGCGGAAATTAAAAAGCACACCGAGATTTACGTGGGAAAACTCCAACTCGGAGTAAAAAACCCACGGGACCAACACGCGAATAAACAATCAATAAGAGAAAAGATTACAAGGTGATACCGAACTCCACGGACTCGACCTCTCTAACTCTCCTATGGATCTCCGCGCAATCCTCCTTCGGGTTGTCCACGCCCTCACGTCCGAGTCCACGAACGCACGCACTTCGAATCCACGAAGCCTCGAACACGCCGAATCCACGACGCCCACTCGAATCCACGAGCACACTCCGTCCGGAGCAAGAACAATACGATCGATGGTGATTTATTGCTTAGATTCTCATTAAAGATCTATGGGAATAATCTCTAAGCAATTCTCAAATTGATTCTAGAAAAACATTAAGAATTAGGGCACCGAGAATCAATTTGGGAGAAGCTTGATGTAGAAGATGAGGAAAACGGCTACCTACAAGCTTCTAGGGTTTTTAAAAGAGTTTATAATATAAGCATGTTGAATTATGAACCCCCCATGGTCTTTATATAGTATTAGAAGACTTAGAGATAGATTAGGATTGTAACAACCAAATCTGGAAATATTTCCCGCAGCCAAGGTCCGGACTCAGCCCCCCTCAACCGGTCCTGCCTTTCGTCATTGAAAAATATTTTTCACAGGGTCCGGTCCTAAGCCATGAGATCCGGTCCTGGCTTGCGCAACATCAAATATAGAGCTTCGGGATCCGGATCCCACCTCTTAGATCCGGTCCACCTTAATTCATCCCGAAACTGCAGGTACGGGATCCGGATCTCAATCCAGATCTGGATCACACTTAAAGTTGCGCAGAGGACAGGCTTACGGGATCCCGATCTCACCTCTCAGATCCGGATCTCACCTTTCAGATCCGGATGTCACCTTTCAGATCCGGATCTTGACCAAATTTTTCCAGCTTTGATTTTTGTCAAATAGAATTCAATCCAAGTCCTCTAACTACTATATCTTAGTCTAAAATCACCATAAATGTTCTTAGAATCATACCTGAGGTGCCGAGCTTCACCGCTGAGTCTTGTAATGTCTGTTTGCATCTTCTTTGTTCAAATGTGCTCCTGACGCCTTCAAGACTCCGACTCAATTCACGAAACTTGCCAACACAAAATCCTTAACAATCTCCCCTGTTGGCAATTTCGTGACAAAACACAAAAGCTCACTAAAATTACATCATAAAAGAAAAACGAAGTTCAATGTCATCACCAAAACACTAAACTTCTCGCGTGTAATCCAAATACAATTTTGAAACTCAAAATTACATCAAAACTCCTAAAACAAACTCTATGACTTAGACACATGGAGTCTTGAAGTCTTCAATGATCTGCAATTAGATTACTTTCTTTACGAACAAAGTTCACAAACAAAGTCAGTAGAAAAAAAAATATATGAAAATAACAATCTCTCCCCCTTTGTTCATTTCTCCCCCTTTTTCATGATCACATCTCATTCTCCCTCCTTAATCTCATCATGCCTGTCATCACCTTCGTGTATGCATCAAATACCAAATATCTTCTCCCTCTATACCTTGTTCTTCATTCTCCCCCTTTTTGTCAAAAATTGCCAAAAAGAAATACAAATAGAGAGAAAAACAAACGAGCAAAAAGAAAGTAGTCATGACATAGTTACAAATCTAGATACCAAAATTAAGCAAACTAGACAAAGTTAATTTCATAATAAAGCTCAAAAAGGTAAAATCACTCCGTGTCCTCCTCATCAAAAAAATTTTGCCTTGTTTTCTCAAAAATCCTTCCAAATTAAGTTAATTTCATAAAAGTTAAAGATTGTACCCCAAAAATCATTATGATGAAGATAAAATATTAAGTAATTTCAAAAGACATCAAAACATCAAAATTTGATATTAAAAATAATCTAATGTTTTAAAGTCATCAAGATGCAAATTGATGAAAAATAATTTTTAGAAATTTAGCAAAATTGACACCAATTTGTCGCAACCCGTTCAAAATAGAGATTAAACCAATAAACACCGCGGATGGCTCTTTGAGCATCTTTTTCATACTACCACCGTATATCGCCGACAATACTAAAATATTCATATATATTTTTCAACATTTTTCGGTTAATCACATAATTTCTCATGTGGTAGCTTCACACACGTACCGGACGACCGGGGTGGTAGCTCTTTCCTACATGTGGTGGTAGTTTTCACACTCCTTTTTAGGATGTAACTCTTTCCACATCTTTTTAATCATAGGAGTTTCTCCTTTTTTTTTTTTAATATTCAAACTCCCCCTAAATTAGACAATCTCACATTTGAAAATAATTTTGACGAACTTTAGTCGATTAGCAAATATCCATCAATTATATTCAACATTCACTATCAAGATGAATCAATTACCAAGAGATTAAAATTAATTTCAAAATTTTGATGAATGTATGTAAGAAGAAATCACATATTAAATTATCGTCAAAATAATAAAAAGTGGAGTAAAATCGATAATTAATATGAATTTAATTCAATTTGAATTGACTTTAAATACCGTTTAAGGCTCTTTAAAAAACCTTTAATCTCTCTAACTTTATGATTTTCAATCATCTCCTTTCTCAAGTAAATTTTCAATCAAATTAAAAATTCCCAAATACCTCTCCTAAAAAAATTTCAAAACAAAATTTTAAACAGTGAACCTCGTCAAAAAGATGTAATGCAATGAAAATATAGTATGCAATATGCATCAATCAAAGCATTATATAAATAAAAATAAACTAAGACGAGGAGCAAAGAAAGATATCACCTTTCCGGATCCAAACTTGTCGGATCTTTGGTTGTCTTGGCTTGTCGACGTTATGTTTTGACTTTTGATCCACCGTTGGTCTTTTCATTGCTTGAAGCTTCGGTTGATGTTGTCGTTGAGGCTTTGAAACCCAAACCGCTTGTGACTTTCGCTTAGAAATCCGGTTTGGTTGAGATACTCGACCCAAATTATTATTCTTTTGATTCCGAGGGGGAGGCCGAGTAGTAGGGAGTACCGATTTATTCTTCTTTGTCTTGTTCGGGCAACTCATTTTGATGTGTCCTTTGATGCCACATCAGTGACACACCTTTTCCTTCAATGTAGTTGAGACTTTAGAAGTTGACGTTTGGTTCCTCTCAACGTATGTCCGTTCATATCCAAGGCCCAACTTGTTCGTTTGACCTAACCCAAGCATACTATCCAACTTCTTCGACCCCGAAGAAAATTGTTGAAGATCGGATTTGAGTTGATAAACTTGCTTGGTTAACACTTGATTGGATGTAAAAGTTTCCTTAAATTGTTGCTCCAAGAATCCAATCTTGTCTTTAGATGAATTGATCATTAATTCCGATTCATCTACCTTCTTTTGGAGGTCCGAATTATTTTTCATAATTGATTCCTTTTCCTCTTCGAGAGCTTTCGTCATTGTTTTCAAATTTTTGTACTTCTCTTCAAGTTCCAACAAACGGCTCCTCAACTTCTTATTCAATTTCGCCATCTTTTTCGATTCGATAAGAAGTTGATTGTATGCCTCCTCCAAATCTTCATCGTTAGACTCCTCCTCGCTTTCTCCATTGTCGCTCGAAGACCCATGCAAGGAAGGAGAAACACTTGTGTTAGAAACAATAGATGATAAACAAGCAATATTAGAGGAAGGCGAAGAAGACTTAGAAATAAAAGCAAGATGATCTTTTTCTTCATCACTTGGCGATGATTCACTTGAAGTAGAATCATCCCACGTTTTTGCTTGCAAAGCCTTTTGTTTATATGTCTTCTTTGAAGGACAATCCGGTGCTATATGACCATAGCCTTTGCATTTATAGCATTGAATCTCCCCTTCAAATTCATTCTTTTCTTTCGAAGACTTTGCAAATTTTTTATCTTTATATTTAGAAGATGAAGAAGATTTAGAAAATAATTTTTGCTTCGAAGATGAAGCATCGTTCTTCTTTCGGAAGTTCCTGCGAAACTTCTTCGTGAGGAGCGCCAATTGATGTTCAAAATTTGCGAGCGATAGATCATCGTCGGAATCCGAGTCCTCATCTTCCTCCTTCGTCGATTTAAGTGCAATTCCTGTACTTTTAGACAAAGACTTGAAAGAAGATTGATTAGTAGGAAAAGTCATCTCATACGTTTGTAAAGCGCCTACTAACTCTTCGACTTTCATCTCGTCCGGATGTTTGACCGTTTCGATCGCGGCAACCTTTGCCCGAAAGCGTTCCGGAAGAGTTCGAAGAATTTTTCTAATTACTTTCGACTCCAGGATTTTCTCTCCCAAATTAGCACATGTATTGATAATGTCTTGAAGTCTAGTATAATAATCGGTAAACGATTCATGCTCCTCCATTCGAATAGAATCAAATTGACTAGTCAACATCTGGAGCTTTTGAATTTTTACTAGACTTGTACCCTCATGTGTAATTTGTAGAGTATCCCAAATTTCCTTTGCGGTGTTACAAGCCGAAACGCGAGTAAACTCCGTTTGCGACAAGGCATTAAATAAAGCGCATATCCCCTTGCCGTTAAACGAAGATGACTCGTTTTCATCTTTCGTCCACTTGTTTCGTGGTTTCGGCGTATCAACATTATCAACCTTTTCGGTTGGATGTTTCCACCCGAACTCAATCGCTTGCCACACCCGCTCATCGATCGCTATTAGAAAAGCTCTCATGCGAACTTTCCAATAGGCATAATTTGTGCCGTCGAAGAGTGGTGGTCGATTAATGTTTCCGCCTTCGGCCATTAGATAACAATAGATCTAGATCCCGCTCTGATACCAATTGTTAGTTACGGGGAAGCCCCAAGGATCTATCTAGATTGTATCAAACAACACCTAGAGGGGGGTGAATAGGTGTATCGGCCAAAAACCACAATTCTCGATGCTTTAAAAAGGTAAATGCGGAAATTAAAAAGCACACCGAGATTTACGTGGGAAAACTCCAACTCGGAGTAAAAAACCCACGGGACCAACACGCGAATAAACAATCAATAAGAGAAAAGATTACAAGGTGATACCGAACTCCACGGACTCGACCTCTCTAACTCTCCTATGGATCTCCGCGCAATCCTCCTTCGGGTTGTCCACGCCCTCACGTCCGAGTCCACGAACGCACGCACTTCGAATCCACGAAGCCTCGAACACGCCGAATCCACGACGCCCACTCGAATCCACGAGCACACTCCGTCCGAGCAAGAACAATACGATCGATGGTGATTTATTGCTTAGATTCTCATTAAAGATCTATGGGAATAATCTCTAAGCAATTCTCAAATTGATTCTAGAAAAACATTAAGAATTAGGGCACCGAGAATCAATTTGGGAGAAGCTTGATGTAGAAGATGAGGAAAACGGCTACCTACAAGCTTCTAGGGTTTTTAAAAGAGTTTATAATATAAGCATGTTGAATTATGAACCCCCCATGGTCTTTATATAGTATTAGAAGACTTAGAGATAGATTAGGATTGTAACAACCAAATCTGAAAATATTTCCCATGACCAAGGTCCGGACTCGGCCCCTCAACCAGGTCCTGCCTTTCGTCATTGAAAAATATTTTTCACAGGGTCCGGTCCTAAGCCATGAGATCCGGTCCTGGCTTGCGCAACATCAAATATAGAGCTTCGGGATCCGGATCCCACCTCTTAGATCCGGTCCACCTTAATTCATCCCGAACCGCAGGTACGGGATCGGATCTCAATCCGGATCCGGATCACACTTAAAGTTGCGAGAGGACAGCTTACGGGATCCCGATCTCACCTCTCAGATCCCGATCTCACCTTTTAGATCCGGCTGTCACCTTTGAGATCCGGATCTTGACCAAATTTTTCCCGCTTTGATTTTTGTCAAATAGAATTCAATCCAAGTCCTCTAACTACTATATCTTAGTCTAAAATCACCATAAATGTTCTTAGAATCATACCTGAGGTGCCGAGCTTCACCGCTGAGTCTTGTAATGTCTGTTTGCATCTTCTTTGTTCAAATGTGCTCCTGACGCCTTCAAGACTCCGACTCAATTCACGAAACTTGCCAACACAAAATCCTTAACAACTTGGAGTAATTCGAGTCAATTCATCTCCTACCGTTAACTACAGACGAACCCACAACACACCAAATTTTGGTGTTAGAATACCCGCACACGACGTAGGCCTCAACGGAAAACCTGACACCACAATTGTGTCAGTCCGACTCTAGTACACGTCAATTTGACGAATGCACTAGCTAAAGATCAAAAGACCCAACTGCTGATTTCATCAGCCAACGAGAAGGAGTAGGAGTCACAACCCTACTCAAAGAACTGCAAAAGCAACACCAATGTTGCAGTCGTCTGAACCCTGGGCTACACCCAAGTAACCCCACAGAAGTCGCGACCGTAACAGGTCTAAGTACCGTCTCCGGAGAGACACTCGCAGTAGCTCTCGTGTCAAAAGTAGGAATAGTGGCCCAGGGCGTCAGCAGTCTAAGCCCGATATCACTGGCCTTTCAAGGCCCACCTGACCGGAATGGCCACACACGGGGGACTTCACCCCGCCATTCGATGTCCAAAAGAAGCACCGCCACTACTCCCCACTTAGAGACCTGCTTATGCGAAAATCGTAACACATACCGAAAACACCGTGCACGCGAAGTTTATCGACTCGACATGCACACCGGGACATAAGTCCAAACCCTGCACTCACGTGCCTATGTATCGCAAGTCTTCCTAGGGTCAACCTAACCAATGGTTCAGTTCCTTTTTATTTTATTTTATTTTGAAAACAACTGGTGAATGATGTTGTGGTTGTAATTCTCTCTGATACCATTTTAATCTGTCACGCCCCGGGGTCCCTTAGGTACATAAAACACAGCGAAAATTTTTTTTTTTTTTTTTTTTTAGCCTGACCCCCAGAGGTGTGCCAGATCTGCCACAAATACAGGGAGGCCACTGTACACACGGACAGAGTCTCCCCTGTATTTGCACGGCATCGCACAAGTACAGAGTATATACAATCATCCAGGAACACAACCACAACAGATGAACAATAAGTAATAATCAGATACACGAGTTCATTCACCATTCACCACATTCACCACTTTTACTTATTCAAAAACCACCAGAAAACCTTTTTTTAAAACCATTTCCTTTGAGAAGCTACCACGAGGGGTAGAAAACTCTTTTTTTGCAGACCTTTCATTTTGAAATGCTACCACGAAGGGTAGAAGACAGTTTATTTCACAAAATATAAGTCCTTTATCACATTCCCAAAAACATCATAAGTTTCAAACCACCACAGTAAGTATTTCCAAAGTATAATCAGAACTGAACCAGAATATACTCTAAGTAAATAAAGCAGGTAAAGTAGAGAAGTAACCGATACGGGTAGGAGCTACACGCGCACTAGACTCGCTCCTCACCAGCTGTCCCACTAAGACCTGCAACGTCACCTGAAAAAAAGACGAGGGGTGAGAACATGTAAACATATCTCCCCCTCCCAGTGGATACCTCGCGGAGATAGACACAAGAGGATACCTCACCAGTTGATAGGACTAGCTGTATGTTGCTCTGATATCTATAGTTCTAGCCTTTTATTGTTTTGATTCCGCTGTATTTTAGTAGACGCCTTGTATGTGATGACATATGGCGGGTCTGGTCACGTTACGGGGAAGGCCCTGCCGGCCTCGGGGCGTGACACTCAGCCTCTTCACGGCGAAATCGTCGCACACGCAGAACCCAGCTATCACTTGACATAGCCATTCTGGTGGCGAACACGGCGGACTTACCCAGCGAGGACCAAGTCATGACCTAACCATCTGGCGGCGAACTAATCGCACCTCACCCAACAATGGTTTGAGTCACTCCTCTACCTCCTGGCGCGCCCGTATCGTACTTACCCAGCAATGGTTTCCAAACTCATGGTGTCAAAACTCATGGCGGTCTGATCCTTACCCGGCTTAACCGGTATCGAACTCATCTCGGCTCACCCACCCGGCGGCAAAATCGTCGCACACACGCCACGACGGTGGTATAGCCCTGGACGGCGAAATCGTCGCACACGTCCGGCACCCTCAGTGGTGCACAAGTCTCGGGATTCCATGGATCCGTTCCACTTAGCTTGAGGGTTAGTTAGACCCTCAAGAGACGACCCTCTAGGTCCATTGTCTTTACCTCCTAGGTCCACTTGACACTATGGTTCATTCTTTGTCACATAACCTAGGTTGACTTAACTCTAGGTTCAATGTCATTCTAATTCGACCTATGTTTTCTAACACTAGGTCCATGAGCATCCTCGTACAACCTATGTCCTCGACACTAGGTACAACGTCATTCACCTAGATCCATATTACTCTAGGTTGCTATAACCTATGTTCATTACACTAGGTTAAGTTGCCACACTCTTAGGTCCATTGACTCTAGGTTTACTATAACCTATGTTCTTTACATTAGGTTAGATGCCACTCGATCTATATGTGTATTTTGTCCATGACTCACATTCTTTACTTAGCATTCTTATACTTGGCATTCTTATATTTACCATTTCACTTACCTCATGCTTACTTGTTCACTAGCATTTCTATATTATGCTATGGTCATGTTCATCGAATATTCATTATGCTAAGCATACATTCTTTTACTCTTCTAGCATTGTACTTTATGCTATTATCATGCATTTCATTCATTTACTTGCATCTACCTAGCATTTTACTTTATCTCACTAGCATGCATTTCTAACCATGCATTATTGAACATGCGTCAATAAGAGTTATCTGACTCTTAGACATACAGGCGACCTAGTCGCTTCGGTAAACACAACCCACCTTAGGTTTTGCTCTCCGATTGCTCGTCGACACTCGCAATCGGCCGCCCGCGGCACTCTCGACCCGATTTGGCTCAGACTCTTGCGTGACCAACCGAACGATCTCCGAATCTCGATCTGAGACTTTGTGCCGTTACCCCACGCCTTCAAGTTGCTCCAGTTCCGTTCTCATGAATTTTGGGCTTCTATCTTGCGTGCTGCGGACATCTGGTAAGAATATATTAATAAATTAATATCTTTGTACTCGCTCGTCGGATTACCGAACCGAGCACGCTAACGCGTTCGTTAGGCCCTCAATTAGGTTTACATGGGGTCAAATGAGATCAATCTCATCTATTTCTAAAAACTCCCTTTTTAACCCTAGGTTTAGCATTTATGCAAAACCTACCGTTTCGATTTCTAGAACAAGCAAAGGAAAGCTTGTTCAACCTCTAGGAACTCATCTAAGAGCATTAGAGCCATCCATAGGGTGCTTAGAGCAAACCCTAGAAATCCACCATTAGAGCACCTTGAAGAACACATGGTTTTCATGAGTTTACAAGTCTCTACAAGGTTCTAAAGCTTGCAAGAAACTCAAAACTCTAGATCTAGGTTTAAACCCATTCCCAAGGAATCTACCATGCATGAGAAAGAGAGAGGGCACAAGCTTACCTCTACAAGCTTGCCCCGAGCTCGTGGGAGAGTAAGAAGATGGCCAAGAGGACCTCCATCTTCATCTTCTTCATCATCTCCATCTTCTTCTTCTTCTTCTTCTCACTTTTCTTTCTTCTCTTTTTCTTTCTTTCTTTCTTTCTTTCCCCCCTTGCTTCGGTCGACAGAGAAGAGAGGGAGAGAGGGAGTGATCTGAGGGAGTGAGAGGCAGAGAGTTTTAACACTCTCTAATCACTTAACCCTCTGCCAAATTGCACTCTAGCCCCTCAACTTTGCAATATTTGAAATAGCCCAAACTGGGCATTTTCGGGCTGTAGAGACCGGACCTTCATGCATGTCCGGACCTTGGATGTCCGGTCTCGGTCCCCATGTCCGGATCCTGAGAGCAGGCTTCTCAGGACTAAGCCATTTTTTTGGCTCTGCGGGTGTGAAGTCCGGTCTTCACCTGTGGGGACCGGTCTTCAGCCGTGAGGTCCGGACTTCCCATGTCACGCCCCGGGACCCAGCGGAAGCCCGCCCGGCGCGTGTCCAGACCCGCCGTACATCTAAAATATACAAGGCGTCTAGCAAAACGATAAATAAAACAACAAGAAAAGAGGCATCTAGTAGTATCAGAGCACAATATAACAACTAGATCTCTATATAGGAAATAAAGTACTAACAACACTAAGAAGCTGAAAATAAGTACAACCATAATTCCACAACCAAAAGCTATAAAAGGTACATGGTAGTCTCTATACCGGGATACAGAAATCTCTCTCTCACAAATACCAAAAAGAGAGAAAAGCTACTATGAGCTAACAAGACGCGACTCCCTTGCCGCGATCCCTTGCCTCCGCCGGTGCCGAAGGCTCTGAAACACATTAGAAAAAGAGGGCGTGAGAACTATTAATTAATAGTTCCCAGTGGACAATTACTGACTTCAGTTGCATGCTCCACTAGGCCCAAAACTAAACAAGTAAACGATAAACTATGCATAAGTAAAGTAAACGACATGTAAAATAAACATGTAAGCTGCTAAACATGATATCTCTACTTAACATAAATAAGCATAAGCAAACGACTAATCTAAGCATGATTAGTAAGTACAACTACTAGTACAATGTTCCCAATTTAATAGTAAAGAGTTGAAGTTTACTATTCTAGTCAAATCCACAATGTCCACAAATAATAGTAAAGTGTTAAAGTTTACTATTCTAGTCAAATCCACAATTTCCACAAATGATAGTAAAGTGTTAAAGTTTACTATTCTAGTCAAGTTCACAATTTCCTTTAAACTATATTAAAGTTAAGTCCAATAAGATCCAACCCGAAGGCGGTATGGCCGATGCCCACCCGAAGGCTGCCTAGCCCAAATGCCGAGCCTAATGGCCCCGTAGTAGTCAACATCCCCACCCTAGGAACGAGACTGACCCACGGCAATCCACTTCGGCGCCCAATCCCGCACGGCGAATACATGAAACGCGTTGGCCAACTCCGGAGTGCCGGCTTGTAGGGAGCGACCCTCACAAGCATGTGCGAATGAGCACAATGGCATATAGTCACAAGAACTGTCACAAGTCTCAAATCATCATGTCTCTAACATGGAAAGTAAAGTCACTGTGTCCAAGGCCTATCTCTATGTCATCATGTCTCTAACATGGAATATGATAGATGTCAGTGGCCTATATCAATGTCTCTAGGTTGCAGTTTCACAGTTTTCTAAGTTAAGTGCCGCTTGATGACACTTAAGCTTTTCTAAGTCCCAACACAAATTTAAGGTTCTCAAATACTTTAGTTAAGCTATATTAACATGAATGGCACACTCCCAGGCGCCCCCAAGAGCCACTCTCACATGCATGCAAAAATAACCCAGAAAGCTCTACTATATAGAGTGAAATTTTTATCATACATAAGGCATGCATTTTACGTGCTCCAAAATTCATAATAATTCTATCTAGCATGAATATGCATTTAGAATAATTTAATCAAACCAAATAAGCACTTAGGAGCCATTTGCTCCTATGCTCATGAAGCCAAACCCACCAAGTGCGAGTAGCGTCGCTCCGAAACGCTAACGAAGCTTCGATTATCACTCCTTGAGTCCTAAAAAGCAAACCCTAGGAGTTACAAGCTAAGAAAACGAACCATGAGTTCAATCTTTAAAGAACTCTACAAAAAGGGTGAAGAAAACTCACCGAATGCGAAGGAAACTCTCTCGATCTCCAAATGGGAGTTAGAATCCTTCCAATCCAACCTAAACCAAAGTTCTAAACCCATCAATTAGGTCTAAGAAGCCCTAAAACGAAAATCCCCAAAACCTAACCCTAGAATCCTATTCTAGGGTTTCATCACACAAAAAGCCTCAAAATCTGAATCTAGAGGAAAAGAACTTGATGCTTACCTCCAAGATGCTTCAAATCAAGTTCAAAAGGCTCTAGGGTTGAAGCTTGATCCTCTACCAAGCTCCAATCAAAAGCTCCAAAGCGTCCAACAAAGGTGAAGAAGGCTCTACCAAGCAAAAGAGGCAAAGTGAGGGTTTTAATCCTCCAAAAATCTAACAAAACTCATAGGGGAAGAAGGAGAGGAGAAGGAGAAGCCCTTACCTCTTCTCTTGCTGCTATGAACACAAGAGGATGCCCTAGGGGCGAGGCTTGCACTAATAGAAGTGCTACAATAGCCAAAAACCCCCTGCAGTTCGGTCTGCTCGAAAACTACCAGCTTGTACTGGTACAAATCCATTTTGTACCGGTATAAACTCTGCGAAAAGCCAAACCCGAGGCTCGGGTTGCCTCGCTCAGCTGGTCTGTACCGGTACAAAATCTATTTTGTACCGGTATGGCCATCACGCTTGTACCGGTATAACCATCATTTTGTATCGGTACAAGGCCTCAAAATTTCAATCCGAGAGCAACCTAAAATCCAACTTTTTGGACTTTAGAGCTTGGAAATCATCCACTAATCTCGGTACTCGCGCCATAGGTCGGAACACAGTCAACGACCCTCCAGAAAATCTGGAAAAGTTCAAATCTCAAATAAATACTCGAACTCCGCAATTTGCGCAAGTCCAGTATGCTACATTCACCCCTCCTAAAAAGGAGTTTCGTCCGCGAAACTCAAAAGCGAACTCATACCTCAAGCTTTCATCTGAAAGAGATGGGGATAGCGCTCCTGCATCGCGCTCTCAAGCTCCCACGTGGCCTCCCGCTCCTCGTGGTTGCTCCAAAGAACCTTCACGTAAGGAAGTTCCCGATTTCGCAATTTCTTCACTTCGCGAGTCAAGATCTTCACGGTTTGCTCCTCGAAGCTCAAATCATCCCTCAACTCCAAGGGTGTAGTATCCAATACATGAGCTGGATCATGTATAAACTTCCAAAGGACCGACACATGGAATACGTTGTGTATGCCCGATAGGTTCGGCGGTAGAGCAAGTCTATACGCTACCGGCCCGCATGCTCCAAAATCTCATACGGTCCAAAATAACGGGGGCTCAACTTACCCCGAATCCCAAATCTCCTGACTCCTCTGGTCGGCGAGACTTTCAAGAAAACATGATCTCCAATCCGAAGCTCCAAGTCTCGTCGACGTCTGTCAGCATAGCTCTTTTGCATACTATAGGCAGTCAACAACCGCTCTCTAGCAATGCGAACCTTGTCTTTGCTTTCGGGAGTACATCTGAGCCTGAAGCCAATCTCTTGCCAACTTCACTCCAATGAAGTGGCGATCGTCGCCTCCGTCCATAGAGTGCTTCATATGGTGCCATCTTGATGCTTACTTGATAACTATTGTTATAAGCAACGCTGCCAACGGTAGATGCTGCGACCATCCTCCTCGAAAGTTGATCACACATGCTCAGGGCACGCCCTTTAAATTCTGGATAGTACGCTCCAGCTGCCCTTCCCTCCGAGGGTGGGAAGCAGTGTCGATGCTCAAACGCGAGCCCAAAGCCTCCTGTAGACTTCCGGGGTTGGACACATCCCCAGCCAATCCACTAAAGTTCCTCGAACTTAAGTCTTCACCGCAAAGTTCCTCCTCTAATTGGTGCTCGTTCGACAAGTTATACAGTTGGTCATCACCAAAACCAAGTGCTCTCAAAAGCTGAATTCCAATTCTCACTTCTCTCGTCTTGGCCGAGGGCGAAGCCTAGCTCTGCTTCAATTACTCATACAATTGGAATTCTATCATATAACTCTCTGTGGCGAATTCAACAATACTGCTCATAACAAGAACCCGGGGTTCAAACCCGTTACCTGATCCATCAACACTCCATCGGAATGCTCACTAAAGAGATGTGAGACAATATCTATTCGTTGACTCTGATCCCAACATTGCTCGCTCAACTCAACGTCAGATCCTGATAAAAGATTGCACGACTGAGTGTAAATCCAATCCATAATTAAGCATGGTGTAATTCCCACATGTTTACCCTTGTATACATGCTTGGCATGAACAGCCTTATACTCAATATCCAAGATGATCATCCCTTCCGATTGTAGCAAATTGATGAATCGTCCAATCTTATCTCCAAAGGTGATTACGATTCCCCAATTCCAAGACCGCACCCCAATGCCTCCACAGCAGTCTCAACTCTACCACTGGGGTGGTACTCACTGATTTCCTTCTATAAATATGGTCAAGAATCACAACTCACTCACTTCCTTAATCCGCTAAGGTTACTCCCTTAGTCTCAACTTGATGTCTCAAGTAAACTCTTCATAAGCCTACGCCGAGAGCTTATCTTCGGTAGGGAATCTCATAGCACTAACTGCTCAATCGCTCGAAACGAACATTCGAAATTCTTCTCCCTAATGTTTCCCTTCGCATTGGATACCCCAGGTATCCATAGTCACTGAGATCAACTCAAGTGATAGAGAGGGTTCCGTTTACAATTTAATAATATCTCTCTATCAATATCACCATGAAGTGACTATCAACGAGAACGTCAAACTCAACTACTCTTCCACGCAGTCTCCATTGCAAGGTACTTAATTCCATGTGCACATCCGAACAAGGAAAAAAAATCAGCAACTTGGCACATTCCCTCGCGAATTTTCCCAACCACTCGATCCAACCATGAGAGTCACACTCAGCTCACCTCAGTATGCTTCCGCAGTTGATCCTGGCAGATCTTCATCGGGGTACCCATGGTTATCTACGACCGGCTCCGCCAATCCATCAAGAGGGCTTGGAATTATCATTCCGCAAGTCCCTAACGTTGGTGAAGTACTACAGACTTCGGCAACATCACGCTAATCTTCGTGATGTCCCAAACAAGTATCAACATTCGCTTGAGGTATAACCTCAAACTACCTCACAGAATAGTATTACTCCGATTGCAATACGATTCAATCGAGTACACCAATACTCAAGGCTAAATGAACCGATCAACGAGCCTCTACAATCGAGCAATTGCTCACTCGTGATTCAATTTAGATCACGATGGTCGACATACAGTCGAAACGACCCTACAGGTCCCACATCAACAGAGGGGTTTCTCGCGAACCGAAACACTAGAAGTACAGATCTCCTTGCCACTTGAGCTCACGATTCGTGACTCCATCAGGAGAACAATCACAACTCAAAAGATATCCTTCAATCAGAGGATTCCCAAACAACCAAAGATAATGGCCAGTTAGGCCCCAAATCCTCTCCAATACTTACCTAGTTTTAGGTAAGGGAGATAGTCACCACAACCAGTGGAATAAATCCTCAACAGGCACTATTTCGTGCTCCAATTCCCAAGGCGAGTTGAATCAGCTCGCAAGACCCAAGGTACAAAGTACATTACAAACTCCACACCACGAAGGCCAATCTATTTGTTGGCACGCAAAACCTTCTCGCAAGGTAGGGTGTTCGAAGCGACACACCCGATCATCTGATCATCCTATAAGCATCGAAGGATGATCAATGCTAGAAATCCTCGGGTTGGTTCACTACACACTCGGTGTACCCTCGATCTCACGATCCCACATGTGGCATTCCACGCTCTTGGGTCAAAGCTCGACTACCGTCCGACCAAAACTCGCCTCTACCCGAAGGCACCGGCCGTCATTGCCTCACCTAATCGCGCCGCCCAAAGGTCCCAGGCTCCGCAGTCTACAACTGGTCTAGGCACGGTCGTCCCCGAGCACCATCCAGCAACCAGCCGATCCAGGGATGCAACTAATGCAATCGTCGTGAGATCCAAATAGCATAGCAGAAAGCTACCCACAACCCGTAACTAATCGTTTCAAATAAGGCTAATTCTCATCGCAAACAGCGAACTAACGTGATGCAATGCAACTCGGCAAATAGCCGAACAACGGATAGGTGCCACGTATCGGCATCAAACAATGCACACTCGAAAGCCATATTACGAACCAGAACACGTAGTCACCACCTCTACGCCGTCGCTCTCGCCCGAGCCGTATACACGCGGCCGCTCGGGGCCTGTTGTGACTCCTTCGTCTGTCTCTAAATAGGTTGTCTCCCAGAGTGCGTCTGACTCGCACCCTCGGCCGTGGGCCTCTGGCCCAAATCCTTAGTCTAAGCCTTCTCGATACTCCTGCACATACGCCACACCGCCTCCCACGACGAGCGCGCGGTTTACCACGCAGATCCTGCTCCGACTTTCTCTTAACACTCTCAGGGAAATAAAGCTTCAACAGGAGTTTCTTGAACCTCTTCCAAGTAGCCGCTACAATGACAGCGTTGATGCTATCCCGAATGTCCAACCACCAGCTACAAACCTCATCACTCAGGTGATGCGCGGCAAGCTAAACTCTGCCTCTCTCCTCCACGAATGTGTCGCGGAAATAGATTCTCCGTCTGCATCGACCACTTCCCTACGATCCAGTGGTCGTCCTTTTCTCTATCGAGGATCCTGGGGTTACACCTCTCGAACTCGTTGGGCGATCCATGAGCCACTCTCGCTCTGCCCCCTCAATCATCCCGGGGGAAACCGCCTGTTGTAGTAAGGATCTCTCCAGGTGTTTCATGCGCGCATCCTGCCTGCGTGCCGCATTTGCCTGCCGTTGAGCCGGTGTCGCCTGCTGAGTCGCCAAACCAGTGAGAGCCGCAAGTAGGCACCTCACTCACGGACCTCGTTGGATCCGGGGGTAGTGGACATCTCCACTTCCCCAAACGTTGTCGCGCATCCGCTCCAACAAACTTAGAGCGGGTCGTCAACAAGACACCACAACATCACTAAAGCGCAAGTTAATAAAATCCACGCTATCGCAGCCCCACTCAACAATACCCAAATCATGCGAAAGTAATGAAGTGTGTTTCACAACTAACTCCCGATGTTACGTTGTCGGCCGCCAACGTAACCCTCCGCGAAGTTAGGAGTTATACACTTCGGTCCAACTCTACTTACTAGAGTTATTCAAGATACCCAATCTGAATACTTTCGCTCACAAGTTAAATAGACCTCGTCTCTCACGAGCCTATATCCTATTGTCCAACCGGCCTAAGGTTTGCTAGGTCCACAAGAAGACTCAACCCTAGGCTCTGATACCAATTTAATCTGTCACGCCCCGGGACCCAGCGGAAGCCCGCCCGGCTCGTGTCCAGACCCACCGTACATCTAAAATATACAAGGCGTCTAGCAAAACGATAAATAAAACAACAAGAAAAGAGGCATCTAGTAGTATCAGAGCACAATATAACAACTAGATCTCTATATAGGAAATAAAGTACTAACAACACTAAGAAGCTGAAAATAAGTACAACCATAATTCCACAACCAAAAGCTATAAAAGGTACATGGTAGTCTCTATACCGGAATACAAAAATCTCTCTCACAAATACCAAAAAGAGAGAAAAGCTACTATGAGCTAACTAGACGCGACTCCTTTGCCGCGATCCCTTGCCTCCGCCGGTGCCGAAGGCTCTGAAACACATTAGAAAAAGAGGGCGTGAGAACTATTAATTAATAGTTCCCAGTGGGCAATTACTGACTTCAGTTGCATGCTCCACTAGGCCCAAAACTAAACAAGTAAACGATAAACTATGCATAAGTAAAGTAAACGACATCTAAAATAAACATGTAAGCTACTAAACATGATATCTCTACTTAACATAAATAAGCATAAGCAAACGACTAATCTAAGCATGATTAGTAAGTACAACTACTAGTACAATGTTCCTAATTTAATAGTAAAGAGTTGAAGTTTACTATTCTAGTGAAATCCACAATGTCCACAAATGATAGTAAAGTGTTAAAGTTTACTATTCTAGTCAAATCCACAATTTCCACAAATGATAGTAAAGTGTTAAAGTTTACTATTCTAGTCAAGTTCACAATTTCCTTTAAACTATATTAAGGTTAAGTCCAATAAGATCCAACCCGAAGGCGGTATGGCCGATGCCCACCCGAAGGCTGCCTAGCCCAAATGCCGAGCCTAATGGCCCCGTAGTGGTCAACATCCCCACCCTAGGAACGAGACTGACCCACGGCAATCCACTTCGGCGCCCAATCCCGCACGGCGAATACATGAAACGCGTTGGCCAACTCTGGAGTGCCGGCTTGTAGGGAGCGACCCTCACAAGCATGTGCGAATGAGCACAATGGCATATAGTCACAAGAACTGTCACAAGTCTCAAATCATCATGTCTCTAACATGGAAAGTAAAGTCACTGTGTCCAAAGCCTATCTCTATGTCATCATGTCTCTAACATGGAATATGATAGATGTCAGTGGCCTATATCAATGTCTCTAGGTTGCAGTTTCACAGTTTCCTAAGTTAAGTGCCGCTTGATGACACTTAAGCTTTTCTAAGTCCCAACACAAATTTAAGGTTCTCAAATACTTTAGTTAAGCTATATTAACATGAATGGCACACTCCCAGGCGCCCCCAAGAGCCACTCTCACATGCATGCAAAAATAACCCAAAAAGCTCTACTATATAGAATGAAATTTTTATCATACATAAGGCATGCATTTTACGTGCTCCAAAATTCATAATAATTCTATCTAGCATGAATATGCATTTACAATAATTTAATCAAACCAAATAAGCACTTAAGAGCCATTTGCTCCTATGCTCACGAAGCCAAACCCACCAAGTGCGAGTAGCGTCTCTCCGAAACGCTAACGAAGCTTCGATTATCACTCCTTGAGTCCTAAAAAGCAAACCCTAGGAATTACAAGCTAAGAAAACGAACCATGAGTTCAATCTTTAAAGAACTCTACAAAAAGTGTGAAGAAAACTCACCGAATGCGAAGGAAACTCTCTCGATCTCCAAATGGGAGTTAGAATCCTTGCAATCCAACCTAAACCAAAGTTCTAAACCCATCAATTAGGTCTAAGAAGCCCTAAAACGAAAATCCCCAAAACCTAACCCTAGAATCCCATTCTAGGGTTTCATCACACAAAAAGCCTCAAAATCTGAATCTAGAGGAAGAGAACTTGATGCTTACCTCCAAGATGCTTCAAATCAAGTTCAAAAGGCTCTAGGGTTGAAGCTTGCTCCTCTACCAAGCTCCAATCAAAAGCTCCAAAGCGTCCAACAAAGGTGAAGAAGGCTCTACCAAGCAAAAGAGGCAAAGTGGGGGTTTTAATCCTCCAAAAATTCAACAAAACTCATGGGGGAAGAAGGAGAGGAGAAGGAGAAGCCCTTACCTCTTCTCTTGCTGCTATGAACACAAGAGGATGCCCTAGGGGCGAGGCTTGCACTAATAGAAGTGCTACAATAGCCAAAAACCCCCTGCAGTTCGGTCTGCTCGAAAACTGCCAGCTTGTACCGGTACAAATCCATTTTGTACCGGTATAAACTCTGCGAAAAGCCAAACCCGAGGCTCGGGTTGCCTCGCTCAGCTGGTCTGTACCGGTACAAAATCTATTTTGTACCGGTATGGCCATCACGCTTGTACCGGTATAACCATCATTTTGTACCGGTACAAGGCCTCAAAATTTCAATCCGAGAGCAACCTAAAATCCAACTTTTTGGACTTTAGAGCTTGGAAATCATCCACTAATCTCGGTACTCGCGCCATAGGTCGGAACACAGTCAACGACCCTCCAGAAAATCTGGAAAAGTTCAAATCTCAAATAAATACTCGAACTCTGCAATTTGCGCAAGTCCAGTATGCTACATCCCATGTGAGGTTCGGACCCTGAAGCCTCAAGTCTGAAATTTGTTTCAGACTTGCCATTTTTCCGCTTCGGTCCGTTTTTCTTCCGTTCGAACTCACTTTTAGCTCGTTTGACCTCCGATTCGTTTCAAATCGAACCGAGACTCTCCAAACATGATTTAGATCATGTTCACATCATTATCTCATCCGCGCAAGCATCGGATTTAGCTCGTGGCCCAAGATAGCCTTTCGGGCTTCGTTCTCGCACCTAGTGCACCGAAAACACCCGAAAGCTTCAGACTTCACCGGAACCAATCTTATGGCCTCTTGAGTCAACATACCTCGAAACTTCAAGACTTTAGAAGTTCGATATGTTACAATGGGGCATCTGAATACATCGTCAACAACATGTCTGAACATTTTGTGTTAGGATTTGGTTAGATTTGTAGTTGAATCCTATTTGGATTACAATTAATATTTAAATCTGTTGGAGATATATTAAGATTTAAATATTAATTAAAGGATAAATCTAACTGGATTAGGATTAATATTTAAATCTATTAGAGATTAATTAAGATATATTTGGATATTAATTAGAGTAGAAATTCTAAATATAATAGGATTGGGGTACATCTTTGGTGAGCTATATATATATATATATATATATATATATATAGCATTGTGGGCTAATTAATTAGCTAAGGAAACAGCCAAGGGTGCTGTGGAGTAGTACGGCCGGAGCCTTTTGGGCTACTGTAATAACTGGCATTTTTCCAGAACAAGAAATAAAATATTTGGAGACGGTGAATGTGTGCGTAATTGTATTATAAGCGCACACGTCAAATTTCAGGCGAAACCGAGCTAAAACGGAAAAGTTACGCGATCCGTAAGATTCGACTTAAGTGAATAATAACTCCGGATTTTTGAGAAATCGCGGAGTAGAGATGGGTCCAGATGCGTACAGGACTCCGAATATAGGACTTCAATAGCTCGTTTCGAACGGCTCGACTATTATGGAACCAATGCCACTGACGAAATTGGATTCTGAATCACGGTTGTCGAGGAAAAGGGGTTTGAACGGTTTTACCTAGAGACTTATGTAATTGGAGATATTGGAGGAATAACGAAAAGAATGGATACTTCGCGAATCCGAGCCAAATCAAACGAAGTAAAAGGCTAGATTCGATGTCCTCGACGCGCTGAACGCGCTGGCGCGATCCGATCATGAATCCGACGGATGGATCTCCGGGAATCGCGAAAAGAACGCGAAGAGACAAATATCGCAAAACGGCAAAATGCGAAAAGTCCCAGTATTTTATGCGCCGAAATGCGCGAATTCGAATATAGGGGGGCTTATACGTATAATACACATGCTGACAGGGACTAGAACCTAAAAAGAGGACTGTGGTGGGCTAAAGTGCAATTGTGCACACGTGTATATATAGTAGTGTTAGGGTTTTCATGGACCCAAACCCTAACCCTAGCCACCCCTTCACCTCCCTGCCCTCAACCGCCTTCAGCAGCATCCCCGCACCTTGTGCGCGTGCCACCCCCGCCGGCGAGCGCCTCCGGCCGCCGGAAAAACCTCCAGCCAACTCCTCCTCCATCTCCCTCGGCCACTCAACCCACCAACTTGGCCGAGCTCGTGCGGGGTTGATATCTGGGCCAGCAACCTCTGGAGAAGCATCCCGGGGCTAGATCCAGCCCGGGGCTCCCTTCTCCGGCCAACCCCGCCGTCGCCGTGCGCCGCCGGAGCCGCCGAAGTAAGCCTCGGCCCGGCCGGAAGCCGCGGGGCCGAGGTATGGAGATCATCTCCTTCACGGGTTCTTGACGCTTGGGAACAGAAACGTCGTCTTCCTGAGTTGCTCCGGCGCCGTCTCCTCCGGCCCCGGCCACCCCCGTGCCCTGTTGCCGTCGCCGGAGCCGCAGGAGGAGCCGCGGCCAAGCTTGGCCCGCACCGGCCGAGCTTGGAAGGAGAAGTAACCGCGTGGCGCCGCCGGTTTTGGAGGGTGGCATCCTCCTTCCCCGACCTCGGACCACCTCCGCGCGTCTCCGGCGCCCCGTACGCCACCGCCGCCGCAAAGCAACTCCGCCGCCGCTCGAATTTAGTACTGCACCGAGGGTGGTGGCTCTCGGCTTCCGGGTGCCTCCGCCGCCCAAAGAGAGGAGCACGGTGACCCCTCAACCTCCGGCGCCGATCCTTTGCCGTCCCGCCGTCCCCGACCACCGCCGCGCCGCCGGGAGGCCACC
This sequence comes from Aechmea fasciata, assembly GCA_025177825.1. Taxonomy (NCBI): domain Eukaryota; kingdom Viridiplantae; phylum Streptophyta; class Magnoliopsida; order Poales; family Bromeliaceae; genus Aechmea; species Aechmea fasciata. The sequence continues at coordinate 513,257 of CM045944.1, read as the reverse complement.
AAACCCGAGAGCAAGGAGGGAGTTGATCTCCTCCTCCGCGCCACCGACCGCCTCCCGCCGCCGGTCAACGTCTTCCCCGGTTCTCTCCGACCCGGAGCCCCCGTCCCCGGCCGGACCGCCCGCCGCCAAGTCGCCAGCGGCCAACCCTAGCTCTCCTCGGCCAAAGGTGAGCTGTTTTATTTACAGCAAGCTAAGTCTAGGGTTCTGACACATTTCCCGAGGCCACAGTTGGTCTTTCTGACCAAGTGAGGTGAGCACGGTCATTGCCTTTTCGTGCTGAACGCGATGCTCACCTCCGCTTAGGCATTTGATGCCTCGGTTAGCGGGAAAAGTGAACTTTACGCGCTGTGCGCAGTGTTTACAGAACTTCATGTCGCTCGTGCGAGTTCTACAGTGACCGAAAGTGCTCCGAAAGGTGAGCACGGTCTTCAGCATGTCGAAGACTTACAGAGAGTGCGATTTCAAAATTTATGGTGCACTGGTTTGCGTGCACGACCCATAATGGCCCTAAATCGCATGAAATAATGCGATTTTATGGAGCTTCAGGGACTTTTATGCAATTTATAATTTCGTGGTCGCTGTAGACAGCGTAGGAATGTTGTGGGTAACCTCTGGACTGATAATCCAAGGTCCTAAATATTTACGAAAAATCAGAAGTGATTTTCGGAGCGTTTTTCGGCAAAAATTCGCCGACTTAAACGTGTTTACGGTTCGGATTTCTTCCGACAACTCTTAGAGATTATTTACGGTGTCGCCGAGCCTTGTTGGCTGGTCACCCGCGTCATTTCGAGGGTTTAGAAATGACGGTGAGCGACGGTTGGTTCCGTGTCGAAATAGACACTTTCGAAACTCGTATTCGTACAATTATCCCACGATAATTGTATTGTAGTGTTCTCTTGTGTTTGCTGCCAAAACATCCAAATCGGAGTGTATTATGGCAGCGGGTGACTCGTGACACCAGCCGGTGCTTTTCGGGACGGTTCGCGGGTCCCGGCGGAGTCCCGGTGTGGTTTACGGGACTTCCGGCGAGTTACGGTAATTGGTTTCGGAAAACCAATCTCTGTGGGATTAGTTTGTGGGATGTGGAGTTAGTTTTTATTAGTGATGGGTTAGACGCTAACTCAGTGGACCTTTTCGTAGGTCCGGTTTCTTCGTTTCCTCGTACGTATCCGATCTTCTACGCCGTGCGGGTACTTCGATCCGACGTCCGTACGGTACACGCTGGTGACGTTCCTTCCACCTTACTATTCATATCTTTTATCGTTGATATATCTTGCACCTTTGTGTTACAGTTTTACTCTACTAAGTGTTTTCATGCTTAGTACCATGTGTAGGAGTAGAGTAGTTTGCTTCTTGTCAGCCTATGACATCAGTGGCCTGTTCGGCCGCTTTACTTCAAGATACTCAAGGACCATATTGTTCTATTGGTCCGTTCTCGTGTTTCCTTCGTAGTACTTGCATACGGTTGATAGGATGTTGAGTTGTTCCAGCCTAGTTGGCCTGAGTGGTCAGTTCTTGTGTTTCCCTGGGTAGTACTCGCATACAGTTGAGAGGATATTGAGTTGTTCCATCCTAGTTGACCTGATTGGTCGGTTCTAGTACTTCCTTACAGTTTTTCAGTGACCTATTCGGTCGGCTTGTTTCAGTTTCTCAGTGACCTATTCGGTCGCTTGTTTCAGTTCTCAGTGACCTGTTCGGTCAGTTTGCTTCAGTTACAGTGACCTATTCGGTCGGTTTGTTTCAGTGCTTCTGTGACCTACGTGGTCGGCGAGTTTACCTAATGACCCAAAAGGGGTCGATGTCCCTTTAGGGACGGGATTGTCAGCCAGTTGCTGACGTATGGTTTTTGAGCATAATAGCATCGATTGCCCAGGACTCGAGCGCATATCACGAACACAGGCGGTCTGATCCACCGTGCTAGGGTGTTCTTTTCCGGAAAAGTGGTCGCAGAGGTTCGACCCGTGAGCCCATAGGCTACCTTGGGTTGAATGCTGGCTTAGAGATACAGGGGGCATTGCCTGAGGTCTGCGGACCAATATTGGCGGTTATGGATTGGGTATTTTACTTTATCAGCTTTTCGACGCATACTTACAGTAGCTGTTGTTTCATATCTATATATCTCTCTCCATTTATTTGTTTATCATAGCTACTGTACTACTACTATTATCTCCTCTTGTGTCTATCTCCGCGAGGTATCCACTGGGAGGGGGAGACATGTTTACATGTTCTCACCCCTCGCCTTCTTTTTCAGGTGACGTTGCAGGTGTCTTAGTGGGACAAACAGGAAGAGCGGGTCTAGAGTACGCTTAGCTCCTACCAAGATTCTTACTTCCTTACCTTTCTCGTTTTATTACTTAGAGTACATCATGGTTCAGTTCTAGTTTCACTTTAGTGGTGGATTGAGACTTATAATGGTTTTTGGATGTTTATGAAAGAACTCATGTTTTGTGAATTAAACTGTCTCCTACCCTTCGTGGTAGCATTTCAAAGGAAAAGGATTTCTACCCCTTGTGGTAGTGCTTTCAAAGAAAGGGTTTCCGTGTGGGAAACAGTTTGTAAAAGGTTTTCAAAAGGGATTTTATAACTTAGAGTTTCAAAACCAGTTCCCGAGTAGGGAACATTTCAACTGATAGATGTGGATTTGTGATTATATACTAGTGAATGTAACCTGTGGTGAATGGTGTGAATATGTGTATGTTGATTGGAATTAATATCTGTACACTTTGTTGTGGTTGTATGATTGTAAAAGACTCATTGTACTTGTGCGATGCCGTGCAAATACAGGGGAGACTCTGTCCGTATGTACAGTGGTCTCTCTGTATTTGTGGCAGGTCTGTCATGTCCTTGGGGATCAAGGTTTATAAAACGAAAAAAAAAAAAAAAAATTTCCGCTGTGTTTTATGTACCGAAGGGACCCCGGGGCGTGACAGCTACCGTACCTGAGAGAGAAAGAGAGAGAGAGAGAGAGAGAGAGAGAGAGAGAGAGAGTAGTGCACCTAGTGCATGGGTGCACGTAGGCAATTGTCTTCTTTGTGGTTTATAGAAGACGAGAGAAGGGTAGGATAGATTCAGAAGGAGGGCTCGGGTTGTAGCTACTCTGTTGTAGAAGAGGAGTCAGGTATAATCTTCTCTTATTTAATGAATCTTATTTTACCCGCATATTTTCTGTTTTGATTTTTTCTCTTTTTTGTGATTATATCAACTTTTGCTGAGGAGACGGGTTTATGGTAAAAATCCGATTTGACGCTTCCGTTACGGAATCCCAACAATCGATACCGAATACACAGCAGTCGGTATCGGAGCGAGTTGCGGATTCACGAGATCCGGTACCGGGGCGAGTACCGGATTCCCAACATTTTGGAAACCAAAAGTTTTATTTTTTGGATATTTTCATTTGCGTAGCTCTCAAAATGTCTCATAATTGACAAGTTTTAAGATTAACATAAGCAAAAATTGAGACTAATTAGTAGCTACACAAATGAGGGAAAAATATACTTAATTGAAGTAGAATGGTAATTTAGCTAGAAAAGTAAATTTTAGATGGTCCATTGGTGATGAAGAATAAATTTACATTTTTAAGATTCAAAATAATGTATCCGGCCATTATTAGAAAACTTGCTGGGAAAAGTCGTGATTTTAAATGCTTGTGGTTTCTCAAACAATGAGCAGCATCATAGTTTGGTTCTCAAATTTTAATTTGTTATAATTTATCACTCAAACTTTCTAAATTGTATAATCAAGTCTCTCAACCCTATTTAGTTGGTAAAATATTGACAAATTATTTCTAATTTTTGTAACCTGATATTTTTATATAAAAATAAATAGTATATTCATTTTGTTGCACTTTTTTACTATGCAAAATTCACATGTGTGTAAAACCCAAATGAAGCAATTGAAGCAAGGCCAAGGGGTCTACGGCTGATGTGGTGCACCACATGCAGGCAAATTATTTCTTGTTCTATATTTTGCAAAAAGATGATATAGGCTTAAAAATTGGTATAACTTAGGTTTCAAACGGTGCAACTTCTAATTTTTACTGTGCAACTTAATTGTAAATAGTTTTAAATAGTATGATCTAGCTTTTAATAGTGCAACTTCATTTCAAACAGTATAATTTCTTCTTATTCTTCTTTCTTCTTTACTTTTGGCCTGTAGTGACCTCGTCATGTGGTGACCTTACTAGAATTAGAGAAAAAAAAATTTCCTTCTTCCACGGCCTTACTAGAATTAGAAAAAAAAATCTTGTTTTTTTATTTTTTTCTTCTATATTTGTAAGGAAGTGAATTCTTGAAATCCGAGAGTTGCACTTCGTTTGGAATCGACTACTTGTCGAGAGGATGAGCTTCGAAAAGTTTAAAGTTGATCCGAAGGCAAAAAAAATGCATCGGAGTTGGTCCCAAGAGCTAGATTGTGCAAATCTGCACAAATCTGCAGATTTGTGCTTGTGGGGACCGGTCTTGATGGTGGAGACCGGTTCCCGTACGCAGGAGGGTTGGCTGAGGGCTTTGCGCAAAAATTTCGCTCTCTGGAGACCGGTCTTGATGGTGGAGACCGGACCCTGGAGACCGGTCTCCGTAGCCAAGATCGGTTCCCGTACGCTGATAATGGCTGGTTGCTCTTGGAGATCGGTCTCCCTGAATGGAGACCGGTCTTCATGTGCGTAAATCCGGGGAGAAGGCCCTTGGAGACCGGTCTCTAGATGTGGAGACCGGTCTCCATGTAGGAAATGTCCAGATTGGGCTGTTACAGAACCTCGAGAGTTAAGGGACTAATCTGCAATTATAGCCTAAATTAGGCTATATGGGTTCAGATGAACCCATTTGCTCTCACTCTCTTTTATTCTCAAGCCCTCAAACACTCCTCTCTCTCTAGGATTTCCTCTCCCTCTCTTTTGAAGAAGCAAAGGAGGAGAAGAAGTAGCAGTAGAAGAAGAAGAAGAGCAATGAGAGGAGCTTCATCTCCTTTCCATCTTCTTCCTCTTGGTTGGAGCCTAGCTAGAAGGTAAACCTCAAACCTCTCTAATGGTGGTTTTTAGGGTTTAACTTCTTATGCTTTTGGGAGGGTTTTGATGGAACCTAAGGGTGCTAGTAAGCACTAAATGCATGCTTCTAGGGTTTTAATAGGTGCTTTTCCATGATTGGAACCCTAGGGCATCAAAAATGGGGATTTTCTAAATGAGGGGTTTTGATCTCTTTTGATCGTTCGTAAACTTAATTAATAGATGTTTAAATGCGTTGGCGGCAACGGTTCGGCAATTCGTCGAGTCGGAGCGAAGATATCGCCAAGTGAGGTGCGCCGCTACTTCGTTTTCGCTCGAGAGCTAAGCGGCGACAAGCGATCGTGAGAACAAGTTTCCTATCGTGTTGCGACGTCAAAAAGGTGGGTGGTGATGTGAAGACTGAAATTTTGACTGTGCCATTTGACTCTCTGTTGACGATGTTTATGTGTGTAATTTAAATTACATAAGCACTGGTCAAGTTTCAGGAGAAAATGAGCTAAAACGGAGAAGATACGCGATTATGAAGTTTGACTTAAGTGAATAGTAACTTCAGTTTTTCGGTGAAGCCGCGGAGGAGAGTTGGCTTCGGACACGTATCGGACTCTGATCATAGCAGTCCAATAGCTCGTTTCGACCGGCTCAGTTATTCTGGAACCAATGGCACTGACGGATTTCTGATTCGATGCATGGTTTTCGAGAAAAAGGGATTTTATTGAAAAGAGGGTTTCCGCACTTTGCTATTCTAGCATTGTGAAGCTCCTCGGACTCCGTGCATGTGACCTCGAGTTAGGTAATGGATGTTTGAAGCCCCTACTAGTGATAGTGAAGTCGAATTCAGGCACGAAACTCATGATTTATCGGTTTACACAATTATATATGTGTAGTAAATGGGTTAGTGGAGAGCAGATAGGTTCCGTCGCAAATCGGCGACCAAACTGGGCGAAACAAAATGGTAGTTTCGATGCCCTCGATCTGCTGAACGCGATGGTGTAGTCCGTTTGCAAATCCGATGAGCGGATCGCCAGATATTGCAAGATGATCGCAAAGGGGTCGATGTGTAATAATCGGATTGTTGGAGAGGGGATGGATTTCTTCGCGAATCCGTGACCGATCGAGGCGAAGTAAAATCATAGATTTATTGTCTCCGTCGTGCTGATCGCGTTGGCGTGATCCGTTCGGAAATCCGACGACCGGATCTCCGGATATTGCACGTTGAACGAGAAGAGGTCGGCAATGACAAATCGGTGTCTTCGCAAAAGTCCCAACATTTTATGTGCCGTTTTGCCTGGGATCACTTGTAGAGGTGTATTCGTGCGAATTACACGTGCTGTGAGGGACTCGGGACGAATTAATAAGTTAAGAGGGACTTTTGTGCAAAATGACCATTTGCATAAATAGTGCATCTAGGGTTTGCTAACCTAGCCCTAACCCTAGACCTAATCTGTCAATCCATATGGCCTCCCATCCCTGCCTTGTGTGCGCCGCGCGCGCCCCAACCGCCGGCGCACGCCACCGGTCGCCGGAGGAGCCGCCCTCCATCTCCTCCATTACTAAACCCACCTAGATGCCCTCCACCCATGCTCGTGGAACCTACCTGGGTGATAAGCACCTGCGAGCATCACTTCTAGTAGCGGCCCCGACCTCCATGGACACGCCGTGCCGGCTACCGCCGTCTCCACGTGTCGCCGTCGCGGCTTGGGGCGCCCTGCGGCTGAGCTGGAACAGACCAGACCGAGCCTGGCCGAAGGAGGCCCTAGCCCCTGTTGCGTGCCGCTGTGACGCACTGGACTTTGCAAATTGCAATGTTCGAGTGTTAGATGTGAGATCTGAGCTTTTCCAGATTTTCTGGAGGGTCGTTGACTGTGTTCCAACCTATGGCACGAGTACCGAGGTTAGTGGATGATTTCCAAGCACTAAAGTCCAAAAAGCTGGATTTTAGGTTGCTCTCGGGTTGGAATTTCATGCCTTTGTACCGGTACAAAATGGTTGCTATACCTACAAAATGATGGCTATACCCAGACAAGACAAGATTTATACCGTATAGATGAGCGGCCGGGCGAACCCGAGGCTCGGTTTGTTGCCTCGTTAGGTTTATAATGCAGACAAAAACGGGTTTGTACCGAGATAAACCGGCGCAAAATCCGAAACTGCAGGGGCTTTTGGGCATTTTGTTGCTTCTAATATAGCACCCCAGCCCTTGGGGCTCCTCTCTTGTGCTGAGAACTTGGGAGAGAAAGGTAAGAGAGCTTCTCTCTATTCCCTTGCATCTCCTTGGGTTTTAGGTTGATTTCTTGAGGATTGATCTCCCTCTTCTCTCTTTTGCTTGTGGGTGCATCTTCCACCATGAGGGAAGGTTGGAAGCTTGGTTGGGGAGCTTGTTGAGGGAAGATCTTCAACTTTGGTGGGTTTTGAGCCTTGTTTAGAGCTTCTAGGAGGTAAGCAACTCCTTCTTATCCTCTAATTTAAGCTTTGGTTGCCTTCTATGAGATGAAACCCTAGATTGTGTTGTTAGGGTTATTTTTGGGGCTTTTTGATTTGGAGCTTTTAGATTCCTTTTGATTGGTTTAGAACCTTTGTTTAGGTTGCCTTGGGAGGGATCTAGCTTCCTTTTGGAATTTCTAAGAGGATTGTTGCACATTTAGGTGAGTATTTCTTGACTTTGACCTAGATGTTTAAAGTTTGAACTCAAGACTTATCTCTTGAGGTTGTAACTCCTAGGGTCTACTTTGTAGGGTAGTAGGAGTAGGAATCGAAGCTTCGTTAGTGGTTCGGAGCGACGCTTGGAGCGACGGTGGATTTGGCCTCACCTAGCACAATGAGAAATTCTCATTGGTGCTTATGTGCTTATGGTTAAATGGAAATTAGTTCATTTTCATGCTATTTGATTTAATTGTGAATTTTAGAATGCTTAAGATACATATGTTATGTGTAATGCAATTTTACTCTATATAGTAGAGAAGTATCCATGTGAGAGCTGAAGCTTTGTAGCATTCTTTTTGGAAACTTGAAACTATGTGTTTAAGAGAAATTTGGCATGTGTTTGAGAACATAGAACTATGCATGACATAGGAGAAAAGCCCTTGTCATTAAGCGGTATTGGCTTGGCATCAAAAGCGTAGAATAGTGAGCTAATGTCATCAAGCGGCATTAGGCTCGTGAATGAACTTGACATAGAGACTCTAGTGTCATGAGAATAATTGAACTAGACCTTAGGGTTACTAGTTACTATTTCCATATTGAGACATGAGTTTTGGACTTGAGACTTGACTATACTTGTTGCCATTTGTGCTCTTTCGCACATGCTTGTGAGGGTCGCTCCCTACAAGACGGCACTCCGGAGTTAGCCTTGCGATTCGTTCGCGCGTGCGGTGTTGAGAAACCTACGGACCGTTGGGGACAGACTCATTCCTTGCGGGGGATGTTGGGGCTACCACGTACTTAGGTGGCACAAAGTTGATTATCGTGGGTACATCCTAGTGAAAGAGAATTGAACTTGGACATTCAACAATACTAAATGACTATCACTACTAGATAGGGCTTAGTCGGATTATGTGGACTTTGCTCGATTGTATAGTATACTTGATAATGCTTTAATTATATTTCAGTATACTTGTTGGTTAAAGTAAAACATAACATCCTATATGTTGGAACGAGAACTTATGACTATATATATTTGGAACATGATTATGGTAGCATTTCTTATGCTTTATTTACAAGTTCATTTATATCGCTTACTTACTCTCTTCTCTTTGGGCCTAGTGGTGCAATGGTTCAGGTCAGTAATTGCCCACTGGGAACTATAAATTATAGTTCTCACGCCTCTCGTTCGTTTACGTTCGCGCCTTCTCGCATCGGGAGGCTCGGACCGTGGTGCAAGGTATTGCCTCGGGCTAGCGACTGTTGGAGAGGACGCGTGCATAGGTGGTCTACCATTTCTCTTGTTTTATTTTGTGAGAGATGGAGAGTGTACCTTGTATAGAGACCACCACTTTTGTGTATTTTGAGGATGTTACTTTTAGACTTGTTTTATTCATACTTCGCTTGTACTTGATGTAGTTTCCTTATTTCTCGTTCTTTAGCGTTGGTTGTTGTGGCTCTGATATTCTAGTTATAGCCTTTTATTGTTTTAATTCCGTTGTTTTTAAGTTAGACGCCTTGTATGTGTTGACATATGGCGGGTCTGGGTACGCTTTGGGGAAGGTCCTGCCGACCCCGGGGCGTGACAGCCGCCACCGCCTTTCATCTGAGCCTGTGACCATCGCGCCGCCGCCGCCACTCCCGAGCGCCGCGCCGCCGCCGAGGCGGAACCAGAGAGGGCCGGCCGAGCCACCGCCTCCACTCCGCTCCGCCGTCACCTTGGCTGCCGAGCCGACGTCCCGGTGCCCGGCGACCCTCCCGGCCGGTCGCCTCCGCCGCCGTGCGCCATGGCGCCGCACTCGCCCCGACTCCGAATCGACCGAGCCCAAGCTCGGCGGCCGTGCTCGAGCCACGAGCCGCCGTCGCCTACCGCGCCGGCCGGCGTGAGCATCGGCTTCCGTCGTCGCCACACCCGTCATCCTCCAATGGTCCCACCACCGTGAGCTCCTCGCCGTCGACCCGAGCTTTGTTCTTCTCGGGTTTAGATGCCTAGGGCATCATGGCCCGCCGTCGTCGCCGCCTTCCGCCGCCGCCCGACGCGAGCCCCGACCACCTTGGACCTACAGCAATATTCCCTGACCGCCATACCAGTCGTCCGGCCGCCGCCGGCCGTGCCGTGGTCCACATTGCTCCAGTAAGCTTAAAATTGAGCTATTACTTGGCGGTTTGCTGTTCCGAGCAACCCGGGCCTCCCCGATCTCTGTGGAAGGGAGCACGATGATCGTGATTGATCAATGATCATCGTGCTCACCTTAGATTTTGTCGGGGAGACTTCGTTTCGCCGATTCGGCGATGTCGCTCTTGTTTGAGCTTTTTTGGCTGCTGTCTTGGCTTGCGCGCGCTAATTCGGAGACCCGAAGCTGTTCCGATGCCTCTGGAGGGGAGCACGATGATCGTCTGTCAGTGACGATCACAGCGCTCACATTATTTTGGGTCAACAAGTACCTGGTTTGCGAGGAAAAGCAAGCTTTTTGTACAGTGCGCGCAGTTCGCTGAATTTCGGGTTGCTCCCGCGCACTCCACAGTGTCCGAAATTGCTCCGAAGGGTGAGCACGGCTTTCGCACGCCGAAACCTATCGCCGAGTGTATTGGTTTGGCTAAATGATTTTTGGTTAGAGTAGTCGGACCATAAAAGCCCCGAAATCACATAAAATAGTGCGATTTCGGGTAATCGGGAGGGCTCTTGTGTAATTGTGCTCTTCGAGGTTGCTGTGGACAGCATGTGTGAGTTAGGGATAACCTATGGACTGATTGTCCATGATCCGAAGGCTTTTGCAGAAATCAAAAAGTCGATTTCGATGCGTTTCTCGGCGAAATCCGCCGACGGAACGCGGATTCGGTTCGGAATTATTTCGACGGTGCTTTGTGAGCTATTGTGTAGTTGTTAAGCCTGGTTGGCTGGTCACTCGCGTCATTTCGAGAGTTCGGAAACGACGGGTGAGCGACGGTGGGTTCCGGTGTCGAATTTGGCACTTCTGGGAACGCGGATCGAAATGATTATCCGATGATAATTGTTTCGACGTGAGGAGTTGTGTTTGCTGCCAAGTCACACTAAAATAAGTGTTTAGTGGCAGCGGAGGTCTCGTGATACGAGTCGATGCGTCGGACGTCGTGGTGCCGACAGATTCCCTGCGATTTTCTGGACTTCCTACAGTTACGTAGTCAGTTTTGGGAAACTGATCATCGTGGGATTATTTGTGAGGTTATGGGTTTAGTGTTTCTTACTTGTGGGTTTCTCGACTCGACGTCCGTTCAGTGGTGCAAGCTTGGTGACGATTCCTTCACCCCTTGCCTTTACTTTGCTTATTTCATACTCGTGCATCATATTACTTTTATTCTTACTCTGCTTAGTAGCTTCCTGGTTTTGCACTACCTGTAGGAGTAGAGTAGCTTCCATCAGTTACATTCTTACTTGGGACCTGGTTGGTCAGTTACTTTGCATACTTGGGGACCTGGTTGGTCAGTTTTCTTTCTCTACTCAGGACCTGGTAGGTTAGTTACTTTGCATACTTGGGGACCTGGTTGGTCAGTTTCTTTCTTTACTCAGCACTTGGTTGGTCAGTTACTTTGCATACTTTGGGACCTAGTTGGTCAGTCACTTTCTGTACTTGAGACCTATTTGGTCAGTCACACTCAGTACTTGGTACCTGGTTGGTTCTTCTGGTTACTTGACGACCCACATGGTCGCTGGGCCCTCGGGGGCAGGATTGTCGGCTGATTGCCGATGGTTGATAATTGAGCATATTTGCATTGATCGCCTGAGACTCGTCGCACGTCACAAACACCAGCGGTCTGATTCACCGCAAGTGGGGTGTTCTTTTCCGGAAAAGTGGTTGCAGAGGTTCGACCCGTGAGCCCGGGAGCTTTATGCTGGAGTTGGATGCATGGTAGAGTAGTGGGGGCATTGGCTTGAGGTCTGCGATACTACTGACCAAGAGGGCTTCTGCATGAGGTCTGTGGTACTGGCCAAGAGAGCATTGGTTCAGATTGGGTATATTTGAGCTTCTATACCTGTTGACGCATACTTACAGTAGCTGTTGTTTCATATCTGTATATCTCTCCCGTTTATTTGTTTATCATAGCTACTGTACTACTATTATCTCCTCTTATGTCTATCTCCGCGAGGTATCCACTGGGAGGGGGAGACATGTTTACATGTTCTCACCCCTCGCCTTCTTTTTCAGGTGACATTGCAGGAGTTAGTTGGACAGCTGGTGAGGAGCGAGTCTAGTTCGCGACATAGCTCCGTCCCTTTGTCGGTTATTCCTTTACCCTTCCCGTTTACTTTGTTTACGACTTAGACTTATACTTTATGGTTCATGTTCTCTGTTTTAAACTGGCATAATAACTTATCGTGTAATATGGTTTTGGTTTTATGTTATAAAAAGGTTTTCTACCCCTCGTGGTAGTGTTTTAAAAAGAAAAGATTTCCGTGTGGGAAATAGATTTCAAAAGCTTTCCTCGTGGATTTTATAACTTAGCATTTCAAAATCAGTTTCCGAGTAGGAAACATTTCAAATGATAGATGTGGTTTTATGAATGAGTAAATGTGAATGAACCTGTGGTGAATGGTGATTGTGTATGGATGTAAGTTAATTTCTTTACATTTACACTTTGTTGTGGTTGCATGTTTGTAAGAACACTCTCTGTACTTGTGCGATACCGTGCAACACAGTGGGAGACTCGTCCGTGTGAACAAAGTGGTCTCCCGTGTTTGTGTGTGTCTGACATGTCCTTGGGGGTCAGGGTTTTAAAAAAAAAAAAAAATTCGCTGTTTTTATACTCTAAAATGACCCGGGGCGTGACAGGTGACCATCCCGAAGCAGTCGGGCTACCCTCTATGTCCAAGTATAATGTAGTAATAAATCTTGCATATTGTGCATAGCTATGTATAGGGTGTTAGATGTAATGGTTAATTCGTATGCATGGTTGATTTAACTTATTATTATGCCATTTGAGCCTAGCAAGCATGAGAACCATATGTGACATAGTCTAGAACCCTATTTACCATGATATGTGAAGTGTGAAATCTAAAGTTAGTGAAACTGTCTAACCAAAGAACGAGTGGCACCTAGTTAAACAAGAACGAGTGGCATCTAATTAGTGTGAAATTGAGAACATGTGGCATGAAAACCTTAGTGTGAGTTCTAGCACTAGAGGGCTGAGTAAAGTGATATATGGCTTGTGAAATGATGATAGCCAGTTGTTAGGATATTCCCAGTTCACAGGATTGGATCGTGCTCACTTTGCCTGTCTACGCCTGGGGTGGTCGCTCCACACAGGCTGTGCGCTCCGGAGTTTGTCACGAGAGGAGGGCTAAAGTAGCTGCCCTTGGACTAAAGTATCTGTCCGCAGGCGGTCTCGGGGGATGGTTGGGCAGTGAGACTCCGCCCCTATGAGACTAAAGAACGTGAGACGGAAAGGCGAGCCCTCGGGCTCACAGCGAGATTGGGTGACTTAAGAACTTATTATTGTTGAGCATAACAGTACAGTAGTCAGCCTTTATTATGAGTTCATGTATTCATTATATTGATCTGAGGCATAGTATAATACTTGCATATTTAATTATCGTACAGCTTTACATTTGCCACTATATTTACATATCGTTCTACTTTTGCCTCCTTGGACCTAGTGGGGAGATCGGCGGAGTCGGCGGCCGAACCCACTGGGAACTATGGAAGATAGTTCTCACCCCACTCTATTTCAGGTCCTAGCGCGAGCTTGCCAGGTGAGGATCGTGGCAAGGGCTTGGCGCCCTAGCGATCGTAGCAGGTTACTTCCTACTACATTACAGTTACCCAGTACTTATTTTGAGAGTAGATGTTGTATAGGTGGTGAGGTTTTGAGATGATGTATAAATGATGTATAAGTGATGTATGTTGTTGAAGGTTAAATGTAATCAAAGCTAAAGAGTAAATGAATGTAATAGATAAGTCATCTCTCTTTTATTCACTAGTTGTTTACTCGTGTCGCTTGCTCTTTTTGTTAGAACTAGTGGTGTTCTCTTTGTGGTTGTTTGTGTATGTTATATCAAGTTGTTCTGGGCACTTGTTGTACACAATCTTGTCGTTAGCCTTAAGCGGGCAGGGAAGGTGCTGTCCGTCTGGCGTCTGTTCGACGCGCTCGAACCGGACCAAATTGGTAGCGGTCTCGGGGCGTGACAATATTCCTTTTCTTCCACTTCTTTTGCATCCTTTTTGCTACCACGCCCTCTTCTTCGCTCTTTGCTACAGTAGCCAGTCCATGCCCAAGCGCATAATCCCGAATAGCATCAATCTTCTTCGGGTCTACTGCCACTCTATCTGCAGAAATCACGTGGCCCAAGAAAGTAACCTCCCGCAACCAGAACTCGCACTTCTTTAACTTGGCATACAACTCCACCTCGCGCAGGCGTTGTAGCACAATCCTCAAGTGCTCCTCGTGCTCGACATCGCTACGGGAGTATATCAGAATATCGTCGATGAAGACTACTACAAATCTATCCAAGAACGGCTTAAACACCCTATTCATCAAATCCATGAACGCGGCAGGGGCATTCGTCAATCCAAAAGGCATCACTGAAAACTCATAATGCCCGTACCGAGTCCTAAAAGCCGTCTTGGGAACATCCTTGGCCCTCACCCTCAGCTGGTGGTAACCTGACTGGAGATCAATCTTCGAGAAGACACAAGATCCTTGCAGCTGATCAAACAGATCATCAATACGCGGCAAAGGATACTTGTTCTTGATGGTCACTTTATTCAGCTCCCAGTAATCAACACATAACCTAAGTGAACCATCCTTCTTCTTTACAAATAACACCGGCGCTCCCCAATGCGATACACTGGGTCTCACGTACCCCTTGTCCATTAGATCCTGAAGCTGCGCCTTTAACTCTCTCAGCTCTGCCGGTGCCATCCTATAAGGTACCTTCGAGATTGGTGCAGTTCCAGGTACTATATCAATCACAAACTCGATCTCCCTCTCCGGCGGCATAGTCGTCATCTCCGGGGGAAACACATCCGGGAACTCGCGAACTACATGGATGTCCTCGAGTCTCGGTGCCGCCGCAGGTACCTCTGCAACCGTCGCTAGAAACGCGATACATCCTCTACTCATCAGCTGTTGAGCTCTCGCCAAAGAAATCCACGCAGCAAACAACGTGCTCCTGCAGCCTCTGAAAGTAAACTCCTCCTGGCCTGACTCGCGGAACGTCACTGTCCTCTCTCCACAGTCAATGGTCGCATAGTACCGCGCCAGCCAATCCATGCCAAGTACAAGGTCGAAGTCCTGTAGCTGCCCTACGACCAACAGGTCTGTGGGCATGAGCCACGAGTCTATCTGTATCGGACACGACCTACAACACTCTACAACCTGTAGTACATGATCGGGGATCTGAATCTCCCGGGTATGAGGCAACAACCCTAACTCTAGACCATGTAATAATGCAAATGCACGACTGATAAAAGAATGTGATGCACCGGTATCAAATAAAGCACGAGCTCTAATGCCAGAAATCAAAATGATACCTGCCACCACTCTACGGCCGTCAAGAGTCCTCCAACCTGGTCGCGTACACCCCCGCCGTCGAGCTCGCCGTCGCTCACCCCGTCGCGCACGTACGCCCTATCCTCACGACGGTAGCTCGTTGGTGTCCCGTACGATCGCCGGGATCCGGCCCGGGCCGATGCCGACGATGGTGCTGCGATGCCGTCGCGGCAGCCGCCCTAATGTGTCCCGGTGTCCACATCCAAAACACCGCCCTCCCGCCGCTCACACCGTCGGTCCCGTGTGGTCCTCCGCGCATCACACACCGCCGTGTCCTATGTGGTCGCCCCGTTGACGGGTATCCCCGCACGCCGATGCCCCGAGGATCCACGACCCTCGAAAACGTGATCGTGGAGGCCCTGGCGGACGCCCGTCCGCTCGCCTGTCCACCGTCCTCTAGAGCGGGGCGCTTCCTGTCCTGACTCGGTCCCGGCCCTTGGGCTCGCTCTCGAAGCGTCGCCTCACCTCTCTCCTCCCACAGTGCCTGCTCAATAGACGCATCCAAAGTCCTCGACCTCCGCGCCCGCACAAACCTGTAGAGATCCGGCCTCAATCCCTGCTCGAAGAGGTATACTCGATGTGCCTCGTCTCTAGCTGCAAAAGGCACACAGTTCAGGAGCCGTGTAAACTTCCGAACGTACTCCTGGACTGTGCGATCCCCCTGCTGTATCCTCTTCAAGTCTTCCTCGATCCTCTGCTTTACACTATCAGGAAACTACGTGCGGTACAGCATCCTGCAAAACTCATCCCAGCTCATCTGTGAGGCTACTACTCCCTGATTGCGCCTCATCCTCTTCCACCAATCACGGGCGTCCCCGACTAAGCAATGGACCCCTAAATGCACCTGCTCCTCCTTTGGGATGTACATGTCCTCAAAATTCTCTCCATCGCGCTAATCCAGCTCTCCACTACCCACAGGGCTCAGTGCAATCCCCGTCAAACGTCGTTGGGTCAAGGCGGCGAAAACGAAACAATAGCTCTGTCATCCGCTCTTGCTCCGCCGCAGTCGATTGGACTGGTCCTCTAGCAGGCGCAACAGGTGCTAGAGGTGTCTCCGCTGATGGGGGTATGGCTGCGATTGGCGCTGTAGGTGGAGTAGGGGGAGGTGGAGTAGGCTGAGCTGGCGCCCCCGATGCTGTACTCGGCGACGAGGCTAATCTCTCGCACATCTGCTGTAACAACAATCCCTGCTGCCTCGTCATCTCTGTCAGTGCGGCTAACTGAGCGCTCAAATCCGACTGAATACTCATCTCGGCGCGGGTACTCGGCTCTACAACCGGGGGTACACCCGTCTCGGGTAGGGTACCCTGATCCGCCTGCTCGGGCATCTGGTGCGGTGGTGACGGTGGTGGGGCGCGACCCCTAAGCGGTAGTCGTCCTCTGCAGCGATGCATAGCTGCACACAAGGAAAACGGGGTCAAAAGACACCAAACACTCTCGACCCAATCAACGAAAGTCTCGAAGGTGGTCCCTGTTCCTCCACAAAATTATGTTATCTGCAGCCAACATAATTTTCCTGGACCGAACAGACACTCCTTCAGTCACTCACTCCACTCAAGGATGAGTTAGAAGTATAAATCAATGACTTTCGCGTTAAATCACGCCTCTCGCGTCTAGCCTTCCTATGGTTTACCAGCTTAGGGTTCCTAGGTCGCAACGACCTAACACTAAGCTCTGATACCAACTTAATCTGTCACGCCCCGGGTAGAAAGATTCCCCGGGCACGCCGACAAATTCGCCGTGTACAAAAAAATTTACCTGTACACGAAGCGTAGCTGTACCTGTATAACATACAATACTACAAACAGTAGTATAGAGCAGAAACGACTAAAACAAACTGAACAGGTAGAGAATGAACGAGTCTATATACATACAAAAATCTCGATACAAAAGCACTCGCTCCAGCGAGTTCACAATATGTACATAGCTCCCAAAACACGAACACACTACCTGCAGTAGGGAAAATATGCTAACTCAGCACCAGTCGGGAAGGGCTCTAGCTCGCGACGCCCTTGCCACGGTCCACCTCAGGAGGAGCAGCAGCCGAAACCGAAGGCCCTGCAACAATGGTGGAAGAAAAGGGGCGTGAGAACTACTGTAAAAACAGGTAGTCCTCAATGGGTGCCGCCCTAAACAACATCGGTCCACCCACTAAGTCTACAGGGTAAGCAAGAAAAGTAAAGGAAAGCTGGAACACTCTACAGCTAGATGCCACTATACTATCCTGCTCTAAAACAACCCTCTGTAGAACAAGTAAAAACTGACCCAATCTTACGAGGGACTGTGATACACCCGTCCCGCCTGTCGAAGCTACACTGACAACTACCCCAAGGGTAGCTAGTGGAGAGCGAGTCCAACACTAGGACACAGCGACACTAACGCAAAAGCACTAAGCCAGACTTCGGAGCGGCACTCGTGGGCGCGAACCAACCGGGTATGCAAGCGTATCTCTGTCGTGCTTAATCAGGCTCTCATAGGCATAGTCAGTAAACAGGGTCTAACCACCAATATACCACGTGCCCTTGGCACAATCTGTAACCAAAACAGTAATCTGGGCCCATCGTCAACCCCCGACGGCCCCCAACACACCAACAGTCTGAACTCTACAATAACAAAGCTCGGCATCCCCAGCACGAGCGTAGAGACAAGCTACACTACCTTGGGTATCCATCGCACTCCCACAGCGACGATACAACACAGTACGGCTCCTAGAGCTAAATCTTGTAGTGTATACATATGACGATCAAACCGTGGTTTTCTCCTAAGTCAAGTCCAAGTCCAACATGTATGAAATATTACTTGCTAAACATGCTCCAAAATTCAGATTAGTCCAACTAATATCGATGAATTGAGCTAAGGGTAACATCAATATACAACTATACATGTCAACTATTTGTACTTAGGCATAATCCGATGAAAACCCACCTCTCAAGCAACCTCTGACAGCGAAGAGAGTATCCAAATCAGGGGATGAAATCCAAGGTGTCCCGCTCAAGCCCGAGGTACCACAGCTGCGAAAGTAGCTTCACATTAGTACTCAACTCACGAAATATGTCCGAAAAACAACAGCGAAGTAGAACTTAAATCCGACCAGGCTAACCTTCTCCGAATCTGGCAAGCAAGGGCTCTGTGGATTCCTCTCGCAGTCACAAATCCAGCGAACCAAGTTTCGCTGAATTTCGACACTCCTACGTCGCGTGCGAGCCGAAGCACCGAAGGTTGACGCTGGAATCTGCAGATCAACACCTCAGAATCTGTTTGGTACACCGCAGCTCAGTAAAACCAGATTTCGAGCAAGCAAACCTTATCCAAAAATTATGATCTTGGGCTCTCTGGATTCGTCTTGAAGTCCCGAATCCAATGAAGCAAGTTTCGTCACGGTCCGACGCTCCTATACAAAGAAAGAGCCAAAACGCCAACGGTCGACACTTGAATCAGCAGCAGCAGCAACAAAGCTCGAAAATGGAGTAGTTTGAAGTAACCGAAGGGATTTCGGCGGCCTACTCACCTCGACAATCTCCCTGGGACAAGCACCACGTCGAGGAAGGCAAGGAACAGCAGCCACCCGGCCTCCTCGCAGCGTCACAATGTCGAAAACTCGCTCGATCCGCTCCGCGACGTGTCGTCGACGAAGCTTGAGCTTCTCTTGAGCTCCTCCACCACCTCCGGTTGCTATGGGAAGTAGAAGGAGAGGAAGTAGAAGCACAGCAGCAGGGGGAAATGGCTCCACTCTCTCTCTCCTGCTCCAAAGAGGTATGGGTAAAAGGGGAGTGACAAGACCCAAGTGACCAAAAGTCAACAAGCACCATACTGTCAAAGTGTACCGGTACAAATCCAATTTGTACCGGTATAGATGGGTCAACCCGAGAGCATTTCTGAGCAGGACCATACCGGTATACCCCCGGTGGTTGTACCGGTATGGCCATCAATGTTGTACCGGTATAAATCCAGTTTGTCTGGGTAAGATAACTCACTGAAAAGTCTGCTAATTCGCAGATTTTCAAGATACTCGCTGCTCTCGTGTTCCCACAGGGCCCGTTTGGCGTCAATTTCGCGCCAACGCGACCCGGACTCGTCCCGACACTCACCAGAGCTGTCGACAAGTCTCGGCTGAAGTCCCAGATCACTACAACGGCCACGCCCTCCACCGCAATTTTTACCTTTGCGATCTATATCATATTCAAGCTCACGTTTTATTGCCTACATCGATGGAGATATCGGTGAGGTAGAAGAGAGTTGCGCGGTGTCGACGTAGGTGTGGAGAAGATGGAGAAGGAGAAGGGAAAAGAGGAGGGACAAGAAGTAGGAGGTGAGAGAGAGGAAAAGATCGCAAAAAGAAGAGACGAAAAGGAAGAAAAAAAAAAAACAAATGATAGAGAAAAATGAGAGAAAGAAGAAGAAGAAGAATGCATACCACAACAAAATATGTTTTAGACGATGCTTTATTAATCTTGCGTCTTCAATATTTGGGATGTGCCGACACTATAATTAAGCGTCACCAACAAACATATTTTTATCAAATACTGATAAAAAATTTTCGACGCTATATTACTATATTTATCCCGACATGTTTACTTAACAATTCTTTACTCAACGTTTTTACAAGCGTCAGGATTATTCTTGTCGACACTTTAAAGCGTCGCTAGTTATTATTTAAAGTGTCCTTAAGTATAAGATTTTTTATAGTCAATATTTTGGTTGATTTACTAAAAATCAAGATCAAATCTACAAAGTTTCAAAATATGGCTTATTATTGAAAAATACAAAACCTATAATGTTTTATGCAAATTGGCCTTTTTTTTAGGCAAAAGAGACAGGTTTTCGGGTGGGGTAGTGTTCACAAGGTAGGTTTTAGGTTTTTAATTTTATATTTTACTTAGAGGGGGTGGGGCTTATTAATGAATAGGGTAAGAGGGGGATTTTGGGGCTTTTTTTTTGAAAAAAAAATAATTCCTATATAGTGGCACACAAATTGATGTCATCGACAGAAAGGGAAAAGAAAAAAATCCAATACAGTGGCAAAAGATTACTGTCACAAAAAACTAATCATGAAAATGAGGAAACACTATAAATATAGTGCCAACAAGTTGTCGCTACCAAAACTATTTTGAGGATTTGATGTTAACAAATTGAATCATCACAATATATTTACCACAAATTGAGAAAAATAAAATTTATATAGCCTAGATAGCGGCAACAAGCTAATGCCACTATAAAAATAATAATACTAGTGGCCAATTTTGAAAATTCGCTATTAAATATAAGAATTTTGTGGCGACAAATTATATCGCCACAATATATTCACCACAACTTGTCCTTTATGATGTAGTGCCTAGGATGAGGGGTAAAAGGTCTATATCCTTTCTGGGTGTACAGTAGAATTTCTCTTTTAACACTTTCGAAAATCCTCTATCTTTCAGTCACGCCCCGAGACCGGCGGAGGCCCTTCCGGTAGCATGCCCAAACCCGCCGTACGCCTACACATACCAGACGTATACAACAAATGCGATAAATAAACATGAGTAAGGAATATCTAGATATATCAGAGCAAGAATACAACTATGTTCTAACCACAAGTAGAATCAAAAGAACTAAACCACTAAAGTATAATGTAAAATTAGTACATCATAAATCTCAAGGTACATAAGAGAGGTGGTCTATATACACAGGTACAAAACTCTCAACCTCTCCAAGATCAAAAACCAAAAGAGAGGTAGACCACCTATCGACAAATCCTTCGCTAGCTAGCCCGAGGCGATTCCTTTCCCGCGATCCTAATCCTCTCCCCGAGTGGAAGGCTCTGTACGAAACATGAAACAGGGGGCGTGAGAACTATAATTATAGTTCCCAGTGGGCAATTACTGACCTCCAATGAATAGCACCACTAGGCCCAAAACATGAGCAGATAAGTAATTAAGTAAAAGCCGCAGTATGAACGACATATAAATAAACATGTATGCTACTACTATTAGTTATATGTCCTACAAGCCAATATCTATCATAACTTAAAGGGACAATATCAGCGTACTTTTCTTTTATGATTAAATCTGGTATTCTTCATTCATATTATTGCCAAATGCATATTTATAAATCATCCATAGAATTAATAGTAGAAGAATTAACTTTCTAAGAAGTTAGAAATTTGAGACATATATTTTTCTGTAATTGATTCCTAAATGCTCCTGATCATAGGATCATCATGAGGGCGGTGGTAAATCCGGATAGATCAGTGTATACTGTACTTCCTTTATGGGATGACGAGTCTCAAGTCATTAGTGTGGTGACACTAGAGTAAGCATATAGGTGAATGTTGGAGAACAATTTCACTGAGCGTGACCAACTATAAATAATCACATGGATGTCTACTCACTCGTCAGTGAATTATTTCATACTGTAGCAGTGTGAGTGATCCTGTGACCCGAGGCACCACGGTTATCTTGCGTGTAGATTATTGTAGTTTGACTGTGTAAATACTTATACCCTAATCATGGGTTAAGTCAACATATGTTGGCTGTAGTGGGTCATACGTAGAGGTAGGTGTGTGTCAAGATGGAATCTATCACCCTCGGTAGAGAGGTAATTGTCCTATGCTATCTATTTTACAAGTCCTTGGCCAAGGCAATATGATCTTATGGAAAGGAGTTTCTATATTAGTTGTTAATCAGATGAGACATATGATTGAGTAATGAGGTTTGACGAGTAATCCATAACCTCGGCTCTATCGGGACAAGTGATAGAAGGATTTTATCACACGGTAACTACACTTAGAGGTTCTGTCTATTATTAATTATACTTGGATTGTCGCGATATACTGCTAGGTGTCACTCGTGGATTGTGGGACTCATGAGAGTAATTAAGATAGTTAATTACACTCAGTTGGGAGAACCAAAAATATTTTGGTCCATCGAGAAGAGTTCTGATGGTGACATTAAAAGAGTTTAGTATCATATCTCACTACCAGATAGAATTGAACCTATGTGGTCACACACAATAAAGGCTGCGTGTGATCAAGTGCTTGGAAATTAATAGAGACCATTTTGCTAAAGTAGCAAAGAAAGGATTTACTTGCTAAGTTGGTTAGCAAGAGGGACCAATTTGTGAAATTAAAAATTATATAGTTAAATGCAATTGTTGCATGCAGTACACTTGCACTGAAATTACTAAAATGAGTTTACCATCTTTTCTCTCAACTCCTCAATTAATAAAGATTAAATGAGGAGTTACGAAATGAATGTGGAAGAGGGGATGAGAAGAGGAATTTTGACATTTATTACGTAAAAGAGAAAACTTCTATTCTCTTCATTCTCTTTCATCACCATGCACTAAATGAGAGGAGTTAACTCCTCCCATTTATGGCACTCTTCTCCGCAAATTCTCTTATACAGAGGGAGAAAACGCATTATTAATTGTGCAAAGAACATCTCCCTAATTAATCTCCACTCGTATATTGCCTCACCTATAAATTGAGGTATCTCTCAATGATGAGAATGATTACAACGAAAAAAGGGAAGTGCGAGAGAAAGAGAGAAAATTCTCCCAATCATATAAAGCTCTCTTTAATCACAAGAGAGTTGTAAGGAAGTGAATTCTCGAAATTCGAGAGTTGCACCATGTTTAGAATCGACTGATTGTCGATTGGATGGACTTCGGAAAGTTCGAAGTTGATCCGAAGGCAAAAAGTGCACCGGAGTTGCTCCCGGTGAAGTTCGGAAGCCTTCGGGCGTTTTTGTGCACATATGCGCGAAAACGGAACCCGAAAAGCTATGTCGGGTCGCGAGCTAAATCCGACATTAGCGTGGATGAAAAGATGATGAAAACGTATTCGAAAACATGTTTGGAAAGTCTCGGTGCGATTTGAAAAGAATCGGAGGCAAGACGAGCGAAAACGGAGAAGAAACGAAAAATGCTGAAATTTGGCTAAGTCCTTAAATGTTGGGCTGAGTGGACCTACGGGGTCGGGACATTGATCAATGTCCGGACATCCAATGTCCGGACAATGGATGATGTCCGGACCAAGTAAGCTGTCAAATGGGCAAAAATGGATTTCGCAGGCCATTGTCCGGACATTGTGGGGATGTCCGGACCCTGCAGCCCGAAAATGCCCAGTTTGGTGCAGTTTGAATTGTTGAGGGGGCTTTTGGCATTTTGTTACAATAGAGCCTATAGAGGGCTTCTCTTCTCTCCCTCACTGTTATTTCCCACACACACACAAACATAAACTCGCCCTCTCTCTCTCTAGGAAGAAGAAGAAGAAGGAGAAAGAGGAAAAGGAGAGGAAGGATTGGTGGAGGATTTGGTGGAGAAGCAAGCTAAGAGAGAGATCCTTGGCTTCATCTTCTTCCTCTCCACCATTGGAGCTTCTACTTGAGGTAAGCTCTTGAGAGCTCTCATGGTAGCTTCTCTTAGGGTGTTTTGTACCTCCTAGAACTAATTTTCTTGAAACCCTAGCATCCTTAAGGGATGGTTTGCACAAGCAATTAGGGCTCTAATGTGGGATTTTGCTCGGGGCAAAATCTAGGGCTCAAATTGGGGCTTTTCTTAGGATGAGGTTTTGATCTCTTTTAACCTCATTTCTAATATATTGTTAGGTACACTAACGCGTGCGAGGCGACGGTTCGTCGATTCGGCGAACGGTTTAAGCGATCCGAGCCAAACAAGGACTCACAGTGTCGATTTTGGCCCGGAGAGTCAAAGTTGAGTTTGGAGGCGTCGAGAGCAGCGTTCTAACCTCGTGGAACATCCCAAAAGGTGGGGGGTGCTATCCAAAGCCGTTGGGCTCCCTTTTATGTCTAAGAATAAATATTGAACATATTGCCTGAGAATATATATATGTATATTTATTTCATGCATGATAGGGTTGGTATGGTTAGATGACTTTCCTTGCATGCTTTCTTATCGTGCGGAGCTATGGGCGTCGCATTAGGACATAGGGAGTCTGCTTGCACACTTCCTTATCGTGCGGCACCATAGGCTTGCATTTGGACATAGGAAGCACCAGGACGAATGTTGTGACACTGAACCCTAGAGATGACTTAATCTTGCATGAATGACAACTAGAGACATGTGAACCAAGTATAGAACTTGATGAATAATAATGTAACATAGTGTATAGAAACACTAGTGACATGAGTACCAAGTAGATAACTTGATGAATGGCATGTACAATGACATAGTGTAAAGAACACTAGAGATATATGAACCAAGTGGACAACTTGATGATAAATGACATAGAGACATAGTGCTACAAAACACTTATGCATTTCCCCTGTGTGGATGCCCTCCAAAGTGGAGGAGATGGTTACTAGTTCCCCTGTGTTGGATGCCCTCCAAATTGGAGGAGAAGATCATACTCACACAGTCTGCTCAGCGCTCGTGACGTGGTCGCTCCACACGAGTAGTGCGAGTCTCCGGAGGTCTTGGCACGTGATTCGATAGGGATAGCCTATGTGGGGTCCCGAGGGATAGCCTATGTGGGGTCCCGCAGACAACCCATTGGGTTGAATGTGTTGAGTCGTGGGCGCGCCTACGGGCTAGCCATGGATTGGGTAATGAACTCAAAAGAGTTATGAGATTGGGTACAAAAGTACATATTGAGCATGATAGAATTGCAATTTACTTGATAGAGTTCTATTAGCATATTGGTGGTTACATGGCTAGAGCATTACTCTTATCTTATTGTTACAGGCAAAGTAGTTATTGCATTTCTTCTACTATGCTTTACTTACAGCATTTACAGCTTTAAATAAATATCTATCTGCTTATGCCTGCTTAGACCTAGTGGGGAGATCGGTGGGGTCGGTGGCCGAGCCCACTGGGAACTAAGGAAGTTAGTTCTCACCCCACTCTATTACAGGTGCTAGTTCGCGGGCTGCTGGTGAGGATCGCGGTAAGGGCATCGCGCCCTAGTTGATAGAGGCCGCCATCTGCATTAGAACCTTCCCGATATCATTTTGGTATAGTCTGATGAACAAGAAAAGAATGTGAAACAATGTATATTTTGGATATGTAAAGACTTATGTATTTTGGGAAAAGAGTGTAATTGAATGTAAACAAATGTTGAATGAATGTAATAAATAGACTCTTCTCTCTTTATATTACTTGTATGAAATACTTGTATCTTGCTCTTATTGTTGTTCGCACCTTTAGGTGCATCTTCTTGTCATGTATGATGTAGAATTACATTTCCTGGGCAATTCTTTGTACATGACTCGTTGTCGAGCCTTGGGCGGACGGGGGAGAGTCTTTGTCGTTCGGCGCACGATCGCGTTCCGTGCGAACCAAATTGGTAGCGGTCTCGGGGCGTGACAAGAGTGGTCTCCAATATTAATTAGTCTCTATAGTTAATCCTCTTCAAATTGCTAGCATAATTTTGAGGATTAATTTTTCTCCACATTAACACAAGAGATCACGAAAGGAGTTTCGAGATTACACTGTGATTGTGTGAAGCACAGATCCCGGAGCAGCCTTGTGTGGATACATATAGAGGCCGAACATTTGTGCGGCTCAAAGGACCGGAAGTTTAGATCCACATCAACCGTGAAATAATTTTGGTAATTTGCACAGGTTGAAATTCGAACCCTTCTTCTAATTAGATTAGAATAATAATTTTGTGTGTCACACGAGATGATCTTGGTACATATATATACTAATATCATAACTGTTATGATATTAAAGTACACATGATTGGATCATATTTTATAAATAAAATTTATTTCCGCTGCATTAAATACACATGCAGATGCATTCATTTTCTTACAACTACAACATGATGTCTCTACTTCACATGAAATTGCATAAGTAAGAAAGTTATTCTATAAATGGATAGGCATGAGTATGCAACCCACATGATGTCTACAACAAAATAGTAAAAATGTCATTGTTTACTATTCTAGTCAATGTCCATATGGCCTATTAATTACTTAAGGTTCCAATCTTGTATGACTCGTCCGTAGGCTGTCTGGCCTGAAGACCCACCCGAAGGCTGTCTGGCATATGCCGTGCGTAATGGCCCCGTGGTAGTCAACATCCCCTCTCTAGGAATGAGCCTTGCACACGGCAATCCACTTCGGCGCTCAATCCCACACGGCGAGTATGTATCGCGATGGCTATCTCCGGAGTGCCGGCTTATAGAGAGCGACTGTCACGCCCCGGGGTCCCTTATTGTTTGAAAACACGGCAGAAATGACTAGAATTTTTTTTTTTTTTTGAAAACCTGACCCGGTATGCCAGATCCGCCACAAATATAAGGAGCCCACTGTTCACACGGACAGAATCTCCCCTATATTTGCACGGCGTCGCACAAGTACAAGAGCATAATTATACAACCAGAAAACAACCACAACTAATGAACATACAAAATTCAACAGTTATATTTATTCATACACCATTCACCACAGATTCACATTTGAGATATACTTGAGTCAATAAAACCACGAGAAAACCTTTTGAAAGCTGTTTCCCAAACGGAAACCTTTTCTTTTTAAAACATGCTACCACGAGGGGTAGAAAATCCTTTTCATTTCATGAAAACCCAAAATCCTTTATTACATTCCAAAACCAATTGAAAACTCAAATATCCAAAAGAAATAACAGAACTGAACCATAATAAATGTCTAAGTTATTTGAGCAAAGGGAGTAAGGAAATAACCGACAACGGGACGGAGCTTGTAGCATATCGAAAATTCGACGATAAGATCGGACTTTGGCCAAATTGACTAAAGTACGAAGATGAAATAGTTGGACGTGTTCCAATTGCCATTCCAAACTTCTTGGAAGGGTTAGAAGATAATCTAAAAGAGTTAAAAGGGTTTTGGCGTTGTTCGGCGCGAAGTAGAGTCGAAACAATGCGAAAAACACAAGTCCGGGCATTACGTAGAGCCAGAGGCAAAGTTCTTGTCTTGGGTAATAGCAACTTGGAAGAGCTCGCGGGTTTGAGAATTTTATGGCCCATACCGGTACAGCCCGGGTGTCTGTACCGGTATAGCCATCACACCCGAGAGGAGAGAGCTCTCGGGTTTGGTAGTTTCTTTGGCCCATACCGGTACAGGTCGCCCCATACCGGTATAGATGCTGCGAAACCGAGGGAGGTTGCTCTCGGGTTTCTGCCACTGTAGCACCCCATACCGGTACAGATCTCCCCCCTACCGGTATGGGATGGTCTGACGGTTGTGAAGCTGCGAACTAAAAGAAGTTGAGGGGCTTTTTGGCTATTGTTACAACACAATAAGCTCTCCTTTCACTCACTTCACAGCACACACATACTCACTCTCTCATTTCTTTCTTTTGTTCCCTTTCTCTCTCTAGAGGAGCTCTAGGGCAAGGGAAGAAGAAGGAGAAGAAGTTGGAGGAGAGGACTTTGGAGCTTTGGGAAGGCTTCTTGGAGGTCTTGAAGCTCTCCTACAAGGAGTAGTTGGAAGAGCTTTGCACTAGAGGTAAGAGTTCTACAAGTTTAACTCTAGGGTTTCGATTTTAGCTTGATGTTTGGAGTTTCTAGCTTCTTGCTAGTGTTAGAGGCATGCTAGGGCTATGAACACCATGAAAGCTCCATGAGAGCTCAAGTGCTCTCATGGTGATTTCTTAGGGTTTGTTGTAAACCCCAAATGGATGGTCCTAATGGGTCAAGGATGGTGTTAGGGAGCTTCTAGGTTGATCTAAAGCTATATTTTGCTTGTGAATGAGATCAAAACCCTAGGTTGGACATAGGGCATGGTTGGAGCACCCAAATTTGGGGCTTTTGAACATAGGGGTTCTTGGGTCAAATTGACCTTGTAGAAACCTAATTGGGGGTATTCTGACGCGTGGGACAACTCCGTTTAATTAAACGAAAATCCGATATAGGGGCTACTATGTAAAATGGCCCGATTAGGTTCACTTTTAAAGCTGTGTTTTTACCTAGGCCTCGGTAGGTCGTGAAACTTCTTAGGCATCCTCACAAAATTATTTTAAGGTGGGGGGTGCATTCCGGAATCATCGAATTCCCTTCTATGTCTATTTCACCTTTTTGAGCATGTTATATGTATAGTATATTCATGCATGATAGGGTAGAGGTTAATTATGCTATGGTTGAACTTCGATTATTGTTCTAGTATGAGAATGAACTTAGAGATTGTAATGGAACCATAGAGGCATGAGAATTAGAACCCTACTTGTGTGAATATAGGATGGACTTGATCTTAGTCAACAAAGGTGATATTGAACATAGAGACAAGATTGGCATTGAGACAACCTTAGTTAAACATAGTTTAACTTAGTGGCATTATGGCAAGAATGATATACATGATTAGGTAGAAAACCTATCATTGACAATGGCATGGTAACTAGTGGCTATGAATCCTCAATGTGAGGATTAGATCGATACTCTTGACAAGTCTTGGCTTGAGGGAGGTCGCTCCTCCTCAAGCGGTGAGTTCAAGAACAGTCACCTCGGGGCTAGTGGCCCGACGGCCGGTCCCTCGGGTCTTGTAGGCTTAGGGCCTCCCCGTTCAGTGAGGGATTTTGGGTCTTGAGTTTGTTGGGGTTAACTATGTTACCCGGCAAGATTGGGTAATGAGCCAAGTAAAGTAAAGTAAAGTATGGTAACGAGCATGCATGCAAACATATCTAAATTCGATTATCTATCTATCTGACTCTTTCTTGCAGGCATAGTATTAGCATTTATATAGTTGGTTACTATTTCATTTCCGTTGAAATACTTATGCCTGGATAGACCTAGTGGGTAAGTCGGCGGGGTCGGTTCTTGAGAGCCCACTTTGGGAACTTCGTTGTAGTTCTCACACCACTAACCCCACAGTCCTAGCACGAGCGGGCAATGAGACCGGGGCAAGGGGTTAGCGCCATAGCTAGTGGCCACCGGAGTCTTGCATCTAGTCATTTCCTTTTTGTTATACTTGTATCAACCTTACTTTGTTGAACTATAGATGTCAAGTTGTAAACATTCAAGTAATTTTTGGGAGATGACAAATGTAAAAAGAAATGATGTATTGAATGCTAAAAGAATGTAATAGATTAGTTTACTTGTATTTGGTTCAAATGTAATCAAGTTCATGTATGGTTTATATTCTAGCTTAGTGCTTACTCTTCCACTGTGTTGTTGTTGCTTACCTTCGTGTAAGCCTTGTATAATTGAAATTCTCTTTGATTGTCAAATTATACTTGTTGTTAGAGCCTTGGGCGGGCAGGGGAGGCCCTGTTCGTTCGGCGTCTGTTGACGTGGCCCGAACCCGACCAAATAGGCGGGTTGCGGGCGTGATGATAAAGTGGTATCGAGCGTGAACGGAAGTAAGCAAAGGTCTAGGATTGACTTAAGAACCATAGTATTGGAGAACTTAGGGACTTGGGAAACGTTTAACGTGGATTTGGTAAACGCGAAAGCTAGTGGATTGGGTTGACATTAAGACTTCTCTAGAAGGAATTAGAGATGAATTCAAGTATTTATTTCTGCTTAAGGAACCTTGTGGGGCGGCCGACCACATGACACCTAGAGTGGGAAATAATTTACTTATTTGCTTTCGCTTAATTGGGTAGTTATTTTGGAACGTGTAAGAGTCACGTGTATTGAGTATTAATGTGTGTGCTACGTTTCAGGACGTGATGGCACCACGGGGGCGCCCTCCTAAGACGCGATCTGCGGCGGCACCACCTCCTGAGGTGCCCGAGCAGTCGGGATCGGGCGAAGTACGCGAGCTGCAAGCCCAAGTAGCGGCGTTGGCCGGGGCTATGAAAGCGACAAGCGGAGCGGCTCGGTAGGCTCCACGACTTGGTGGCCCGGCGGCGGCGGCGCGCCGTGCCTCGGGACCCGACGCCACTGTTGAGCTGCGGCACCACCTCCCGTGGCGGCGGCGGTACCGATGTGACGGTTGTACCACCGCCGATTTCGGGTTCGTCGGCTTCGGATCACGACACCCCGAGGCGGAGCGGGAACGGGCGGTAGCGGTGTTGACGGCTTTTAAGCGGTTGAAACCACCAACCTTCAACGGGGAAGACAAGGACCCGTGGATGGTCGAGACGTGGTTGATCGCTATGCAATCCTTGTTCGAGGACTTCTATACCCTCGAGCGGGACAAGGTGCATTTGGCGGCCCATTGCTTCGAGGGTCGGCGCGCCTTTGGTGGAGGCAAGTGAAGGAGGATCGTTCCTTGAACGATACTACCATGGCTTGGGAGACGTTTCGGGAGATGCTATTGATGGAGTATTTTCCCGAAAGCGATAAAAGAAAGATCGAGGAGGACTTCCGCAAGCTAAGGCAGAGGAGTCGCACAGTGCGCGAGTACGAGAGGGAGTTCACGCACATGCTTCATTGTGTGCCGAGCTTGGTCCCCGGCGACGGGGACCGGGCAAAGAAGTTCGGGCGTGGGTTGAGGCCGGATATTTTTAAGACGATTGATTCTTTTCGGTGACGACCTATGGAGAGGTATTGGACGCGCACTTTGGGTGGAGCGCGGCAATGCTATAGCGCGAGAGGAGCGCGAGGCTTTTGAGAGGGACAAGGACGGGGAGAAGTCCAAGAAGCGGGCATCGAGTGGGTCTGCGGGGCAATCGAGCTCTAAGCGGCCCCCTCGACCTCAGCGGTCACAGTGGCGCGGCAGTAGGAGTCAGACTCAGAGTCAGACCTCCTACCCGTGTGTCATCTGCGGCGGGAACCACAGAGTTGTTACTTGCCCTCAGCGGGAGGGGCGATGCTTTCGGTGTGGCCAGGCGGGCCACATTGGTCGCGAGTGTCGGGCGGCTCATCTCCGCACCCTCGGCGGCACGTACGGTACACTCCGACGATTGGCGGGGCGCCACCCGCTATGTCTGGCGGACGATCATCGGCATCTCGTCGGCGGGAGGCACCTCGAGCACCTAGTGGGCGGGTTTTGCCACTCGGGTGGAGGAGCGGATCGACTCCGGCCACCGGTTCTGATGATGTGGTGGCGGGTATTATTACGATCCAAGGCACTCGAGCTAAAGCATTATTTGATACAGGTGCATCTCATTCATTCATATGTGCATCATTCGCCGAGGCTCATGGGGTAGAGATAGGGCGTCATGATGACCAATGGTGGGTCAACTCTATCGAGCGCTCTTTTGCTGTGGACGAGGAGTGCGAAAATTGCCCAGTGCAAATTGGGGATTGGATTATGCCAATCAATCTCCTAGTGGTCGAGCGGTTATCGGGCTTCGACGTGGTCCTAGGGATCAATTGGCTCTCTAAGTACTACGCCGTCATCGATTGTGAGAGGAAGGTTATCACATTTCGTGAACACGGACGAGAAGAAATGGTTTACCAAGCGTGTAAGGCGCACGTTTTGCGGCGACCATATCGTCGGTGAGGCGAAGAGGATGATCAAGGGTGGTTGCAAGGCTTATTTAGCGACCATCGTGGATACCCAAAGGAGCACCGGAATTGAGTAGCATTCGGGTGGTATGCGAGTACCCGGATGTGTTTCGGAGTTCTGGGATTGCCACCGGACCGGGAAGTTGAGTTTGTCATTGACTTAATCCCCGGGGCGGCGCCAATCTCGAAGGCTCCGTATAGAATGGCACCGGTGGAGCTTAAGGAACTTAAAGCCCAACTGCAAGACTTGCTCGATAAAGGCTTTGTGCGGCCGAGCGTGTCTCCGTGGGGAGCTCGGTCTTTGTTTGTGAAAGAGAAGGACGGCACACTTCGACTTTGCGTTGACTATCGCGAGTTGAATAAGGTCACAATCAAGAACAAGTACCCGTTGCCGAGGATTGACGATTTATTCGATCAGTTGCAAGGGTCAAGGGTGTATTCGAAGATTGACCTTCGATCGGGGTATCATCAGTTGAAGATACGGCCCAAGGATGTGCACAAAACGGCGTACCGTACGCGGTATGGCCATTATGAGTTCACGGTTATGCCTTTCGGGCTTACTAATGCCCCGGCGGCATTTATGGACTTAATGAATAGAGTCTTCCGTCCGCTATTGGACCGGTGCGTCGTGGTATTCATTGACGACGTATTGGTATATTCTCGGACCGAGGAAGAACACGAGGAGCACTTGAGAATCGTGTTGGAGACACTCCGGCGAGAGAAGCTTTATGCCAAATTGAAGAAATGTGAGTTTTGGCTACCGGAGGTTACTTTCTTGGGTCACGTTATATCTGGAGGCGTCTCTGTGCACCCAAAGAAAGTTGAGGCAATTGAAGATTGGCCTCGCCCGACAAATGCAACGGAAATTCGAAGCTTTTTGGGGCTTGCGGGCTACTACGGCGGTTCGTGGAGGGTTCGCCAAAATAACAACTCCACTAACGCGCCTTACGCACAAAGGGGTGAAGTATGTTTGGAGCCCCGAATGTGAGCGAAGCTTTGAGGAGCTTAAGAAAAGATTGACGACGACTCCGGTGCTTGCTTTGCCGACGCGGGAGAGAGTTATGTCGTGTACGATGATGCTTCTTACGTTGGTCTTGGGTGCGTTCTGATGCAAAATGGCCGAGTTATCGCTTATGCTTCGCGCCAATTAAAGACATATGAGAAGAACTACCCGATTCACGACTTGGAATTAGCGGCGGTCATTTTCGCGCTAAAGCTTTGGAGGCATTACTTGTACGGGGAACATTGTGAGATTTACACGGATCATAAGAGTCTCAAGTATTTGTTCACCCAGAAAGAGTTAAATATGCGACAACGGCGGTGGTTAGAATTGCTTAAAGACTATGATGTTACTATTCTATATCACCCCGGGAAAGCAAATGTCGTGGCCGATGCTTTGAGTAGAAAGTCGGCGGAGAATTTGGCGACGGCGATTACACCTCAACCTGCATTGCACAAGGAGATGCGGCTAGGACTTGAAGTGGTGGCACCGGGAGTGCCGGCAACAGTTGCTATGTTGATCGTGCAACCCACCTTGTTGGAGAAGATAAAGGAGTTACAAATTTCCGATCCTTATCTCCAAAAGGTGCGGGGCGAAGTAGAGAACGGTAGTGCCGAAGATTTTGGCATTGAGACCGACGGAACACTACGGTATCGGAACCGTTGGTGTGTGCCCAAGGACGATGATCTTCGAAGGGCGATTATGCAAGAAGCACACCAATCACCCTATAGCATTCACCGGCGGCACCAAGATGTACCAAGACTTGAAACTCCATTATTGGTGGCGGGTATGAAAAGGGACATTGGAGAGTTTGTGGCACAATGTCTCACGTGCCAACAAGTAAAAGCGGAGCGTCGCTTTCCAGTGGGGAAATTGCAAAGTCTACCAATACCCGTGTGGAAGTGGGAAGACATTGCTATGGACTTTGTGACGGGTTTGCCTAGGTCACAAGGCGGGCACGACGCGATTTGGGTAGTTGTGGACCGGTTGACAAAATCGGCTCACTTTTTGCCGATCCACACTACTTGGTCGGAAGACAAGCTAGCTCAAGTGTATCTCGACGAGGTCGTGAGGTTACACGGGGTTCGGTGTCAATTGTATCGGATCGGGACCCGAGGTTCACCTCTCATTTTTGGAAGAGCTTGCAAGATGCTTTGGGTACACGGCTCAATTTTAGCACGGCATTTCATCCTCAAAGTGACGGTCAATCGGAGAGGACTATTCAGATACTTGAGGATATGCTTCGGGCTTGTGTACTCGACTATAAAGGCGGATGGCACGATTTCCTACCAATGGCGGAATTCGCATACAACAATAGCTACCAAGAGAGTATTGCGATGGCGCCATTCGAGGCCCTTTATGGTAAGAAGTGTCGTTCTCCAATTCATTGGAGCGACGTGGGCGAGAGCGACTCTTGGCCCCGATGTTGTGCGGGAGGCGGAGGAGAAGGTCCGCCTAGCCCGACAAAGACTCTCGACGGCGCAATCTCGGCAAAAGAGTTATGCCGATAAGCGGAGGAAGGATCTAGAGTTTGCGGTTGGAGACCGCGTGTTTTTGAAAGTATCACCTATGCGCGGCATAAGAAGGTTTGGAGTTCGGGGGAAGCTAAGGCCCCGATATATCGGACCTTTTGAGATATTGGAGCGGATCGGTGCGGTAGCATACAAGTTGGCGTTACGCGAGACTTGCGGGAGTGCACAATGTGTTTCACGTTTCAAACCTTCGCAAGTATATCCACCATTCGGCTCATGCATTGGAGTATGAACCGGTGGAATTAAACGAGGACATGACCTATGAAGAGTACCCGGTTTGTATTCTTGGGAAAGGCGAAAAGAAGCTTAGGAATCGCAAGATTTCCTACGTCAAGGTCCAGTGGAGCAATCATGCGGTGCGTGAAGCCACTTGGGAACTCGAGGACACAATGAGGAAGGAGTACCCTCACTTGTTCGAGTCGACAAGCTAAGGTATGCGTTAAGTTTCGCGGACGAAACTAATTTTAAGGGGTGGAGAATGTAGCATATCGAAAATTCGACGATAAGATCGGACTTTGGCCAAATTGACTAAAGTACGAAGATGAAATAGTTGGACGTGTTCCAATTGCCATTCCAAACTTCTTGGAAGGGTTAGAAGATAATCTAAAAGAGTTAAAAGGGTTTTGGCGTTGTTCGGCGCGAAGTAGAGTCGAAGCAGCGCGAAAAACACAGGTCTGGGCATTACATGCGGGTACGAGCAGGATTCTTTGTCTGGGTATAGCAAGAGCTCTCGGGTTTGAGAATTTTATGGCCCATACCGCACAAATGTGTGTCCGTAGAAGTATAGCCATCACACCCGAGAGGAGAGAGCTCTCGGGTTTGGTCGTTTCTTTGGCCCATACCGGTACAGGTCGCCCCATACCGGTATAGATGCTGCGAAACCGAGGGAGGTTGCTCTCGGGTTTCTGCCACTGTAGCACCCCATACCGGTACAGATCTCCCCCATACCGGTATGGGATGGTCTGACAGCAGTTTGTGAACTGCGCGAAATAAAAGAAGTTGAGGGGCTTTTTGGCTATTGTTACAACACAATAAGCTCTCCTTTCACTCACTTCACAGCACACACACACTCACTCTCTCATTTCTTTCTTTTGTTCCCTTTCTCTCTCTAGAGGAGCTCTAGGGCAAGGGAAGAAGAAGGAGAAGAAGTTGGAGGAGAGGACTTTGGAGCTTTGGGAAGGCTTCTTGGAGGTCTTGAAGCTCTCCTACAAGGAGTAGTTGGAAGAGCTTTGCACTAGAGGTAAGAGTTCTACAAGTTTAACTCTAGGGTTTCGATTTTAGCTTGATGTTTGGAGTTTCTAGCTTCTTGCTAGTGTTAGAGGCATGCTAGGGCTATGAACACCATGAAAGCTCCATGAGAGCTCAAGTGCTCTCATGGTGATTTCTTAGGGTTTGTTGTAAACCCCAAATGGATGGTTCTAATGGGTCAAGGATGGTGTTAGGGAGCTTCTAGGTTGATCTAAAGCTATATTTTGCTTGTGAATGAGATCAAAACCCTAGGTTGGACATAGGGCATGGTTGGAGCACCCAAATTTGGGGCTTTTGAACATAGGGGTTCTTGGGTCAAATTGACCTTGTAGAAACCTAATTGGGGGTATTCCCGACGCGTGGGACAACTCCGTTTAATTAAACGAAAATCCGATATAGGGGCTACTATGTAAAATGGCCTGATTAGGTTCACTTTTAAACTGCAGGTTTTTACCTAGGCCTCGGTAGGTCGTGAAACTTCTTAGGCATCCTCACAAAATTATTTTAAGGTGGGGGGTGCATTCCGGAATCATCGAATTCCCTTCTATGTCTATTTCACCTTTTTGAGCATGTTATATGTATAGTATATTCATGCCTGATAGGGTAGAGGTTAATTATGCTATGGTTGAACTTCGATTATTGTTCTAGTATGAGAATGAACTTAGAGATTGTAATGGAACCATAGAGGCATGAGAATTAGAACCCTACTTGTGTGAATATAGGATGGACTTGATCTTAGTCAACAAAGGTGATATTGAACATAGAGACAAGATTGGCATTGAGACAACCTTAGTTAAACATAGTTTAACTTAGTGGCATTATGGCAAGAATGATATACATGATTAGGTAGAAAACCTATCATTGACAATGGCATGGTAACTAGTGGCTATGAATCCTCAATGTGAGGATTAGATCGATACTCTTGACAAGTCTTGGCTTGAGGGAGGTCGCTCCTCCTCAAGCGGTGAGTTCCTAATCACCTAGGGATCGTGGCCCCGACGGACGGTCCCTGGGTCTTGTAGGCTTAGAGCCTCCTGCTCAAGTGAGGGATTTTGGGTCTTGAGTTTGTTGGGGTTAACTATGTTAACCGGCAAGATTGGGTAATGAGCCAAGTAAAGTAAAGTAAAGTATGGTAACGAGCATGCATGCAAACATATCTAAATTCGATTATCTATCTATCTGACTCTTTCTTGCAGGCATAGTATTAGCATTTATATAGTTGGTTACTATTTCATTTCCGTTGAAATACTTATGCCTGGATAGACCTAGTGGGTTGCCTTGCTGTCGAGCCCACCGGGAACTTCGTTGTAGTTCTCACACCACTAACCCCACGTCCTAGCACGAGCGGGCAATGGAGGACCGGGGCAAGGGGTTAGCGCCATAGCTAGTGGCCACCGGAGTCTTGCATCTAGTCATTTCCTTTTTGTTATACTTGTATCAACCTTACTTTGTTGAACTATAGATGTCAAGTTGTAAACATTCAAGTAATTTTTGGGAGATGACAAATGTAAAAAGAAATGATGTATTGAATGCTAAAAGAATGTAATAGATTAGTTTACTTGTATTTGGTTCAAATGTAATCAAGTTCATGTATGGTTTATATTCTAGCTTAGTGCTTACTCTTCCGCTGTGTTGTTGTTGCTTACCTTCGTGTAAGCCTTGTATAATTGAAATTCTCTTTGATTGTCAAATTATACTTGTTGAGCCTTGGGGCGGGGAGGCCCTGTCGCTTCTGGCGTCGCTGACGTGGCCCGAACCCGACCAAATAGGCGGGTTGCGGGGCGTGACAGAGCTCTATCGCACACTCGACACGCTCCTCACTAGCTGTCCCACTCGAACCTGCGACGTCACCTGTAATGGGGGCGGGAGGTCAGAACATGTAAACATGTCTCCCCTCCCAGTGGGTACCACAAGCCGACATGGGAGAGGGGTACTCACTAGTCACGGAGAACAACAAGAGTATAGATAATGGAAGTACAGTAGTTATGATAAACAAGTAAACGAGATATATAAATGTGAAATACAACGGCTACTGTATGCATGCATCAACAGGACGATAGTCCAAGAATACCCAATCTGTACACGACCCTCGCATAGAGCACCCGGGTCTGAAAGCATGTAACCCTCGCATAAAGCACCTGACTCTGAAAGAATGTAACCCTCGCATAAAGCACCTGGGCTCACGGGTTGGCACTCCAACCACTCTTCCGGAAAAAAAACACCCTCTTGCGGTGGATTAGACCGCTGGTGTTCGTGAAATGCGTACATGTAGTGGCGATCAATGCTGAATGCTCAATAGCTAGCCGTCGGCAACCAGCCGACAATCCTGCCTCTCAGGACATACTGCTCGTATAGGTCACCATATGGAACACGAGAACAAACCAACCAGGTCGAAGATATCGAATGCAGATATATCTACTCTACTCCTACACATGATACTAGCATGGAAATAACTGAGTAGAGTAATACTGTAACAACATAGGTGCAAGCTAGACATTTATATGATAAACGATATAACTTTTGGCTTCTTGGTGCATTTTCCTCCTTAGGAGAAGCTTGGACTTGGAGAGTGGAGCTTGATAGAAGGGAGATCTTATAACCTTGATGGTGTTGACCCTTGATTGAAGCTTCTAAGAGGTTAGTAGCAAGTTTCTTTCCTCTGGATTCTAGTTTTAATGCTTTAAACTAGATGAAACCCTAGATTTCAGATTTAGGATTTATTTTTGGGGATTTTGGATTTGTAGCTTCTAGAACCTAATTGATGGGTTTAGAACCTTGGTTTAGGTTGATTTTGAAGAACTCTAACTCCCATTTGGAGATCGAGAAAGTTTCCTTCGCATTTGGTGAGTTTTCACTATTTTCTTGAGATGTTTATTGATCAAACAATGTGTTCTTCGTTTCGATCGTATAACTCTCTTTTCTTGAACTTTAGGGTGCTAGGAGAGTAGTGGGCACCTTCGTCGGTGCTTACGAAGAGTGCGGAGAGTCGCGGTGGGTTTGACTTCATGGAATTAGGAGAAATCTTCTCACTACAAAAAAATAGGTGTACACCAGCGGCCAAAAGTGCTGGTATAGATTACAAAAACCGCTGGTAATACTTGCTCCAGCGGTTCTAAAAGTGCTGGTAAAAGTGTAGGCGACCGTTACTATATACTATGCTGGTATAACCTTTTCCCAGCACTTTTAGTAACCGCCGGAGAAGACGATCTCTAGCGACAGTTATTAAACCGTCGGTAAAACTACAAGAAAAGCACTGGCGTAAGGCGCATGTACCAATAGTTTTTGACCGCTGGCAATTTGAAACTAATATGAAAAAAAAATACTAATATCTACAAATTACAATAGCGCTTTTCTAATATTTGATATTAATTGTAGAACCAAACAATCTGTAATATCCGAAAAAAAAAAATAAAAGTCATATTACTAAATTGCAATAAGATGATACAATCATTCTTGAAACAAAACAATAAGCAATGATCTAGAGCAGTGATAAAATGC
Source organism: Aechmea fasciata (assembly GCA_025177825.1). NCBI lineage: Eukaryota > Viridiplantae > Streptophyta > Magnoliopsida > Poales > Bromeliaceae > Aechmea > Aechmea fasciata. The sequence goes on along the minus strand of CM045944.1, from coordinate 474,501 downwards.
AACAAAACAAGTTTTTATGTTCTAATAGAAATTAATACAATAGAAAATTTATTTGAACCACAAATGTTAGAAAACTAAGAAAAAAGAAAGTGAAAAGCTCCGACTAAACAATATTGAAATGCGAACGTCAAATCCTGCTTGTTGCTTCCATCTCGTAAAAAAAAATTGAAACATACAAGTTACATAAGCTTATTCCAAGAAAATCTATCATAAGTAACATGTAGCAAAAAATAAACGTGTAGATAACAGCCATAATAACTAGATCGTTTTAGTTCCAATTATTAGACAGGTCAAATTAAGCAGCTTAATTGTTGTTTAATTAGAAGTTAGCATAAATCTTCTCCTAAGAGCAGCATAAATCTTACATCCTGAAAAACTTCTAAGGAAATATAGACCTTAACTGAACAAGAGTAAATCATAGGTACGTGCATTTACCAATTCTCCGCCGCAAAGTACACGAATGCATTGGGCCCCGAGGAGCAACCCAAATCCGCAACCACCAAGTTCTCCGATGAAAGAATGTCATTGCCGCTGTCGCAAAGATATCTCCTCCACTGCTTTTCTCATCATGAATATCGCATTTGCTACTGTTTTGTCCTGGTAATCATGCATCACGAGAATGGATTTTTTACATGTTAGCTAGCTAGCTAGCTCTGAGCTTTGTAAAAACCATGCATTAATATTAGATCGATGTACACTCGATCGTATATAAAACATCAAGAACTATATATGTGTTTCAAGCTAAACTCAAGCTCGAACAGCTTAACTATATATTCGATGCGCCAACTGACTCGACTCTAATCTTTCCAATGATAATTCATAAATCAATAGATTGAAATTTAACCGATAAGTAATTAAACTATTAAAGTGAGCTATCAGTTATTTTAAGGTGGTTTCCTAGTTTTTGAAAGTATAAACCAATAGAAAGGGAGAAAGTACCAGGTCTAGGGCGAAATCCTTTAAAAGCATCTTCGGCATTGATACGACACTCAATTGAATGCCCGTCTCAAAACAATGTCCTCCTGAGAATAGTAGTTATACTAACTTCCAACTAGAAACTTTAGTACTTAATAATGAATTTGAGAACCAAACTTATACCTGCTTGTATGTAAGTGTCACGCCCCGCGACCGCCAATTTGGTCGGCACGGCTCGTCAAATGTACGCCTGACGGACAAAGACTCTCCTCTGTCCGCCCACGGCTCAACAAACGAGTCATGTACAAAACGAGAATTTATTTCATTCATGACTAAACAAAGCACTAAGAGTGCAACCATACAAGAGCAAGCGATACGAGTAAATTCATACAAGTATAAAAGAGAGAAATACTTAGCTATTACATTAACGTCCCAAACATCATTTACAACAAGTTTCAACTTTAACTTGCAAAATAACATATACATTCCACAGTCTCACACCTATACATCATCTACACTCATACACATGTCGGTGGTTCTAATACCATAGGTGGCCGCTACCTCGGACTAGGGCGCTATGCCCTTGCCACGCTCCTCGCCCTGGGTACTCGCGCTAGGCCCTGTAATAGTGGTGGGGTGAGAACTAACTTCCTTAGTTCCCAGTGGGTTCGGCCGCCGACTCCACCGATCTCCCCACTAGGTCCATACGGGCATAGGTATGCACAGATAGATATTTATACGGAAAGCAGTAAAGCATGCTATCAATATCTCTACTATGCTTAACAACATAAGTAAACATGCTAAGTTTAGCATAAAAGAAACTATCACATTACTATGTTTAACAGGAAACATATTCTTGTCTTTATTCAATCTCTTGGCTACCCCGCCTAAGATCTCAAATCTCATGGTACTCACACTACAATCTAGTAGGTGAAGAGGTGAAGGGCTACCCCGCCTTTCGCCTCTACTGATCTCTCAAATCTCCCAGTGATGAGCTACCCCGCTCAAATCTAATAGGTGAAGAGCTACCCCGCTCAAACCTCATAGGTGAAGAGCTACCCCGCTCAAATCTCACAGGTGAAGAGCTACCCCGCCCTTCGCCCGACTCACCTCCCAAATGGGGCGAGGAGCTACCCCGCTCGTATCCCACCCGGTGAGCTACCCCGCTCGTGTGACAACTCCGAAGTGCACTGCTTGTGTGGAGCGACCACCACAAGCTCAAATAGACTGCGTGAGTATGATCCAATCCTCACTCAGGAGGATACCCTGTCAACTACAAGTGCAATCTCTCAAAGCTATCATTACTAGCCCAATATGCACAGTGTACCACTGGTGCAATCTCTCAAAGCTATCATTTCAAGCCCAATATGCACGGTGTACCACTGGTGCAATCTCTTAAAGCTGTCGATGCTAGCCCAATATGCACGGTGTACATCTACACACTAGTTCGACAGATTCTTGTCAATGTTCTTGTTTACTAGATGCCACTCGATCTAGGTTCTCATTCATCTAATGTCACTCAATCTAGGTTATCATTTTCCTAGATGTCATTCAACCTAGGTTATCATCCTACTAGATGCCACTCGATCTAGGTTGTCATTCATCTAGATGTCACTCAATCTAGGTTATCATTTTCCTAGATGCCATTCAACCTAGGTTATCATTTCTCCTAGATGCCACTCGATCTATATTGTCAATGTCCTTTGTTCTTGTCACTCATACAAGTTCTTTACATTAGGGTTTCTATGTCATCACTCGCCTTTATTCATGTATTCTACCCTAGTGTCAAGCATATCCAGCTACACTAGCTAGAACTACATGCAATAAAGGAGTATCTTACCATAACTTGTTCTCGACAATTTACGTTAGATCGATACTATATACATATACACATACAGACATAGGGAGCAGCCCAGCTGCTTCGGGATGGACACCCCCCACCTTCTAATACCGTGTAGGCTCCACCGGCGCACTACGCCGAATTCTCGAAGGCTTCGCCGCACTCTACGGCAATTTGAGCCCAATTATGCTCCCGGCTCGATTCCTCCGTACTCGCTCGTCGGAATCGCTAACTGTTTTCGCGGGAGCGCTCGTGAGCCTAAAACCATCATAAACATAGGGTTAAACTAGATCAAACCCTAGCCGTTGGCAAAATCGCATTTTGGAGCCCTAGCTCACAACTTCGGCAAAAACAGCCGAAACGATCTCTAGATCATGCTTCTAGCAACTAGCTAGAACTCTAGAGTTCACCAAAACTCATTCTAAGGTCATATCACAAAACCCTAGAAAAATCTAAGCTTTAGAAATCCCAAGCTTACCTTGAGAAGATCTCTACTCTTGATGAAGAAGAAGGCTTAGTGAGGGAAATCTCACTCCTCCAAGCTTTCTCTCCAACTTCTTCTTCCTTTTCTTCTTTTCCTCTTCTTTCTCTCCTTCTCTTTCTATCAGCCAAAAGAGAGAGAGAGAGGAGCCTTTTCCTTTGCTTAGGGTGCAAGTAATGAGGGTCAAGAGAGAAGTCAAATACAAATAGCTCTCTTGTATCCATAATTACCAAAATACCCCTCTAATGCACAGCCCAATTTTGGGCATTTTCGGGTGTCAGAATGGCATGAAACTTTAAATCTAGCCTCATAATAATAATCCTGACATACCCTCCAGTTTTCATAATTTTCCGACACTGTGCATTTTCTGCTAATTTATCTGCCCCGTTTCTCACAGAAAATTTTAAATCTTCTGTTTCCGCTCCGATTTCAGCACAGGTCATTTCCAATGCACTTTTAGCTTACTTAATGCCTTTAATCACTCTAAGGCATTCCTAACTTGACTTTGATCAATTTGAATCATAGTCCAGTTTCTCGTTTCGCAGTTTCGAGTCCTTACATCCTCCCCTCCTTAAAAGGAGTTTCGTCCTCGAAACTAACTCACTTCAACCCAATTCATACCCTAACTCGATTTATCGGGCAATCGGAGATTCCAATGCACTTTTCCATCTCGGAGTGGCCTTTTACTCATCGGAACCATCCAAAGGCCCACTACGAAGGGTGTGAGACCAAATTCACTCACACTTACTAAGCGTAACGCTGAAAGTGCATTACAACTCCCGCGAGTCTCGGTGGTAGGGCAAGTCGATACTCGACGACTCTACGTGCCCAACACCACTCGCAAATAGGCACACCAAGGCCGAACCGCTTAAACTGGTCGCAACTACGCCTAGCGTCTCTCGCTTACCGGCGCAGACCCAATTATCATTTCCTGGCGAGATTCTCATTTAGGAATTCGCACACACTCCAACTAGGAGTAAACAAACAAGACCCCAAACCACTACAGATCCTCGGGTTGGGTCAGTACACACTTGGTGTATCCTCGATCTCACGATCCAACACGTGGCATTCCACGTTCCCGGGTCCAAGCTCGGACTACCGTCCTGACCAAACTCTGCCCTACCCCGGGCCGCTGTGATTCACAGCTGACTGCGCCTGTCCACGTGGGCCCAGGCTCCACAGTCCACGAGTAGTCCAGGCACGGATCGTCCTCAAGCAGTACCCACAACTGTTGTCTCAACCGGCTTGCTCACCCGAGCAACACATGACATTATCGGCTCCTAGGCACCCACAGAGCCATCAGCCCAACGAGTTATCCCAGGCACGCTTCACACCTAGCAATGCTACGGTGCTACTGCCTACAAACTCCCCAGGCTGAATCAACACCGCACTCCACGGATACCTCTACTCGAGCGCTATACACGCGGTACACTAAGTCCGGCATTAGGCAACCCTGCCTATGCACACCGGCCACAAGCACGACTCGCCAACCTCACCTCGAGGTACTACTAGGCCCACGTGCTTGCACTTGGCCACCAACCAACCGCTTTCTCAATAGCGATCCAGCTTTCACTGCTCGTTCTACCGGAATCACGTCCGAAATTTCCCGGACTCTCCAGAGATCCTCAAATACCATGGCTCGACTCTCGCAATCTTCCACTCATTGCCTCGAGAGACGTCCGCCAATTCCATCTCTATCACGAGTTCCATTCTTATCCATAGGCCATCACCAGCAAATTGCTAGTGCCATCGAACTCACTACCTGCTCCAGCATGCACTACATTCGTACCACATAAGCATGCCCGGTTATATACACCAGCCCGTCCACTTGGTCCCTACTATATTAACTTATAAATAGTAGCCAACGACCATAAGACAAATGCATGTTATTCTCGAGTCTACATCTTGCAGAAGGGTATGATTGCTTTAATTAAATCATACCTGCCACGAGGTCACGTTCCCCGACCCTAGCAGGTCCCACTACAACAAAAAGGGTTTCTACCTACCCTTTTTTTTAAACTTTACGACGCTTTTAAGCGTCGGCAAAATGTCCACCGACGCAAAGAAAAGCGTCGGCGGATGCGTCGTTAAATGCAGTGTCGGCAACAAAATGGCGACGCTTTATGCATGCATCGGTTAATTACTACCGACGCTCTCATGCGTCGTCAATTTAATTTTGGCGACGCTTCAATGCGTCGCCAAGTTTCAAAATATTATAAAAATTTCAAAAATTTAGCGACTCTTTATAGCGTCGGCATTTTTGCCGACGCTTTCAAGTGTCGTCATCTCTTAATCTAAACAATATCATAAATATATTTTTCAAGCATTTAAAATATCATAAAACAATTTTTTAAATATTTTTAAAAATTTTGATTAATTTTTTTCAATCAGGCATTTTATTAAAACTTGCAAATCATATACTTTACAAATTGCACATCAACTCATACAACATTAAAAAGAATAAACATCCAGAGGAAAAAAAAATATACACAAGAAAATTTACGAGAAATTCAAAACAATTCCACAAGCCAACTAGTTAAAATTGAACAATTCAAATTTAAAACACAAGGTGATACGTAATTGTTTCAATTTCACTAAATACAAAACCCAAAATGATCAACATAACAATTTCACTAAATACAAAACCCAAAATGATCGACATAACAAAATTTGTTACATTTAATTACAATTCTTTGCCCATTAGGCAAGTTCCATACATCCTTAGCACGTGTCATTCCTCGTTTATTCGTTGTGTGTCCTTGGTCATCTATGTACAAAAAATACATAACAAGTAGACATCAAAATATAAACAAGCTTATAATCAAATATATAAATGAAAGTTACCTTCTATCTCTAATATATGTGTCATTATATTCATGATCCACTTGTTCTTGGACTTGAGGTTCATTTTCGTAAGCAAAATCGTAATCACTATTTGAGCTTGCATCGCATCATGTTCTATGATATGTCGTGTTTGTGAGACAGGTGATGGTTCATTACCATTCAATTGAACTTCATCCTCTGTTGTGATCTCACATTGTCTCAATCTCTTTGATCTAGCCATAATTTTATTACCTATTGAATACGATAATTATATGATTAATTAATGTATCAGTTAAAATATTACTATAGAATGTTAAAGAAGATTAGTATATGCTAAGAGAAGCAAATATACAAAATTTACTTGAAAATTGTGTGAATAATTATTTGCTTACCATAGAGATGCTTTGAAAAAAGCTATTCATACTACAACTTCTACAATATAAGACAACTAAATTTATAAGAATAACAAATTTTCTAGTTATGATATAGTAAATAAAGTTATTGAACCATAGTTGAATTGAATCAAGTACAAAGAGCAAATTATTACATACCAGGAATTTGGTCCTTTCAAACTGGCAGTAAATAATTTTGTACTGAAATTTCCTTAGTTGTTTATACCCAAAGATAGAATAAGAAAAATTAGAAAGAACATGAGAAATAGGAGAAGAGAGGTGAAAAAAGGAAACAATGGAGAATAAAGGAGAAATCTAGATCATTGCAACTAAAAACTCGCTTCCAAATAATTTTCCAGAAATATAACAAGATTTCCATCCACTCCAGCAAGACGGCAATGAAATAAGCACAAAAAGGACATTTCAAGTTCAAACTTCAGTCTTGCATACATGTAAGATATATAATCTTTTTCATAGAATAGATGTAAGATAAATTAAATAATGCATAACCTAATATACCAAATTGGATGACATCTACTGGCTTGTTCAACTTGTCTCTACCAGACTGCTATAAGAATGTACTAGGAAAGCTAAACCATCCAACAAGTGACAATAATATAGCATCCAAAACAATCATCAAAAGAACTTCATTTAATTCAAAGCATATAAATTTTTCAAGTCAGTAAAAAATGTATTGAATCCAATAAGATTTAATAATGTACCTATGCAGTAGTAGAAGGGTATAGGATGCTTTGAGAGTATTTGGTCCCAACCATCTGAAACTATTTCAAGTTTCCGGTTGCCTAAGAAGTACGCAAAACCACCAATGGTAGCAATGACCTACGAGATAAAGGAAAAGATGATAAAATCAAACCATTCACATGATAAAGTTAACATCAGGACTACATATATTATTAAGCCAAAAAATTAGTAAGGTCCTATAATGAAGAAATTTATATATTAGTGATTAATCCCCTTTACATTGTTTGCAACTGCAATAGTAAAAGCTTGAAGAAACTTTTGCAGTTCAAATTGACACACAATCATTGAAAAGTCATTCAATCTTTCTATCATATGCTATCTAAATTGACCAAACATCACAGTATTGATAAAAAAAACTTGAATTCTGAATTTTTCTCTTTTGGCTTAATTTTTATCTAAATAAAGAGAGTGATAGCCTATCAGTCACTAATAGCTGCAAGTATCAAAACATTAGCTGCGCTTCCTAAATTATTGGATGCATTGGAGCTTCAATTTAGATGCTCTGATGGTAATCTAGTGGTAAAATTTATTAATTCATGGTCAAGTCTAAGTCCTCTGAAGTTCTAATAATTGTAAAGTCATGTTGCTATATATGTTCTCATTCACTAGATCTTGTTGTGCTTCTCAGTTGGCTTCCTCAATTATGTATTTTCTTCTCCATAGTTGTTGGCCCAGAAAATAGCTCCTAAAGCATTAGTTTTTGCTAGAAAAGTGACTGATTTGAATTTTTTTGGCCATTTTGACTCTATAGGGCCTAGTGGTGTAATTAATGGAAGTTGCCCTAGTGGTGTAATTAATGGGAGTGAATTTGCACACTCTATTGATGGATCTCCATGTATTTGTAAAGGAGCAATGACTAAAAGCGAAATGGAACGAAAACAAGAAAGAGGGAGAGGGACAGGGGAAGCAAACCCTTAATCACCGCTCGTGTCTCTCGCTCTCGGATCCGTATAGCCTCCGTAGGTCCCGCCGAGCCAATTCCAAGGTGTGTTGATCCAAATGGCGTGGTCGAAGGTGCTCCGTGCAGCCTCGACGAATCCCTTGTGCTCGTAGCACTCGCCGAGGAGGGCGAAGGCCTTAGAGATAATTGTTCCTACTACTTAAAAAAAAAAAAAAAAACAAACACCAATGTTGCAGAGATTGCAAACAATATGTCATAAGACTACACAAAGCATGGAATTAAATGAAAGAGAAAAAAAAAAGGGAAAAAATTGTAAAATTGATGCATAACCAAACAAGGCCTAAATATGTCATCTACTTCTCATGCTTTCCAGATAATTTAAGCACCTATCTTTTTCTAAAGAAGAGTGTTAATGTGCAGCCAGTTTGCGACAGGTTATTGGGTGGCTCTCGGCTGACTTCTAGGAGCTCACGAAGGTTGAATTTAGTGCTTTAACCTGAATTAAAGTAGGGGTTAAAGCTGTAACTGAGTACAAGGTGAGAAGTTGCTGAAATTGGATATTTAGTAATAGTTTTAATGCAGTTTTTATAGTTAATTCGCAGCAGGATTGAGACTCAGTTGAGTTGAATTTCAGGGCTCTTTTGAGCTGGATTGAGCTAAGTAATGGGTGCCTTCACTTGAATTGAAGAATAGGCTTGACTTTCATCTCAACCTAGGTAAGTAATTACTACCTATTCGATGAATAAGTGAAGTGTATTGCAAGTACTTAAATTCAGCTCTTAGCTGATTCTGATATGATACTAGGGATTCGGAGACTCCAGATTTTCTACAAGTGTGTGTGTGTCGGCAAGAGTCGTCGACTAGTAGGTGGGTTTGACCTTCCCAGAGCAAGTGAAACTCCTCTATGTTCTATATGATACTATAGAACTATTAATACCGTGCAATTGAACTAATATGTGTCAAGTGAAGGGTAATTAAGGCAATGCATTGATTACTTTACTATTCTTCTTTAAAGTAGAGAACGAGAACGTATACTTGTGATATGAGTAATAATGCATTTGTATTATTAAATTCCCAATGGCACATGTAAATTAGCATTGCTTTCGTGAGTTATTAATCTAGTGGATACTAGCATGTTCATTATACTTAGATACCGACCTATGAGTCGAAAGTGAGAACCTTACATGTTAAGACATAATGATCAAATTGTTCAGACTAAAGGAACAAGCAAAGTCTGATCTCTAGTCCCTTCAATTCGAGTTAAGAGTCACAAATTCGATCTATATAACTGAGGAATATTTTTATTTCAGGAGACAGACATCAATTTTGTCACACACTTGCCTAAAAGTAATAAAATGACATCAACAATAGTAATGCTTCGAGGGGAAAGCAATAACGACAAGCCCGAAACAAAAAAGGGAAGAAACAACTGGTATCAACTAATTAGCTAATTTTCCAGAAAAACTTGAAAACAAGATATGCATAGTCGACAGGAGTCAACTCACACATCCTCATTGAAAGTTCCCTACATTATCAGATCAAATCATTATTCACAAGCTACTTGATGTGGTAAATTAGAAAAGAAACTAAATTAATAAAGAAATAACACTTAGGCCTCATTTCGAATGCGCCTCTGAGCACAACCACATTGATTCTTTAGAGTCCGAAGTCTCAAAATCCCCAAATTCCCACTGCCATTTTGTAAAGCAGTGGAGCTCTAAAGTGCTTAAGGGATTTTGGGGGCTCCAAAGCATCAAAATGAATGTGTTTCAAGATCGGAAGACGAATTAGAACTTAAACTCACAGTTTTCTCCAGTTTCAACTCTGAAATCAATAGCAAACCATCAACTAACCAAGTACCTAATACTCACAATTCTCTAGGTCATTTTATCGAACACTTTTAGGCCATATTGTAAAGCAGCAGAGCTCTAAAGTGCTTTTAGGGATTTTTGGGGCTCCAAAGCGTCAAAGTGAATGTGTTTCAAGATCGGAATACTAACTAGGACTTAAAACTCACAGTTTTCTCCTGTTTCATTTCTGAAATCAATAGCAAACCATCAACTAACCAAGTACCTAATACTCACAATTCTCTAGGTCCCTTTATCGAACACTTTTAGGGCAAGATAATCCCTAGCAACTCACCACTCCATTCTCAACCTCCTCTCACTTCCTCTCCATAACTCCTAAACAAAAAAACAAAACTACACATCCAAAAGACACTAATTTCTCGCCATTCTCATTCACAAAACCAACTCCCCCAACTCCCAACTCGAAATCCATCACCTCCCAAATTCCCCCCAAAACACAAATAAAAAACTCACAGTTTTCTCTAGCCTAGCGCACTTGAAGAGGGCGTTGCCACGCTCGTTGGGGGAAAGGGATTTGGTGGCAGGTAGGAGAGGGCGGCGTCGAGGGATCGAAGCACGGGGAGGCCGCGGTGAGAGGTCGAGGGCGAGGGCCTTCACGATGTGGGGCGCGGCATCGCGAGCGTCGAGGGCAGCGGCGAGGTCGGCCTCTGCGATGGCGGAGTGGGCGAGGGTGGAGGCGGAGACAGAGGAAATGGAGAAGAAGCGAGCGCGGGCGACGAGCTGGGGGCCCTAGACGAAGTGGTGGTGGGATTGGGCGGAGATGTGGGAGCGGCGGCAGAAGAGGGAGAGGGCGCAGCGATGGAGGTGGGAGATCACCTTCTTCTTCTTCATCTGTGAAGGAAGGTGGGAATGAAAAAAATGGAAAAAGGAATTTTGGTGAGAGAACTAATATGAGGTTTAGGGTTTTTTTTTTTCAGTTTTGGCGATATTATTTCGCTTATGCAGCCTTTCGCGGCTCGCGTTTCGCGGCAAGTTATTTCGCCCCAAAATTTCGTCTCGTCAACGCTTTCGATAAGCATCGGTAATTTAGGAGATAAATTATAATTTGCCGACGCTTCAACGAAGCATCCCTAAAAAAGGGTCGGTAGAGCCCCATTTTGTTGTAGTGTCCCTCCGCTTGAGCGGCAAACACTCGACCGCTCGGAGCCGACCGGGTCATCTCAGGCCGACGCGGCGCCATCGTATGTCTTGCCGATACGGCAGCAGGCGGAACTCCAAACTGCCTCGGAGTCGTTGGGGCAGATGCAACAGATAAGATAGGCGGCGATCCCTCTGGGCACTGACGGCTCACATGCCCCGCCTGACCACACCTAAAACACCGTCCCGCCCGATGCTCACAATTCCCTGCGCGATGTTCCCCACCGCAGATCACACATCGCATAGGTCCCTGGTTCTCAGTCTGCCTCTTCGGGTACTTCGGGGGCTTCTGGGAACCAACTTGTCCCCCCGAACTACCACCAGGGCGCTTCTTCCCACTGTCCTTGTCGAAGGTCTCGCGCTCCTCTCGAACGCACACATTTCCATGCTCGACCCACAAAGCACGGTCAAGCACCTCCGCAAAGGATAGAAACTTAAAGGCGTGAACCGTTCGGAATACATCGGGCCGGAGTCCCCGAACGAAGCACTCCGCTCGTTCCTGATCCGTTCTCGCGACATCGGGGACACAGTTCACATAATGAGTGAACTCCCGCTCATATTCCCTAACCGAACGTCCACCCTGCTTTAGCTTTCTGAAGTCCTCCCGCATCTTTCTCTTGTCACTATCGGGAAAATACTCCGCGAACATAAGTCGCCGAAATTCCTCCCAATCAATTGGCGGAAGGTCGTGATCTATCTCGCTTCACTCCTCTCCACCAGTCGAGCCCTCTTGTCGAAACAAAGGAGCGGCTAATCGGACTTTATCCCGTTCCGAGGCGTAGGTGTTCTCAAACAAAGATCTCCATTGTGGCCAACCAATTCTCTACAATCCATGGATCAAGCACCTCACCATCGAACGTCGGAGGGCGAAACTTCGCAAACTTTACGAGCGCCGTGTAACCACGCTCTCGCTCCGCTTCCTCGGCCGCCGCATCAAGTGTAGCGGAACCCGATGCCGTCAAGGGAGCACTCGTCGGTGGGGAAGGTGCCATCGCCGGCGCCGCCGCAATCCCCTCACCCTCGGGCACATTTGGTACTTGTACCGAAGGTGCAGGCGAATCACGGTCCACCGTTGCCGTCGCGGCCGCCGCCGCCGCTTGGCGCTCCACTAGTGCTTGAAGCTGCCCAAATCGGACCTCTTGTCGTTGCATTGCTCCGACAAGCGCCAACATTTGAGCTTGCAGCTCCCGCACCATACTCATCCCAGCCTGCTCAGGTAGCTCACCCTGCTCAGGCAACTCCACTTGCTCGGGCAGCTCGTCCTGCCCGGGCAACTCCGCATGATCAGGCACCGCCGGGGGTGATACCGGAACGGTCCTATGCGTATCGCGTCTCCTAGGCGCCATTAGCTCCTGTAACGCAACAAGTTGATTAACAACTTAAACCAACACCTTCACGTAATTACACGATCGAATAACTCAATAACAAATTCAGGCGGAAGCTTACGAGCGTACTCATTCTGGGCTCTTAGTATTATGTCGTCGAGACATAATTACCTCGAGTCGAGAATTAATACCACTCGAGTCCATCTCTAGTAACTACTAGAGACCTATAACCATATTGACCCATTCCTTTACCCTGCGCCACCGCAATAGGTCCACGTTCCACTCACGCACCTATCGCCTTAGGTTTCCATCCTAGGGTCTCCTAGATCGTCCTAGACTCTCTCTTTACTTGCTCTTATGGCTCTGATACCATCTTATCTGTCACGCCCCGCGACCGCCAATTTGGTCGGCACGGGCCCGTCAAACAGATGCCGGACGGACAGCACCTCCTCTGTCCGCCCACGGCTCAACAAACGAGTCATGTACAAAACGAGAATTTATTTCATTCATGACTAAACAAAGCACTAAGAGTGCAACCATACAAGAGCAAGCGATACGAGTAAATTCATACAAGTATAAAAGAGAGAAATACTTAGCTATTACATTAACGTCCCAAACATCATTTACAACAAGTTTCAACTTTAACTTGCAAAATAACATATACATTCCACAGTCTCACACCTATACATCATCTACACTCATACACATGTCGGTGGTTCTAATACCATAGGTGGCCGCTACCTCGGACTAGGGCGCTATGCCCTTGCCACGCTCCTCGCCCTGGGTACTCGCGCTAGGCCCTGTAATAGTGGTGGGGTGAGAACTAACTTCCTTAGTTCCCAGTGGGTTCGGCCGCCGACTCCACCGATCTCCCCACTAGGTCCATACGGGCATAGGTATGCACAGATAGATATTTATACGGAAAGCAGTAAAGCATGCTATCAATATCTCTACTATGCTTAACAACATAAGTAAACATGCTAAGTTTAGCATAAAAGAAACTATCACATTACTATGTTTAACAGGAAACATATTCTTGTCTTTATTCAATCTCTTGGCTACCCAGCCTAAGATCTCAAATCTCATGGTACTCACACTACAATCTAGTAGGTGAAGAGGTGAAGGGCTACCCCGCCTTTCGCCTCTACTGATATCTCAAATCTCCCTGTGATGAGCTACCCCGCTCAAATCTAATAGGTGAAGAGCTACCCCGCTCAAATCTCATAGGTGAAGAGCTACCCCGCTCAAATCTCATAGGTGAAGAGCTACCCCGCCCTTCGCCCGACTCACCTCCCAGTCCAATGGGTGAGGAGCTACCCCGCTCGTATCCCACCCGATGAGCTACCTCGATCGTGTGACAACTCCGGAGTGCACTGCTTGTGTGGAGCGACCACCACAAGCTCAAATAGACTGCGTGAGTATGATCCAATCCTCACTCAGGAGGATACCCTGTCAACTACAAGTGCAATCTCTCAAAGCTATCATTGCTAGCCCAATATGCACAGTGTACCACTGGTGCAATCTCTCAAAGCTATCATTTCAAGCCCAATATGCACGGTGTACCACTGGTGCAATCTCTTAAAGCTGTCGATGCTAGCCCAATATGCACGGTGTACATCTACACACTAGTTCGACAGATTCTTGTCAATGTTCTTGTTTACTAGATGCCACTCGATCTAGGTTCTCATTCATCTAATGTCACTCAATCTAGGTTATCATTTTCCTAGATGTCATTCAACCTATGTTATCATCCTACTAGATGCCACTCGATCTAGGTTGTCATTCATCTAGATGTCACTCAATCTAGGTTATCATTTTTCTAGATGCCATTCAACCTAGGTTATCATTTCTCCTAGATGCCACTCGATCTATATTGTCAATGTCCTTTGTTCTTGTCACTCATACAAGTTCTTTACATTAGGGTTTCTATGTCATCACTCGCCTTTATTCATGTATTCTACCCTAGTGTCAAGCATATCCAGCTACACTAGCTAGAACTACATGCAATAAAGGAGTATCTTACCATAACTTGTTCTCGACAATTTACGTTAGATCGATACTATATACATATACACATACAGACATAGGGAGCAGCCCAGCTGCTTCGGGATGGACACCCCCCACCTTCTAATACCGTGTAGGCTCCACCGGCGCACTACGCCGAATTCTCGAAGGCTTCGCCGCACTCTACGGCAATTTGAGCCCGATTAGGCTCCCGGCTCGATTTCTCCGCACTCGCTCGTCGGAATCGCTAACTGTTTTCGCGGGAGCGCTCGTGAGCCTAAAACCATCATAAACATAGGGTTAAACTAGATCAAACCCTAGCCGTTGGCAAAATCGCATTTTGGAGCCCTAGCTCACAACTTCGGCAAAAAGCAGTAAACGATCTCTAGATCATGCTTCTAGCAACTAGCTAGAACTCTAGAGTTCACCAAAACTCATTCTAAGGTCATATCACAAAACCCTAGAAAAATCTAAGCTTTAGAAATCCCAAGCTTACCTTGAGAAGATCTCTACTCTTGATGAAGAAGAAGGCTTAGTGAGGGAAATCTCACTCCTCCAAGCTTTCTCTCCAACTTCTTCTTCCTTCTCTTCTTTTCCTCTTCTTTCTCTCCTTCTCTTTCTATCAGCCAAAAGAGAGAGAGAGAGGAGCCTTTTCCTTTGCTTAGGGTGCAAGTAATGAGGGTCAAGAGAGAAGTCAAATACAAATAGCTCTCTTGTATCCATAATTACCAAAATACCCCTCTACTGCACAGCCCAATTTTGGGCATTTTCGGGTGTCAGAATGGCATGAAACTTTAAATCTAGCCTCATAATAATAATCCTGACATACCCTCCAGTTTTCATAATTTTCCGACACTGTGCATTTTCTGCTAATTTATCTGCCCCGTTTCTCACAGAAAATTTTAAATCTTTTGTTTCGGCTCCGATTTCAGCACAGGTAATTTCCAATGCACTTTAGCTTACTTAATGCCTTTAATCACTCTAAGGCATTCATAACTTGACTTTGATCAATTTGAATCATAGTCCAGTTTCTCGTTTCGCAGTTTCGAGTCCTTACAGTAAGCCTCTCTACAAAAGCCACACAAATTTGTTCCTCAATCAAATCAGTCGAAGATATCATTTCGGTTATAGGGTGCTCCACCTAATTTTCCATGCCCAAATATAAGAAATACATATATAAAGAAATAAATAGATAATATGTTCACAAATTTTAATTACTTTGCTAGATTTGGAAACCGAGATGCAGATGAATAATTTTGTACCTGGATCCTCGTGTTCGTTTCCATGAAGTAAAAGGAACCTCTTTCATCTAAGAGAAATTCCACAGTGCCAACACCAATATAGCCTATGGCTATACATATAATCTTCTATTACATTTCCTATGGCAGTTTAGAATTTCAGAAGATTACTTCTCTTTAAGGTAGTAAACATCCATCTTAATACTTGACATAGCAACTCTGCCATAGGTTCCACTCTAACTTAATCCACAATTCATATATCAACTATATTGTATATAGCTTAATATAGGTTTTTTTATACCTGATCATTCCTACTCTATAAGCTGGATTATGCATGACTTTAACTTCTTTATGCAGTAATTAAGTCATCTTAATTCAGAATTTTAGAAGCATCATGGCTCAAGAGTTCCATTCTTAACCACTCAAACCAGGGGAAGAGTATTATCCTTACCTGATTTCAACGCTTCCCAAGATCACTTTCCAATGTGGGCGCCTAGAAATCCTCCACAGCAGCAGCCACTATCATTTCAGCACGAAAGAATTCTTTATTCAGTTTTGTTAAAAGAACATTTAACTTATCCTATACCAGGAATAGGATATATTCTTTTCCAATTTCATTTCCAATCTAAAATTTACCTTAATCTATTGTTCAACCAGCTTGTTCCAAACTCCCACAGCAAATAGATTTCAATGCTGAAATCTGCTCTACTACTTCCCTCCTTGCAGTCATTACAATATAGAATAATTAATTCTATTGTTTACCACTCTTCTAAAATAACTAATACTCATTAACTCAAGAATTCACATTACTCTCACCTGAGCTCGAACTCCCTCAAGTTCTCTTTCAGCTCCAACAGCAGAGGTAACTCTAAAAATCTGCACTATGCTGAAATTTCTGCACTATGCTGAAATTTCAGCAACATGCTGAAATTCTGCACTACCTACATCAAATTGACCACTTTAGAAGCTTCTCTTATGCAATTATACTAGTCCTAGCTGAAAAGCAAGTCAGTTACTCCAAGTTCTAAGCCCCCTCAGCTGCAATTTCTGCTGGGCAGAACAACCCTTTCCACAGTTTCTTCTTCTCTAGTTCTTTCTCTCACAGCTCCTTTAGAAACATTAAAATCACTTAATTAACCAGGGAACTTACCTAACTTCTATGCCTAGGTTCAAACTTTCCAAGCAAGTAACCTAGCGGAAATTATTCTCATATAATTTGTTTCTAGTGTATTGTTGAAGTGCACCTAGACAATACATAAAGCCGACAAAGAAATTACAAGCCTTAAATACATGAGAAAGAATCAAGATACTCACGTTCCAGAGAATGCCAAAATTCCAGCCGTAAGAAGACCCCCAAACTGTGGAAAATAGGAAGAGAGAAAACTTTTGTTAAAAAAAAAAAGCACAAAATCAATATGTGAGTAGCAAAAGAAGAATACGCACAATGTGAGGGCGTTTCGTGAATGGAGCTCCAACCAAGGCGGCCGTGTGAACCAAATGGTAGAGAGAAGCCATGAGCCCAAATATGATGAAAACATGCCCAGTTCATGCTGATTTTAAGGTTTGATAGAATATTTCATCTGCAGATAACATAATTTAAGTCATTTGTCCTGTCCTAATTAAAAAAGCAGTGGTGTATATGTAGGTTAAAATGTATGCTCACCCAACAAAACAAGTTACTCTATCTGCACCACAAAACTGCATAATTAGAATATTCCTCACTTGAATTTATTCCAAAAATTTGAAGAAACACTCAAGTATTATACTACTACTCATTTATTACAATGTTAGTGTTACAAGAATTCTCACTAAAGCCTCCCATATTGTAAGGAGTATCAAAGTTGTAAAAACCCATTCCAGGATGAGGTATGACTTGTTAGTTATGTGACTATGGGTTTTCACTAATGTCAGGAGCATGTGAATTTGCCAGATCAATGAAAAAGTCTATGATTTAGCAAGCATATACAATGAGAAAGCAGTATATTGAAGGCCAACAGCTTCTAGCAAGATGATGTGTTCTTTGTGGACACTACCATGAACAAAACATACGGAAGAGACAGAATACAAGCTTTAGATAGAACGACTTGTTAATGTTAAAACTCAGTTTTTTCTCACTAGAGAATGTAGAGTGCAAGCAAGAAAAGTTAAGTGTGAACCACAAATATTATTAGTAATGCACAGCCAAGTAAGTGAAATTTGTGCAACTTCAAAGAACTACCTTCATTGATCCATCTCATCAAGTAAATTATTTGATGGTTTCAAATCACAATAAATGATTCCTTTGGAATGCAAGAACCTAACATTAGGATGGAATTAGGTAACTCAAACTTAAATGAAGTTTGAAAAAGAAAAAAGTGTGCCGAAAGAGTATATACTGGAGAGCTTTAACAAGGTCACAGGCCAGGTCATGTATAGAATTCTCTGGTAATCTGCTGTTGCAACTTTTAGCTCATTAACAAAAATGTCAAGCACGTAAAGTTATCTAATAACATTGCAGCAGTGATTAGGACCCACTTAACTCCGTTGTTTGCAACCAAACATATGAAACATGAGCACACAAGACCACTGATTGATACCTGCCGCAGTAAATTCATGAGGTTTCCACCAACAAGCTACATTGTGAGCTCCTAATTCCTCTAGCAGGTTTGACGAATAAACCCTTTTTTCACAAAAATACCATGAATTTAGACCCAGAGCAGATAACATGACAAAAATACCATTAAGATGCATTAATATACGAGCTTATATGGATGACACTATGCAAATATCAACTTATTCTAGAACATTCATCTGGGAAATTAACTCTTTGAACGTCACCACAAAGAATACGAACTACTTAACATAATCTCCACTGTTGAAAACTAAACTTGTACGAAGTCCATGTAACGACCCAGCCCACTAGCAATAATAACTCGTTGGGCCCAACCACCGGCCCAAAATGCTTAAGCCTAGTTATTATTACTAGTGTCTAAGTCTCTTATAAGCCCAATGACAACCCCATTCCCATCCGATGTGGGACTATTGGGGTGTCACAAACTCCCCCCGTTAAGGCCCTGACGTCCTCGTCAGTCCAATTACACACACACAGCCCAAGAACACCAGGCGATGTGAGACTCGTCTCGCTAGCCTTGTCATCCAGACCCTGGCTCAGCCGAGACTCGCCACACATGTCCAGCTGGTGAACCGTCTCTGATACCAAATGTAACGACCCAGCCCACTAGCAATAATAACTCGTTGGGCCCAACCACCGGCCCAAAATGCTTAAGCCCAGTTATTATTACTAGTGTCTAAGTCTCTTATAAGCCCAATGACAACCCCATTCCCATCCGATGTGGGACTATTGGGGTGTCACAGTCCACTAAGGATTAAGATTCCTAATATATATATAATTAAGCTAAGCTGCTATATAAAACCTACCAAACCAAATGTCTTCTGAATCACTATTCACCAACTAAAATTGACAGCGTTTAACACACGTAATTTAGACCACAAGGCTAGCTAGTTAAAATCATCTCCCTTTGTACAATAGCTACATGAAAAAACAACATACAAGTGGTTTACAACTGAGGAACAAACATCTCTGCTGTAACATTTTTGCCTAGCTATACATAGTAGCTTCATTTACTAACCGCCACCAACATTCCTAGCAAAACCAAATCGCCTACTGCGATAAGGACACCTCTCTTCCCTTAACTTCTCTCACTGAACTCGCATAATAAAATATCAAAAAATTAAAACCTAAAACCCGGGCGAGCATTGAGTTTATGTTCGAAAATAAATAAAACAAAGAGAAGGACAAACTTTTAATTCCTCGTGTATTTCTAATTTCCTACCTCTTAACTCTTCTTGTGAAAGAACCGAGGTATATAATTGTGACATATCGAACTTCTAAAGTCTTGAAGTTACGAGGTATGTTGGCTTAGAAGGCCATAAGAGTGGTTCCGGTGAAGTCTGGAAGCTTTCGGGTGTTTTCGGTGCACTAGGTGCGAAAACGGAGCCCGAAAGGCTACTTTGGGCCGTGAGCCAAATCCGGCGCTTGCGCGGATGAGATAATGATGTGGACATGATTTAAATCATGTGTGGAGAGGCTCGGTTCGATTTGAAAAGAATCGGAGGTCAAACGAGCCAAAAGTGAACGGGAGAAGAAACGGAAAAACGAAAATTTGGCTAAGTCCTTGGACTAGCCGATGGTCTGGGGGACCGGTCCCTGAAAAGGGAGACCGGTCCCGGAAGGCTGTCCCGCGAGAGCAGGCTCTCTGGGACCGGTCTCTTAAGGGGGAGACCGGTCTCCAGCTGCGCAGAGTGGAGCAAGGCTCTCTGGGACCGGTCCTGGGTTAGGGAGACCGGTCCCTGAGCCCGAAAATGCCCAGTTTGGGCTGTTTCAAATATTGCAAAGTTGAGGGGTTTGTTTGCAATTATGCAGGGGGTTAAGTGAATAGAGGGTAATAAAACCCTTTCTCTCCCTCTCACTCCCTCAGAACCCTCTCTCCCTCTCTTCTCTGTCGACCGAAACAAGGGAAGAAAGAAAGGAAAAGAGAAGGAAAGGAAGAGAGAAGAAGAAGGAAGAAGATGAGGAAGATGATGGAGATCAAGGTGGAGACCTCCATGGCTATCCTCTCCCTCTTCCTCGAGCTCGAAGCAAGCTTGTAGAGGTAAGCTTCTAAGCTCCCTCTCATGGTGGATTTTCGTAGAGGGCTTTTTAAACCCTAGAAATGGTTGGATTAGAACCCCTTGAGGCTCAATAGAAGATCAAGGCGTAAATCTAGGGATTTACGGAAGGTTTTGCATAGATGCAAACCTAGGGTTCGATTTGGGGGTTTTTAGAAATAGATGAGATTGATCTCATTTGACCCCATAGAAACCTAATTGGGGGTGCAACGAACGCGTTGGCGCGCTCGGTTCGGTGAGCCGAAGAGCGGTTGCAAAGATATTAAAATGTTAATAAATCCATACCAGATGTCCGCAAAGACGCAAGATAGGAGCCCTAAATTCACGAAACGGAATCGGGGCAACTTGAAGACGTGGGGCAACGGCACGAAGTCTCGGATCGAGATTCGGAGATCGTTCGGTTGGTCGCGCACGAGTCGAGCCGAATCGGGTCACGGGTGCGCGGCGGCCGATTGCAAGTGTCGACGAGCAATCGGAGAGCAAAACAGTGGGTGTTGCATCAAGCGACTAGGTCGCCTATATGTCTGAGAGTTACTTAACTCCTGTTGATGCATGTTCAATAACGCATAAGAAGAAATGCATGCTAGTGATATATATAATAAACGCCAAGTAAATGCATGAGAATGAATGAGTCAAATGCATGATAGGGTTGGCATGGCGATGACTCTCCTTGTATGCTTTCTTATCGTGCGGAGCTATGGGCGTCGCATTAGGACATAGGGTGTCTGCTTGCACACTTCCCTAATCGTGCGGCACCATAGGCTTGCATTTGGACATAGGAAGCATCAGGATGAATATTGCGACACTGAACCCTAGAGATGACTTAATTATGTATGAGTACCAAGTAGATAACTTGATGAATGATATGTGCAATGACATAGTGTAAAGAATGTTGCAAGAACATAAGCCTAGCATAAAAGAAACATGCATATGAGTAGATTGATAGACATAAGGGAGCCAAGTAAAGAATGCCAAGTAAAGAATGTGAGTCATGGACTAAATACACATGTAGATCGAGTGGCATCTAATCTAGTGTTAAAGAACATAGGTTATAGTAAACCTAGAGTCAATGGACCTAGGAGTGTGGCAACCTAACCTAGTGTGACGAACATAGGTTGAGAATCGAACCTAGAGTTAAGACAACCTAGGTTATGTGACAATGAGTGAACCCTAGAGTCAAGTGGACCTAGGATGTAAAGAACAATGGACCTATTGGGTCGACTCTTGAGGGTTAAGGCCAACCCTCAAGCAACGTGGAATGGATTCCGGAATCCCAGTAATTGTGAGCTCGATAGTTCTGGTTCCGCGGGTGTATGCGGCATGTTCCTCTCCCACCGAAGAACTTCGAGGATTGTGACTAAGCAAGAACAAAGTGAGCGCTAGGGTGTATGCGGCATGTTCCTCTCCCTATCGTGGAATCTTGGCTATGGGTGTATGCGGCATGTTCCTCTCCCACTGGCAGATCCCCGACCACGGTGCACGGACCTTCGGGCGGACCGTTGGGCGATGTGGTTCTTGACTTGCAGGCTGAGGTGTATGTGACAGGGTCCTTCACCTCGAGCCAGGCAAAGTGCGGATTATCCGCTATTGATTGACTCGTGGCCGAGTCGGGTGGCTAGCTGGAATCAGATAGAGAGAACCTTGAGAGCTAGTGATATGTATGGTGAACCTAAGGTAATAGACACCTTAGAAGCAAGTTGGACTTGAGATGGAAACCTAGGGTTATAAAAACCTTGGAAGTTAATGACATGAGCTAAGGTAAGTAGAAATCTTAGAGTTACAACGGGTATGAGTTATGAATAGCTAAGTAAGAATGAAATAGCTAAAGTACGAATAGCAAAAAGGTAAAGAAAAGCTAAGAGCTAAAGTAATAATTTGCATGTTGCATTTGTGAGGCATGTTTTTATGTTAGTTGCAAGTTATATACCTATATATGTTTTTGGGCTAACATATTTGCAGTGCCTCCTTGGACCTATTGGTGGAGCTGTTCTCTTGGGTGACCGTACCCACGAGAACTATGGACAATAGTTCTCACCCCCGTGTTGCGTTTTTGGGGGGTACAGGTATACACGTGAGCGGCGCAGCAGCAGCAGCGCGAGGCAAGGGCGTAGCTCAGTAGATAGCGCCCTACCAGGAGACTGCAGGTAGCAAGACTCGAGGCCGTCTTAATAGCGGGGACTAGAGGGTAGTGAGCAAAAATGTAACTAACTTGTGAAATGATGTAATCATAAGTAGATTGTATTTGGAAGTCTAATGTAAATTAATCGGTGATGTAAAATGAATGTGGAATGAATGTAATAACATAGGATGTGTTTATGTTGTTTGATACCTAGCTTCCTTATGCAATCGTTGTATGTCGAATACTGTTCCTAGTTGGAACCTTCTTGTAATTGTATCGATTGCGACGCCTTGGACGTACGGGGAGACTCGTCCGTTTCGGCGGTCACGGCGCGCCGAATCCGACCGAATTGGCGGGCTCGGGGCGTGACAGATTAGTTGGTATCAGAGCATAAAGTAGTGAATGGGACAATGGTTTAGGTGAACCTAGGAGACCCTAGGATAGTGAAACCTTAAAGGTTAAGGCTCGTGAGAGACGAGGACTTGTGGTTCGTGGCGAAAGCGATTATGGATTTGGTCGTATTGTATAATCCTCTAAGACGGATATTAGAGGTGGACTTGAGGTGTGGTTATTCTCAATCAAGGAGTTCATGTTGGGTCGACACAACATGAAACCGGTGATGAGAATGGACGCCTCGTGTGACTTTCGCGATTGGCTCTTGAGCGGTATTAGTGGTCTCGTATTCGACCCGAGTTGGTCGAGAACTAATCGAGTTGTCGCGTTTCAGAAACGATGGCACCGCGTAGGCGATCTTCATCTAGATCGGCGCGGGAGGGAACAAGTGATGTTCCTGAGCAATTCGAGGCGAGCGGAGACCCGGTGCTCGCGAGCGTACGAGTGCGCTTACGGGCGTAGTGCCGCGGGCTGCGAGGAGCGCATCGGCGGGGCTCCACGAGCCGTTGGCACGACAGCCGCGGCGGGGCCGCGCCGGCAGCGCCGCGCCGTGTGCCGACGGGAATGGCGACGAGCCTGGGGCGCAGCTCGGTTCGTGGAAATGGAGGCGAGAAAGAACGGGCTTTGGCGGCCCTTATGGCCCTCAAAGAGTTTGATCCGCCTGTCTTTGATGGAGAGAATGTCGATCCATGGATCGTGGAGATGTGGATTGACTCTATGGAAACGCTTTTCGAGGAGCTGAGCACCTTGGAGCGGGACAAGGTACCTTTAGCGGTGCATTGCTTGAAGCAGTCAGCGAAGGCGTGGTGGAAAGGCATTCGACGAAATCGATCGCCTAGCCTCCCTCCTATGGCATGGAATGAGTTTCGGGGGTTGGTGTTTTCTACGTACTTCCCCGACACTGAAAGGAGAAAGCTTCAGGACAAGTTCAGGAAGCTGCAACAAGGAGACCGCTCTGTGAGAGAATACGAGCGAGAGTTTTCTCGTATCGTGAATTGTGTCCCGGATGTGGTGCGGGACGACAAGGAAAGGGCCGAATGGTTCCTGCATGGACTCCGACCGGGACATTACAAGAAGGTGCAAATCCTTAAGCTCACAACTTTTGCGGAGGTGTTGGACCGGGCATTGTGGGCCGAACATGGCGAGGCTTTCGTGCGTGAGGAGCGCGAATCTCGTAAGCATGAGCGAGGAGGGGCGGGGCCATCGTTGAGCAATTTGGGTGGTCATCAAGTTCTAGACACCACTCAAGGTCGTCCTCTACCCGATCCTCCTCCGGATGCGTGATCCGTGGTGGCTCCCACTGGCGCGGCGGTGTGCGCTGCGTGACGGAAGGTGTATCCGTTGTGGGCAGCCAGGCCATATGCGGGATGAGTGCCCGCAAGGCGAGAGTCATACCCTGATGATGGCGACGATGTTCTCCTCTCCCGGACAACCTGTGGACGTGCAGCCTTTGGCACGGTCTGGAGAGCGGGGTGTGGTGATCAAGCAACCGGAGGGTTCGCGGCGAGCGTCAAGCGGTCACGGACCTACGACCCGGGTTGCGGAGTCCCGCCGACGATTTCGGGCGGTATGAGTTAATTTAATCAAGCGAGAACTTCGCATGATTTTGAGTTAATGCATTGCATGCATTCATTGAGTGGTCGGCTACTATTGATACATCATTATAGTAGGGACCTAGAGACGGGTGAGAGGAGATACCCGGGCATGCTTGCAGTGTGAGAGTGTGGCGCCTGCTTCAGCAGGTAGGAAGCCAAGTGGCACTAGCAAATGGCTAGTTGTGATTCGTGGGCGGCGAGAGATAAGACTCGTGGTAGAGACGAAGTGCGACTCTCGAGGCAACGAGTAGTAGATTGCGAGAGTTAAGCCGTGATACTTGAGGATACCCGAGTAATCCGAATGTTTCGGATGTAGTACCGATAGACCGACGGTGGAAGTAGAACCGCTATTGAGAGCATGATCGACTAGTTGCCGAGTACGCGCGTGTGAGGCCAAGTGATACCTCGAATTGAGGTGGGCGAGTGGTGCTCGTGTAGTTGGAGTGCATAGGCCGAGCGGCCAGATGCTTGGCATAGTTAGAACCACTATTGAGGAAATAGTTGGTTAGCGCCGAATTTGGCCTGTGGGCCTAGCGATACCTCCCTGTGGGGTTAGAAAAGTTGCTTAGTAGGCGGTGCGTGGGGCGCAGTCCTGCCCCAAAGCTGAGACCTAGCGTAGAACGCTACAGAGGCGTGGAGCGCCCGAGTACAGGTACTCGTAGAGTGCGGTTCCGATTCAGCCGAGAGAGTGGATTGGCAGTAGCACTTCAGCATTGCTAAGTGTGAAGCGGGCCATGGATCACTCGTAGGGCTGGTGGCTTGCACTATGTGCCTAGGAGTCGACAGGTTATGTAGCTCTATAGAGCGTGTCGTGTAGGACGACGTTAGCGGGTAGTGCTTGGGACGACCCGTGCCTGGACCATTTGAGGAGCGAGCCCGGGCCCATCGGGGCAGGCGCAATGGCCGCTAGTGGCGCCGGCCCGCACTGTTGGTGGGGCGAGAGTTTTGGTTAGGACGGTAGTCCGAGCTTGGACCCGAGAACGTGAAAATGCCACGTGTTGGATCTTAAGATCGATAATGCGCCGAAAGTGCTGATTGGGTCTACGCCATTAACGAGAGAACGCTAAGCGTAGTTGAGACACGTCTAAGCGATAGGCTGACGTAGGGTTGGTGACCATTGGTCCACCGTAGAGACCGAGGTAAGCGGTGAGTTGATAACTCTAACGAAGAGTTGACCAGGATTCGCGAGCGAAGTGTTCGTGTAAGTGATCGCAGCTAAGGAGCCGAATAAGTCGTGGCAATTGAAATTGAAGCAAGTGGTCTCTAGGAGACACTTCGATAGAAGAAGCCACATGACAATTGAGGATAATGCTCTTTTACGGAATGGGGGCGAGATGCGCCAAAGTGTGCCATCTCACGATAGAGCAAGATTCGATTTATATTGAGGCACTCACCATTAGGCGATGCTCCTAAGATGTTGCTTTAGGCAATGTGGGTGATTGGATCCGAGTGCGCTCAGAGACGAGACGAGTGAACGCAAGGTGAAGTTCCTTGTGAACTGGTTGCAAGTGATGTTGGAGCGTGAGAGGTCGTTGAATGTCGACTTGCGCTTCCACTAATGTTTATCGGAGTTGTAATGCACTTTTGAAGTTGTGCTTAGCAAATGTGAGTGAAACTAGTCTCACATTCTTCGTTATGGGCCTGTGAATGATTCTAATTAGTGAAAGGCCGCTCCGAAGACAAAAAGTGCATTGGAATCTCCAAAATTACTCGATAAATTAAATTGGATTGTGAGTTGATGGAAATGAGTAAGTTTCGCGGACGAAACTCTTTTAAGGAGGGGAGAATGTGACATATCGAACTTCTAAAGTCTTGAAGTTACGAGGTATGTTGGCTTAGAAGGCCATAAGAGTGGTTCCGGTGAAGTCTGGAAGCTTTCGGGTGTTTTCGGTGCACTAGGTGCGAAAACGGAGCCCGAAAGGCTACTTTGGGCCGTGAGCCAAATCCGGCGCTTGCGCGGATGAGATAATGATGTGGACATGATTTAAATCATGTGTGGAGAGGCTCGGTTCGATTTGAAAAGAATCGGAGGTCAAACGAGCCAAAAGTGAGTTGGAACGGAGAAGAAACGGAAAAAGCTGAAAATTTGGCTAAGTCCTTGGACTAGGCTGATGGTCCCTGGGGGGACCGGTCCCTGAAAAGGGAGACCGGTCCCGGAAGGCTGTCCTGCGAGAGCGGGGCTCTGGGGACCGGTCTCTTAAGGGGAGACCGGTCTCATGCGCAGAGTGGAGCAAGGCTCTCGGGGACCGGTCTGGGTTAGGGAGACCTGGCCCCCGAGCTCGAAAATGCCCGGTTAATGTTTCAAATATTGCAAAGTTGAGGGGTTTGTTTGCAATTATGCAGGGGGTTAAGTGAATAGAGGGTAATAAAACCCTTTCTCTCCCTCTCACTCCCTCAGAACCCTCTCTCCCTCTCTTCTCTGTCGACCGAAACAAGGGAAGAAAGAAAGAAACAGAGAAGGAAAGGAAGAGAGAAGAAGAAGATGAGGAAGATGATGGAGATCAAGGTGGAGACCTCGGCTATCCTCTCCTCTTCCTCGAGCTCGAAGCAAGCTTGTAGAGGTAAGCTTCTAAGCTCCCTCTCATGGTGGATTTTCGTAGCGGGCTTTTTAAACCCTAGAAATGGTGGGATTCGAACCCCTTGAGGCTCAATAGAAGATCAAGGCGTAAATCCTGTGCTTTTCGTTAGGTTTTGCATAGATGCAAACCTAGGGTTCGATTTGGGGGTTTTTAGAAATAGATGAGATTGATCTCATTTGACCCCATAGAAACCTAATTGGGGGTGCAACGAACGCGTTGGCGCGCTCGGTTCGGTGATCCGACGAGCGATTGCAAAGATATTAATATTTTAATATATTCATACCAGATGTCCGCAAAGACGCAAAGATAGGAGCCCTAAATTCACGAAACGGGCTGGGGCAACTTGAAGACGTGGGGCAACGGCACGAAGTCTCGGATCGAGATTCGGAGATCGTTCGGTTGGTCGCGCACGAGTCGAGCCGAATCGGGTCACGGGTGCGCGGCGGCCGATTGCAAGTGTCGACGAGCAATCGGAGAGCAAACAAAGCAGTGGGTGCGTTACCGAAGCGACTAGGTCGCCTATATGTCTGAGAGTTACTTAACTCCTGTTGATGCATGTTCAATAACGCATAAGAAGAAATGCATGCTAGTGATATATATAATAAACGCCAAGTAAATGCATGAGAATGAATGAGTGAAATGCATGATAGGGTTGGCATGGCAGATGACTTTCCTTGTATGCTTTCTTATCGTGCGGAGCTATGGGCGTCGCATTAGGACATAGGGTGTCTGCTTGCACACTTCCCTAATCGTGCGGCACCATAGGCTTGCATTTGGACATAGGAAGCATCAGGATGAATATTGCGACACTGAACCCTAGAGATGACTTAATTATGTATGAGTACCAAGTAGATAACTTGATGAATGATATGTGCAATGACATAGTGTAAAGAATGTTGCAAGAACATAAGCCTAGCATAAAAGAAACATGCATATGAGTAGATTGATAGACATAAGGGAGCCAAGTAAAGAATGCCAAGTAAAGAATGTGAGTCATGGACTAAATACACATGTAGATCGAGTGGCATCTAATCTAGTGTTAAAGAACATAGGTTATAGTAAACCTAGAGTCAATGGACCTAGGAGTGTGGCAACCTAACCTAGTGTGACGAACATAGGTTGAGAACTGAACCTAGAGTTAAGACAACCTAGGTTATGTGACAATGAGTGAACCCTAGAGTCAAGTGGACCTAGGATGTAAAGAACAATGGACCTATTGGGTCGACTCTTGAGGGTTAAGGCCAACCCTCAAGCAACGTGGAATGGATTCCGGAATCCCAGTAATTGTGAGCTCGATAGTTCTGGTTCCGCGGGTGTATGCGGCATGTTCCTCTCCCACCGGAAGAACTTCGAGAATTGTGATTAAGCAAGAACAAGTGAGCGCTAGGGTGTATGCGGCATGTTCCTCTCCCTATCAGGGAATCTTGGCTATGGGTGTATGCGGCATGTTCCTCTCTCACTGGCGGATCCCTGACCCCGGTGCACGGATCTTCGGGCGGGCCGTTGGGCGATGTGGTTCTTGGCTTGCAGTGCCGAGGTGTATGTGACAGGGTCCTTCACCTCGAGCCAGGCAAAGTGCGGATTATCCGCTATTGATTGACTCGTGGCCGAGTCGGGTGGCTAGCTGGAATCAGATAGAGAGAACCTTGAGAGCTAGTGATATGTATGGTGAACCTAAGGTAATAGACACCTTAGAAGCAAGTTGGACTTGAGATGGAAACCTAGGGTTATAAAAACCTTGGAAGTTAATGACATGAGCTAAGGTAAGTAGAAATCTTAGAGTTACAACGGGTATGAGTTATGAATAGCTAAGTAAGAATGAAATAGCTAAAGTACAGAATAGCAAAAAGGTAAAGAAAAGCTAAGAGCTAAAGTAATAATTTGCATGTTGCATTTGTGAGGCATGTTTTTATGTTAGTTGCAAGTTATATACCTATATATGTTTTTGGGCTAACATATTTGCAGTTCTTCTTTGGACTTATTGGTCGAAATTTGTTCTCTTGGGTGGCCAGTACCCACGAGAACTATGGACAATAGTTCTCACCCCCGTGTTGTGGTTTTGGGGGTACAGGTATACACGTGAGCGGCGCAGCAGCAGCGCGAGGCAAGGGCGTAGATCTGTAGATAGCGCCCTACCAGGAGACCAGAGGTAGCAGTACCCTGAGGCCGTCTTAATAGCGGGGACTAGAGGGTAGTGAGCAAAAATGTAACTAACTTGTGAAATGATGTAATCATAAGTAGATTGTATTTGGAAGTCTAATGTAAATTAATCGGTGATGTAAAATGAATGTGGAATGAATGTAATAACATAGGATGTGTTTATGTTGTTTGATACCTAGCTTCCTTATGCAATCGTTGTATGTCGAATACTGTTCCTAGTTGGAACCTTCTTGTAATTGTATCGATTGCGACGCCTTGGACGTACAGGGGAGACTCTGTCCGTTCGGCGGTCTGCCGGCGCGCCGAATCCGACCGAATTGGCGGGCTCGGGGCGTGACAATAATTGTCCCAGAAGTGTAACACTTTAGTAGAAGAACAAATTTTTTTTAAAAAAAAAAAACCCACTTCGATCACGGACCATCTCAATCTAAGTAAATGCCAGATCAAATTGCACTAACACTGCCAGATCAAAGCCAAAAGCAAATTGACATGCATGCAATGTTAGATTTCCGTCTCTCAGAGCTAAGCAAACTGATGCTGGGAGTAAGATCGAAGCATTTTCGAAAATTCGAGCTCGCTAATGCAACGAATCAAAAGCTTCGTAACCAAAGTGAAACACTAACAATAGTATATGGACTAGTATGTAATCTAACCTAGATTCAACTTTCAACATCTTGCAACTAGTGATGATCCAAACAAACAAACCCAATGCACAAATTGCGACGAGGAGAGAGACGAACCCGAGGATGTCGAATCGCTCGCGCGCGAACTTGAGGTACGCGTTCTTCGCCCGATTCATCTCTGCCGAAGCCTCCGCAGCGACGGCGGCGGCGGCGGGGCCGGGCCCGTCGTTGAAGTAGCCCTTGCTCCGCAGCTTCTCGAGGAACCGCTCCCACTCCGGCCACAGGTGCTCCGCCGCCGCCGCTGGCCATCGGCGGCGGCAGCGGTGGCGGTAGCAGAGGTGAGAAGAGGAGGATGGAGATGGAGGAGGAGGGAGAGATAGAGTTGCGGCGAGTACGGAGGAGAGAGGAGATGAGGGGGCGGAGCTTGGGAGAAGCTATAGGAGGAGGAGGAGGAAGAAAATGGCGGTTAGGGTTTTTGAGGGAGAGAAGGGGTACCAGCTCGAGCTCGAGCTCGAGCTCGTGCTCGTGGTGAAAAAAAGGCAGAGAGAGAGAGAGAGAGGGAGAGAGAGAGGTGAACAAGAGCCCTAATGTTGTGTAAACACAATAGTGTTGAAACCTATTGTTAGCCCACTTAATTGTTGGCCCAATTAATTGAATAAGCGAATAAAATAGGGCCCAAAATTTTCATCACTATGCCAGCGGTTTACTAAATGTTACAGAAAAAATAAAAAGCGCTGGTATAATATAATTTTAGCAGCAGTTAGCATAACCGCTGGCTAAAAAAGTGCGGGAACAAACCATATTTGTTGTAGTGTCTCCTAAGTGGTTAAATATCTTCGTTTCATCATATCGCATGCATCTTCATGCTAGATAGGATTTATATAAATTTTAGAATACTTAAAATGCATGTGTTATGTATCTTGAAAATCTATCTCTATATAGTAGAGTATTATGTGTATTGTGCATGCATGTGAAAAGTATTCTATATTCTAAGTTGGAAAATATATTGCATGTGGGAAAATGATTAGAAATATGTATTCATGAACCTCAAACTCATGTTTGAACATAGTGAACTAGAGTGTCATAAAAGGGCACTTGACTTAGTAAATTGTTAAACTGCAACATAGAGACATAGTGATAGGCCATTGGGACATCGACTATATATTTCATGTTTTAGATATGATGACATTGTGGTAGGTCATTGACATAGTTGCTATATAATCCATGTTTTAGATATGATGACTTGGGACTTGAGACAGATTTGCTTACTTGCTTGCCATTGTGCTCATTCGCAGATACTTGTGAGGGTCGCTCCCCACAAGCCGGCACTCCAGAGGTAGCCATCGCGATACATACTCGCCGTGCGGGATTGGACGCCGAAATGGATTGCCGTCGGTAAGGCTCATTCCTAAGGTGGGAATGTTGACTACCACGGGGCCATTTAATACCCCTTGGATCAAACACTATTCCACCTACCACCACCTACCACCACCTACCTGCCATTGTGCTCATTCGCAGATACTTGTGAGGATCGCTCCCCACAAGCCGGCACTCCAGAGATAGCCATCGCGATACATACTCGCCGTGCGGGATTGGACGCCGAAGTGGATTGCCGTGGGCAAGGCTCATTCCTAAAGTGGGAATGTTGACTACCACGGGGTCATTTAATATCCATTGGATCAAATACTATTCCACCTACCACCACCTACCTCTACCATCTCAACCCTAGATTTCTCCATCCAATGGTTAAAAACTATATATATAGAGAGAGAGAGAGAGAGAGAGAGAGAGAGAGAGAGTTGAGTTAGGATACTTTTACAAGTATCACCCCCATGGTGCTATTAGGTTTTTAGCCATTGGATCTATTTCTTGACTACTAATAGTCCTTGGATCAAACACTATTCTACCTACCACCATCTACCGCCATCATCTCAACCTCACATCCCTCTATCCAAGGGCTAAAAACACTAAAGCACCACCTAGATGATACTTGTAAAAGTATTCTAGCTCTACTATATATATATATATATATATATATATATGTAAATCAATCAAACCCCTTTTACTAGAAAACTGTGAATCAGAATTTGAATCCGTTAGTACCATTGGGTTCAGAATATGTGAACCAATCAAAACGAGCTATTGGATCGCTATGAACGGAGTCCGATACGCACCGGAAGCCAACTCTACTTTGTGGCTTTTCCGAAAAATCAGGTTACTATTCACTCTAAGTGAAAACTAATGATCGCGTAATTTCTCCGTTCTAACTTGTTCTCCTGAAACTTGACGAGTGCTTATATAATTAAATTACACACAGAAATATCGTCAACAGAGAGTTTAGGTGTACTACCAAAATCTCAGTCCTTACACCGCTGCCCGAGGATGGGGTCCGCTGACATCGAACTCGTTGCCCAGGAGAGGGCGCCAGAAGAAAAAGGCGGCGAAAGAAAAAGAAGAAGAAGAGAAAGAGAATGAGAAAAACAAAGAGAAAAGGAATAAGAAGAAGAAGAAAAAGAAGAAGAAGAGAAAAAGAAAAGGAAAAGTAATGGTGCAAAATTCTCCTAAAATAGTACAAATTTGGTATAAAATATGTAAAATCTATTTCAAAAGAGTGTAATTTTTATATCAAATAGTGCAATTTTTATTAAAACAGTGTAATTTTTTTTAAAATAGTGTAATCTTATTTTAAGAGTGTAATTTCATCATCTTTTTTCTTCTTCTATATTTTTTTATTTTTTCTATAGGAAAAAATATTTTTTATTTTTATTTTTTATTATTCTTATTTTTTTCTTCTTTTCTTCTTTTTGTCACTATCTCTCCCTTACTCTCTATCGCAACCATTGCAACGTCGTCGAAGGTGATCTCATCGCCTTTAACAACATCTCGGAGTTCCGACTCGCGGTGGAGGAGAAGAGCCTGCGCCTCGACGTCCCCGTACCCTAGTGGAGAAGGAAAGTTGCGGCAAAGCCCTCCACCTTCGCCTACTTATTCGAAGAGAGAACAAAAAGAACGAGAGAAAAGAAAGATGAGAGAGAACAAATAATAAGGGTATTTTGATCAGTTTGCTAAAAATCCGACCTGAATTTACAAAAGTAAAAAAAGTGGCCCAATTTTGCAAAAGCACAAAATTAGTTGATTTTTTATGCAAATTGGCCTTTACATTTTGAAATTTTAGAATTTAATATAAAATTTACATTTTGAAATTTTAGAACATAAAATTTAACTAAAAATTAAAAAATTAAAAATTACATGTTTTAATTTTTCAAATTACAAATTTTAATTTTTAAAATTCAAATTTTGAATTTTAAATTTTAAATTTTAAAATTTTTAGTTTTAAAATTTAAATTTTACTTTTTAAATTTTAAATATTAAAATTTTAAAATTGAAATTTTGAAATTTTAAATTTTATATTTTATATTTCAAATTTAAAATTTCACATTTGAAATTTAAAATTTTAAAGTTTTAAATTTCAAATTTAAAATTTTAAAGTTTTAAATTTCAAATTTTAAATTTGAATTTTAAATTTATATTTGGAAATTTATATTTATCTTTAAAAATTCAAATTGCAAATTTTTAATTTTTAAATTTATGTTTTAAATTAAATTATCAAATTATAAATTTTGTACAAATTTTAAATTTAGTTACAAATTTTAAATTATTTTAAAATAAAGTATAATAAAAATATTATTATGTGGAAATATCAAGATTTTAAAATATTATAAGTTCTATCTAACGACATTAGATAAAATGAAATTGTGTAAAAAGTATATAGGGATATACTTTTGCTTTCTCCAATAGTACCGCAAAAAATATATGTAACAGATTAATTGCAATATGCGTAACGCATTGTACGAAATAAATTGATTATTTTCCATGTCCTTTTTCACTGTACGTAACGCAATCTCCCCGCAACAGCAGAATATATATCGTAATCGACTAATCACATTATGCAGAATGTAATATTATGTAAGAAAATAAACAAGTTATTTTCAACGTATGTGACACCCCAATAGTCCCACATCGGATGAAAAAAAAATTGTCATTGGGTTTATAATAGACTTAAACACTAGTAATAACAAGCATTTTTCATTTATGGTTAGGCCCAACGAGTTATTATCAGTGGTCTTTACATTTGGTATCAGAGCCGGTTCACTAGCTGGACATGTGTGGCGAGTCTCGATTGAGCCAGGGTCTGGATGACGGGCTAGCGAGACGAGTCTCACATAGCCTGGTGATCTTGGGCTGTGTATGTTGATTGGAATTAATATCTGTACACTTTGTTGTGGTTGTATGATTGTAAAAGACTCAGTGTACTTTCTCAACGTACTTTCTCACTGCACGGAAAATCTTTTAACCAAAATAACTTTTTCAAACTAAAATTAATTGTGTAAAAATCATTTTTTCAGAATTTAGACCAAATGGGCATAAAAAAACACTTCGCAGATTCTAAGAAAGATAGATTGCATTCGTTCCGACGAACGAGAGTACATATATTTTGGGCAGAAGATAGTTTGTGTGGTTCATCGAAAAGGGAATAAATTGCAAAATTTTAAAAAATAAATTAGACCTACAGAACCGTCAAATTGGTAAACTTTAAATGCAAATTAACCTAAATATTGTACACAAATCTCTATACATTTTTTATCCATAAAACTATATTTAGATATTTTAAATTTAGGCTAAATTACACTTTTGGTACTTAAACGATGACACACCTGATAAATAGCTCATCAAATTTGAATTCATAGCAATTTCCAACTCAAATTCACTAAATTGTTACAATCAAGTTCGACAATCCAATTTAATTAACTAAATGCTGGCGTATCGTTAATGTAGAAGTTATATAGCAGTTTTATTATATTGATGACACAGTAATAGTAATTTTATCTTACATAAGTAAAATGTCAATATTTAACCAATACAATTAGGTTGTAAGATTTTATTATAATAGTTTAGAAAGCAGGAGCTAATAATTATTAAAAATTTAAATTTAAGGACCAAAGTGTCAAGCGTGCTATTTATAAACTTATTATTTGGCAACCTTTTGCATGCTTCCCATGATTTTGGGGAGCCTGCGGGCCCACTTCTTTTTTTTTTTCTCTCTCTCTCCCTCTTTGATATATGAGTAGGGCTACTATACTTAGGGCTGGCAAATGAGCGAGCCGGCTCATGTTCGACTCGCGTTCGGCTCGATATTTGGCTCGCTCGAGCTCGGCTCGAATTAATTCCAAGCTGAGCTTGAGCCTAAATCTCGGCTCGAAATTAATTTCAAGCCGAGCTTGAGTATTACTAGGCTCGTTCGAATTAGGCTCGAAAAGCTCGAAAGCTCGAATATATATATATATATATATATATCATTAATAGTACCAACCACTTGCTGTTAGATTTTCAGTCATTGGATGATGAGATGTGTAGTTAGGATGATAGTGATTCTCTAGAATTGAATGGGAGATTAGTTGAATAGTATAATCTAATGGGTGAAAATGGTCGAGGGTTAGATCTAATAAGACAAAATTCGATAACACTAAGTATTTTGTACTATCGATAATATAGTAGGCAGACTCTCTCTCTATATATATATATTCCGGCTACTATACTATCTATACTATTGATAGTACTGAGCATTTTGTGCAATCGAGTTTTCTATCGTTAGATTTATCTATATATATAGAGTTCATTACATCGATAGTACCAAGTATTTGGTATTCTCGAGTTTCTTCCGTTAGATCTACCCCTTTGGCCAATTTCATCTGTTAGATCACACTATTCAACTAGCCACCTACTGAACCCTAGGGGCTACTATCATCCTGACCGCCCATCCCTTCATACAAGGGCCGAAAACCTAATAGCAAGCCATTTGCACTATTAATATAATATAGTAGTTTAAATATATGTATAATATTATAATATAGTATAGGGCTACTATACTCTTATAAATATAGATCTCTTCATACTTATAAATTTTCAGTCGTTGGATGTGCGATTAGGATGATAGTGGTCCCCTAGGATTGAAATAGTTAAAAAAATAAATCCAACGATCGAAAACTATTGAGTATAAATGGATCTATACTTAAAACAATATAGCAGCCGAACTCTCTCTCTATATAATTATATGTAATATATACTTTAATTATATAAAATAATATATATTAGGTATTTTAATTATATCTATATAGAATTTAGATTATTGGGCTCACAAAATTAAATCAAGAAATTCTACTCTAATCTCTCTCTCTCTCTCTCTCTCTTTTTCACTTGCTCTAATTATTTTTCCTAATTTCTATAATATTATAATATCTTATTTTAAGCATTCATTTTATATGTTGAACTATTAGATATTTTTTGTATCAAATTTGAGATAATGTTTTATAAAAATTAAATTATAGAATATTACACGATGTTAAAAATTTTAAGCGGCTCGTTTAGGGCTCGAGCTCGCTCGAGCTCGGCTCGAATTAATTTCAAGCCGAGCTTGAGCCTAAATTTAGGCTCGAAATTAATTTCAAGCCAAGCTTGAGCTGAGGTAAGCTCGCTCGAGCTCGGCTCGTTTCCACCCCTAACTATATTCTTATGAGTAGTAGACCCTTACTACTCATAAGTTGTTTTTGATGATGGGGCTTCCGAATTGGCGATCCACACCGTTAAATATGATCTAGAGTATTTGAAACTTGTAGAAAATAAATTTCGTAATTTTTCGAAATCATTATAAAGTCCATCAAGCGGGTATAAAATGAACGGTCAAAATCGAACGACATCCTAAAAATGGATGATCGAATCTTTCAATTTAAGATCGGAGTTATTGATCTTTATTTAGGTAGTGAATAGAATTTTCTATCAAAAATTCAACCTATTTCGATTCTTTTACACCGTTAAACTAGCAAATATTTCATACCGGTCGTTAAAAATTGTCAAATTTGTGACCTCTTGATCGTAAGATAAATGATATCGAAAAATTATAAAATTTTATTTCTAGAAGTTTTAAATGCTCTAGATAACGTTTAACGGTGTGGATCGTCGATTCGGAAGCTCTATCATCGAAAACAACTTATGAGTACGAGTGCGATCGTACTCATAATAAGATATAATGGGACTCTATATATATATACAAAAAATAAATTAAAATTAAAATTAAAATTTATTAATAATGATTTTTGAATGTGTTTCTTAACTTTATATATTTAGTTAGTATATTTTATGTAATTAAATATATTTTAAAAAAAACTTAATTGTAGTGTTATCTATATCTATCTTTGAAAAGAGAATCCGAAAAATGTACGGCAGGCACCTCCGCGATCGGCGCGGGCGCTGGCGGGGGCGGACGGCGCGGGCCGGCGCGGGCGCGGGCGGGCGAGCGAGCGGGCGCGGGCCGGCGCGGGCGAGGCCTGGCGACGGGCGCGTCTGAGCGCGGGCTGGCGCGGAGGCGGGCGCGGGGGCGGGCGATCGTCAGGAGCGGGGGGCTCGCGCGGGCGAACGGGCGCCGGCGCACCGGCGCGAGCCGGCTCGATTTTTTTTCCCATCTTTCCTGTGGGACCCACTCCTTCCTCTCTCTCTCTTTTTCTCCTGTGGAACCACTCCTCCCTCTCTCTCTCTCTCTCTCTCTCTCTCTCTCTCTCTCTCTCTCTCTCGGGTTTTTTCCCCCACTTTTCTAACCTTTCTCTCTCTCTCTCTCTCTCTCTCTCTCTCTCTCTCTTTGCCCTGACCTCCCTCTCACTCTCTCTCTCTCTCTCTTTATATATATATATATATATATATATATATATATATATATATATATATATAATTTTATTTATAAATATATATATATTTATTATAAATATTTATTTATATATTTTATATTTAATAAAAATAAATAATAAATTATATAATAATTTAGAAATAAACAAAGCGGCTGTGCTACCTATCTCTAAAACAAAAAAAAAAAAAAAGAGTCTAATATTTTAAATTAATTTAAATTAAAATTATAAATTTATATAAATAAGGTAAAGATTTATAAAACTTGAACTATATACTATTTTGAATTTGGAAAACTCTACTGTACAATCTGATCAGGGTTGTACATCCTACAACTCGGATAGGATGTACAACCCTGGATCTAATAATGAGAGTTATTGTCTTATTAGACAATAAACAAACAATGTTAACCTCGCACTTCATTTGTTTCCCTCACCCTTTCCCTCTTCTTTGACTGTAGGTTTAGCAAAAAAATTAAATAGGGTGACAATATCAACTACTGATATCAGCCCTTGGATCATGAAGCTGTAGGATGTACAACTTTAGTGAAGTTGTACAGGTATTAGGGATGTCAATGGGTATGGATATCCGAAAAATTACCCGAACCCGAACCCGAACGGGCGGGTATACCCGAGCTAAATGGATATGGATTTGGATATGGGTATAAAAATAAAAACCCGACGGATATGGGTACGGATATGGATTTTGTGTATGACCCGAACCCGAACCCGAACCCGAACTCCGAAAAAATTATATATATATTATTTATTTATTTATGTAAGATATAAAATATATAAAATATTATAGTAAATTATTTCATTATGTTTATTTATATAACATGAATGTATTTTGTTTGTATTTTATTGTGTTTTGAAATTTTGATTTTACTATAATATATTTTTAAATATGGTAAAAAAATTCATTATTTTGGGTTTGGGTTTCGGGTTCGGGTTTTCGGGTT
This sequence comes from Aechmea fasciata, assembly GCA_025177825.1. Classification (NCBI taxonomy): domain Eukaryota; kingdom Viridiplantae; phylum Streptophyta; class Magnoliopsida; order Poales; family Bromeliaceae; genus Aechmea; species Aechmea fasciata. Next base: position 435,986 of record CM045944.1, on the reverse strand, counting down.
CGTGTTCGGTTTCGGGTTTTTGGTCGGGTCCGGATATGGGTATGGATTTTTAAAACCCGTCGGGTTCGGGTTCGGGTTCGGGTATTAATTTCGGGTTCGGGTTCGGGTTCGGGTTTTTGAAAACCCGACCCAAACCCGACCCGTTGACATCCCTAACAGGTATAGCACTACTCTTTAAAATTTAAACGTTTGTTTTCCTAATGTGGCATTTAACATTAACTCTTTGCTCTCCTAATCTGGCATTTACTATTCGATTACAACCATTATGGAATGGTATCTAATATTAATTTGAATTCAATTTTTAATTGAAATTTCGATTAAATTTACATTTTTATTTCAAACTTTTAATTTTGTACATTTTGTCTAAAGTAATCATATTTAAAAATATTAATGTATAATAAAAATAAAATAATATTAATAGTTATAATAATTTATCATTGTATTTTCTTCCGCCGCATCGCGGGTCCGTACCTAGTAAACTTATTATTTGGCAACCTTTGGCATGCTTCCCCTGATTTGGGAGAGCCTGCGGGGCCCACTTCTTTTTTTCTCTCTCTTTCCCTCTTTGATATATATATATATATATATATATATATATATATATATATATATATATATATATATATATATATATATATATATATATATATATATAGAGCCTGACCGCTATTATTAAGTAGAAAATCTCACTGTCTACACGCTTTTTTAACCCTTGGATCGCTCTCTTATCATTATTTCTAACCATCGGATTAAATACTATAACCCATCGGGACCACTCAACCCTAGGGACCACTTAACACTAACTACCTAATATCATCTCGACCCTACAAATTTTCATCCTATGCTAAAAACTGATAAGAAAAGGGCGTTTTATATATATATATATAACTTAATTGTAGTGTTATAAACTTATTATTTGGCAACCTTTGGCATGCTTCCCCTGATTTGGGAGAGCCTGGGGCCCACTTCTTTTTTTTCTCTCTCTCTTTCCCTCTTTGATATATATATATATATATATATATATATATATATATATATATATATATATATATATATATATATATATATATATATATATATATATTCCGTCTACTATCCTATTAATATGATAAAAGACTTGTTTCTATCGCTTTTTAACCTTTCGATCAACTCTTTTCATCATTTCTAACCATCGGATTAAATATTATAACCCAAAGGGGACCACTCAACCCTATGTGACCATTCAACTCTAACCGACTAATATCATCATAACCCTATAATTTCTCATCCAAGGGTTAAAAACTTGACAGACAGTGATCCTATCCGATATTAATAGGATTTAGTAGCCATATATATATATATATATATATATATATATATAGAGAGAGAGAGAGAGAGAGAGAGAGAGAGAGAGAGATTTGTGCTGGTATGCTTTTATAAGCACGGAGGCTTCTGTGCTTCCACTTTGTTTTCGATGTTCGGACTTTCGAAACGACGATCGGTCCGTTAGAGTTGATCTAGAGTATTTGAAGTATCTAGAAAATAAATTTTGTGATTTTTCGATAGATTTGCCTAGTGATCGAAGAGGCTCAAAATCACTAATTTTAACTACTGGTGAGCGGTTTGCAAGTTTAATCTGTAGAAATATCCAAATCACATGAAATTTTGATAGAAAATTCTTTATACCATATAAAACAAGATCAATAACTTTGATCTAAAATTTTACCGTCATATCATCATATTTTGTAAGATTTTTATTTTCAAGTTGATTTTGAGCCACTTCGATCACTAGGCAAATGATATCAAAAAATCGCGAAATTTATTTTCTAGATACTTCAAATACTCTAGATCAAGTCTAATCTGAGCCGATCGTCGATTCGAAATTCCGAACATCGAAAACAAAGTGGAAGCACGGGCCTCCGTACTTCCATAAGCACTGTAGCACTCTATATATATATATATATATATAGAGAGTAGGCTACTATACTATTATGAGTAAGAGAGCCCTACTACTCATAAGTTGTTTTCGATGATAGAGCTTAATCGACGATCCACTCGTTAAATATGATCTAGAGTATTTAAAACTTCTAGAAAATAAATTTCGTAATTTTTCAAATCATTTACCTTACGATCAAAAGCTCACAAAATTGACAATTTTTAACCCGATATGGGATACTTGGTAGTTTAACGGTGTAAAAGAATTGAAATAGGTTGAATTTTTTATAGAAAATTCTATTCACTACCTAGATAAAGATCAATAACTCCGATCTTAAATTGAAGGATCCGATCATCTATTTTTAGGACATCGTTCGATTTCTAGTTCATTTTATGCCCATTTGATGGACTTTATTATGATTTCAAAAAATTACGAAATTTATTTTCTAGAAGTTTTAAATACTCTAGATCATATTTAATCTGAGTGGATCGTCGATTCTAAGCTCTATCATCGAAAACAACTTATGAGTAGTAGGGCTCTACTACTCATAATAGATAGTAGCTACTCTATATATATATATATATATATATATAGAGGCCACAAATACTATACTATTATGATATATATATATATATAGGCCACACTACTATACTATTATGAGTATTGGAGACCTACTACTTATAAGTTGTTTTCGATGATAGAGCTTCCGAATCGACGATCCACTCCGTTAAATATGATCTAGAGTATTTGAAACTTCTAGAAAATAAATTTCGTAAATTTTCGAAATCAAAATAAAGTCCATCAAGCGGGCATAAAATGAACGGTCAAAATCGAACGACGTCCTAAAACGGATGATCGGATCCTTCAATTCAAGATCGGAGTTATTGATCTTTATCTATGTAGTGAATAGAATTTTCTATCAAAAATTCAACAAATTTTGATTATTTTATACCGTTAAACTAGCAATAATCCCATATTGGCCGTTAAAAATTGTCAAATTTGTGATCTCGTGATCGTAAGGTAAATGATGTCAAAAAATTATAAAATTTTATTTCTAGAAGTTTTAAATGTAAATAACGTTTAATCGTGTGGATCGTGCCGATTCGAAAGCTCTATCATCGAACAACTTATGAGTACGAGGCGATCGTACTCATAATAGATAGTAGCTGACTCATATATATATAGGGTAAATTGCAATCGTTGCCCCGTGAACTTTTGGTGGAGTTTCACTTTACCCCCAAACTCTTAAAACGCCATTTACCTCCCTATACTTTAATAATGCATCTTGTTGCCCCTTCCGTCAGTTAAAGTTAACGTAGCTGAACGGGAGTTGACGGAAGGTTTAGGTTTTGGCGGTTTTTGGGATGCAAAAACTATGAAAAGAAGAGTTGGAGGGTATAGAAATGGAGAAAAAAGAGTTTTTAAAGAATAAAAGTGAGTTGGTTGGAACAAGGGATAGTATAGGCGGTATATTTCCCGCCAAACCTAACCCTTCCGTTAACTCCCGTTCAGCTCCGTTAACTTTAACTGGGGGTAACAAGATGCAATATTAAAGTATATGGGGGTAAATGACCGTTTTAAGAGTTTAGGGGGTAAAGTGAAATTCGCCAAAGTTCGAGACAACGGTGCAATTTACCCTATATATATATATATATATATATATATATATATATATATATATATATATATATATATATATATATATATATATATATATATATATATAATTAGGGAATACTATTAGTAGTAAACGCCTTTTTTACTACCAAGTTTTTAACCCTCGGATGAAAATTTGTAGGTCGAGAATGATATTAGGTAGTTAGCGTTGAGTGGTCCCCCTCGGGTTGAGTGGTCCCCAATGGTTTATAGTATTTAATCCAATGGTTAAAAATAATGATAATACTTTTACATGTATCACTTTGGTGGTGCTTTAGTGTTTTTAGCCTTGGATGGAGAGATGTGAGGTTAAGATGATGGTGGTAGGTGGTGGTAGTTAGAATAGTGTTTGATCTAAGGACTATTAGTAATCAAAAAGTAGATCCAATGGCTAAAAACCTAATAGCACCATGGGGGGGTGACTTGTAAAAGTATCCTAGCTCAACACACACACTCTCTCTCTCTCTCTCTCTCTCTCTCTCTCTCTCTATATATATATATATATATATATATATATATATATATATATATATATATATATATTAAAATTAAAATTTATTATTAATGATTTTTGAATGTGTTTCTTAACTTTATATATTTAGTTAGTATATTTTATGTAATTAAATATATTTTAAAAAAAACTTAATTGTAGTGTTTTTTTATAAAAATAAATTATTTATATCTAAATAATTATAAAATTAAAATTATTATTTAATACATACAATCTAAAATATTTAAAAATTAAGCATAAATAATTATATATTTTAAAGTTTTATTATAATTAAAACACAAACTTATGAATTTACAATCCGAACCCGAAGTGTTAAGATCAGCATTATTGTTTGTAATCAAAATTTGCATATACGATACAATTGATCGCACGTGAAAATATTTCTAAACCTTCTCTATTTAATTAACTAAAATATATTATTATTTACTTTATAAAATATATATTTAATTATTTATGGCCAATTTGGATAAAAAATCTACTTATTTTGGGCTTTTGCAAAGCGGCCACCTTTTTCGTTTTTACGTATTCGGTCGCTTTTAGCAAACCGACCAAAATACCCTTATACATTTTTCTCTCTTTTTTTTTTTTTTTTTTTTCTCTCGTTCTTTTTTTTTCTTTCTCTAGCGACGGAGATAAGCGAAAGTAGAGGTGGAGGCCTCTCCTTCTACGCGGCGCACACCCTCCTTATCGCCTCCTCCGACGAACCCACATCTTCCTTCCGCCGCCTCTCCTTCTCCCACGACGACACCCCCCTTTGCTGGCCGTCGCCGCCTCTCCTTCTCCCACGACGACACTCCCATAATTTCGATCGCCGCTTTTCCGGCCCCGGCGCCCTGCACCCCCCGCCCCTCCGCCTCCGCCTCTCCTCCGCGCTCCGCCTCTGCCTCCCGCCCCACCCCCTCGCCTCCGGCCCCCGCCTCCGTCCTCTCATCCGTCGCCACCGCTAAGGACGCCGACGACGACGTCCTCGGCGTCGGCGTCGGCAAGGTCCTGCATCCCCACAGCCTCGGTTTTAAGAGATTTTTGTTATTATGGTGTAATTGTGTAATGGTGTAAAAAAGTAGAAGGAAAATGAAGAGGATGAGAAGGAGAAATGGTACAATTTTGCGTGAAATAATACAAAATTTGACGAAATGGTGCAAGTTTGGGCAAATTTCACCCAAACTTGCACCATTTCGCCTAAACTTGCACCATTTCGTTAATTTTTGTACAATTTCACCCAAAATTGCACTATTTCTCATTCTTATCCTCTTCCTCTTCCTTTCTTTTTTTTTTTTTACACCATTACAATAAATATTTTCTAAAAATCGAGATGGCGGGGACGCGGGAGCTCAACGGCAGCGATGCCGACGCTTGGACGTCGTCGTCGGCGTCGACGGCGGAGAGGGCGAGAAGGTGGGGCGGAGGCGAGAGGCGAGGGGTTCGTTGGGCGGCGAAGGGGTAGAGCGCAGGGCGAAGCGTAGGGGCGAGGGTGCGAGTGTCGGGAGTGTCGTCGTGGGAGAAGGAGAGGCGACGGCGGCCAGCAGAGGAAGGTGTCATCGTGGGAGAAGGAGAAGTGGCGGAAGGAGGAGGTGGGTTTGTCGAAGGAGGCAATGAGAATAGCGGGCGTCGCGGAGAAGGAGAGGCCTCCGCCTCTGTCTGCGCCGCTCTCTGGGAAGAAAGAAGAAAAGGAACAAAAAAAAAAAAAAAAAAAAAAGAGAAGAGAGAAAAATATATAAGGGTATTTTGGTCAGTTTGCTGAAAAAGCGGACCGAATCTGTAAAAACGAAAAAAGTGGTCTGGTTTTGCAAAAACTCAAAATAAGTGAATTTTTTTTATGCAAATTGGCTTTATTAATTATTTATAAAGAAGATAAGGTTCCTTAATTAGTATAAGTATATTCGAGGACCAAAAGTGTAATTTAGGCTCGAATTTAAAAGGTCAAAGAATTCAAATCAAACCAGGACAGCGGTTCACCGTCATTTTTATGCGGTCGGTTTTCGTTGCGACGATTCCTTCGCGGCGAAGGACGAAAGAACACGTCAAAGGGGAGCTCTGTCGACCCAAATCGCATTCCCACGTCTCTCACACGCCTCCCAATCGCAGCCGTCCGATTCCCCCGAAGCAGGATCCAACGGCCGAGAGACATCAATCCCCTCCTATAAAAAAGCCCCACGCCCCCGTCTCCCTCTCCTCTCGTCCCTCGTAAGAATTCGATTCATCGTGGTTAGATCTCACTTTCAATTCTCTCTCTTTTGCTCTCGTCCTCGTTCTCAATCCATGGCGGAATCCAACATCAACGACAACGAAGTCCCCATCGTAAGCTCCTTCTCTTTCTCTCTCTCTCTCTCTCTCTCTCTCTCTCTCTCTCTCTCTCTTTTTCTTTTTTTTTTCGCGTCTCTGGGATTTGGGAATTAGGGTTAGGGTTTTGATGGTGTTGTTGTTGATGATGTTGAAGGAGAGGGGGGAGGAGGAGGAGGAGGAGAGGTTGAGGTACCTAGAGTTTGTGCAGGGCGCGGCGGTGCAGGCGATGCTGTGCGCGGCGGCCGCGTACGCGTACGCGAAGGAGAGCGCCGGGCCGCTGAGGCCCGGGGTGGAGAGCGTCGAGGGCACCGTGAAGAGCGTCGTCGCCCCCGTCTACGAGCGCTTCCATGGCGTCCCCTTCCACCTCCTCAAGTTCGTCGATCGCAAGGTCTCTCTCTCTCTCTCTCTCTCTCTCTCTCTCTCTCTCTCTCTCTCTCTCTGTGGATCGCTAAGAGTCGATCGATCCATCGATTGATGATGATGATCGAGCGATGGATGGTGATCTATCGGGTGACCGTGATCGTGATCTCTCGATCTCATCTGTTGGAACCCGATCGTGGGTTTCGGCAGCGCACGTTAGCAGGGTAGGCTTATCGTGCGCTGGTTGCCCCTGGCCTAGGGTTTAGATGCACCTTTTTTTGACTGCGCGAGGAGGCGCACGTTAGCATGATAGGCTTGTCGAGCGCCGGTTGCCCCTTGGTTTTTTTTTTCCCCCGGTTTTGTGAAGGATGATGATCTGCGCACGTAAGCATAGATGTTCACCACCCCTTGTTTCTTTTTAGTTTTTAACAAGATTCAATTTTGGTGGCAACTAGAGTTGATTAACTTTATTAACTAGTTATTAATAAATGAAGCCTCTCGCTTCAAGTTAATTTACTAGTTAAAATTCCATTCTCGGCAAATATCGTGCTTGTCTGATCTCATAAAATTTGAAAACATATTAAAATTTTTCTCTTTTATTCTAGTACTTGAGAAAAAGGATAAAAATTGAATATGGAATTAGCTTATTTCTTAAATTCTTATAATCTATCTCTATTCGTGAACAGAGAATTAGGTTCTGTCTTTTTTGTGTTTTGAAGTTTTTGCAAGATCATCTGTAGGACATGCTATCATCATGGTTGGTTAATTAGTAACTTTGCTTGAGGGAGAGGGCCAATTTAACTTACTTGATATAGTTTAGATGGTCTGATTACGAAATTTAAAGCACGATATTTGAACAAAAGTTCTAATATCGGAGGTGTCCATGCATTTATCTCTTCTAATAATATGTCAATAAGCCCTAATGTAACCTGAAAAGTACCACCTTTGAAACTCCTGTGTACAATAGAGTCCCACGCCAAGGCAATGGTGGTTTGAAAAAAATGCAGTGTTTTGTTTCTTGTAAAATCGTTCTGGAAAAAAAAACATCTTTCATGGAAAACACTCTTTCCGTAATTTGTGTTTCTGGAGCGAGAAATTCGGAAAATATAAAGTCTCCTTTTTCAAAATCTGTTCCAGAAAAACTACTTTTCCTAAAAACTATACATACGAAAAACACTTTTTGAAAACTACTTTTTCGATTTTTTTTTCTTATTTCAGGGGACCAAACACCCTTATAGGTGGTGCAAATTAGCAGACTTGTTTGAGATGCTGCCCAACTATATGCCATTTCGAAATAGATCCTTTAATCTCCTTTTTTTTGGTTCAAGATGTATTTTATGCATTTGAACTATAACATATGGACTATAACGAATTTTAATTTTGGTATTTAACTTTTAAAAGCTCTGATTTTGATATCTAATCTATTAGGATTGATTTGAATTATTTGATGACTCTTTCGCTGTACAATTTTGGTGCATTATTTATTTTGACGGGTTTAATTAGACTACGTCTATGTTAAAGCAAGCGATGTGTAGAAGAGCCATCAAATAGGTAGCTACCAAAAATCAAAACTTGTAAATGTTAGATACTTGATTTTTTTTTGGTCCTCTTTTGAATTTTAGTGAATTTAGTTCGAAAAATTATGAATTTTATCAAATTCATTGGTGATTGGACCAAATTCAATGGCTTTAATTATTTTTTGGGTTAATTAGTAACAAAGTCATTAGACTTAATAAAAATAGCAACTGACACGTGCGATGCACGGATTTTAATTTTATCTTTTTGTCATAATTTTTATATAATATATATTAATTTATTCAAATTAAGTTTTTATTAGAAAAATTATTGAATCAAACTAAAATAATACTATCATGATAGTCTAATAGAATGTAAGTAAATAATTTATAATTATAAAGTCATAAAGTTAATAATTTGATTTTTAAGGGCACAACCTTGCTTAATATATTTTAGTTTTTATATTTATTTAAATTTCATACTATTTTTACCAAATTTAAGCTACTATGTGTTTAGAGCTAATAGCACTTTTTCACAGGAAAGGAGAAAATGAAAATTTGAAATAGAGAGTAAAAAATTAAGAAAATAAATTCTTACTACAATTAGTATCGTAAATTTAGAAATTGAAGAACTAAATTAAATTAAAAATAAAGAACAATTTTAAATTTCTTTCTAAATGTGGTTTAAATTACATAATAGATAAATTTTTATTGTCTGTGGTTCATTTGGAACAAAGCTTCCAAAATCATATATATATATAGAGAGAGAGAACTAGGCTACTATGCTATTAACAAGACAAAGTCATTGGTCTACCAAACTTTCGGCCATTGAATTGAGAGATGTGCGGTTAGGATGATGTGGGCCCCTTAGGATTGAGTGGGTGGTTGGTTAAATAGTCTGATCTAACGGGTGAAAATGATCAAAGGGGTGGATCTAACGACGTAAAACTTGATAGCGGAGTCTTCGTCTTATTGATAGCATAAGCAATAGAACTATATATATATATATATATATATATATATATATATATATATATATATATATATATATATATAAATTCGTCAACTAGAATACTATATATATATATATATATATATATATATATATATATATATATATATATATGAGTCCATTTCTTATCTTATTATGAGTACGATCGCCTCGTACTCATAAGTTGTTTCGATGATAGAGCAGATCGACGATCCACACCGTTAAACGTTATAGAGCATTTAAAACTTCTAGAAATAAAATTTTATAATTTTTCGATATCATTTACCCTACGATCAAAAGCTCACAAAATTGACAATTTTTAACGGCCGGTATGGAATATTTGCTAGTTTAATGGTGTAAAAGAATCGAAATTTGTTGAATTTTTGATAGAAAATTCTATTCACTACCTAAATAAAGATCAATAACTCCGATCTTAAATTGAAAGATTCGATCATCCATTTTTAGGATGTCGTTCGATTTTGACCGTTCATTTTATACCCGCTTGATGGACTTTATAATGATTTCGGAAAATTACGAAATTTATTTTCTAAAAGTTTCAAATACTCTAGATCATGTTTAACGGTGTGGATTCCCAATTCGAAAACCCCAACATCGAAAACAACTTATGAGTAGTAAGGGCTCTATACTCATAATAGTATAGTAGCCCTACTCATATATATATATATAGTATTTTAACTTAGCATGGAAGCTTAAATTTTTTTAAAAAAATAGAAGTTGAGGGGGCTTATTCAAAGAAAAATGAAAGTTGACTAATTTATTTCAAAATGACCTATTGTTGAGACTTGAGGGTCTTTACAATTTTTTTTTTATTTTTTTAATCTAAAAAATAAGAAGTTAGTTGAGGTGTCTATTTTGAAATGGACCTAACTATTGTGTGTGGCGTGTGGGTCACTTGACAGGTCGGGGAGTCGGTCCAAGAGCTGGAGCGTCACATGCCGTCGGTCGTGAAGGAGGCCCCAGTGCTGGCCAGGTCCGTGGCGGGCGAGGTCCAGCGGTCCGGCCTTGTCGGGACCGCAGCTGGCCTCGCCCGTGCGGCCATCGCCCGGTGCGAGCCCGCCGCAAAGGGCCTCTACACCAAGTACGAGCCAGAGGTTGAGCGCCGTGCGGTGTCGGCATGGCGGTCGCTGAACCGGCTCCCGCTGTTCCCGCAGGTGGCGGACGTGGTGGTGCCCACCGCCGCCCACCTCTCGGAGCGCTACAACCGCGCCGTCTCCTACACTGCGGAGCAGGGCTACACCGTCGCCACCTACCTCCCCCTCGTCCCCACAGAGCGCATTGCCAGGGTGTTTGGCGAGACGCCCAATGCACCGGAGATGGAGCCCATCGGCGCGCAGTGAGAGATATAAATACTGCTGCTACTATATGAAGCTCTCTCATTTAGGTACTAGATAAAATGTGGACGTGTGTGTGTGTGTGCGTGTTCTTTCTATCAATGCTTATGTATGTAGGCGTTCTACTATTGTCACACTTTCGTTTTAAGTTCTGCAGATTGAGAACACTATAATATGTGCTTGAAAGGTTTCTTCGAGTGTCCTGAATATTTTGTGAATGCAAAATTCCTAGCTTGTGTTGTGTTGATCTAGAAGCTGTGCTGAAGTTCCCCGGAGAATTATACTCTTATTTCAATCTGTATGCAGTTGAATTTGCAGTGCAGTTCTACTGTTGGCGGCAATTAATGGATGCAAAGCATCAAGATCCGGATCTTCCAATTATGAACAAGCAATTAAATAAACTACTTGCAATTAAGGTATAACTGTTGAATATCTAACTCTGTGCATTTCTAACCGTGCTGCAACAAATGGCCTGAGAAAGTAGCATTTAGGCTTTGCGCATCATAAAGCAGAAGAATTTTATTGAGAATAATTCCAATTTGTGCTTAGAACTACTCGACTCTAGTGTGCTTGTATGCAAGCTTTAGTTGTGCCAAAAAAAGCTCTTGATTTTATCATTACATAAGAAATATAGTTTTGGAATTGAGCTCTTATGCTTTTAAAAGTACCAAGTTATTGGTGCTTATAAGTTTTTAGTCTTTGGATTAATAGATGTGTGGTTAGGATGATGTGGGTCCCCTTGGGTTAAGTAAAAATGATCAAAATTGTAGATCTAACGGTAAAAAATTTACAAGCACGATATGCTTAGTGCTTTTACAAGCACTATAGCGTCTATAGTTTTGTCCAATGTCTGCTATTATAGAATGTTTTGTTTACCTGCCAATTATTTCAGGCCTGCTTGTTTATACACAAGTGATTTTTACGTTGAAAATAACTTTTAGTAGAACTAAAATTTAGGTGAAAGTTTTTCTTTTTTCAGGGCTGTTTATTTGATAGAAACTCAATGGCTCTGAAATGATTATTACTTAGTATAAAACCCCCGCTTCGTTGCGGATAAATAAAATTTTAATTAATTAATATATAATTATTTATTTAAAACTTAAAATTTGAAATGTAAAATTAATTTTAAAAAACTAAAACTATAATATATTCGAAAAAAATCGTTAACTTCTCAATATCAAAATATTTGCCAACTCATTAATTAAAATTTAAAATTTATTTAAAAAAAATTAAAAACATAATACATCGGAAAAAAATCGTTAACTTTTCAATCAAAATATTTGCCAACTCAATATTAAGAGTTTATATTAAAAATAAAATAATTTAAAAAAAATTTGAAAAAATTCAACTCATTAGAACGCTAATTATAGGGTAAAAATTAGTGTACATAAAAAAAAAAAAAAACTGCTTCTGCCCTTGGCTTCGGGCGGCGTCCGCGGACAGAAAAGGACAGCACAAGTCCCTTTTTTTAAAATTTCTATATATATATATAGAGTCCGGTGATCTATCGATAGGCGAGGATGTGGTCTTATCGAGTTTTTAAGTTAAATTTAACTTAACCCTTAGATTGTTTTTGCGTTAGATTATGCTATTCAATAATACTTATCAACATGATCCTAACCATATATATATATATAGAAGCTAGGTGGAATCTATCAATAGCACCAAGCTATTTTGGATTTTTTAGCTCTTGGATTGATAAATGTGTGGTTAGGATCATGTGGGACCCCTAGGGTTGAGTGGGTGGTTGGTTGAATAGTATAATCTAACGGGTAAAAATAATCTAAAGGTTAAATCTAACGGTGGAAAACTCGATAGCATCAAATCCTTGGTGTTATCGATAAGTACATAGTCGGACTCTATATATATATATATATATATATATATATATATATATATATATATATAGTGGGCTGGTATGCTTATGGAAGCACGGAGGCCTCTGCTTCCACTTTGTTTTTGATGTTCGGACTTTTGAATCGACGATCTCGTTAGAGTTGATCTAGAGTATTTGAAGTACCTAGGAAATAAATTTTGTGATTTTTCGATATCATTTGCCTAGTGATCGAAGGGGCTCAAAATCAATAATTTTAACTACTGTAGTGAGCCGGTTGCAAGTTTAACGGTGTAGAAATATCCAAATTACGTGAAATTTTGATAGAAAATTCTTTATACCATATAAGACAAGATCAATAACTTTGATCTAAAATTTTTATGTCATATTATCATATTTTGTAAGATTTTTATTTTCAGCTGTTGATTTTGAACCACTTCGATCACTAGGCAAATTATATCGAAAAATCGCAAAATTTATTTTCTAAACACTTCAAATACTCTAGATCAAGTCTAATGGAGCCTGATCGTCAATTCGAAAGTCCGAACATCGAAAACAAAGTAGAAGCACGGAGGCCTCCGTGCTTATGGAAGCATCCGAGCCGCACCCATATATATATATATATATATATATATATATATATATATATATATATATATATATATATATATGAGTAGGGCTACTATACTATTATGAGTAGTAGAGCCCTACTACTCATAAGTTGTTTTCGATTATGGAGCTTCTGAATCGACGATCCACTCCGTTAAATATGATCTAAAGTATTTAAAACTTCTAGAAAATAAAATTTGTAAATTTTCGAAATCATTTACCTTACGATCAAAAGCTTACAAAATTGACAATTTTTAACGACGATATGGGATACTTGCTAGTTTAACGGTGTAAAAGAATTGAAATAGGTTGAATTTTTGATAGAAAATTCTATTCACTACCTAGATAAAGATCAATAACTCCGATCTTAAATTGAAGGATCCAATCATCTATTTTTAGGACGTCGTTCGATTTCTAGTTCATTTTATGCCCATTTGATGGACTTTATTATGATTTTGAAAAATTACGAAATTTTTTTTCTAGAAGTTTTAAATACTCTAGATCATATTTAACGGAGTGGATCGTCGATTCGGAAGCTCTATCATCGAAAACAACTTATGAGTAGTAGGGCTCTACTACTCATAATAGTATAGTAGCCTACTCATATATATATATATATATATATATATATATATATATACATATATATATATATATATATATATATCTATGGCTACTATCCTATTAATAGGATAGGAGCACTTGTCCTATCAAGTTTTTAACCCTTAGATGAGAAATTGTAGGATTAGAATGATATTAGTCGGTTAGAGTTGGATGGTCCCCTAGGGTTGAGTAGTCCCCATTTGGGTTACGATATTTAATCCAATGGTTAGAAATGTTGAAACGAGTTGATCCAAAGGCTAAAAACCGATAGGACAAGTGCTCTATCCTATTAATAGGATAGTAGGCGGACTCTATATATATATATATATATATATATATATATATATATATATATATATATATATATATACATACATATATATATATAGAATTGAGCTAGAATACTTTTAGAAGCACCAAAAGTGGGTGCTTCTAAGTTTTTAACCCTTAGATCTACTTTTTTTAATACTAATAGCCTTTAGATCTAACACTATTCCACCTATCACCACCTATCACATCAACCACCACCTACCACCATCATCTCAACCCTACATCTTCCCATCCAATGGCTAAAAACTCAAAAGCACCACCCTATTGGTGCTTTTAAGAGTATTCTAGCTCAACTCTCTCTCTCTCTCTCTCTCTCTCTCTCTCTCTCTCTCTCTCTATATATATATATATATATATATATATATATATATATATATATATATATATATATATATATATATATATATAGAATTAGTGGAATACTATTAATAGTAAAACGTCTTTTTTACTACCAAGTTTTTAACCCTCGGATGAAAATTTGTAGGGTCAGGATGATATTAAGTAGTTAGCGTTGAGTGGTACCCGTAGGATTGAGTGGTCCCCAATGGGTTATAGTATTTAATCCAATGGTTAGAAATAATTATAAGAGCTTACTTAAAGGTTAAAAAACCGGTAGCAACAATGGAATTTTACTACTAATAGTAGCCGGTCAGCTATATATATATATATATATATATATATATATATATATATATATATATATATATAGAGTCCTACTGGTATGCTATCAATAGCACGAAGCATTCGGTGCTACCAAGTTTTCCACGTTAGATCCACCCCTTTAATGATTTTCACCGTTAGATCATACTATTCAACCAACCACCCACTTAACCCTAGTAGGCCCCGTTTGGTTCGGGGTTAAGGAAAAAGTAGTTATTCCAGAAATAGGATTAAGTTTGGGGTTATGGTGGGGTTAAAGTATTTTTGTGTTTGGTTGGGAGTTGGAGTAAGTTAAGAATAGTGAAAAATAGTGTTTGGTTGAAGTAGGTGGGATAAGAAGGATAGTGGGTTATTATGAGTAGAAAAATAATATTTGGTTGGGGTTTGGTGGGGTTAGGTGGGGTTAGTTAAGCCGGGATAACTTTTTGAGGTGGTGTTTGTTTACCCCTTGTCTTTTTTATAGTGTTTGGAAATAAAATGGGGGTTAAGGGGTTATTCCACCCCTTAACCCCCAACCAAACGCAAGAGGGGGCCCATATCATCCTAACCACACATCTCTCAATCCAATGGCTAAAAATTTGGTAGCACCAATGTTTCGCTGCTATTAATAACATAGTAGCCGAGTTCTATATATATATATATATATATATATATATATATATATATATATAGAGTGCGGGTGGGGTGCTTATGGAAGCACGGAGGCCTCCGTGCTTCCACTTTGTTTTCGATGTTCGGACTTTCGAATCGATGATCGGCTCAGTTAGACTTGATCTAGAGTATTTGAAGTATCTAGAAAATAAATTTTACGATTTTTCGATATCATTTGCCTAGTGATCAAAGTGGCTCAAAATCAACAGGTGAAAATAAAAATCTTACAAAATATAATGATATGGCATTAAAATTTTAGATCAAAGTTATTGATCTTGTTTTATATGGTATAAAGAATTTTCTATCAAAATTTCATGTGATTTGGATATTTCTACACCGTTAAACTTGCAACCGGCTCACCACGGCCGTTAAAATTAGTGATTTTGAGCCTCTTCGATCACTAGGCAAATGATATCGAAAAATCGCAAAATTTATTTTCTAGATACTTCAAATACTCTAGATCAAGTCTAACGGAACCGATCGTCGTTTCGAATGTCCGAACATCGAAAACAAAGTGGAAGCACGAAAGCCTCCGTGCTTATAAAAGCATACCAAGACAACTATATATATATATATATATATATATAGTAGGGCTACTATACTATTACGAGTAGTAGAGCCCTACTACTTATAAGTTGTTTTCGATGATAGACCTTCCGAATCGACGATCCACTCCGTTAAATATGATCTAGAGTATTTAAAACTTCTAGAAAATAAATTTCGTAATTTTTCAAAATCATAATAAAGTCCATCAAATGGGCATAAAATGAAACGAAATCGAACGACGTCCTAAAAATAGATGATCGGATTTTTCAATTTAAGATCGGAGTTATTGATCTTTATCTAGGTAGTGAATAGAATTTTCTATCAAAAATTCAACCTATTTCAATTCTTTTACACCGTTAAACTACCAAGTATCCCATATCACCAGTAGTTAAAAATTGTCAATTTTGTAAGCTTTTGATCGTAAGGTAAGTGATTTTGAAAAATTACGAAATTTATTTTCTAGAAGTTTTAAATACTCTAGCTCATATTTAACGGTGTGGATCGTCGATTCGAAAGCTCTATCATCGAAAACAACTTATGAGTAGTAGGGCTCTACTACTCATAATAGTATAGTAGCCCTACTCTATATATATATATATATATATATAGAGAGAGAGAGAGAGAGAGAGAGAGAGAGAGAGAGAGAGAGAGAGAGAGAGAGAGAGAGAGAGAGAGAGAGAGAGAGAGAGAGAGAAGTCAATTCTTATCTTTTATGAGTATAGAGGCTCTTGTACTCATAACTTGTTGGCCATTTGATCCACCCTTTAATCATTTTTACCCGTTAGATTATACTATTCAACCAACCACCTACTCAACCCTATGGGGCCCACTATCAATCTAACCGTAATCACTCTCATCCTAGCCTCACATTTTTTCATCTCAACGGCCAAAAAGTTATGAGTACGATGGCTCCAATACTCATAATAGTATAGTAGCGTGGCCTATATATATATATATAGAGAGAGAGAGAGAGAGAGAGAGAGAGAGAGAGAGAGAGAGAGAGAGTAGGGCTAATATACTATTATGAGTATAGAGCCCTTACTACTCATAAGTTATTTTCGATGTTGGGGTTTTCGAATCGGTGATCCACACCGTTAAACATGATCTAGAGTATTTGAAACTTCTAGAAAATAAATTTAGTAATTTTTCGAAATCATTATAAAGTCCATCAAGCGGGTATAAAATGAACGGTCAAAATCGAACGACATCCTAAAAATGGATGATCGAATCTTTCAATTTAAGATCGGAGTTATTGATCTTTATTTAGGTAGTGAATAGAATTTTCTATCAAAAATTCAACCTATTTCGATTCTTTTTCACCGTTAAACTAGCAAATATTCCATACCGCCATTAAAATTTGTCAATTTTGTGAGCTTTTGATCGTAGGGTAAATGATATCAAAAAATTATAAAATTTTATTTCTAGAAGTTTTAAATGCTCTAGATAACGTTTAACGGTGTGGATCGTCGATTTGGAAGCTCTATCATCGAAAACAACTTATGAGTACGAGTGCGATCGTACTCATAATAGTATAGTAGCCGGACTCTATATATATATATATATATATATATATATATATATATATATATATATATATATATATATATAATTGAGTTTCTATGCTTTTAAAAGTACCAAATCATTGATGCTTGTAAGTTTTTAGTCCTTGGATTAATAGATGTGCGGTTAGAATGATGTGGGCCCCCGTGGGTTAAGTGGGTGGTTGGTTGAATAGTATAATCTAACGGATAAAAATGATCAAAAGTGTAGATCTAACGGTAAAAAATTCACAAGCACCAAATGCTTGGTGCTTTTACAAGCACCATAGCCGACTCTCTCTCTCTCTCTCTCTATATATATATATATATATATATATATATATATATATATATATATATATATATATATATATATATATATATATATATATATATATATGAGTAGCTACTATCTATTATGAGTAGTAGAGCCCTACTACTCATAAGTTGTTTTCGATGATAGAGCTTAGATCGACGATCCACTCAGATAAATATGAACAAGAGTATTTAAAACATCTAGAAAATAAATTTCGAAATTATTCGAAATCAAAATAAAGTAAATCAAATGGGCATAAAAAGAACGGACGACATCGAACGATGTCCTAAAAATAGATGATCGGATCCTTCAATTTAAGATCGGAGTTATTGATCTTTATCTAGGTAGTGAATAGAATTTTCTATCAAAAATTCAATCTATTTCAATTCTTTTACACCGTTAAACTACCAAGTATCCCATATGTTAAAAATTGTCAATTTTGTGAGCTTTTGATTGTAAGGTAAATGATTTCGAAAAATTACGAAATTTATTTTCTAGAAGTTTTAAATACTCTAGATCATATTTAACGGAGTGGATCGTCGATTCGAAGCTCTATCATCGAAAACAACTTATGAGTAGTAGGGCTCTACTACTCATAATAGTATAGTAGCCCTACTCTATATATATATATATATATATATATATATATATATATATATATATATATATATATATATATATATATATATATATATATATATAATTTATTTATTTTTAACTCCCTTCTTCTGCCTTCTCTTTCTCTTCTTCCTCTCTTCTTTTTTTGTTTTTGTTTTGTTTTGTAATAGAAGATGCGGATTACCCCTCTCACACAACCGCTTTCGTCGATTCTCCATGTGATCCCCGGTGCGATGCCCATATCCCCCTCGCCGCCTCGAGCTCTTTTTTCGACCTATTTATCGAGCTCAAGCCTTATAAATTAAGATTTTTTAATGATGACCTTGTGTTGAAAAATCTCGGGAATATTTTGGTCCAATCTCAAAAATATCTTGATCCAATCTTAGGAATGAGCTATATTTTGACCAAAATCCTTCGTTTGGACCCTTTTCGTTGGATTATTCACAACCTAAGCGAAAGTGCACTTGTGCTTGACGGAATAAAGTGCTAATTTTTATTTGTGGAAGCAGATAATACTGCCAATATACCCTACAAATTGTAAGTTAATCTATTTATATGAATTCCACTTTTAGTCTCTTATACTGAAATTGTTTATACTAATTAGAAGAATACAAAAAGCATTACAAAAGTTTTTCTATCCCTATGTTTTCCTCTCTTGCAGTCGGCACCACTAGGAGAAAGTCAATTACGACGTCTTGAAAAAAATAAAGTTATAGAAAATTTTAATTTAGTGTGAACCAGACAAGGAAATTTAATATTTACGATCGAAAATAACTTTTGTCCCTCCACTTCCGGTGAAAGGCAGCAAAAGAAGAATCGAATCATACTCCCTAGGAAAGGAGACCTAAGCTTCCTTCGGTTTCTTAATACTTTTTTCACCATTCATCAGTGGCTTGCATTGCAGCGCCAAGATTGGAGAAATATAATTAAAAAATAAACTAAAATAAGTCAAGAGAAATAATCAAATAACATAAGGAAGAATCTTCAGAGCAGCGACTGTACAGTATAGCTTGCGGCATGTTTATTATTATGTACAAGAAGAAAATGATGCGAAACAGGAGCTACATCATCATCAAACCCTTTTTATGCATCAACAAAGCTTACTTAAGAAGCGGAATCTAGAAATGATTTTTTTTCCGTACAAAATAAGAACATATTCACTTGTCACAACGAAAGCAAGCAAGGGTACACTTCAATTCGTCTAATATCTATGGTTTAACATGTTTTTACTTTGTTACCAATACTCCAAAAAAAACAAAAATTACACCTAATTATCGAGTGATTTTTCTGTTTTTTTTTTTATTTCACGAAAAAAACTAGAGACCACAGGGTGATGTCCTCCTATTTAACCATAATAGGTTCTTACAGTGAAAATTTGAAAAAGAAAAAATATTACATAGTTAAGTGTAGCTTTTTAAACCACGGAATAACAAAATATAAAACACATTAAACCACACGATTGTCAAACGCAACTTTTTGAACCATGGGACGACAGAGTGATAATGCACTAAACCACAATGTGGAAAATTGAAGTTTTATCCTAAAGTCAAAGCACATCTCACGCACGCAACCACCTGAGTCAAGCCGCCGAGCAAAAGCACTACATGTAAGGATATAGAAGAAATTATAACCTCTCGAAATGCCCCAGGGTGGACTCTAC
Source organism: Aechmea fasciata (assembly GCA_025177825.1). Lineage (NCBI taxonomy): Eukaryota > Viridiplantae > Streptophyta > Magnoliopsida > Poales > Bromeliaceae > Aechmea > Aechmea fasciata. Next base: position 416,039 of record CM045944.1, on the reverse strand, counting down.
AGACAAGAAGAAGACTACGCAGACAAGAAGAGAAACCCCAGAAGGGTTGTTGAAGGACTTTTCTAATCTAAGAAGAAGCGGCAAACAGCCACTCGGTGAGTAAAAAAGCCCTAGGGCATTCTTGCAAGGAAGCTGAAGCGAGCATCCAAGCGCCAAAAACAAAAGCTCCACTTTGAAGCTTTTGCTTATCACGCCAGGAAGCTGTCGTGAGATATTCAACAAAACAGCAATTAGTGCTTTCTCTGAACTTAAATACCATGCCCTTAAAAGGAAAAGGGCATATCTTACGTCTAAACAAATATGCGTGATGTGAAACAAGATCGAGAACCATCCAACTTCTAACAGAAGAAGAAACAGATAACTGGATATGAGAATATTTGTTCGTTGTCTACATGGATTAACAACGCCATCCATGATCCACCTATAGTAGAAGAAATGTGAGCCAATCTGACAATTTTCCAGATTTGACGTTAACAGAGAAGCAATTAAAGAAACGCTTTTAAGTTAATAGGAGAGATGACAAACTCTCTAAATTCGGACCCTTCCTGTAGAGAGATTATCTAGCGCAAAATCAACAGAAACTCAGGGAAAAAAAAGAAGGAAAATTCTGATTAAATGAGATTGATCCTATGCACAAGAATTTATAATAGATAACATGATCAAATATTGGAATGGTTTCCATCTAGAACTAGCCAACAGAGTAAAATTCCTAAGACCAAATAATCATCTGATGAAGTTTAAGATACAGTTTTTCAGTCTTCTTCCGAACTTCGTTCAATTTATAGTGCGAGTTTATCCAGCTAGTTAAATATCTGAAGTCATACATGATGATCATCAATGAGCACAAAGAATTGGATGCATAAATTCAGACTTCCGGGTTTTCTAATTGGGATCCGGTGTAAAAATAAAAGACAAGAAGGATTAGATTGTTTTGGATCATCATAGGATATAAGAGGATTAATTTATGTATGCCTGCAACAAATTACTCTGATCAAGCAACTTGCCCCGCAGAAAAGAGGGAGTTCACAAAAGCCATTAAAACAATATACTTCCAAATGCCCTACCAATCCTCCTAACTCATTTTTCTCCTTTCTTCTTTCCTATCACATTTACTATTCGTCCTTCAAATCCTCCCGAGTCTTTTCTCTCTATACCCTACGAACCAAAAGAGGGCCAAAGGAGAACAGTTAAGGATTCTTCTCTGATGTTTCAAAGTTATATTTCCTGCAATTGCTTAGGTGTCCTTTCCTTTCCCTTCTCATTCATGAATTCAGTGCCTTTAATTTGAAACTATGTTGTTGTCTCTCTTTTTGTGGTCTGTTCTCAGTACAGCCTATTTACTGCCTTCATGAACCCTCCTTCACATCAAATTCCATTTAGTTTGATTCCTTCTGACTATTTTTACTTAACCCAGTTGTAAATATTCAAAACGCGGGCATAGTTCGTTAATGAAACTCATGCTAGTCATGGCCACTTATCGCCTTTCATTAGATAAAGGCAAACTCCTCAGTAATCTTTGCTTTATACTGATGTTACAGCAGTTGGGCCACAACTTGGATCATGCAATTGGAACCTACTAGAGCAACCTGCTCAATGGATTGGCTTAAGATTAGGAAATACCAGAAGGGACCAAATTTGGGTTGGGTTGGGTTAGGCAGTGTTGGCATCAAAACCTAAACTAAACCTAATCAAATTTTGGCCCGGCCAAAAGAGGCTTTACCCAAAAATAAGGCGTTTGCAGAGGGGACGGAACACAATTTTTTTTGTGTTCTGCACCCTCCTCCGCCCTTCAACCGTAGAAGCTCCACTGATGAAACTGTAAATACAAAATGTTTATTCAAATTCAAATTTTAAATTCAATTTCGATTTAAAATTAACTTTTAATTTTATATTTAAATTTTAATTTTAATTTCAAATTGTTATTAAGAAATAATAAATGAAACTACTGAATTAAATTTATACTTTTTAATATACTTTATACCGGTTTATAATAATTTAACAAAGTTTTTACCAAACATCTTTTTATAATAGACAGTAGTACTATTAACAAAAACAATCAAACGCTCTATACCTTCTTTTTTTTTTTATAACAATACCACACTATTTCCTACAGTACTTTTTCAACAGCACTACTCTCCACTGCTATAGGCCAAACAGGCCCTTAATATGTTAATATATCACAGAAGCTCTATAACGTAAATCAAAGACTAAGAATATAACTTGATACACTATTCTCCTTTTAGATTATATTAAAGCTATATAAGTCTTACATCCCAAATGGACTTGCTTCATCCTCGCAGCTCACAAATCATTTTGTTCCTACCCCGATGATAAAATTGTTTCTCAGAAAGAATAAAAATCAAACAGCAACAATGAGATGACTATTATCTCAAAAGAATTAATTGAACTCCAAGATAACACTTCTAACAGACCAATTTAACACTCAGTTGGTAACTACCACATTCAGCAACCAAAATTCATATGAAAATGAAAGGTTTTATTTTAGATGGAAGGAAAACAACAAAGCAACTACATAGCATATGAACCAAATCTAACATTACTAACACCCGCATAGTTCTAACTCAATTCCACAGCTCTCTTCATGGTAAAATTATGACAAAACTAACTGCAGCGATTGCAAAAGTTCAAGAAAACGAAACAGATACTATTCACTCCGCCGGAATACTAGGAAACTTATTGATAACCAATAATTTAACCTTTAGACCCAACTAATATGCAAAAGACTCACCAGGTCGCACGCTCTTAAATATCGACATAGCAATTGGAAGGATCCCCAACAGTGCAATCTGAAGCTGCTCCGAGGTACTTGTCTTAACAGTGATTTGCCCACTCAGCTTGTTATTAAGACCAATACGAACCGCCATCTTCGAGCCCCTCCCAATTGCAAACTGAGACTGCAAGTTTGCCCCCACGGCCAAGTCACCGCGCCACTTCATTAGGGACAATCCCAAGGTTGAAAGGGCTTGGCCAATGGGATAATCCTTGTCTTTAAGCCGTGCCTCCAAGTTGGCCCCGTACGCCGTATCGCCTTGTGCACGCACCCCTCCTGTGCTTGCAACAAGTGTCAGCCTCTTCCCAATTGACAGCTGGTCCTCAACCTTCAATCCAGTCGCTACAATGTCACCCAAGAAAGTTACAGAAACACCTCCTGTAGTTTTGTTCTTCTTTAAATTCTTGAACTTGCTCTCACCACGAAGAATGTAAGCAATTTGCTTCCCAACAGTTTGTATATCAAAACCAGCTAGCGAGGAGCCGTTTTCGCCTTGCTTGGCTGAAACTGAAGATTCCAAGTGGATGCTAAATTCCTTCTTGTCCTTGGTCACTTGAACCGATACAGCAGCAGGGAATTGGCTGGCTAAAGCTAGGGTTTCTTCTAGGCTCACCCCATCGTACCCACAATCATGATCCCACCCATGAGAATCTAAAACAGGTCGAGCCAGAAGCTGTGAGGTCGGCTCAAGAAAACGGTATCGGTAGGTGGGACTATCACAGTCAAATGAAGGAGGCAGTACCATGTCGGGTAAAGGAACGGGTACGGCAGCTGGGGCATTATCCTGATCATAGTCTTCGGGGTAATCACCATAGCCAAAATCATCTTGTGTAGTTTTGCCTCTCTTCTTCATCTCTTTTAACCTTCTAAGCTCCTCTTTCCATTGCTTCTTTTGAAGAAGCTTGACCCGGTACTCGTACTCATCGAAATAGGCCCTCCTTTGCTCCTTGGTAAGTTTGGCAATCTGGCTTTTCTTTAAAGGCTTAAATGGCGGAAGCTGATCATATTCATCTTCTTCCTCTTCTTGTTCAGCATCGGAAAAGTCATCCAAATCGATATCGGAATCTCCATTATCTCCCCCCTGGTCGGAGGAGAGCTTTGGGTGTGCCCTAGACTGCAAGAGGGAGGACAGCAAGAAGGGAAGAGGAGGAGAACGGAAACGAAACCCAAATAACTTCCCAGGAGAAGGATCTTGAAGCTTCAAAAGGGAATTGGCTTCTGATAATATTTTCGAGGAGTAGCATAAGAGAAGCAATTGCTGTCTCCAGCTTAGGCCATTGGGGAGAACCCGTTGGCCCTCTCTATTCCTCCTACAGGAAGGGTGGTTCTCGACGAGAGCCACTGGATTCATCAAACGCATGTCGCCGGCCGCCTGCCTAACCGACTGCTGAACGACGTGGGACCTCTGCGCAACGAACACTTCATAACTCAGAGGAGAACCATTGGGACCATCGGGGGGAGCAGAAGCTGCATGAGTGAGAGCGACAATTGCATTGAACCAAATGGACGAACCCAACGTGCTTGTAATGGTTCTTAATAGGGGCAAATCATTAAGATCGCGTGTTTGGGTATCCATTCGGTCAACGTACAATACGATATCGGGTGGACATTTCTTGGTATATTTCTTGATAGATGAAAGGATTCTCCTATTAGATGCTTGGTCTATCAAGGAAGTTCGAAGGCCCGGAGTGTCGATAACACGAATATTAACACCATCTACACTACCAGTTATTTCTCTCACAGAAGCAGTTGCTGGTTCAAAAGCATTAGTCAGGGATTTCTCTTCACCGAAAATGGAATTTATGGTTGCGCTCTTCCCAACTCCTGTCTTACCCAGTACTAAAATGTTGCAGGCAAAGTTAAAATCCTCCTTTCTCTCTGCTTCAAGCTGCAAGGCCTTCTTTTTAGCATTCTCAAGGCTAAAAGCATGGTGCATTTGTCTTCCCCGCCGGATCCCTTCCGCTAGGCTCAATCGATAAAGCACTTGTGCAGCAACTGTGTCGTCAGGAGAATGCCCCAACCGGTACACGAGGCGAAGGAACTTAACTCTTATCAGTTCAACCTTCTCATGCAGTTTCTTCTCTTCATCGTTCAATTCACTAAGAGGGTCGGCCGCCAACGCCAGTTCAGAAGGAATGGAAAGGTCTTGCCGGGCCGGGCGGGTTGGGGCGGGCCTTAGTGACGGGACTGACGAGCCCAAACCAGCGGGACGATTAACAGAGAAAACTCGGGCACCATCTTGAGTAGTTAAAGTGAAACTTCCATCAGGGGATGAGCCAGTCGCAGCTTTCAGTAGAGCAGCCAATGCAGCAGAGTCAAACACTTCTTTCTCATCACCCTCTTCATCATCATCTTCTTCATCCACCTCTTCATCTGAATCAATTACAATTTGCCCATCTATATCGCGTGAAGAGCCTCCTTGAAATTCTTTCATGATCTCTTTAGCAGTTTCAGAGCTCTCCAAGATTGCGACTCTAGGTGGCCTCTCAGAGTCAAAAACTTCGTCCTCCTCTCCACCCGTCTCATTATCACCATTTTCTTCATCATCTGCAGATTCAAAAGGGCCATCATCACCAGCTTTCCCTTCTTTTTCAGTATAGACAGTGGCTGTTAGGTTTTCAGATACGCCTTTCTTTGCAGCTGAATCGTCCACAAAATCACTTTTCATCTCCTCCTCCCTAGACTTCTCGCCTGCATCATGTTTGGGCTCAACAGCTTCTGCTTCTTCAGCAACTTGGTCCGATTCATTCGTAGCTTTCTCACCCTCAGTTTCCGGACTCTTTGTAATACTACTATTTTCCTCCGCATCAATTTTCACAGAATCAACCTTATCTGAAGAACCCTCAGCTATTTCCGAACTCCCAGCTTTCTCAGCCTCCCCAACGTTAGCAGTCACCTCATCACCATTCCCACTGCCAACCTTGTCAGCGTAATCGGCATCAGAATTCGAACCCATCAAAACAGAACCATCCAAACCCTCGTTTTTCTCACTCTCACCAGCACGGCCATCTGATCCCGAAAACTTATCTACCGCTTCAGCTACAGCTTCAGCAGCAGCATCGCTTACAGGTTCAAGATTCGGTTTTGCATCAAATTCCTTACCAACATCCATTGCCTTCACGTCCTCGCTCCCACTATCTTCAGCTTCTTCAACCACCGATTGCATCGCCTCGTCATCCTCAACCTCATCAGCTTTAGCTTCATCAGAAGCTCGGTTCGATTCATTTTTAACTATCACGCCCTCAATTTCCCGGTTCTGAGTAGAACCATCATCAAAACCCTCATCAGAATCAACGGAACCGACCTTCCCCGTAAAACCCTTATCCACCTCTCCACCACCCACAACCTCAGAACCCCCTTCCAAGCCCTCAACTTTCTCGGCCTCCTCCACACCATCAACACCAAGCTTTTCTTCGCCAGAATCAAAATCAGCATCTAAATCCATCGAATTAGGGATGATACTACCATCTAACTCCGCAGACCTATCCATTCCTAGGGTTTCAGCAGCAGAAGCACTTACAGATTGAGCCGCCTCAGCACCACCAGCTTCAGCCCCAGCCTCAGCCTCAGCTTCAGCTACTGCGGGGGCCTTCGAGCTCTCAACCCCTTCATCTCCCCCATCTCCATCTTCCTCCGCCTCAACCGCGCCGACGCCATCGGCTTCTCCCTCAATCGTCTTCTCGTCTCCCTTCTCGAGAGGATTCCCCGAAACCCTAGCTTCGGAGCCTTCGTCCTCGATCGGGCTCTCGTCCAAAGCCACAGCCTCCTTCGAGCTCTCCGCCCCGGCTTCGCCGCCGCCCCTCGCCGCAGCCTCCGCGGGAGCCTCTGGGGCGTCGAGGAGCTCCTTGTCGTCGCCGTAGGCGGCGGCCATGGCGTGAGGGACGGGCTTCGTAGAGAGAGAGAGAGAGAGAGGAGGGCGAAGGCGAAGGGAGAGGATAAGGGGATGGATGTGTTTATTCACGTTTTGGAGGATCGATATTAGATAGAGGTGTAGTATGCACGTATGTATGTATGTAGCAGTAGTTTGTATCTTTCTTAAGCAAGGGGGCGGGGGAGGGGGTTAAGTTTTTTAATATGGAGGAGTGAGGAGGGCCACAGGATAAAAGGAGTGGAGGGAGATAAGGTGAACTATGTTCTTTTTTTATTATTATTATTATTTTGATTTTTCTTTTATTTTTGAATTTTTATTTGTTGGAGGGTTTTTTGTTGGCTAGTTGATCAAAAAGAAAAGAAAAAAAAAAAATCTAGGAGGTGCTAGGGTTAGGGTTTGAGGTAGAACTATTATGTTAAGGGTACAAATGTATAGAAGAGATTCTTTCTATTATTGGCTGTTTTGATAGCTGTTTTACTCCTACCAAAGTATGTTTTTGGAATTACAAAAATATCAAGTTATATTCAGAATATATATTACAGAAAAAACATAATATTTGTTTTTATAGTAACGAGTCGATTATAATACATTTTCTGAAGTTTTACTAGAAAATAAAAAAAGCATGTTTTCTTTGTACTTTTATCTCAGCTCTATTTGCCTAATAGTATTAGCTCGCCCTCAATACCAAATGGGCTCTTAGACAGAAAATAAACGCATTTACTGTAGCCTACCAAAAGTCTTAGAAAGAATACAAAAAATTGGAGAAGCATATCCCTCTCTCTATGATTTCATCCCAATTCTATTTGCCAATAACGGTAGCTCGCCCTCAACGTTGAATAGACCTTTAGACAGAAAATAGGTACATTATATTGTAGTTTACAAAGAGTTTTAGTGGAAAAAAAAATCTATACTTTTTAATTATTATTTTTTTTTCATTTTGTTGTTTTTATTGTATAAATTTAGTCAAGTATTGGAAAAGTTTACTAAATTGAATTATATTTCATTATTTCAACAGTTTTGTCGCTTTAGCAAATTGCCTGTTAGTAGCTATTTGAGTTATCAAATTTGACAAAAATGCTTAATTGAGAATTTAAGAAAGTGTCAGTGGAATTAACTGTTTCTATGGTACATGACAATAACTGCGATAGTTGATATCCAAATTCTCAAATTCGAAACCTAGGTAATCCATATTTTTAGCTAAATTTATTTTTTTTTAAAAATATCAATATAGAAGCAAATTTGGAGAAAAGTTTTATAAATTTTAGAAAAAATGGCTATTCGATTTTCCACTCAAAGTGAGCGAAAACGAATATGGGGGCTCTTAAGGCAAGGGTGGAACACACAGTCAATGAGGTCAACTTCAACTCATGGACCTTTATGAGAGAGAGTTAATATTTTATTTTTTATATAAATATTCTATTATATAATATTTTATTTATAAATATATAGTATTTTTCTTATAATAGTATAAATATATATATTAATACTATTATATATTATATTACATATTTACTGCATAATATATTTTAAATATATTTTATTTATAAATGTAAACTATAGTAATAATATATGTAGTATGATAATTATTATATATCAATAGTATATAATATATAATATATATATATATATATAGAATAGGAGAAAATATATATAATAGTTTTCTATTTATCTTTTTCTTTTTTTTCCTTAATTTTAACCAAACAATTGAGATGGAAAATTATTTTACTTTTTCTAAAACTAAATATTAAAGAACAAAAAATTTGTTTTCCCCTGTGAAAGTTTTTTTCACAGTTTTCTACGGAGCCAAACAGTCTCTTAACCTATCAGAATCAGTTGCAGTTTGGTGTAGGCTTAAATGCTTAATTGAGATGTAAACTGGTTTCCAAGGCTAGTTAAAAGTTGTTTTTTAACACAAAATACAAAAATGTAACTAATCTAAACTCTAGGTCATATGGAAACAACCACCTAAGCTTGTAAATTTTGATTTTACTGTGTAATCTTTCATTTTGTTTGATTTTAGTTGTTTATTAGTTTTGAAAGACTATTGCTTGCTTTATTAATTTGTACATTCGTATGTCGCACTTTTCCCGGTCATTTATTTCATTCTATTGTTAACTCATACCATACAATGAGTTATAGTTCTTTTTAGCTAAGAATTAAGTAATTTAATTAACAACATGAGATGTATTAAAAAAAAAAAAAAAATGAAGGTGTCATGTATAAATATTTGCATGCACACCCAGTGCATTCATTTATTTTTGGGATAATTACTTATATACCTATCATGCGTCTGAAAATATCCGATCTATCCATACTTTTTTTTTCTTTCTAAAATGCCTCTCATACGTTCCACCGTTATTGCAAAATATCCCCGCAGTTATCTCCTGTTAAGTTAATCTGGATTAAACGTGAGTTAAATATCTACCACAGTTAAAAAAAAATTAAAATACCAATTTTGTCCTTAACTTAAGGAAAAATAAGAAAGATTGGTGACGGTAGAGGGGTATATTGGAAAAGACCAAAGTCGAAATACTTTTTGTGCTCCTGACTTTAAGGGCAAATAAGAAAGACAGTAATAATAGAATGGTATATTTGAAAATGACAAAATAGTAATTTTACAGAGATAACAAAGTTACTTAACAGATTTTAACTCTAAGGGTATATTAGAAATATGTTGGAACGTAGGAAGGGTATTTTCAATATTAGCCTTCTAAGAGGGGTAAATCGAAAAATCGAAAACTTTTCGGGGGTATATAGCCAATTGCCCCTTTATTTTTTAATAAGAGACAAATCATCCTATTTGAAAGGTCAGTTGGTAAATTTAAAGTTTTTAAAAATTGGATACTCCTTCAAGTGACCCAAAATTTAGATTAGCTCTGTACAATTTCACCAAAAAATAATTTTAAAAAAATTATATCATATATTAAGGTGGTTGGTGACTTGGTGTGATGGTACAAATGTCCATCCTTTTGTTGGTGAACTAACTTACAGTGAAATTAATGCAGTAGGGACATGTTTATGTACTTGGTTGCATTCTAAACTAGAAATGAATTTAAAACGAGTTAAGAGTTTTAGAATAGGAATCAGCAATTCATCATGTTTGATTGATGTGTACTACAGAATAAAAGTTGCAGTGAACAACGGATATTCCAAGGCACCTTGGAACGAGACTTCGCTGTGCATTAAATAGAACTGTTTACTTTGCGAAACTTGCTTCAAGTAGAACTGCATGTTTACTTTCACGAAATTTCGGACCGTGGATCATTAAAATTAGCTATAGGCACAATAAAACACACGCTACGCTGCTTCGATCTTCTACCGTCTGGTTCGGGATTAATTAAAAATTTATTATTATAGAAATAGGGTTAAGTTCAGAGTTAAGGTAGGATTAGAGTAATTTTGTGTTTGATTAAGAATTGAGTATGTTTGATTAGAATAGGTGGGATAAGAAGTATAGTAGGTAAAATAGTGCTTTGCTTGGTTTGAGTAGTGGAGTTAGCTAATCCCACCCCAAATAGGCTATCTCGGGGTGGGTTAGCTAACCCCACACCCAAATTGGGTGTTTGGGAATAACTTCGGGTTAAGGGATTCTTCCACCCCTTAACCTCGAATCAAACGGGTGCAATTTAAAAATTTTAAAAATTTTACGATATCATTTATCTAAAGATCTCTGAGATTCACTTTAGACTTTAAAAGTTTTTAAATTTAATTAAGACATTTTAAAATATTATATAAGTAATGTCGAAAATTATTGAAATTTAATTTCTAAAAAGTTCAAATAGCCTGTATTAAATCTAATGATATTAGTTATCGATTCGAATATGCTATTATTGAAAATATTCTAACTCTACTCCCAATCTTCTATATTGGATTCAAAAGAAGGAATTGGATGAATCTCACTTATTTTATTCAGCATGAAACAGGAGCTGGGCTTCCACATCTATCCATATATTAAAGGCTGAGTTTTACTGTGGCCGACGTGGCGCCTTCCCAACGCCCCCCTCTCTCCCGTTTTCGCTCCTCTGGCGCTCCCGAGCATCGATTGTGGCCTACGTGGCGCTTTCTCGGCGCCCCCCGTCTATCGCGCGCTCTCGCGCTCGCCCCGCGTTGCGTGGGTGCTCGGGAGGGTTGCGTGGCGCCCTACCCGCATCTCCCGGACCCTGTCTCCCGAATCGCCCTCTTCCCATCGCGGACGCAGGCCCCCGAAGAGACCGCGGGATGCGGGGTGTTGTCCCCCTGGCCGTACGCACGGGTGCACGGTGTGGCAGGAGCCCAGCTTCTCCGGTGTGCACCGTGTCCCAACTCCTCTCTCTGAATAGGCAACAATCACTTTTACTTCAACTTCAAGATTGAAGTGTACTAATATCAAATATGCCCTATAGAGAAAAAGTAAATGGACTTAAGCGGCATCACCTAGCTTCCAACAACAAGAAAGGGATATCAAGGTTTGTCATGTGACTAGCACATAAATACTTTCACACAAGTCCAATTAATTGTTGGATGCTACCTTACTACTAAGCCAAACTCACACCACTTGCTGCCGCCACTGCGTAGCATAGTTACTTACCTTGAATCACCGATTAAGAGGTTGGGGATTCAATCCTTCGCATGCGTGCTTAAGAATTGGGTGATTTAGCCCCCGAACTTCTTAGAGTGAGATTGTAACACCATAATAGTCCCACATCACATGAGAAAAAAAATTATGCATAGGAATGAATATAAGGATTAGGATTAACCCTTTTTCGGGTGATGAGATCGAGAATATGGTCGAACATGCAGCTAGGTTCACAGCCCAATGTAGAGAAGCGGCCGTAGACTCATTTCTATAACTCCGATTGTCTAATACGTCGCTGACTAAGACGGCGTTTACTTGGTATACAAGTTTGCCAGCCAATTCTGTCTGAGAATGGGACAAATTGGAAAGAAAATTTTCTTAGCAATTCTACAGGTTAAATCCAGAGTTATTGATAGCCGAAATCAGCTAAATACCGACAAAAACCAGGTGAATCGGTTGAACAATATTTAAACCGATTCAAGACGGCCAAGAGTCGATGTTTTGTGGAAAAGCCGGAGTTTGAATTCACCAAGATGGCATTTAATGATCCGCATTTCAAAATAAAAGACCATTTTAAAAACAAGTACTTTCCAAACCTATTCGATTAGGTGTTCTGTTGCCCAATACGAATAATTCAGGAAAAGAAACAATGATGATCAGCCAAAATAAGGAATGGAACAAATGGAAAGAAAAGAATCTCTTTCGTTGAAGAAATTTCGACTCAAGATGAGCTGAATATCTCAAGCAAAATAGGAGATTCAGCTGATGAAACCGAGCTACATGCAGTAGAGATGGTAAAAAGTTGTTAGCCTTTTAAGTGTGCACTGCTGAAATCAGCAAAAGCTAGCAAAGCCAAAGCGTGAGTCACGGCATATACTTATTCGTTTGATGTTGCAAAAATCGATCTGATATTTGACCGGTTGTTAAAAAATAGCAGAATTAAACTCCAAAAAGGTCAAACAATACCTTCTAGAGAGGAATTAAGAAGGAAAAAATACTGCAAGTGGCACCACTCATGAAGTCACAGAACAAATGAGTGTACAACCTTTAAAAGGCAAATGCATGAAAAAATAACTGAAGGTCGGTTAGTATATGCCGACCAAGAAAACAAAAAGGATATGAAAGTTGACCAAAATTCATTTCCTTCTCATATCAACATGGTGGATATCAAAGGGAAGACACCACTTGAAGGAGGGATCGAGGAGGATATTGCCAGCACAGAGAGCACTTCGGCTTTGTATCCAATGCAAGACCAAAATGACACGTCGTGTTTAGGAAGCAATTATCAATTATTTAGGAAAAAAAATTGTACGGCGAATAGAAAGATTTCATGGCTTTCCCGAAGAATGGAAAGATTTACCAAAGACTGAACGTGATCCAGACGAAGGTTCGGAGGAGGCCTCGAACAAGTCTGAGGAGGATGTAGAATCCAAAAGAGACAAAAGGGATCTTCTGATCCGAAAAGTCTTGGACGATTACTACCATCAAACAAAAAAAAAGACGAACCGAGGGGATTATCCAAAAAAGCCCTTCGGTACTCAGCAGAGACACCTTGGATATCGGCCTACATGGCATCAACAGCCTAGGCCGAGACCCAACCAAAGTTTGAAGGAGTGACAGAGAGGGATATAAAGTTCCTCAGTTGAAGATTGGTGAATGAAATCGGCATTCAGCCATGGCTAAGACCTTGAGAAAGAAGAGAAATCTTGAAAGAACACCTCAGGACAGTAAAGGTACCAGTCAACGTGCCCATCGACCAATGGCACACAGCAATAGCACCGGCTAAATGGCATGGACCGATGTTAACAATGATGCAAAAATGGTGACAGCAAAGAATGCAAAGCCGAAGTGAGAAATCATTAGAAAGAAGCAAAAGGAATGAGGCCGAACATATGGAAGCGGCCTGAGTAGCATCCACCTTATCGGTCCATGAAAAATGACAGTGAAGCGGGCGGTTCTTGTAAGATATTGGATTCTCGATACGTACGAAACCGAACTTCGGTCGGAATTGACCAAAGTGCGGAGTTGTTCGCTTCGGAACGTTTCGGAATGACACTAGAGCTAGAATATTATTTGATACAGGTGCATCTCATTCATTCATTGGCGCGTCACTCGCTAGAGCTCATGGTATTGAGGTATTGGATAGTCCAGATTATTGGTGGGTTTATGCACTAGAACATACTTTTAGTGTCAAGGAAGAGTGCGTGGCTTGTCCAGTGCAGATTGGCGATTGGATTATGCCGGCAGATTTTCTTGTGTTGAATCAGATGTGGGGCTATGATGTTATCCTTAGGATTGATTGGCTATCGAAGTATTATGCCGCTATTGACTGCGAGAGCAAGGTGATCACGTTTCGTGAGCCCAATGAAGAAGAGGTGGTGTATCGTGCATGTAAAAGCACGCGCTTCGCGGCGACGGTGTCGGCGTCGCGGGCGAGAAAGTTGATTAAAGGTGGATGTGTGGCCTACTTGGCGACGATGGTAGAGACCCAAAGGGAGCACCCGATGCTCGGGGATATCCGTGTAGCATGTGAGTTTCCGAATGTATTTCCGGCAGAGTTGCAGGGATTGTCACCGGACCGAGAGGTCGAGTTCGTCATTGACTTGATTACCGGGATGGCGCCAATTTCGAAGGCTCCATATCGAATGACACCGGCGGAGTTGGAAGAGTTAAAAGCTCAACTGCAAGACTTACTCGATAAAGGCTACGTGAAGCCGAGTGTGTCGTCGTGGGGAGCTCCGGTGCTGTTTGTGAAGAAAAATGATAACACGCTACGACTCTGCGTGGACTATCGCGAGATGAACAAGGTGACAGTCAAGAATAAATACCCGTTGCCGAGAATTGACGACTTGTTCAACCATTTGGAAGGGTCGCGGGTATATTCGAAGATTGATCTTCAGTCGGGATATCACCAGTTGAAGATCATGCCGAAGGATGTGCACAAGACGGTGTATCATACGCGATATGGCCACTACGAGTTCATGGTGATGCCGTCCGGGCTTACTAATGCCCCTGCAGCATTTATAGACTTGATGAATCGAGTCTTCCGGCCATTGTTGGACCGATGTGTCGTGGGGTTCATCGACAACGTGTTGGTTTATTCACGAAGTGAGGAAGTGTAATAAAACCTAATTTGAAACTATAATAATAAAATACTAACTTTCGCAGTCGAAGCGCCGTAAAACTCCAACGCGCGCAGGGAATCGATCGGCTCGTCAAGTAGTTGAAGATCCTCATTTCTCTTCTTTCCTTTTTTCTTCCTTTCCTTCTCTCTCATGCGTACAGGTTGAAGAGAAAGTGGATAAGAATGGAGGAGGACCCTGGTAGTGTATATTGATGTCACGCCCCGAGACCGCTACCAATTTGGTCCGATTCGGGCGCGCCGAACAGATGCCGGACGGACAGCACCTCCCATATCCGCCCAGGCTAACAACCAGATCGTGTACAAGAATTTATCCAGAAAATTAAATTCTAACCTACACAATCGACAGGGCACAACTAGTGCCAACATATAAGAGCAAGCATCACAAGTGACATACAAGTGAAATAAAGAGAGATTACTAGCTATTACATCTATTGCATTCTTTACATTTACATCTTTTTCCCAAAATGAGTACATGATCATTCTCCAGATACATACATAGATCTTCCAAAATATAAAGCATCTAGATACATAAGGGTGCTCTAATGCATAGGAAAGCTAAATGTAACTACAGCTCGGGCGCGATGCCCTTGCCGCGGTCCTTGCCCGGCGCGCTCGCACTCGGCCCTATAATACAGTCACTACAACAAAAATGGTTTTTAGTGGCGACAAATGTCGCCACCATAACCCAAATTGTCGCCGCCAAAAGGGTTTTGAGTGAGAACTATCTTCCATAGTTCCTAGTGGGTTCGACCGCCAACTCCACCAACCTCCCCACTAGGTCCAAGTGGGCAAAAGTAGATAGATAGATAGATAGATAGATAGATATCAAGCGGTAAATGATATAGTAAGAAAGCTATGCTACTATGCCCAAAATCATAACTAATGAATGCATACATCATATAGTAAAGGTTTACTATCATGCTACTATGTCCAATCTATGTCCAATAAGTAATGTTTAATGACAGTACTATACTTTGTTCACCCAATCCTTGGCGAATCCCTTGGGTTCGCCTACGACTCACATCATCATCCCGTGGGATAAGGAGACTCAACTCGCTCTCAAACCAGGGATTGTCTACGGGACATCGACTCTGCCCCTCTCGTACCATACTTCGGAGTGCACGACAACTTGGGTGGCTTAACCACCCCGAATAATAGACCGTGAGCTTGATCCATCCTCTCAACTCGAGGACACACTACCAACTAAGGCCAATAATCTCTCGGGAATCCACCTATCCCAATGTCTAAGTGTCTATGTTTAACTACACTAGGTTCTTTGCTCACAAGTCATCACTAGAGAATTCACCTATCCCTAAGTTCACATGCCACTAGTGTCATAATACACTACCTTATATGCCACTCGTTATGTTCATTTGTCAATTATATGCCACTCGTTATGTCACTAGATAACCATCGAGTTCATCTCTTTTATTTGGCACTATTGGATTCAATGTCAAGACTCAATCCTTATCTATCCACTATCTCAAGTATTCGACTCACACTATGATACACATTAGAAACATAAGGAAATGGTAATAATGCAATCCTACAATGCAACATGCGAGAGATGCAAATTCATGGTATTCTAAGACATAATAAGGAGCCCGGTTACTTCGAGATGACACCCCCCACCTTTCGACGATTCTTGACGATGTAGAGGTTCTAGGAACAATACTCGGCACTTGCTTCGACGTTGTCTCGGCCAACTAGGTCGAAAACGAAGCTCAGACGGCGTTGTTTTGCCTATAGCTCTCCACCAACTTGACGAATCGAAATTCCGACTTTGCCAATGTGTTTAGACACCTATCAATTAGGTTTAGATGCCAATAAATGAGATCAATCTCCTTTATTAAGGAAATCCCCAAATTGAAGCCCTAGGTTTGCATTTTAGCAAAACTACTCCAACAAAACCCTAGATTTTAGCATTAATCAACTTCTTAGCATGCTAGAGTGCTAATCTATACCATTTTTTGAGCTTTAAACCCAAACCCTAAGCTTCTACCATTGTAGGGTTTAGAACTTACCTCTTAAGCTTGCTCTAATGGTGGTGAAGAAGAGAAGAAGATGATAGAGTTAATCTTCTCCAAGTTCTCCTTCTTCTTCTTCTCCTTCTTCTTCTTTTCCATTTCTTCTGCTTCTGCTTCTTCTTCTTCTTCTGCTTCTTCTTCTTCTTCTTCAAGAGAGAGAGAGGGAGAGAGAGAGTGCTTAGAGAGAGAGAGAGAGAGAGAGAGAAAATATGCTTGGGTGTGGGAAATAAGAGGGAGAAGGAGTGAACTCCCCTCTATACCCCTTAACTTATGGCATTATTGCATGTAAACCCATCCACTTTGCCTATATCAAACCGTTTGCTCGAGCGCAGACGGGGACCGGTCCCCATCGGTGGACCGGCCCCGAGAGCATCCTATGTAGGTGTAATGTGGGCCGTGCCGGCCGCACGACCCACATTTTTCGGCCGAAACGGACTAGCGCCGCCGCCCGTCCGCTTTAATTTCGTGTCCGTGCCGGCCAAAATCGTTTAGCCATTGGCTCCGGCCGCCGGCCGCCTTTGGCCCGGCCGGGCCGGCCGTGCTTCGGCCGGTCCTTTGAAATATTTATTTTTTATTTTTTTAAAAAAATTGTATAAAATTTAAAAATATCATATAATAAATATTTTATTTAAATTAATATTTTGATTAAATCATTAAAAATTAATAAAAATAATTCTAATAGAGTAAATATTTAATTTTTAAAAAATAAATAAATTTGTATTAATTTTTTTGAAAAAGAAAGAAGAAAATGAAATGGGGGGGAAAGGGGCGGTGGGGTTTCCGGCGAGAGGTTGGGGCACGGTGGGGGAGGTGATCGGGGAGGCAGAGGGGACGGTGTGGGGGGGGGCGGGGGCGGGCGGGGCCGGGGTTGTGGACGGCGGAGCGGGGACCACGGGGTGGGGGGCAGGCCGGCGGCGGGGTTGGGGATGGCGGAGCGGGGGGACGGGACCGGGGCCGAGGCCGGGGTTGAGGATGGCGGAGCTCTTGGGGACGCGCCTCTCCTCCCATGGAGCTCCTGGGGACGAGAGCTCCTCAGGAAGGCGTCCTCCCCAGGAGCTCGAGTCCCAAGGCCCCTGGGCCTTGGGAGTCCGGCCGTGCCGGCTCGGCTAGCACGGCCCAATCGGGCCGTGCCGTGCCGGCCGCCCCGCCTTTCTCGGCCGGCACGGCCAGGATCGTTTCGGGCCGCACCGTCTCGAGCCGTCGGGCCACGATTGGCGGCCCAAAGACGGCCCTTAGGCTCGGGCCGGGATGGCCCGGCACGTGTGCTATAGTGCCCCTGCCGTGCTGTAGCCCGGCCCGAGACTGTGCCGGGCCGGGCGGCCCACGTGCCGTCTGGCCCATTTTACATCCCTAATCCCATGCCGGCAGAAGGCTCTCTGCCAGCTTCTACGAGTACGGGGACCGGTCCCTCCTGCAAAGGACCGGTCCCCGAGAGCAATGCTCTCGCAGGACACTTACGGGAACCGGTCACTCACTAGGAGACCGGTCCCCGAAGGACACCACTTTGCTTACGGGGACCGGTCTCTCCCGCCAGGGACCGGTCCCCGAGAGCAACTTGTGCGCTCAAGATTTTCTGCCGCACCCAACACCTACGGGAACTGGTCTCTCGCGCCAGGGACCGGTCCCCGTGAGCAACAATTGTGCGCAGAGAGTTTTCCATGTGCACCAAGCCTATGGGAACTGGTCCCTCATGCGAAGGACCGGTCCCCGAGAGCAGAATCTGCCAAGTACAGATTTTGCACAGTTTTGCTCTTCGAGGTTCGTTGCAATGCACTTTTGGTGCTTTTGACTTCTTCGGCTTTTCCGAAGCATACACACTCGACAATTGGTCGATTCTGGACGAAGTCCAACTCTCGGATTTCGAGAATTCACTTTCTTACAATTGAAATGTTATCCTAGGAATTGTTTATTTCTTGGGTTATTTGCATACAGGTCCCTGCAAACATAGTCAATTGCGGATATATCCCTCCAAACGCGAAACTAGGTGAGTTGTCCCTGCAAAAGTCCGAAGTTATGCAGATATATCCCTACCGTCCAGATCTGTTAGAAAATTTTCGTTAACCACGGTTAAAATACTTAATCATGGTTAATTATAGTGTAAATTGACGTATTTACCCTTCTTCCTCTTCCCTCTCTTCTTCTTCCTTTTTCTTCGTCACCGGCGAGGAGATGCGGCGGCGACGGCGACGACGACGACGATGGTGAACCTCCTCCTTTTCCTCTTCCCTCTTTTTCCTTTTTCTTCCTTCTTTCTTCTTCCTTCTTCTTTCTTCCTCTTCTTTTTCCGACATCCTCATCGCCGGCGTTGAGGGCGCCGGAGATTCTCTCTCTTCTTCTTCCTTCTTCTTCGTCACCGGCGAGGAGATGCGGCGGCGACGGCGGCGACGACGATGGCGAACCTCCTCCTTTTCCTCTTCCCTCTTCTCCCTTCTCTCTTTTTCTTCCTTCTTTTTTCTTCCTTCTTCCTTCTTCCTCTTCTTTTTCCTACATTCTCGTCGCCGGCGTTGAGGGCGACGATCTCCGGGTAGAGCTTTGGTGCCTCTGCGTTCTTCTCTCTTCTTCGTCGCCGGCGAACCCAACCCCGCGCCGCCGCCGGCCCGACAGTCAGAGGAAGAGAAGGAGAAGGAAAAGAGGAAAACTTTTGGAGGGATATATTTGTGAGGGTAAAATGGTCATTTCACGACTTCACTGTTAAAAAACAAACAGTTCACTAACGGATGTTAACTGCAGGGACATATCTGCATAACTTCGGACTTTTGCAGGGACAACTCACCTAGTTTCGCGTTTGGAGGGATATATCCGCAATTGACTATGTTTGCAGGGACCTGTATGCAAATAACCCTTATTTCTTTATACATGTACTCGTTGTTGTTGAGCCTTGGGCGGACATGGGAGGTGCTGTCCGTTCGGCGTCTGTGTACGGGCCCGAATCGACAAAATTGGCGATAGCGGGACGTGACAGGAGGAACACGAGGAGCACTTGAGAATTGTGTTGCAAATACTCTAAAGAGAGAAGCTTTATGCCAAGCCGAAGAAATGTGACTTTTGGCTTTCGGAGGTTACCTTCTTAGGCCATGTGATATTCGGAAGTGGCGTGTCGATGGATCCGAAGAAAGTTAAGGCAATTAAGATTGGCCTGGCGCAACAAGCATTGCAGAGGTTCGCAGTTTTCTTGATCTTGCGGGATATTACCGGCGGTTCGTGGAGGGGTTTACAAAGATAACTACTCCACTGACGCGCCTCACGCACAAGGGAGCGAAGTATGTATGGAGAGACGATTGCGATCAGAGCTTTGAGGAGTTAAAGGAGAGGTTGACTTCTACCCCGGTGCTTACTTTACCGACTCCAGGGGAGAGCTTTGTGGTGTAAAGTAATGCTTCGTATAGTGGCTCGGGTGTGTTTTGATGCAAAATGATCGAGTGATAGCTTATGCTTCTCGCCAGTTGAAGAGTTATGAAAAGAATTACCCAATACACGACCTTGAGTTGGCCGCGGTGATATCTGCCCTAAAGTTATAGAGGCATTATCTGTACGGTGAGTATTGTGAGATTTACACAGATCATATATAAGAGTCTCAAATACTTGTTCACCCAGAAAGAATTGAATATGCGACCGCGGCAGTGGTTAGAATTGCTAAAGGACTATGATGGCACTATTCTATACCACTCGGAAAAAACCAATGTCGTAGCCGATGCGTTGAGTAGAAAGTCGGTGAAAAACTTGGCTACGGCAATCACACCCCAACCGTCATTGCAAAAAGAGATGCAACGGTTTGACCTTGAGGTAGTGGCTCCCGAGTTTCTGACCCCATAGCCAAAAAAGGCCTAGGTTGGCTTGCCCTATTTTGTGGTTTTGTGATGAGGTTTTGTGCTATTGTGTTCGGGTGAGGGTGTTTATAAGTGAGAGGCATAGTGTTTAGCTCTCATTTCCTCCCAACACTACACCTAAGAGAAAACTCTTTTCTCTCTCTAAAACTCTTCTCTCTCTCCTTCTTTCTCACTAGGGTTATGCAAAAGAGGCTCTTGCAGGGGTCTTGGTGGAGAAGAAGACCAAGTTGAGGGTGGAGTTTGCTATTGTGCAAGGGCTTGGAGGAAAGCTTGGAACCTAAGGTGAGTTTTCATGACTCTAAGCTAGGGTTTGGTTGTAATTTCTTCTAGCTTGTGCTTTTATGAGTTATTATGGTAGGTTGGTTCATTAATATCCATTAAATGGTGGGTATTATGAGGTTGTGGTAAAACCCAGGGTTATATTAGAGCTATGTAGGGAATAAGATCTAAGTAGGAATTGATCTCTTGTAGCCCTAATTGACAGAAAATATGACGCATTGGTGGACTCGGTTCAGAGTTCCGACAAGTCTACGTTACGATTTTGGAAAAAAAAGTCTATTTTGGCTTCGTTTTGTCGCAGTCGAGAGAAATCGGCGGCTAAAAATCACGATACTTGAACTGTAGCTTCTCGGCACCCCTACAAGGTGGGTGGTGCTATCCGAAATCATTGAATTTTCTTGTATGTCTAAATGTCACTTATTGAGCATATATGAGCATATAGGATTCATGCATTATAGGGTTGAGTTGAGAATATGTTGATATATGTTGTTTGCATGCTTTTAGTATCAAGATGCATATGAGTTATTGAACAAGTTGTAAACGCTATAGATGTATGAATTATGACTTGAACATAGTTGAGGCAAAGAACATAGTAATATTATGACATCAGTGAAGTGGCACCTTGTGGCATGGTGAATATGGCATCCTCATAGTTGTGGATTAGTGAGCATAGCATCCTTATAGTTAAGGATTAAATTGAGCATAACATTCTTATAGATAAGGAATGGATTGAACTTGGCATCCTTATAGTTAAGGATTGGATCATACTCACCTGTAAGTCTTGACTTGAGGGCGATTACACCCCCTTGAGTGATGAGCTCCAGAGTAGTCATCACTGGGTTGGAGTTTCCCCAGAGGACGGTCCCGTCGGGTCGTAGAAGTCTCCCCCAATAGCAGGGATTTGAGGTAGTATGTTTTGGGCGAAACCTACGGGTTAGCCATATTGGAAATGAGATCGGTATGCATTATGAGCATCTTTTATTGATTGTATCTTGTTCAGGCATATTAGTTGCATTTGTATAGCATGTTTACTTATCTATCTGCTTATTTCTTCTACTCATGCCCGATTTAGACCTAGTGGGAAAGTCGGCGAAGTCGGCGGCCGAACCCACTGGAAACTTTGTAGTTGTAGTTCTCACCCTACTATATTCTACAGATACATGTCCGAGCGAGGCGGTCGAGGACCGTGGCAACGGTATCACACCCTAGCTAGTGACTACTCGTGTATAGATCCTACCTTTTTATCATCTTTTGTTTATGATGAGTAAATGTATAAATGATGTATAGATGTAAAAAGCTTATATTTTGGGAGATCATGTGATGTATAAGAAAAAGGATGAAAGAATGTAATGTTTATGTGCATGTATGTGATTAAAAGATAATCATAGTACTTGTGTGTATGTGATAGAGTAGAACTTTCACTTTTGGCTATTGCTTGCCCTCGTGCAAACCATGTATATCTGTGTTCTGCTGTGTAAAATTCATATGCATGATCTGTACTTGTGTTGAACCTTGGGCGGACAGGGGATGTGTTGTCCGTTCAACGTCTGTTGACGTGCCCGAACCGACCAAATAGACAGGCTCGGGACGTGACAAGTCCTGGCTTGCGCCGTGCCTAATGGTCCCATGGTAGTTAACATTCCCCCATTAGGAATGAGCCTCGCCCACGGCAATCCACTTCGGCGCCCAATCCCGCACGAGCGAGCATGATGTCGCATAGGCCAACTCTGGAGTACCGGCTTGTAGGGAGCGGCCCTCACAAGCTTGTGCGAATGAGTACAATGGTAAGCAAGCATGATCAACAACATAGGGGTCACATTCATCATGTCTAAAAGAGAGGCAGACGGACCTGTATAGTGATGCAAAGAGAGGCAGACGGACCTGTAGCAAACAAAGAATCTACTTCGCCGACCAACTTAAAAGATGAAAAAGGCCACAGCCACAGTAATAAAAGAGCGACATGTGGCATAATTTTCATACACAGTTTGAGCGAGACGGCTACCAACTCGGCCAAGACCGAAGACAAACACAGGAGTGCGAGTACCGGTTTGGTCACGCTTTGTACCCCCACTAAAATTTTAAAACTTCCTAGTAAAAGAAATATATTCAAAATATCTTCGTGGTATGTCAACTAGCGACCTAGAGGTCGACTACTATGTCACAATGTTGAATTCTAGTTGTTCAACTAAGTCAAGTACAACATGGTTAAGTTTATACTTTGCTACAATCATACAATATGTCTTATTTACCTTGTCTATAACAAGTATGTTGATCATCATACAAGTTGATTCTACTAACATGTAAGGTCCAAGAGACATATCATTTACTCATCCTAACTTACTTCCTATTATTGCATAAAGGGAAACACTATTATGTACCATTTAGAATGCATGTCCACATTATATACCTCTACTACATAAAGTATGAAAACTTCTACATGTAACATGTATGTAGCATGTATTCAAAAATTCTATTGTGTTATATCTAACATGAATATGCATCAATTCAAATCTTATAACAATGTGGAAGGCATAGAGGGAATTCACCAAATTTTGGTGAGGTCAAACCCACCAGATACCCTTCGAACTCTTTCGTTTTCTCGAACGAAGTTGTCCACGAGACTTCTAGCGCCCTAAGAAAAATTCTAAGAGAGTTACAAGCTTCTAACAAGCTTCCCACAAAATTCACCAAAATTCACACGTAAAATAGGTGGAAAATACCTTAGACCAAAAAGAACTTGTCCAAAACTCAAATCAAGGTTAGGAAGCTTCAAATCCAACCTAAAAGAGAGTTCAACACTCATCAATTTAATTACAAAAGCTCCAAAACAAGAAACTCCAAATAAACCCTAGTTTTCTCAAAACTAGATTTTATTCCACAATCTTTATAAAATCCGCAATCAAAGATAGTAAGAAAACTATTAACCTCAATAAAAACTCTAAACCAAGCTAAGCAAATATAGGGTTGGAGTTCAGTCCTCAAGAAAGCTCCCTTCTTCACTCCCAAGCCTCCTTCAAGGTCCAAATAGCAAGCTTCCAAGGAGAGGAAGTGTGACGCACTGAATCATTGCAAATTGCGAGATTCGAGTGTTTGATTGGTATATCGAACTTTTTCACACTTTGTGGGAGGTCGTAGACGGAGTTCCGACCCACGATTCAAAAATTCTGAGGTTTTGGCTTTATCTGGAGAGGTTCACTCTCTAAGACCGGTCTCCGAAGGGAGAGACTGGTCTCCCCAAGCCGTGTGTGGGGATGGCTGGTGTGGCATCCGGTCTCGGTTGCCAGAGACCGGTCCCCACATGCGCTGTCTGCTGAGTAGGCCAAGGAGACCGGTCTCGGCTAGCAGAGACCGGTTCCAGTACGGTGTTTTTGCGGGAAGGCCACCCGAGACCGGTCTTGACTCGTGGAGACCGGTCTCCAAGCCCGAAAACTGCCCAGACCCGGGCTGTGCACAGTTTGCTTAGTAGAGGGACTTTTCGGGATTTTGTTACATCACACAGCCTATCTGGCTGCCCCTTCCCTGTTTTATCTTATTTCATCCTCTCACACACCTAGAAAGAGAAGGAGAAGGAGAAGGAGAAGGAGAAGGAGAAGAAGAAGAAGTGAAGGATGAGATCAAGGAGAGCTTGCATGTGGGCTTGGAACACCTCTATCTTCATCTTCCTCACCTTTGGAGCTTGGAGCTTGGACTTGGAGGTTGCTTTGAGGATAGATCATCACTTCTAGGAGGTTTTGATCTTGGTTTTGGAGCTTCTAGAGGTAAGCATCACCTTCTATTCCTCTAGAATTAAGTTTTGATGCTTCCTACTATATGAAACCCTAGATTTTGTGGATTAGAGTTTATTTTGGGGATTTTTGATCTAAGGCTTTTAGAACCTAATTGATTGGTTTAGAACCTTTGTTTAGATTGCCTTGGAAGGGATCTACCATTCATTGGAGGTTTCGAGGGAGATTTTTGCACATTTAGGTGAGTATTTCCTTACCTTAACCTTATTGCTTAATGTTTGAGCTCATGGCTCATCTTTAGAGGTTGTAACTCCTAGGGTTTACCTTGTAGGGTGCTAGGAGGAGGAATATAAGCTTAGTTAGCAATTCGGATCGTCGCTTGGAGCATCAGTGGGTTTGACCTCACCTAGCACAATGAGAAATCCTCATTGGTGCTTATTTGCTTACGGTTATTTGAAAAATCGTTCATTTTCATGTTATAAACATTAATTGTGAATTTTAGAGTACTTAAAACATATGTCTTATGCATAATGCGTTTTCGACCTCTATATTGTAGAGAGCAGCCTAGTAGACTTGGGCATATGTGATAGCATACCTCTAATGTTAGAGAATATGTTGTACTTAGTGATAGTGACATGTGAATAATAATCTTGGTTATAGAACTATGCATGACATAGGAGAAAAGCTAATGTCATTAAGCGGCATTAGGCTTGGTATGTACTTGTGAATTAGTGAGCTAATGTCATCAAGCGGCATTAGGCTCGAATTGGAACTTGACATAGACATAGTAAATTCTAGTGTCATAAGAGATAGTGTACTAGACCTTAGGGTTGCTAGTGACATTTGCCATGTGAGAGACCTGAGGGTTGGATACTTGAGACTTGACTGTGCTTGTTTGCCATTTGTGCTCATTCGCACATGCTTGTGAGGGTCACTCCCTTCAAGCCGGCACTCCGGAGTGGGCCTTTGCGATTCGTCGCGCGTGCGGTATTGAGAAACCTATGGGGCCGAATTGGTTAGACTCATTCCCTACGAGGGATGTTGGAGCTACCACGACACTTAGGTGGCACAAGCTGGATTACCTTGTGTAGATCCTGAAAAGAGAATTGAACTATAACATTCAATATAAATGACAATCACTACTAGATAGGACTTAGTAGTTGGATTATGTGGGCATGCTTCGGAAATTACTTGAGTTGTGTAGTATACATGATAGCTTTTATTTACATCATAGTGTACTTGCTTGCTACAGTAGAACATATTCCTTATATGTTGCTATAACGGGTTTGGATAACTTATGCATTTATCCTGTATACTTGCCTTATGGTATTATAGCATTTCATTTATGCTTTTAATACAGCTGTTTAATTATCGCATTATTATACTCTCTTTTGGGCCTAGTGGTGCAATGGTTCAGGTCAGTAATTGCCCACTGGGAACTATAAATTATAGTTCTCACGCCCTCTGTTTTCTGACTCGTTTCAGTGCCTTCTGCATCTGGGGAGGCTAGGGATCGCGGCAAGGGTGTCGCTTCAGGCTAGCGACCGAGGAGTCTCGCTAGGTGGTTCATCATCTCCTTTTGTTTTAGTTGGAGAGGATGAGAGTTTTCGTACCCTGTTATAGAGGCAAAAGATTCAAATATTGCAAACTGCACGAAACTGCATTCTGCAGCATTGATTACCGGTACCTCGTAGTTCCGGTACCAAAGGCCCAGTCCTCCAAAACCCATATGTTGGAAACTCGGGTTTATACTGCGTTTCGGTACAAACCCGATGCAATACCGATACTCGGTTCAGTATCGGTACTCGCAACGCGGTTCCTCAAAATCTGAGAGCTGCTCAATTCGGCACTTTATAGGATTCCTACACCATCATCCAGTATCAGTACTCAACACAAAAATCTGCAATTTGCAGATTTTGATGTCGAGAACCCTTTCTTTCACCTAGTAAGCACTAGAAGCAGGTCGACACTCTGCCAACAACCCTCAAAGCATCCAGATTAGTTCAAAATATTATTCCTACACTAAAACTTTACAATTTGCTAAAGTTCAGTGCGCTACATGACAACACTAAGCCCTAAGAGTGTATATTTGTAATAAATATATGTTTCCCATTCAAACAAACAAAATTTAATCATATGTGTGATTTATAAACCATATGCGTGTGTGTGTGACTAAGATGTACAAATAGTAATTTCTAAATCCTAACTCTAAATTATGAATTATATAAATATATATACAAAACAAGTCATACCAATAGAGTGAATCTGAATAGTTTTTTTCAAATGGAGTGATTCTAATACTCAGTGATGAAGACAGCGGCATGGCAAAAGCTAATGCGACGTCAGTAACTAAACCCTAAAAATTAAAAATTTTAAAATAAAAAATAAAAGGATAAAATTATAGGAATTTTAGGAGTTCAAAGGGTTGTGGCCGAGAGGTTGAAAATCACTCCCAATTTCGGGCGCCTACAAGCGAATGAGCAAGAGGTGAGGTCTTGCGATGGAGAGAAGAGCGGAACATTCTACAAGCGAGAAAGAGCGACAAAAGGCGAGCTTCTGTAGTGAAAAATGGAGTGTCCTGCAAACGAGAGAGAGCGACAAACAGAGTGCGAGAGAGAGCGACAAGAATGGAGCAAAAGAGGAAAGAACTAAGAAAAAGGGAGCACGACAGATCCCACGTTAGAGAGAGAGAGAGAGGGAGAAAGAGGGAGAGGGAAGGGAAATAGAGTTGCGGAATAGAATTCACTATTAAGTTGGGTTCGTCTAAGCCACCCTTGTTTGGGGGTTTACCACTGAACTTTTCCAATTAAAAATATATGGAGGCACCCTCAACTGTATGGAGGTTTGAAATTGCCCTCAACTTTCATTTTATTTGATCACAAAAACCTATTAACTTTTGATTTTTTTTTTCTAAACTAATAATTTTAATATTTAAAATTAAAAATTTAATCTAATTATTACTAATTTTACTAAATTTAATGATTTTCTTTTTTTTAACAAATAAATAACTATATATAAAAACTTAACTAACAAATTAAACTTTTAGCTTCGTTTGGATCGGGTATAAGTAAGAATTAGTTGTTCCATGGATAGGTATAAGATAAGGTATAAAGTACGTATAAAGTAATTTTGTGTTTGGTTGAGTATTGGGTTTAGTCCAGGTATAAGCAAAATAGTGTTTCGTTAGAGTAAGTGTAATAAAAGAGATAGTGGGTGGTTATAAATAGAAAATAATGATATTGCACTCTTTATTATATTTGAATTAAAATTTTTAAATTTTATATTTAAAATTTAAAATTTAAATATATAACTATTAAATTTCAAAAATACAAAATTAAAATTAAAATTTAAAAATCTCAAATTTGAAAATTCAAAGTTCTAAATTTTTAATTTCAAATTTAAAATTTAAGATCAAATCTAAATTTAGAAATATAAAATTTTAAAATTTCAATTTAAAACATTAAATATATCAATTTAAAATTTAAAATTATAAATTTTAATTTAAGATTACAAATTATAAATTTTTAAAATTTATAATTTAAATTTTAAATTTAATTTTAAATTTAAAAATTAAATAGGGGTGAAAATAGCTGTTCCAACCCCTGTTCTAGGGGAAGCGGTAGGATTGCTATCCGACCCCTTAACGGATTATCTCGGGATAAACCTGTCACGCCCCGGGCGCGTGCCCAGACCCGCCGTACGTCTAAAACATACAAGACGTCTACAAAATAACGATACATAGAATGACAAGGTAGAGGCATCTAGAAGCAAATACAACAACTAGAAGCTAAAATAGGAAACAAGTAAAGAACTAACATCACTAAGAAGCTATAAAGTAAATACAGCAAGAGTCCTATAACAAAAGCAATAAAAGTGGTACACAGGTGGTCTCTAAACATGGATACAAAAATTTCTCTCTCACAACACGAACAAAGAGAGAAAACCACCTAAATAGGAGTAAAAACTGAAGCTATCTAGCTAGATGCGACCCCCTTGCCGCGATCACGTGCCTCCGCCGGTGCCGAAGGCTCTGAAACATGTAAGAAACAGAGGGCGTGAGAACTATTAAATAATAGTTTCCAATGGGCAATTACTGACTTCAGTTGCATGCGCCACTAGGCCCAAAACTAAACAAGTAAGAGTGTAAGTAAAATAATATAAACAACATATAAAATGAACATGTATGATGCTAAACATGATATCTCTACTTAGCATGAAATTGCATAAGTAAGAAAGCTATTCTAAGTATGAATAGTCAAAATAAACCACTAATCCGATGTCCATAAGGTAATAATAAAGTGTCGAGGTTTACTATTCTAGTCAATGTCCAAAGTCATTTTAACTACTTAAAGTTTAAATTGAGAAGACCCGCTCGAAAGCTATTTGATTTAAAGACCCACCCGAAGGCTGTCTGGTTTAAAGACCCACCCGAAGGCTGTCTGGTTTAAATCATGGAGTACATGTCAACGGCCTATCACTATGTCATGTCCAAAACATGGAATAGCACATGTCAATAGCCTATCACTATGTCATCATGTCTCTAAAACATGGAGTAGCATATGTTCATGGCCTATCACTATGTCATCATGTCCAAAACATGGAATATCACATGTCAATAGTCTATCACTATGTCATCATGTCTCTATGTTGCAGTTTTCATAATTTTCTAAGTTAAGTGCCGCTTGATGACACTTAAGCTTTTTAAGTCCAAATATGAGTTTAACGCTTGCAAATACATAAGTTGAGCTAATTTACACACAAGAGACATATTCCCAAGTGCCGATAAGAACACTTCTCATATACATGCAAAAGTACCCCAAATGCTCTACTACATAGAATGAAGTTTTCATATTACATAAGGCATGCATTTTAAGTGTTCTAAAATTCATAATAATTCTATCTAGCATGAATATGCATGCAAAATGAATAAACCAAACCAAATAACCACATAGGAGACATTTTCTCCTATGCTCATGAAGCCAAACCCACCGAATGCTCCGTGCGGTCTCCCGAATCGCTAACGAAATTTATATTCTAGCTCCTAATGCCCTAAGAAGCAAAACATAGGAGTTACAACCTCAAAAGATGAACCATGAGTTCAATCTTTAAGAACTCAACAAAAAGGGTGAAGAAACTCACAGAATGCGAAGGAAGCTCACTCGATCTCCAAATGGGAGCTAGAGTCCTTGCAATCCAACCTAAACAAAAATTCTAAACCCATCAATTAGATCCCAAAGCCCTCAAATCGAAAATTCCCAAAATCTAACCCTCAAATCCCATTCTAGGGTTTCTACTCAAAGCAACCATCAAAACTAGGATCAAATGGGAAAAGCAATCCACTAACCTTCTTAGAAGCTTCAAACCACAATCAAAGTGCTCTAGGGTTGGAGGTTGATCCACTCTCAAGCTCTACTCTCCAAGCCAAGTCTTCTCCAATGGTGAAAATGGCACCAAAAAGAAAGAAAAGAGCAAAAAGAAGAGTTTAATTTACAAAAACCCAAGCAAAATCCAAGAAAAATGAAGGAAAGGGAATGGAGGGTGCCCTACCTTCTCCTTGCTGTTCCCAAGCTCAGGGGTGAACCCTAGGGGCGTAGGGTATACTAATAGAAAGACTACAATTGCAAGAAACCTCCTGCAGTTCAAACTACACGAAATCTGTTAAAGTGTACCGGTACCCAGGCAAATGTACCGGTACAGATCCTGCGAAAAGGCCAAACCCGAGCCTCGGGTTGTCAACACTCAGCCAAGTATACCGGTACAAATTTCAAAGTGTACCGGTATAGCCATCATGGCTGTACCGGTACAACCATCAAGCATGTACCGGTACAAAGCCCACAAATCCCAATCCGAGAGCTGACCAAACATCCGACTTTTCGGATTTTGGTGCCAAGATGCAAACCATCGTTCTCGGGGTTCTAGCTATAGGTCGGAACGCTGTCAACGACCTTCTAAAAAATGTGGAAATGCTCCGAACTCAAATCAAATACTTGAACTCCGCAATTTGCGCAAGTCCAGTATGCTACAAAACCGTTGTGGGATAACCCACTAAGAGGTGGGATAGCAACCCCACCCTTTTTTTCATTTGGGTATAAGGGGTGGGATAAGGGTAGGGGTGTAAAACGGGCCGGGCAGCCTGTGGGTAGCCCGGCCTGCCCCAACTACGGGGGTACTGTAGCACCCGTGCCGGGCCGGCCCGACCTAGCTCCATGGGCCGTGCTTGGCCGAGCTACTGCGGCCA
Source organism: Aechmea fasciata (assembly GCA_025177825.1). Lineage (NCBI taxonomy): Eukaryota > Viridiplantae > Streptophyta > Magnoliopsida > Poales > Bromeliaceae > Aechmea > Aechmea fasciata. The sequence goes on along the minus strand of CM045944.1, from coordinate 385,581 downwards.
TAGGCCTGGTATAACACAGCACGGCCCGGCCTATTTTTTAAAAAACCATAGGCTGTAGCCTACATGTAAGCTTGTCTGGCTTTTCTAGGGCCTATATTGCCTCGGACAAAGGGCCCAACGACTATTGCCGTTGGGTCCTTTTTTTCTTTTTTTTTTCAAATTTTTTTTTATTATTAATTTTTTTAAAAAAAGGTTAAAAAATATATAAAATGATTTTTTAAACAAAATGACCACAATGCCCTTACTAGCATTCAAAAATTTGATTGTTAGAGAGGGCATTTTGGTCAAAAAATAAAAAATTATTTTATATTTAAAAAAAATTAAAAATTTTTTTACAACTATAAATACTACTACAAACATCCAAATTCATCATAACAAACAACTCTTCATTTATTTTCTTCTACAAAGATTAATTCTTCCTACTCTTACACTTTCAATTTAATTTTTTTTTTTCTCAACTATCTGGTTTACTTTGCAAATATTTTTAATTTTTTTTCAATATATCTTTTTTTTACAAAGTCACTCTATAATTTCACCACACAAAATTTTAATTTCAACACAATAATTAATCTCTTTTTTTATTTTTTTTACTTTTTAATATTTTTATTTAATTACTTTTAGTATTATTGTATTTATATTTTATAACAATGACGGGTGAATTTTCTCATATAGATTTTTCTTATACTCATTATACTCCTAAATATTATGTTAGTAATCAATCAGAAACTGCAATTGGTGATTCTACAAATGAGAACAAAATTTAGATGCATGTTCTACAAATGACGACAGCTCACAACCTAAACCAAATTTAGATGCATGTTCTAAAAATGCGTCTAAACGAAGAACAAGATAAGTATAGAAGTGTAGCACACTAGACCTTTGCAAATTGCGAGGTTCGAGTGTTTGAATTGTGTTTCGAGCTTTTCCACATTTTCTAAAGGGTCGTTGACAATATTCCGACTCATACCTCGCATCCCGAGAATTGAGGATTAAAACTTAGCACCAAAACCTCAAAAATGCAGATTTTGGATTGCTCTCGGATTTGACTCTACAGAGCAGTATCGCATCGCATCGGGCCGGTACTGCATCGTGCATTTTCCCGCACGACCGAGGCTCCTGGTTGGTCTTTGGTCGACTTGGTACGCATTTTGCCCGTGGTACCGGTACGTTTGCAGACTGCACACTGCTTATTTCTTAGGGGTGTTTTTGTTATTATAGCTACTCTATAAGATACCCCACATCCCTTGCTGGTTTCCTGAGCTTGGAAACACATGAGAACAACATAGGGAGCTCCTCCTCTTCTCTTCTTTGCATTTCCTTCCTTTTTTTCTTGGATTTTTAGAGGAATACTCACCTTTTTTGCTTCTTTTGGGCTTTTTGATGACATTTCACCATTGGAGAAGCTTTGGCGCTTTGTGTGGAGCTTGTTGGATAGGTTTGGGACTTCAAGAGAGGTTAGTATGCTTGACCTTCTCCTTAGACCATGTTTTTGGAGGATTTTTTTCTAGAAACCTAAAAATGAGAAATCTATGGATTATTTGGGGATTTTTGATTTGTAGCTTTTGAGCCCAATTGATTGGTTTAGAACCTTCCTTTAGGTTGGTTTTGAAGTACTCTTGCTTCTATTGGGAGATTGAGAGAGTTTTTCACCATACGATGTGAGTTTTGACTCTTTTTTTGGGTTAGTTTATGATGAACACATGAAGTGTTTGTTCATTTCGTCTAACCCCCTTAGAATTTTCTTTAAGGAGCTAGGGGACTTGTGGACACTTTCGTTGGCGCAAACAAAAGGGTTGGAAGGAGTTCTTGATGGTTTTACCTCACCAAAATGAGTGAACTCCATGTATGTTATTTTTCTTGTTATAAAATAGAAATTCATACATATTCATGCTAGATAGAGCATATGAGAATTTTAGAATACTTAAGATACATGTGTTATATTTCATAAAAAGTATATCTATATAGTAGAGAAAGATATGTGCATTGTTTGTTGGCTTAAATGGGTCAGCATCCTGCCCTGTGGCGGGAGGCCATGTGGGCCGAGTCATGTTCGAACTGGTGTGAGGCTAGGTTGGGCCGAGTCATGTTCGAAGTGGCGTGAGGCCAGGTGGGCCGAGTCACAATCGTACCCGTGGGCGCTGTTTCTGTACGCTTTAAGTGAATTGGTTGCGTATTTCTAACAGCTCGAGCTTTTGGGATTAATGGTTAGCGCCGACGATCCGACAAGTGGTATCAGAGCCAGAGGTCACGGGTTCGATTCCCGCATGCTGCAAATGTGTGCAGGTGCTGGAGGGGGGATTGTTGGCTTAAATGGGCCAGCATCCTGCCCTGTGGCGGGAGGCCATGTGGGCCGAGTCATGTTCGAACTGGCGTGAGGCTAGGTTGGGCCGAGTCATGTTCGAAGTGGCGTGAGGCCAGGTGGGCCGAGTCACAATCGTACCCGTGGGCGCTGTTTCTGTACGCTTTAAGTGAATTGGTTGCGTATTTCTAACAGCTCGAGCTTTTGGGATTAATGGTTAGCGCCGACGATCCGACATTGTTATCATGCATGAAAATAGCATTCTATTATATGGTTTGGAATCATGTTTCATGTAATAAAAATGACTAGAAAAACATGCTCTCGGACTTAGAACTCATGTTTGACATAGTGGACTAAATGCCATAAAGAGGCATTCAACTTAGCAAATGGGTAAATTCCTACATGATGACATAGTGATAGGCCATTGGGGTCACTAGCTCTTATACCATGTTTTAGAGATGATGACATTGGACTTGAGACGGATGATTACGCTTACTTGCCATTGTGCTCATTCGCACATGCTTGTGAGGGTCGCTCCTCACAAGCCGACACTCCGGAGATAGCCATCGCGACATAAATTCACCCGTGCAGGATTAGGCGCCGAAATGGGATGTCGTAGGGAGGCTCATTCCTAGGGTGGGAATGTTAACTACCACGGGGCCATTAGGTACGACGCAAGCTGGACTACCTTTGTGTAGGTCCTATATGATTAGAACAAAATTGAATAAAATGCAAAGTGGACATTAGACAAATTAGTAAACAATGACATTTTACTAACTGTGTTCATTGACATCATGTTGATTATACTTATGCATATTCATGTTAGAATAGCATTTATACCTGTGTGAATTCATGCTAAGTAGAGGCATAGTAGTTTAGCAAGTTTTATTTATGTTTATTACAAATATTGTTCATTCTATTTAAATGTTACAACTTATTACTTATGCCTCCATAGCCTAGTGGTGTATTTCGCTGAGGTCAGTGGCTTGCCCACTGGAAACTATTGATTAATAGTTCTTATGCCCCCTGTTTGTTATTTTGTTTTAGAGCCTTCCACTCCGGGAGAGGCTCGGGATCGCGCAAAAGGGATCGCTACTAGTTAGAAAGCGAGGAGTATTTCCAGTTTAGGTGGTCATCTCTCTATTTTTGTACCTATGTAGAGAGCGAGAGTTTTGTACCTATGTATAGAGACCACCACTTTTGTATGTTTAGCACTTGTATTCGGGATTATTGTTGTTGTATTACCTTATGGTTTATGTTAGTGATTTAGTTCTTTCATTTATCCTACTTGTCATTAGAATCTAGTTGTTGTATGCTCTGATATCTCTAGATTCTTGTTTACCTCATTTTATATATCGCTTTGTTGTAGACATCTTATATGTTGCAGGCATATGGCGGGTATCACGCCCCGGGACCGGCAGGGCCTTCCCAGTAGCGTGTCCAGACACGCCATATGTCAACACAAATAAGGCGTCTACCAAAAACAGCAGATTAAAACAACAATAGGCTACAACTAAGAATATCAGAGCCACATACAACTAGTTCTATCAACAAGTAGAGGAAAAGAAAGCTAAACAATAAAAGGGAAAACTAGTCAACATATAATATAAAACATAAGGTAAATACAACAGTCTCGAATATCCCAAACACAGGGTGGTCTCTATACATGGTACAACTCTCACAAAACCTCTGCAAAAAGAAAACAAGAAAGATAGACCACCTATCCAAATAGGTCCCTCGCACAAACGCTGCTAACCCGAGGCAATCCCCTTGCCGAGGTCCCTGACCTCCCCCGATGCAGAAGACGTTGAAACAAGTCAGAAAACAGAGGGCGTGAGAACTATAAATTATAGTTCCCAGTGGGCAATTACTGACCTCAGCTACATGCACCACTAGGCCCAAAAGAAATAGATGTAAGTGCGATGTAAAGTAATATGAAACTGCTGAAATAAAAGCATAATAAAATGTTACGCTACCAACCGCATGTATACAAGGTAAATATAAACTATCCAAAACCGATATGGCAACATATAAAGAATATGCTCTACTATAATAGTCAAGTATATTATGATACAAATAATGAACTATCATGTATACTACATATCCCAAGTAATGCTATAAGCATATCCAAGTAATCCAACTACTATGTCCTATCTAGTAGTGATTGTCATTTATGGTTGAATGTCATTGTTCAATCTCTTTTTAGGATCTACACAAGTGTAATCCAGCTTGTGCCACCTAAGTGCCGTGATAGCCCCAGCATCCCCCGTAAGGAATGAGTCTATCCAGATCGGCCCCGTATGTTTCTCAATACCGCACGCGCGAACGAATCGCAAAGGCTAATTCCGGAGTGCCGGCTTGTAGGGAGCGACCCTCACAAGCATGTGCGAATGAGCACAAATGGCAAGCAAGCATAGCCAAGTCTCAAGTACCCAATCCTCATGTCTCTCACATGGCAATAGTCACTAGCAACCCTAAGGTCTAGTACAATAACTCTCATGACACTACATATCTCTATGTCAAGTTCCATTTCCGAGCCTAATGCCGCTTGATGACATTAGCTCACTAGTTCACATATGAATGCCAAGTCTAATGTCGCTTTATGACATTAGTTTTTCTCCTATGTCATGCATAGTTTATATGTCCACAAGCATATGTCAAATTCACTATAACCATATAGTTTCATGTCCCCAAATAGAATGCCAACAACTACATAGATCTCACATGCATACATCTCTACTATATAGAGATAAAATTGTATTATAAATAACACATGTATTTTAAGCATTCTAAAATTCTAAAATAATACATCTATCATGAAAATGTATGAATTTCCAATTAACCATAAGCAAATAAACACCAATGAGAATTTCTCATTGTGCTTGGTGAGGCCAAACCCACCGATGCTCCAAGCGTTGCTCCGAACCGCTAACTAAGTCTATATTCTTACTCCTACCACCCTACAAAGCATGCCATAGGAGTTACAACCTCAAAAGATAAACCATGTGTTCAATCTTTAAGCATCTATAAAAAAGAGCAAGGAAAACTCACCTCAAGTGTAGAAATCCCTCACAAATCCTCAAATGGAAGCTAAATCTCTTCCAATGCAACCTAAATCAAGGTTCTAAACCAATCAATTGAGCTCAAAAGGCCTCAAATCACAAAGTCCCAAAATAAACCCTAAATCTCCAAAACTAGGGTTTCTACCAAAAGAAAGCTCCAAATCACGATCTAGAGAAAGATGATAAGTTGCTTACCTTCTAGAAGTTCTAATCAAGGCTCAAAAACCACCAAAGTTAAAGATCTTTCCTTCAACAAGCTCCAAGTCCAAGCCTTCAACCTTCTCTCATGGTGGGGTAAGCACCACAGGCAAAAAGAGAGCAAAGGGATGAGTTTAATCCTCAAAAATCTAACCAAACTCAAGAGAAACCAAGGAGGAAGAAAGGAGGACTTCCCTACCTCTTTTCCTGCTGTGAACAAGCTCAAAATGAGCCCTAGGGCGTGGGGGTGCTAATATAGAAAGGCCAAAATGCTAAAACACCCCTGCAGTTCTCGCAGTTCACATTCTGCCAAAGTGTATCGGTATACGGGAAGTGTACCGGTACAAATCCTACGAAACTGCCAAATCCGAGTTTCGGGTTTGAGACAATCTGCCAAATATACCGGTACAAAATTCAAAGTGTACCGGTATAGCCATCATGGCTGTACCGGTACAACCATCAACCTTGTACCGGTATAGATGTTCGAAAATACAATCCGAGAACAACGCAAAATCTAACCTTTTGGACTTTGGTGCATAGTTTTCAACTGCTATTCTCGGGACTCGTGTCATAGGTCGGAACACAGTCAACGACCCTCCAGAAAGTCTGGAAAAGCTCAGAACTCACATCCAATACTTGAACCTTGCCATTTGCGAAAGTTCAGTGCGTCACAACGGGTCTGGACACGCACCGGGCGGGCTTTCGCTAGGTCCAGGGGCGTGACAAGAAGTACTTGAATATAAAAGAAATTGAAGGACAAGACATACGAGCTGTTTGTACTATATGTGGAATTCATTATTCTTGTGATAGTTCCGGTAGAGCAGGTCATCTTAACAGGCATATTTAGAAACATCAAGTAAAAAAAGGTAAAAAAAATAAAATAATTTGTCACTCCCCAAGGTCCCATTTTTGATTTAAAAGCAAAGCGGAAGTGCCCAAATTTTTTTATTTTTTTTTTAAACCTGACCCCCACGGTATGTCAGATCCGTCACAAATACAGGGAGTCCACTGTTCACACGGACAGAGTCTCTCCTATATTTGCACGGCGTCGTTCAAGTACAAGATACATCAAACATGATACAACCACCGCTTATGAATATACATACATTCATACATCCATGCATTCATACACCATTCACAACTAGATTTGCATTCCGAGATTATCCAAAAGTTCACAACTATTAGTTTAAAATGTATCCTACCCAGAAACTCATTTTGAAATACTAAATCATGAAGACCAAAAGAAAATCTTTTACAAACTGTTTCCCACACCGAAATCTTTTTATTTTAAAAACTCACTACCACGAGGGGTAGAAAACCATTTCCATCTCAAAGAAAACCATAAGTTCTTCAATTCATTTACCAAAATTACATTTATCCAACTAAACAAAAACCAACTGAACCAATACATATCTAAGTTATTTATTTTTAGTAAGAATGTTAAAAACTAGACCGAATGTCACATGGCCGGAAACTCTATCGACCGCTACGAACGTGTCTCACGTCTCGTCTCAACCTTCACCGTCCGCAATACTTGAAAAATGGTGGGGAGGGGGGGGGGGTGAGAACATGTAAACATGTCTCCCCTCCTAGTGGGTACCGTAAGCCAACGAAGGCGAGGAGTACTCACCAGTTCAGGAAGAGGTAAACAAGGCCATGAGCAGATATACTAAATACAGTAATAATAAACTGAAATGAAGTAGAACAATAACAGAATATATAACTACCGCTACTGTAAAGAAGAACCAAATGCATATATGGATATCAAAACAATAGTAGCAAGACAAGTGTAAAGAAAGAACTGTAGGTATGCATGCAACAACCGCTACTATAGCCATATACGTCAACCGGACGAGTAGTCCAAATATACCCAATCAGAAACCAATGCTCTGTTGGTCTGCACCGCAAACCTCAAGCATGTGTCTATTGCCACTTTACCTGCATCAGACCCAGTCCTGACCGCTGGGCTCATGGGTTGGCACACCCAACCACTTTTCCAGAAAAGAATACCCTCTTGTGGTCGATCAGACCGCTGGTGTTCGTGAAATGCGTACGAGTATCGGGCGATCAATGCTAATATGCTCAATGGCCAACCGTCGGCAACCATCCGACAATCCTGCCCCTCAGGGCACACCGACTAATAGGTCATCAAACTGTAAGAAAGCACAAGTACCGACCACTCAGGTCAATTAGGATGGAACAACTCAATATCCTCTCAAAAATATGCAAGTACTGATCAATAGGTCAACTAAAGTATATACGCAAGAACCGACCAATAGGTAACCAGAGTGTATCAATATAATCCAGAACTACCGTCAGCCACTTGCCGACAATCCTACCCCTCAGGGTACACCGACCTCATAGGTCATCGAACAATAAAAGTCACGAAACCGGCCGACTAGGTTACATAATGTCAAATGGCGGATCTGTGTAAACTATAATCATGCGTCAGCACTAGCCGACAATCCCACCCCTCAGGGTATACCAACCTCAAAGGTCATTGAACGACAGGAGTCATGGAACCGACCGAATAGGTCACGGATCTCACAAGCAATCATAAACCAGCTCTACTTCTACTCATGATACTAGACATGCAAATAACCAAGTAGAGCGTAACAAGAATAATGAAGGTGCTAGGCTCAACATAATATATATATATATATATATATATATATATATATATATATACGCAGGATGGTAACGAGAGGCAAGGGTAAGAAGATATCACCGAGCATGCACCACTGTACCGACTTTGGATCGAAGTACCCACCTGTGAGAATGTCGCGTTTGTCTCCTGACTGCGAAAGAACGTCAACCGAGCCTAATAAGGGTCCACCGGGTTAGTGTCTAACCCACAAATAATAAACACTGAATCCACAAAATATCACCAGGTACCGTCGAAATAATTTCGAACCGAAAACGCATTCTGTCGGCGAATTTTGCCGACAAACGCACGGAAAATCACTTTACGATTTCCGCAGTGGCTTGGGTCCTTGGACAATCAGTCCAGAGGTCACCCACAGCCCTCACACGCTACCAACAAAGACCACACATAAACAATTGCACGAAAACCCTCCCGATTACCCAAAATCACGTTATTTTTAAACAATTTGAACCAAAATTATCATCAATAATCTTATCATATTATGTACATAAAAACTAAAAAAAATATACAAATGAAAAAACTAAAAAAATATACAAATGATTCTTTGAACAAAGTTCTTGTACTTTTTTCAATTAATAAAAGAGATGCATGTGTATGTATGTAATTTTTAATAAAATAAAAAAATAAATCTATTATTTACTTCACAACTATTACTATTAATTATGGAGGCAAGGGAATAGATACCTGAGATTTTATCCGAATTCGAATCCAAACAAAAGTGAGCGTAATCGGTGCAAAACAGTAACAGTTTTGATTTTGCTATAAATTAATGAAAATTCAATAGATTCATATTTGGCTATGACTTTTATTTGTACCATAGTCAAATCTAAATTTGAACCTCACCTTGAAATCAAACCCATATAAAAATATATTATATATGAATTTACATTTTTGAATAGTTAATTACATTTGTATATGATTTAATTTTATATTTAGTATATTAAATAGTCTAGTTCAATTCTTTAGTTTCAGGTACGGGTTCTGATTTTTTATTCGGGTTCGGTTTTGAATTTTAATTCTTATGCCCAGTGAAATTTGGGGATAATTTTAAATTTTAATTTGTTATTCATATTAGGTTTCAAAATTTACAGTGCTTTAAAAGTGTCACGCCCCGGGTTGCACAGTTCCCCGAGCACGCCGACAAATCCGCCGTATACAAGAAATTTTTCTTGTATACAAAGCGTAGCTGTACCTGTATAACATACACTGCTACAAGCAGTAGCATAGAGCTGAAAAGACTATAAACAAACAGGTAGGAAAAGAACATGAGTACTATATACATACAAAATATCGCGATACAAAAGTACTACTCGCTCCAGCGAGTTAAAAGCTGTATGTACTTAAACTCCCAAACCAACCACTCCCTGCAGCAAGGGTCCTCTAGCAGCACTCGAAGGATAGAGCTCTAACTCGCGACGCCCTTGCTTCGATCCGTCTCAAAAGGAGCAACAGCCGGAACCGACCACCCTGCAACAAAGGTGGAAGAAAAGGGGCGTGAGAACTACTATAAAAATAAGTAGTCCTCAGTGGGTGCCGCCCTAAACATCATCGCTCCACCCACTAAGTCTACATGGTAAACAAGAATAGTAGGAAGGAAAGCTGGAAACATTCTACAGCTATATGACACTATACTATCCTGTTCTAATACCAGTCATCTGTAGAACATGATAAACCTGACCCAATCTCCCGAGGGACTGTGATACACCCGTCCCGCCTGTCGGAGCTACACTGACAACTACCACAGGGGTAGCTAGTGGAGAGCGAGTCCAACTAGGACACAACGACACCAACGCAAAAGCACTAAGCCCAACTCCGGAGTGGCACTCGTGGGCGCGAACCAACCGAGTATGCAAGTGTATCTCTGTCGAGCTCAATCAGGCTCTCACAAAGCAAAGTCAAGTAAACAGTGGTCCAACCGGTCTAGCCACCAATAGGTCCCCGGCACAACCGAAACCAAAACAAGAACCGCACACCGTCAACCCTGACGGTCCCCGACAACAAGAACAGCCTAGACTCTACTGTAAACTAAGCTCGGCATCCCAGCACGAGCGCAAATGCAAACTACACTACCCTGATATCCATCGCACTCACACAGCGACGATACAACACAACACAGCTTCTAGAGCTAAATCTGGTAGTGTAAGAATATGTCGATCAACTCATGGTTTTCTCCTAAGTCAAGTCCAAGTCCAACATGTATAATTTATTACTTGCTAAACATGCTCCCAATTCAGATTTTAAACATGCTGTAATCTATGAATTTTGAGCTAAGGATTTATAATCAATACTCAACTATACATGTCGACTACTTATGCACATAGGAGTAAAACCGATGAAAGCCCACCTCGGGTGCTAATTCCTGGCAGCGAAGGGCGTCTAGAAGCAACCTCGATCCCTGCTGGTCCAACGAACTCCTCCAAGACCATCAACCAAGCTAACTCCGAGTTCATGGCATGAAAATCCCTCAATTAGAACTATTTTCAACACTAAGCTTGATTAGCTCGATTGGATAGTCAAAATTACCTTAGAGACTTCAAATCAGCTGAGTTGAAGGCCCAACTATAGTCATAATGCTGGAGCATCACGTTCGGGTCCACAATCCCGCCCTTCAAAGAATCAAACCGAAAGAAACTTAAAACTATGAAATTCTGCTTGGTACAACAACAGCTAAGTAAAATGGGGTTTCGACTAAGCAAACCTGCTCCAAATTCGGCAATCAAGGGCTCTCTGGATTCCTCTCGAAGTCACGAATCCAAAGAACCGAGTTTCACTGAATTTCGATGCTCCTACATAGAGAACGAGCCAAAACGCTGCGAGTCGACGCTGGAATCTGCAGCAAACAGCACCAAGCTCGAAAATTGTTGAAGATGGCAGCAATGGAAGTGATCCCGACGAGCTACTCACCTCTGGGAACGCTCTAGAACCGTCACAACGTCGAAGACGGCGGAATCCCGCTCTCGCCTGGCTCCCTCGCAGCACCGCGCTCGCCCGGCTCCCTTGCAGCACCACAATGTCGAACGTACACTCGATCGGCTTCGCGGCGCGACGTCGACGAAGTCCGCACTTTCCGAGCTCCTCCACCACCACTTCGGTTGAGCTAGAGGAAGAAGAAGAAGAACAGGGGCTGTGGAATGGTCCCTCTCTGTCTCTCCCTACGTGTAAAAGGCAGGAAGAGCTGGTGATACAAACAAGACAGCAAATTACCAAACTGCCCACTGCTCACCTACCAAAGTGTACCGGTACACGGGCAGTTGTACCAATACAGATGAGCCAACCCGAGAGCAATATGAAAGACTATACCCAGATACCCCTGATGGTTGTACCGGTGTAGCCATCAAGCTTGTACCGGTACAACTCAGACTCTGTACTGGTATAGCTTGACAAAAAATTTGCTATTTCGCAGATTTCCAGATTCCAGCTGCTCTCGCGTTCCCGCTGAGTCCGTTTGGCGTCCATTTCGCGCAAACGCGACTCGGACTTATCCCGACACTCACCAGAGCTGTCGACAAGCCTCACAGTCAAACTCCAGGTCTCTACAAAAAGTGCTAAAAGCATATTTAATTATCACGCCCCGGGGTTATTAATAAAGTGAAAAAATACAGCGGAATTTTTTTTTTTAAAAACCTGACCCCAAGGTATGCCAGATCCGCCACAAATACAGGGAGTTCACTGTACAAATGGACAGAGTCTCCCCTGTATTTGCACGGCGTCGCACATGTACAGAGTGTAGTAGACTACCAGGAAACAACCACAAACTAAATGAATATAACACAGCTATTAATATTCATTCAACCATTCACACAGGTTCACAACTAAGAGATGTAGAAGCTTATAAACATAGTAATAAAGCCTTTGAAAACTGTTTCCCACAAGGAAACCCATTCTTTTAAAGACACGCTACCACGAGGGGTAGAAAATCATTTCTATCACATAAAAACCATATTCTTTATTACAACATAAAACCAACTAAACATCTCATATTCCCAAGAAAGTACTGAACTGAACCATAAATAAAAGTCTAAGTCATGCAAAGGATAAGGTAAGAAATAACCAACGGAGGAACGGAGCTAAATCACGAACTAGACCCGCTCCTCACCAGCAGTCCCACTAACTCCTGCAACGTCACCTGAAAGAGAAGGCGAGGGGTGAGAACATGTAAACATGTCTCCCCCTCACAGTAGATACCTCGCGGAGATAAACACAAGTGGAGAAGATAGTAGTAGTACAGTAGCTATGATAAACAAGTAAACGAGAGAGATATAGAGATAAGAAACAACAGCTACTGTAGTATGCGTCAACGGTATGAAGTACAAATACACCCAATCTGAAAACTACCCTATTAGTCCGCAGACCTCAGGCCTATGCCCACTGCCACTCAACCTGTGTACAACCCAGTACTGACCGCTGGGCCCACAGGGTGCATATAACCCACTCTAGGGCTCACGGGTCGAACCTCTGCGACCACTTTTCCGGAAAAGAACACCCTCTTGCAAAGGGATCGACCGCCGGTGTTCGTGAAATGCGTTTGTATCTCGGCGATCGATGCCGATATGCTCAATAGCCAAACGTCTGGCGATCACCGACAATCTCGCCTCAGGCGCATCCGACCGTATAGGTCGTCAAACTGTAAGAAAATACCAGAACCGACCAATCAGGTCAATTAGGATGGAACAACTCAACATCCTCTCAACTGTATGCAAGTACTACTGAAGGAAACACGAGAACTGACCAACCGAACAATAAGGTCACTGAGTATACTGAAGTAAACTGACCGAACAGGTCACAGATGTCATAGGCTGAAAAGAAGTAATCTACTCTACTCCTACACATGATACTAAACATGAAAACATTGAGTAGAGTAATACTGTAACAAACTGCAAGATATATCTAGGATAAACGATATAAATAGTAAGGGTGGAAGGAACGTCACCAAACGTGCACCACTGAACGGACGGCGAGTCGAGATACCCACCTGTACACTGTAGAAGATCTGTCGACTGTGGAAGCAAAGCAACTGGACCTACGAGAGGGTCCACCGGGTTAGCATCTAACCCACCAACACAAGTACTACTATTCATAAAGCTCCACAAATGAACCCACGGAATCGGTTTCCAAAACCGATCGTCGAAGCACCCTAAGTCCCGAAATCGTATCGAACTCCACGTTGCCACCCGTCGTTTTCGAACCTTCGAAACGACGTGGGTGACCAGCCAACAAGGCTCATCGACACCGTAAATAACCACTAAGAGTTGTCGGAAGAAATCCGAACCGTAAACACGTTTCCGTCGCCTTTGTCGAAACGTTCCTAAATCGCGATTTCCGTAAAGGCTTGGGACCTTGGACGATCAGTCCAAGAGATACCCACAGCACGTACACGCTACCCTCAGCAGTTACATAATTTATAATTGCATAAAAGCCCCTAACAGTTAATAAAAATGCGTTATTTTATGCAATATTAGGGCTTTTATGGACCGTGCACGCAAACCGATGCTCAATAAATCTAGCCATCGCAATCACTGGAAGGTTTCGACGTGCCGGAGACCGTGCTCACCCTTTGGAGCACTTTCGGTCACTGTAGAACCCGCACGAACCACGCGAAGTTCTGTAAACAGCGCGCACAGCGCGAAAGGTACAATTTTCCCGCTAAACGAGGCATCGAAAACCTAAACGGAGGTGAGCATCGCGTTCAGGACGAAAAGGCGATGACCGTGCTCACCTCACTTGGTCAAAAAGACCCACTGTAGCCTCGGGAATCGTGCCTAAAACCCTAGACTAGGTGCTGTTAATGAAAACACTGCTCACCAGACCCGAGGAGGGCACCGCCGCGGGCGGGCGCGCGGCCGGTCCGGCGAGGGTGCACTGGCCGGGGAGGTCCACGGACACGGTGGCGGCGGCAGAGGGTGGCCGGAGGCGCGACGGAGGAGATCGGCCCTTCCTTCTTCCTCCTGGACAGAGCTCGGCGGCGACGCGACGGCCGGAGGCGTCGGGGCGGCACGGCCGGCGCCGGAGGTCGAGGGGGTCACCGTGCTCTCCTCCTTGGGCGGCGGAGGCGCCCGGAAACCGAGTGGCTCCGCCTCTGGTCCGCACCAAACCCGAGCGGCGGCGGGGTTGCTCCGCGGCGCCGAGGTGTACGGAGTGCCGGAAACGCGCGCCGAGACGTCTTGTGGCCGGAGCGAGGTGCAAGCCTCCTTAGCCGGAAGGCACTCGGATCACCTTTTCTCCGAGCTCGCCGCCGGGTGTAGATCCGGCCGCAGCCGGCTTCCACGGCTCCGGCGGCGCGACGGCGGGGATGGCATGAGGAAGCCTCGGATCGGATCTTAGCCGAGAACCCTTCTCCAAGGATGACTTGCCTCCCGAGGTTCCCCGGCCCCGTACGATGGTGGTGCGGCTCACGGGGAGGAAGAAGATGGAGAAGATGGTATTCCGGCGACGGCGGCACGGCTGGCTACTGGGGACGGGGTGCGCGCAGAGGGAGGCAGGGAGGGTCTGGAGGCGTTTCGGGTGGCTGAGGGGAGGTGAAAAGCTAAGGTTAGGGTTTTGGATGGGGAAACCCTAAAACCAACATAATATACTATGAGCCCATTATGCAATTTAGCCCTCCACAGCCAGCTATTCTCAATCCAGTCCCTGTCATTAGTTGAATTACGCACAGAAGTCCCTCCACATTCAAAATCTCGCAAATCGACACATAAAATATAGAGACTTTTCGTGTTTCGCCGTTTTGCGATTTTGACCCCTCTGTGTTCTTTTCGCGATTCCCGGAGATCCGTCCGTCGGATTTCCGATCGGATCGCGTCAGCCCGTTCAGCACGACGGAGACATCGAACCTAGCATTTTATTTCATTCGATTTGGTCTCCGATTTGCGACACAACACCCTCTTAATTCCTCCGTAACTCAACTTATTTATTTATATATGTATAACCGTTCAAAACCCTCTTTCGATTAATCGTGCATCTAATCCAATTCGTCGCTGCCATTGGTTCCGTAATAGTCGAGCCGTTTGAAACGAGCTATTGAAGTCCTATATTCGTAGTTCGTACGCACCTGAACCCATCCTCTATTCCCGGCTCATCCGAAAAACTAGAGTTACTATTCACTTAAGTCATTTTTCCGGGTCGCGTAACTTTTTCGTTTTAGCTCGTTTTGACCTGTAATTTGACGAGTGCTCTTGTAATTTAATTACACACAATAACATTGTCAACAAAAGGGTTTCTTTATTAAGATAAAAATGTCGGTTATTACATTAATAATTCACATGAGGGTAGAATTCGCATTTAATACCCATTTGAGCTTAGAAAGAATTTTATAATATCTAAAAGGCTAAATTACATAAAATCTTCTTATAAATATCTATTTTTTTTCACTTTCCTCCCTAAATTTTAAAAATCTACATTTTATCTCCTGAACATTTCTTGCATTTAACCCCCTCTTCTATTAGGATTTCATCACTATTCCATCCATTTTTTAATAACTTATACCGAAAATACTATTCAAAATGATAGAAATATATTAAAAATAATATATTCTTGCTATAAGACAGGTAAAAATAATTTAATTATTTTGTCTTCTCCATTAACGCCATATTTCTCTAAACACATTTTTTAAATTTTAAGAGAGCAAAAAATATAAATTTTTAAAAGTTAAAGAAGAAAAGTGAAAAAGAATATTTACTCGAGATTTTTGATAATTTAACCTATTTAAAAATTTTAGAGAACTATTGGTAAAGTTTTAGAATCCATCGGTGAAATTTTGTCAAGACGATAACCGAGGAAACAATAATAAAATGTCTGGAACTAGGGATGTCTAATCGGATTTGGGTCGGATTTTCAAAAAATCGAACACAAATTCAAAAATTAAATTAAAATTCGGACTTGTACCCGAATCTGGCGGGTTTTAAAAATCCATACCCATATCTGTACCCGACCAAAAATCCGAAACCCAAATCCGGATCCGAACCCGGTGGGTTTTAAAAATCCATACTGTTGGATGAAGATCTAAAGCTTCGTTTGGTTCGAGAATTAGAAAGAACTAGTTATTCCAGAGATAAGTATAGTTATGAATTTTTATAAGAATAAGGGTATTTTTTTTTGTTTGTATGAAAATGTGAGTATAAGCTAGAGGTAGAAAAATTGTGTTTAGATAGTTATTGAAAATAAGAGAAATAGTTGATAGTTATTGTTAATATTTGGTTTAGATTTGTAGTTATCTAATTTGGAGTTAAATTCTAATCTATTTGGGATTGGATTTAATTTGGCATATATGGATTATAATTAGGAGGATAATTCTAGTAAAACTCGAATTATACTCTTGTTAGGAGACATGTATTATATATACATGCAACGGCCATATTAATCGGTGCGATCAAAATTAAGGCCATGTAATTCTCTAATTACTTAGTCACGTTGCTTTTCTTCTTTGGTCTTCTTGGGTGCTGTTGGTGTTCGGTGCAAATTTAATTAAGCCAAGCTATTCCGTACGGTGAAGGATCCCGGCGACTCTAATTAGCGCCACTTTAGAGTCGTACGGGTTGAGGGACTCTAATTAACTCTACTTCGGAGTCCGTACGGGATTGAGGAGCCGAGTTGTTTTTTCTTGGAGATGCTAATTGCGGCGTTCCGGATCTAATTAAGCTTCGGTTCTTTTGAGAGATCTTCTTGTACTCCGCCTTTTCGACATTAATAAAGTATTTGCTCCGTCTTCGCCCGTGGGCGTAGGCCGTTGGCCGAACCACGTAAACATCGGTGTGCTCTTTCCGCTTTATCTTTTCTTTTCTCGCATCAAATTATTTTCTGAATCTATTTTTCGACGTTCCGATTTTAACTAGTATCAGAGACTTTCTATTCCCTTTGAGGATTAAGATGACGACGAAGTTCGAGATTCAGAAATTTGACAGGACCAACAGTTTCGCATTATGGCAAGTCAAGATGCGTGCTTTATTGACGCAGCAAGGATTACAGAAGGCACTGTTAGGAAAAGAAAAGATGCCCGATTCTTTGACGGAGCAAAAGGAGGAGATTGATGACAAAGCTCTTACGGCAATACAATTATGTTTATCCGATGAGGTATTGCGCGAGATCTTAGATGAAAAGACCACTGCAGGGCTTTGGCTTAAATTGGAGTCTCTCTACATGACGAAGTCTCTCACCAACAAGTTATATTTAAAGCAACGTATATTCATGTTACGCATGGCGGAAGGTACCTCTATTAAGTCGCATTTAGATGAATTTAATTCTATTATTATGGATCTTCGCTCGATAGATGTCAAAATTGAGGATAAGATGCCCTTTTATTATTATGTTCTCTACCGCTCTCTTACAAGAATTTTCGTGAGACATTCTTGTTTGGACGAGATACTCTATGTCTCGATGATGTTAAATCCTCTTTACTTTCAAAAGAGAGAATTGACATGCAGATAAGCAACGAGACAGGTGGAGTTTCAGGACAAGGTTTCGTCGCTAGAGGGAGGTCTCGGGAGAAGGGTTCCGGTAATAGAGGTACATCAAGATCAAAGTCAAAGCATAGAAATCTGATTTGTGGTTATTGTAAGAAGATATGGTCACATAAAAGCCGATTGTTTCAAGTTGAAAAATAAAGAGCAGAAGAATAATGGTGATAAGAATCAAGGTCGAAAAGCACCAATATCAAGGTGCAAGTGTTGCAGCAGGAGAATTAGATAAAAATGATATCGTCTTCACAGTTACAGATAAGACACGCAGACAGGATGAGTGGCTTATGGATTCCGCATGTACCTTTCATATCTGCGCGCATAGAGAATGGTTCTCGACGTACAAGCCTTTTGAAGGTGGAGATGTATTGAAGGGAAATCACTCTAAGTGTACAGTCCTTGGCATTGGTACTATTCGCGTACGATTGTTCGTTGGTGTAGTGAGGACTATATCTGAGGTTCGGCATGTGCCGGAGATAAGAAAAAATCTGATCTCATTGGGTACACTTGATACTAAAGGCTTTAAGTATTCTTCAGCTGACGGATTAATGAAGGTCGCTAAAGGGAGTCTTGTAGTGATGAAGGCCAAGTTGTCCGACATGTTATATGTTCTACAGGGTTCCACTGTGACAGGTTCTGCAGCGGTGACTTCTTCCTCTATGTCAGATTCGGATAGCACCAAATTATGGCATATGCGACTGGGCCATATGAGTGAATATGGTATGATGAAGTTGGGCGAGAGAGGTCTACTTGGTAGTCAGAGTTTAGAAAAATTGGATTTCTGCGAGCATTGTGTTCTTGGCAAACAAAAGAGAGTCAGCTTTAAGGCCGCAGTTCACCGGACAAAAGGTACTCTGGACTACATTCATTCTGATCTTTGGGGACCTTCTCGTACTCCTACTCATGATGGTGCTAGATATATGTTGACTTTTATTGACGATTATTCTCGTAAAGTGTGGGCGTTCTTTCTGAAAAGTAAGGATGAGGTGTTCAATTATTTCAAACAATGGAAGGTCATGATTGAGAAGCAAACTGAAAAGAAGATCAAGAGATTAAGGACCGACAATGGTTTGGAATTCTGTTCGTCAGAGTTTGAAGAATTCTGCAAGAATGAAGGGATCGTTCGACATATTGACATGCAGATAAGCAACGAGACAGGTGGAGTTTCAGGACAAGGTTTCGTCGCTAGAGGGAGGTCTCGGGAGAAGGGTTCCGGTAATAGAGGTACATCAAGATCAAAGTCAAAGCATAGAAATCTGATTTGTGGTTATTGTAAGAAGAAGGGTCACATAAAAGCTGATTGTTTCAAGTTGAAAAATAAAGAGCAGCGGAAGAATAATGGTGATAAGAATCAAGGTCAGAAAAGCACCAATACTGAAGCAGAAGCAAGTGTTGCAGCAGGAGAATTAGATGAAAATGATATCGTCTTCACAGTTACAGATAAGACACGCAGACAGGATGAGTGGCTTATGGATTCCGCATGTACCTTTCATATCTGCGCGCATAGAGAATGGTTCTCGACGTACAAGCCTTTTGAAGGTGGAGATGTATTGATGGGATATCACTCTAAGTGTACAGTTATTGGAATTGGTACTGCTGTGTACGAATGTTCGATGGAGTAGTGAGGACTATATCCGAGGTTCGCATGTTCCTGATATAAGAAAAAATCTGATCTCATTGGGTACACTTGATACTAAAGGCTTTAAGTATTCTTCAGCTGACGGATTAATGAAGGTCGCTAAAGGGAGTCTTGTAGTGATGAAGGCCAAGTTGTCCGACATGTTATATGTTCTACAGGGTTCCACTGTGACAGGTTCTGCAGCGGTGACTTCTTCCTCTATGTCAGATTCGGATAGCACCAAATTATGGCATATGCGACTGGGCCATATGAGTGAATATGGTATGATGAAGTTGGGCGAGAGAGGTCTACTTGGTAGTCAGAGTTTAGAAAAGTTGGATTTCTGCGAGGATTGTGTTCTTGGCAAACAAAAGAGAGTCAGCTTTAAGGCCGCAGTTCACCGGACAAAAGGTACTCTGGACTACATTCATTCTGATCTTTGGGGACCTTCTCGTACTCCTACTCATGATGGTGCTAGATATATGTTGACTTTTATTGACGATTATTCTCGTAAAGTGTGGGCGTTCTTTCTGAAAAGTAAGGATGAGGTGTTCAATTATTTCAAACAATGGAAGGTCATGATTGAGAAGCAAACTGAAAAGAAGATCAAGAGATTAAGGACCGACAATGGTTTGGAATTCTGTTCGTCAGAGTTTGAAGAATTCTGCAAGAATGAAGGGATCGTTCGACATAAGACCGTTAGACATACTCCACAGCAGAACGGGGTGGCCGAACGGATGAATAGAACTCTTTTGGAGAGAGCTCGTTGTATGCTCTCTAATGCTGGCTTAGCGAAGAGTTTCTGGGCAGATGCGATCTATACAGCATGCTATTTGGTGAATCGATCTCCACATTCGGCACTTGATTGCAAAACTCCGGAGGAGGTATGGTCTGGCAGCCCTTCTGATTATTCTAATTTGCGAATATTTGGTTGTCCTGCTTATTTTCATGTAAATGAAGGCAAGTTAGAATCTAGGGCTAAAAAGTGTATTTTTATTGGTTATGCATCGGGGGTTAAGGGATATAAATTGTGGTGTCCTGAATAGTCTAAATTAATTATTAGTAGGGATGTCACATTTGATGAATCTGCTATGTTATATCCTAACCATATTTCTTCTGATGAGACCCCGAGTGCCAGCAAACAGGTGGAGGTAGAGACTGATGCTATAGTTCACCACAGATTCTTCTCACGTAACAAGTTCACAGACACCTCAAGAATCGAAACCCCACAAGTTGAGAGACAGAGCATTGCTATAGGCAGAGCGAGGAGACAGATTAAACCACCGCAGAGATATGGTTATGAAGATATGGTTGCGTACGCTCTTTCAGTGGCACAAGACACAGAAGAAGAAGGTGAGCCTTCTACGTATAATCAAGCTATTTCAGGTGCCAGTTCTGCAGAGTGGTTGGTGGCGATGAATGAGGAGATGGTGTCTCTCCATAAGAATCGCACATGGGAGTTGGTAAAACCGCCTTCAGGCAAGAGAATTGTTGGCTGTAAATGGGTCTTCAAGAAAAAAGACGGAATCCCCGGCGTGGAAGATACAAGGTATAAAGCTCGTTTAGTTGCTAAGGGCTACAGTCAGGTAGAAGGTGTTGACTTCAATGATATTTTCTCACCAGTCGTGAAGCATACTTCTATTCGTATTCTTTTATCGTTAGTAGCCATGAATGACCTGTATCTTGAGCAGCTTAATGTTAAGACAGCATTTCTGCATGGAGAACTTGAGGAGCAAATTTATATGAAACAACCGGAGGGATTCATTGTTGAAGGGAAGGAAGACCATGTTTGCCTGTTAAAGAAGTCGCTTTATGGCTTAAAGCAGTCTCCTCGACAATGGTATAAACGGTTTGACTCCTTTATGACAGGTCACTGATACTCCGTAAGCAAGCGTGACAGTTGCGTTTATTTCAGAAAGCTTGATCAGGGATCTTTCATATATTTATTGCTCTATGTCGATGATATGTTAATTGCTTCTAGCGACATAGTTGAGATAAATAAATTGAAGGCTTTATTGAAGGGTGAATTTGAAATGAAAGATCTAGGTGCTGCTAAGAAAATCCTTGGTATGAAAATTAAGAGGGACAACAAGTCAGGACTACTGCATTTGACACAAGAGAAATATATAGAGAAGATTTTAAGGCGTTTCGGAATGACAGATGCAAAACCAGTGAGCACTCCTTTTGCGGCGCATTTCAGACTTTCAGCCGAGGCATCACCACAGTCCGATGATGAGCGGGAGTACATATCACATGTTTCCTATTCTAGTGCAGTCGGGAGCATTATGTACGCCATGGTTTGCACACGGCCGGACATCTCCTACGCAGTGAGCATGGTTAGCAGATATATGACCAATCCTGGTAAGGCTCATTGGCAAGCTGTTAAGTGGATTCTGAGATACTTACGAGGTACCACTAGCACTTGTTTGAAGTTTGGGAGGTGTAAGGATGATGTGGTTGGATATGTTGATTCGGATTTTGCAGGTGATTTGGATAGGAGGAGATCACTTTCAGGTTACGTTTTCTCTATTGGCGGATGTGCAGTTAGTTGGAAAGCTTCACTACAACCTATTGTCGCCTTGTCTACGACAGAGGCGGAATATATTGCTATGACAGAGGGTGTGAAGGAAGCTATGTGGTTAAGAGGTTTATTTGGAGAGCTTACCTCTTGTTGGGATCCGACGATTGTTTATTCAGACAGCCAAAGTGCTATTCATTTGTCGAAAGATCAGATGTTCCATGAGAGAACAAAACACATTAATGTAAAGTTTCACTTTGTTCGGGATGTGATTGGGAAGCGCACAGTGACTGTTAAGAAAATTGGTACCGAGGACAATCCGGCGGATATGTTTACTAAGTCTCTTACAATTGCCAAGTTCAAACACTGTTTGGACTTGGTGGCAGCTGGCAGCATTTGAGGCCCTATGGGGCGTTTGGAGAAGACGGAGCACGGAGCGTTAAGAATCATTGAGACGAATTAAATTCAAGGTGGAGTTTTGTGGCGATCTCGACATAGCGGTGGCTAAACTACAAATTAAACCAAGATGGAGATTGTTAATATTTGGTTTAGATTTGTAGTTATCTAATTTGGAGTTAAATTCTAATCTATTTGGGATTGGATTTAATTTGGCATATATGGATTATAATTAGGAGGATAATTCTAGTAAAACTCGAATTATATTCTTGTTAGGAGACATGTATTATATATACATGCTACGGCCATATTAATCGGTGCGATCAAAATTAAGGCCATGTAATTCTCTAATTACTTAGCCACGTTGCTTTTCTTCTTTGGTCTTCTTGGGTGCTGTTGGTGTTCGGTGCAAATTTAATTAAGCCAAGCTATTCCGTACGGTGAAGGATCCCGGCGACTCTAATTAGCGCCACTTTAGAGTCGTACGGGTTGAGGGACTCTAATTAACTCTACTTCGGAGTCCGTACGGGATTGAGGAGCCGAGTTGTTTTTTCTTGGAGATGCTAATTGCGGCGTTCCGGATCTAATTAAGCTTCGGTTCTTTTGAGAGATCTTCTTGTACTCCGTCTTTTCGACATTAATAAAGATTTCCCGTCTTCGCTCATGCACGAGCCGTCAACCACGAAACATCTGCTTCTTTCCGCTTTATCTTTTCTTTTCTCGCATCAAATTATTTTCTGAATCTATTTTTCGACGTTCCGATTTTAACAGTTATAAATAAAAATAATGATATTATCCCTATAATTGAATTTAAATTTTTAAATTTTAAACTTATATTTTTAAATTAAAAATTTTAACTTTTAAATTTTAAAATTTGAAATTAAAATTTAAAATTTAAATATTCAAATTTATAAATTTTAAATTTTAAATTTAAAACCAAATTTAAATTTGAAATATGTAAAATACCAAATTTAAAAATTTATAATGTCAAATTTAAATTTTAAAATTAAAAATTATAAATTCTAAAAATATAAATTTTATTTTAAAACAAAACTCTCTTTTTCTCTCTCAGAACCAAGTGGGTAATGCTTGTTCCCACTCTGGGAATAGTTTCCACTCTTAACAGGTTATTCCTTCCTTAACCAAATTGCATTTGGGTGCAAGATGGGGTATAAGGCCCTTATACCCCATCTTGTACCCAATCCAAACGAAATCTAAAAAATAAAAATTATTAAAAATTTTATATATTATATAAATAATAAAAATAAATTAAGTATATATATAATTTATTTAGATTTGGGTTCGGATTCGGATTCGGATCGAATAAATACAAAATTTATATATGTCGAGTTTTTATTTTTTATATCCATAATCAAATCTATACCCGTTTAGGGAGTGTTTGGTTTGTAGGAAAACCATCCCGAAAATTTTTTTTTCGTTGAAAAACAAAATTCCAGTGTTTA
The DNA here is from genome assembly GCA_025177825.1 of Aechmea fasciata. Lineage (NCBI taxonomy): Eukaryota > Viridiplantae > Streptophyta > Magnoliopsida > Poales > Bromeliaceae > Aechmea > Aechmea fasciata. The sequence goes on along the minus strand of CM045944.1, from coordinate 361,916 downwards.
TTTGTCCGAAAATTTTTTTTTCTGGGAAAAGAGTTTTTACAGATTGTGGGTAAAAGTTGAGTTTTCGTTTTCCGCTCAATTCGAGCGGAAAACGAAAACCACGTGGCCTTTGGCGTGCAGCGCAGCGGAAGAAATTCACGCGGTTCACGAGGTGGTTCCATCCTCGTGGACCGCGTGAGGAGAGGTCTGATGGACCTCTCTCTATCCGACTCTCCATATATATATATATATATATATATATATATATATATATATATATATATATATATATATATATATAATATTTTATTTATAAATATTATTTATTAAATAGGTAGTAATAATTTATTTATAATATTATATATATATATATACTATTTTATTTTATATATATTATATATATATTATATATATATATATATATATTATATTATAGTAATTTATTATATAATATATTTTAAATTATAAAATATTTTATTTATAAATATAAAATATAATATTAATATATATGTAATATGATAATTATTATATATTAATAATATATAATAATAATATAATAATATATAAAATAAATATATATGTATATATATAATAGTTTTTTATTTATAATTTTTTTTTTTTTTTTTTCTTTTTGGTTCAACCAAACAACCTTCACCGAAAATTATTTTTCTTTTCCTACGAACCAAACACTCACAACGTAAAATTTTTTTTCCACTGAATTTTTTTTTTCCACAGTTTTACGTGGAACCAAACACGCCCTTAGCTTAGGTAAACAAGTCCAGTTCGGGTTCGGATGAGAATAATATTTTGGGATCCCTTCTATTAACATCCACATCTCGAACTCTCCGGAGGAGCGGAACCCTCGCCCGTCCCTTAAAAGCCCTCACCCGTCCTCTCTCGCTCTCGCCACTCTTCTCTCGCCACTGCTCTGTCGTCCGCCCTCGCCCGTCCTCCAGCGGAGCGGTTACTTTTCGCCACTCTCTCTCTCTCTGTCGCTCTCGCTCTCGCTCTCTCGTTCTCTCTCCCGTCGCAATGCACGCCCCAGTACTCGTCCTCAGTAAGCTTCTCTCTCTACCCCCTGCATTTGAGGTTTTCTAGGGTTTTTTTTGCACTTCGGATCCATGTCTCCATCGTTCTCCATGATCCAGTGATGCGATCACCATCTCGAACGGCTAGGATTTCATCCATTTTCTACTTGGGAACGATCTTTGATGATCTCTTGCTCGATCGACAAACTTTTTTTTTTTTTATATTTTATATTTTGTGGTTTCATCTTTGTGGTCGCTTGTAGTATTCTAAGAACAGTTTCTAACTTTAGGGTTTATTAAGACCGCTACTTGATAGATCACCAGTAAAGGTTCCTTCTTTTCTTAGTGATCTTGGACGTTGGGTTGTTTATTTGGGAATCTCTAGGGTTTTTTTTTATCTTTTTAATTTCTAGGGTTTTAATGGAGAAAGATTTATCTATGAAGTTTGGTTTATGTACAGTTTATCATATATATTTGTTTTTGTGTGTGTGTGTGTGTGTTAAGAAATGGGGTGTAAATCTTACACCCACCCCCATCCAAGGGTTTAGACACCTTGTTGGGTCTCTAATTTTTTTTTTCTTTTTTAAAAGGATTTGATATAACTAGCGTGAAAATGTTGGCTTTTGGATGAGAAAGGTGTAAATCTTACACCCACTTATTGGGTGTATGCCTGTACGGGTAGCGTTGCTCTTTTTGGTTTCTGATGCGTTTTGTTTGTCTGATGTTTTCGCTATTTGTGATGAGCAGAAGATTCTTTGAAGCGAGAATCCGGTAGTAAGGTGCACCATGCTAACATCCAAGCTGCCAAGGTTAGATTTCATCTCCTTTTCTTTTTTCCTTAGATCTTGCTAGACATGTTAATTTGCTTGCATGTGTTTTTGTACATACATAAGAAGCTTGTTAAATTTGAGGTGTTTGGATTTGACGGTGAGTAGAGGGGCTGTTTGGTATTGAGATTAGTTTGGTTCATGCCCTTTTGTTATATTCCTAGTTTCTGGACCAGATAACTTGCGAAGCTCCTTTTACTAACCTTTTGATGTTCCATGTAATATGTATTGCCCATGTAGTGTTTTGTGAGATGTGCAGGTTTGATTGCCTGTACCTTTTCCCCCCCTTCTTTTGTGTATTTGTTGGGTTTACTAGTTAAGATAATCGTATTGCTTCTGTTTTCTTTCCATCTAGTATTTGAAGGTATAGTATTTTCCATTCACTATTTTTTTCTCCATTTGTAGCCATATCTCTTTCCCTTTGCGTATCAGAATTGGCTTATTAGTGTATTATTGTATGACTTATGCTGTTTTAAACAAACCTCTGTTGGTTTTGTGGTTAATGACTTACTAATGGATTTTTGAGATGGTATATACTAAGTATAAATTGGATGTGTAGTTTTCGGATTGATGCTTTTCACTGATTCTGAACTTTGAATTCCGTTACATGGATGAAATGAGGTTGTAGGGTGCTTTCCGTTAAGAACTTTGGAATTTGGAGTGAACAATATGCAGTGCTCCACAGATATCCATCTTAACTTCAGCAACTACGATCCCAGTTAAAGTTTTTTGGTAAAAATGTGTGCAATTAATCTGAACTTGGGTCGTTTGGGAACAACTACCTAATCTTAGAAATTTTGATTTTACCACCTAAACTTTCTTTTTCTTTGATTTTAGTTTTTTATGAGTTCTGGAAAACTATTGTGTGTGCCCAGTGCATTTGTACAACGCACTTACTTTTGAGAAGGCAAATTAAACTATTTGAAAGGTTACGCAATAAAATCCAAAGTTGTGTAATCATTTCCAAATGACCCAAAGCTTAGATCAGCTCCATTCAAATTCACCAAGTTTCTTTTTTTCTTGGAGGTTTTTTTCTGTTTTGTTCCGGGGGGGGTGCATGTGTAGTTTGAAGGATTTGAGGCTTGAAATGCGAATTGGAATGGATCTATTCCTATAGTTGGTGTTTGGTTTGAGGGATTGACATTCGGTAGTCCAATTCCAGTTGGGAATTGAATCCCCCCGAAGTGATTCCCTTCTTTTCTGAGAGGGAATGAGAAAATAACTCTTTTTTCACTAGTAGTTAGTCAAACTCAAATATTAACATATATTTAATTTGAATTTGAATTATGGATTCAAATTTTAATTTTTAATTCAAATTTAAATGCTAATATAAGTTTGATGTTTGAATTTAGCTCTAAATTTAAATTTTGACTGTGAACTTGAATTTGAATTGTAAATTCAAATTTAAGTTCAACTTGCGTGTTCAAATTTGGATTCAAATTTTGATTATGAATTTGGATAGCAAACTTAAATTTTTAACTAAAATCTAAATCTTCAAATTTTGATTAGAACATGATTTTAATTCTAATTTCTCTTATGAATCAAACAAATTAGGAGTTTTCATCATTTTCATTTTTCTATTTGGGTATATTCCAATTTCTATATCTATTTTGATTCCTATTTTGAACCAAACGTGCCTTTACATTTTGGTGCTGGTGATGCTAGCTAGTTCTTCTTGGTTTCTCTCTACCATTGAAAAGTTAAATAGTCATGTCTGGTTTAGCAGACTACATATATTTGCCTCACATGTATGGTTTATCAAGTTGCTCGCCTCTCAATCTAAATACTTTCCATAATCCCATTTAGTTTGTTGTGGTATCAGTCTGAAGTTGAAACTGGGCCAGAGGACTTACCTAAGCTAGGTATCTTCAATTAATAATTTGGAGAGCTAACTAACACCTTTCATAATTCCAATAATCTAATCTATTCTTCTTAATTATGAAGCAAAGCCCGGTGCAACTTACTCTTGTTCCTTGTTTTCTTCCTCTTTTATTCCTCTTCATCATCTCTTTTTTCTCTTTCTTAGAACTTTGTGGGGTCGATTTTCTCTCTCTGGGGAATGATTTTTCTGAAAGGACTTTGTAGGTATGCTTAAGTTGCTGCCATATACAGATAATTTGATAGTTTGATAGCTTTGTCATTGTAAATTTTTGGCACATGCATTTAAAATAACCTTTACATTTGATCATTTCAAACTTTCTTTTATGCAATCAATCATTGGTATCAAAATGTTGTGGATTTGTCTAAGTATGATTGAAGAAGGTAACCATTAGACACTTCTCCTAAATGAAATTGTGTTTGTGAATTAGCTTTGTTTATTGTACAACTTGCTGTACAGGCTGTTGCAGACATCATTCGTACTACCTTGGGTCCTCGATCTATGTTGAAGATGTTGCTTGATGCTGGGGGAGGTGAATATTAGATCTCCTTATCTATGTTTTTGTGAAATTATGGCAAGTTTTTTGTTCTTTATGAATATAATAATGCTATTAGGCTTTAGGTTTTATCTCGTTATTGTTTGTTACTGTGCAACTCTGTTCATGGCTTGTCAATGTTACTTTCTCTATTGTCTTAAAACTTTTTTTTTAATTGCATTTACCATGAGCATCAAGCAAACTTCCTAATTAATTTGATCCAACTTCGTTAGAATTTTCCACCATTCCACAGTAGATGTTACCCTACTTTTGTTTTGGCTATTTTATGTAATACTTTGTCTCTGTACGGGATTATTTATGGATGTGTTGGTTACCCAAGTACAGTGATCTTGGGGGCAAACGATTTGGCACTTCCAAATAAAAAGAGATTAAGATAAAGGTTTGATATTGTTTTTATCTATTACATAATAGAAAATTCCCACCTATGTGGATTTCTGTACTTAGTCCCTTTATATGTGTACATGTACAATTGTACATATATATAGAGTAGGGCTACTATACTCTTATGAGTAGTAGACCCTTACTACTCATAAGTTGTTTTTGATGATGGGGCCTCCGAATCGACGATCCACTCCGTTAAATATGATCTAGAGTATTTAAAACTTCTAGAAAATAAATTTCGTAATTTTTCGATATCATTTACCTTACGATCAAAAGCTTAAAAAATTGACAATTTTTAACGGCCGGTATGGGATACTTGTTAGTTTAACGGTGTAAAAGAATTGAAATAGATTGAATTTTTGATAGAAAATTCTATTCACTACCTAGATAAAGATCAATAACTCCGATCTTAAATTGAAGGATCCGATCATCTATTTTTAGGACGTCGTTCGATTTCGGCCGTTCATTTTATGCCCATTTGATGGACTTTATTATGATTTCAAAAAAATACAAAATTTATTTTCTAGAAGTTTTAAATACTCTAGATCATATTTAACGGAGTGGATCGTCGATTCGGATGCCCGATCATCAAAAACAACTTATGAGTAGTAAGGATCTATTACGCATAAGAGTATAGTAGCCCTACTCCATATATATATATGTACATACATACATATATTTGTGTGTGTGTGTATATATATAGAGAGAGAGAATTGAGCTAGAATACTTTTAGAAGCACCAACCCCTTGGTGCTTCTAAGTTTTTAGCCCTTGGATCTACTCCTTGATTACTAATAGCCCTTGGATCAAACACTATTCCACTTATCACCACCTACCACCATCATCCCAATTCTACATCTCTCCATCCAAATGCTAAGAACTCAAAAGCACCACTCCCATGGTGCTTTCAGAGTATTCTAGCTCAACTCTCTCTCTCTCTCTCTCTCTCTCTCTCTCTCTCTCTCTCTTTCTCTCTCTTTCTCTATATATATATATATAGTAGAGCTAAATACTTTTAGAAGCTACATATACACATACATATATATGTATGTACATACATACATGTATAGATATGTATGTACATACATACATGTATATATATACATATACATATACATACATACATGTATATATATGTACACATACATGTATATATATACATATGTACAATATATATATATATATATATATATATATATATAGAATTGAGCTCCTATGCTTTTAAAAGTACCAAGTCATTGGTGCTTGTAAGTTTTTAGCCCTTGGATTAATAGATGTGCGGTTAGGATGATGTGGGCCCCCTTGGGTTAAGTGGGTGGTTGGTTGAATAGTATAATCGACAGGTGAAAATGATCGAAAATGTAGATCTAATGGTAAAAAAATTACAAGCACAAAAGGCTTGATGCTTTTACAAGCACCATAGCCGACTCTCTCTCTCTCTCTCTCTCTCTCTCTCTATATATATATATATATATATATATATATATATATATATATATAATTAAGCTAGAATACTTTTAGAAGCACCAAGTGTTTCTAGGCCTTAGATCTACTCCTTGATTACTAATATCCTTTGGATCAAATACTATTCCACCTACTACCACCTACCACCATCATCTCAACCTCACATCTCTCCATCCAATAGTTAAAAAAAGCACCGCCTTCACGGTGCTTTTGAGAGTATTCTAGCTCAACTCTCTCTCTCTCTCTCTCTCTCTCTCTCTCTATATATATATATATATATATATATATATATATATATATAGAATTAGGCTACTATACTATCTATAGTACAGAAGCTCTAGCACTATAGTCTTGTTTTCGATCTTAGGATGTTCAAATCAACGATCCACACTGTTAAATATGATCTAGGTATATGAAATTCTTAGGAATAAAATTTTAATTTTTTTTGATATCGTTTACTTAATAAGTAAATTATGTCAAAATGAACAGTTGAAATTGAACAATTTTTAAAATTTGAGGATAGAACTTTTAAATTCAAGATCAAGGATGTTGATCTTGATCTAGATAGTTTAAAGTATTTTATATCAAAATTTGAATAAATTTAGATTCTTCTACATTGTTAAACTACAAACTTGCCATACTAGGCATTGAAAATTGACAATTTGAAATGATTTGATCATAAAGTAAACTATGTCGAAAAATTATAAAATTTTAGTCCTAAAAACTTCAAATATCTTAGATTAGTTTTAACTGTATGGATTGTTGATTTGAACATTCTAAGGTTGAAAACGAGACTATAGTACCGGAGCCAGTACTGAAAATTGACAATTTTGAAATGATTTGATCATAAAGTAAACTATGTCGAAAAAATATAAAATTTTATTCCTAAAAACTTCAAGTACCCTATATTAGTTTTAACTATGAATCATTGATTTGAACATTTTAAGGTTGAAAACGAAACAATAGTACTGGAGCCCCGGTACTAGTTGATAGTATACGTGTCACGCCCCGAGCCTGACCCTTTTGGCCGGTTCGAGAGCGTCAAACAGAAGCTGAACGGACAGAACTTTTCCTGTCCGCCCAAGACTCAACAAGTATAGATAGAGTATAAAATTTTACACATGCGGAAGCATACATAATGGCTTGCACGAGGGCAAGCAATATCCAAAGTGAAAGTACTAAACTGAATATCATACAAGTACCATGATTTACTTCAAATCACATACATGCTTGCTACTTTGAATCTTAAATTCTTTACATACTTTGCATCATTTCTTTTTACATCTTATTTACCTTAAAATGAACCTTTAATACATTTAAAGTAGCAACTATAATCATCAAATACAAAAGATGATAACAGGGGAAATGCAACTAGAATAAAAAGATAACTAGCTCGGGCGGTCTCTACCTAGGGTGCGATGCCCTTACCGCGATCCTCGGCCGGCTCGTTCGCTCCCGGCTCTGTGGAAATAGTGGGGTGAGAACTACAACAAAGTTCACAGTGGGTTCGGCAACCAATCACGCCGACTTTTCCACTAGGTCTAAATCAGGCATAATAGAAGAAAAGGAAAGAAAGTAACCAACTAACAAATGCAGCTAATATGCCTTAAGGTAAACAATAATATGCTCGATAGAATACTCATGATGAATGTTAGATCATAAGTCCAATACCCAATCTCATGGCTAACCCTTAGGTTTCGCCCTCAACAATACTCGCTTACCCAAATCCTTATTGTCGGGGAGATAAACCGCTATGACCCGACGGGACCGTCCTCTGAGGAGATAAACCGCTACGACTCAGTGATGACAACTCCGGAGCACATCGCCCGAGGGGGAGCTACTGCCCTCGAGCAAGGACTATAAGGTGGGTACGATCAATCCTTAACTTTAAGGATTCCAGTTCAATTCATTCCTTGACTTCAAGGAGAACTATGTTCAAATGACCTTTAACTCTAAGATTGTAATTGTCATTATGTCAATCTGTTTGCAATCTCTAACTATACTAGTGTCATGTACACTACTTGTTCTTGTTCTTTACCATGGATGCCACACTTGTTGTCTAAATGTTCTAGACCCCTTAATGCCACTCTATAATCATGTCTAATGCCATATCTGTTTTCTAAGTACACTAGGTTCTCATTTTTTAACATGCATAGATAGGGTTTTATGATTCTCAATCATTACCAATATATATATACCACATGCATTTAAACTCATAAATGCAATAAAGCTCTCAACAACCCTACTTATGCAATATGCTCGATATATATGAATATGCTCAAATATGACATTTAGACATAGAAAGAAGTTCGAGGTCCTTGGCATGCACCACCTACCTCTAAATATTATAGATGGGTTGGGGTTCGCGTCTCGTGACTAACCGAAGCCTATGTTGTGACCTGCGCGTTAAACAGAGCCCAAGTCAGGCCAATTTACATAGTAGCTCATAGATGGTCTTTTCGTTTCGACGAACGGAGTTGTCCCACGCGTCCGGAATACTCCCAATTAGATTTTTACAAGGTCAATTTGCCTTGGAAACACTCTAGGGCAAAAGCCCCAAATTCCAAACCCTAACAATGTCATTTTGAGATTTCTTCTAGATTGATCTCAACCCCAAGCAAAAGATAGCTTAGGATCACCTAGGAAGCTCTCTAGTACCATTCTTAATCCTTTAGAACCATCCCTAGGGCACCTACTACAAACCCTAGGTGTTCACCATTAGAACTCATGAAGCTCTCATGAGTTTCATGGAGTTGATGGCCCTAGAGGGCTTCTAAAGCCTCTAGCAAGCTCAAAACCCTAAAAACTTGGGATCAAAACCAAACCCTAGAGCTCTAGTTGCAAGAGAACTCACCTTTGCCTAAGTTCTACCAAGTCCTCCTTGTTGGAGAGCTTCTAGAACCACCAAAACCCTCCAAAATCTCTTCCTTGGGCTTCTTCTCCTTTTCCAAGCTCTAGGAGATGGTCTCTAGAGAGAGAAAGAGGAAAATGAGAGGGAGAGAAGAGGGGAGTGAAGTGGCAGTGAAAAGAGGAGGGGCCAAGCTTATATCATGTTGCTACAATAGCAAATAAGCCATCCACTTTCTTTTATTTGCGTCCTGCCAGACTGGGCAGAAATCGGACACGGAGACCGATCTCGGTATGGAGACCAGATCCCGTAGGGTGCCCCTCCGGGACTTAGCCAATTTTTCGTTGGTTGCGCGAGCGGAGACCGGTCTCTACCTCCGGGACCGGTCTCTACTTCAAGACCGGTTCCCGTAGAGGGAAATTCCAGGACCTAGCCGATTTTTCCTCTGCTCGGCTGTTGCGCGCGGGGAGACCGGTCTCCACTTGGGGAGACCGGTCCCCGAGGGCTCCAAGTCTGGGACTTCTCCAGACTTGCAGTCTCACTACCTCGGGTCCCGTTTCCACTACACATGGGTTCCAATACACTTAGAACCCTTCAATACTCGCTCCATTCCGGATTCCGCTCATTTTGACGGAACTCGGCACGCTGTACAAGGAAGTGGGTTGTTACAATAGGAGCCTAGTTCTCTCTCTCTCTCTTTCTCTCTCTCTCTCTCTCTCTCTTTCTCTCTCTCTCTCTCTATATATATATATATATATATATATATAGTTCGGCTGGGATACTATCGATAGCATCAAGGTCTTGGTGCTATCGAGGTTTTCACCGTTAGATTTAACCCTTTGATTATTTTTATTCGTTATATTATATTATTCAACCAACCACCCAGTAAACCTTAGGGGGCCCACATCATCTGAACCGCACATTTCTCAATCCAAGGGCTAAAAAACTAATAGCACCAATAGTTTGGTGCTATTGATAGTATTCTAGCCTAGTTCTCTCTCTCTCTCTCTCTCTCTCTCTATATATATATATATATGTGTGTGTGTGTGTGTGTGTGTGTGGAGATTTGATAAGGGTAACTTCCTGCCTAAAAAGTTAAACCTTTTCCATTGTTCTAGCATCCAGACTTGTTAGTGGTGTTTGTCTTAGGTTGAACGTGCTAGATTCTGTTGTATGGCCAGCAATGTTTCAAAGCTTAGCACAAGCTTTTCTCTATATCTTCGAATTTCTTGACTATTCAAACAGAAAAGATAAGTCAATATGCTATTATCTTTTTGTTATACATCATTAGCCTTTCTTACCTTGCCGGCCTGCCTATCATTTTGCTGGGTTACAGGAATTGTGGTTACTAATGATGGAAATGCCATTCTACGTGAGTTAGATCTTGCCCATCCTGCTGCAAAGGTATCCAATTTTTGGTGGATTTACTGTAGTTAATTCTCTTTTCATGGATTTTTTTTTGCCACCTCGCTCTCAGAATTGGCAGTATATTGCAGTGGTACAATTGACTTGAATTATCGTGCTTGCCTTAATACCTTGCTTTTGTATGTAAACTTTGCAGTCCATGATTGAGCTAAGCCGAACACAAGATGAAGAAGTTGGAGATGGCACAACATCTGTTATCGTTCTTGGTATGTGCATATACTTCTGTTCTACTTTTAGTCACAGGGATCTTCTATGTCATGCGTAGGTTGTCAAATATAAATAAAGTTTAGTGAATACATAATTGTGTCATATGTTTGGTCTGTCCTTTTTATAACTTGTCACTTTGTAAGTGCAATACAATGATTTTTTTATTTTTTTTCATTTGGATGATCTGATATCATTAGGCCTTAGTAATATGTGGAATTTCACAAAGTTATATTGATTACCTTGCGGTGGTTTGTACTTTGTTATTTAAGTTACGTTTTTCTATGCTTCAGATGCTTTCTTTATTAGTTAATCTCCATCCTGTGTGGTTGTTCAATAAATTTTTAAAGGTGTTAACCTGAGTTTGGGAATTGACCTTGTAGCTGGCGAGATGCTTCATGTAGCAGAAACATTTATTGACAAGAATTATCATCCTACAGTTATCTGTCGAGGTATTTCTGATCCATGGACTGGAAGGTTCTTTTTCTCTGCTTTTTCAGTCAGTAATACCTTTTCATCTAATATGTTACCATTTACTGTGCCTTCTCAGCATACAACAAAGCTCTTGAGGATGCCATTGCTGTTCTTGACAAAATTGCGATGCCTGTCGATGTGAATGATCGTAAGTTTTAGATCAAGATATTTTTAAGTCTCAAATATTTTCGAGTTTCTTTTTTACATTGCAACAGTTTATTCTCTCTCCTTTTCCTTTTCTTTTTTATACATCTGTCCTTTTTTCTTTTTCTTATCTTTAGATGTGTTGAAAGAACTTTATATTAGCTTCTTAGTTTTTCTTAGTTTTTATTTTTGTTTGACAATTTACTCAATTTACTTTGAACTTATTTTGTAGATTCCACGCTGCTAAGTCTAGTCAAAAGTTGTATTGGTACAAAATTTACTGGACAATTTGGTGACCTAATTGCTGTGAGTATTATTGGTTCTATCAACTTTAGTATTTTCATTTTTTCTCGTAATATTGATGGTAGAAGTTTGCTTTAAAGAAAGATGATCACACTCTTTTCTCTTTGGTAATACATTTCTGATATTGTCTATTTGCAAAATAAGAAGATGGCATCTTCTATTTGACGTTTTCTTTAATTGCCTATACTATTGGGGCTTTCTCCTTCTTGTAAATTGCCCTCCTATATAGGTTATTTGTGGAAATTGCCTGAATGTGATTTATTGCAATTTGTCCCTCTCCTTCCACTTAACTACGCATCCAGTCCCAGTGCGCTTAAGTGCCCCATATCCAGTCCTGGTGTAAGTGGCTGGAAGGGTGTCATTTATGTAAATAATGTCTAGTGAATATTTTTGTCTTCCAGTGGTTCACTTCCAGAATAAAATTTCATTCTATTTTCCTATATAGCAACATTGTTATGATGAAAATCTCTCATGCTACTCTAAGATATGATAGGATATGAAGATTTACCACTTGAGTTGATTCGTTCAACTTATATGTGAAATGTTTCTTCCCTGTTTCTCATTTTTCAGATAATGTAAGCTCTCTTTTTTAAACAATGTATGGATTACATATCTTTTCTTCTGATGTTGCTTCTAACAGTTTCTTTCCATACCATTTCTAGGACCTTGCTATTGATGCCACCACAACAGTCGGTGTTGACCTCGGCCAAGGTATGCGGGAAGTGGACATTAAGAAGTACATTAAAGTCGAGAAGGTTCCTGGTGGGCAGTTGGAGGACTCGAAGGTTCTTAAAGGAGTCATGATTAATAAAGATGTTGTTGCCCCCGGAAAAATGAGAAGAAAGATAGTGAATCCACGCATAATTTTGCTCGATTGTCCCCTCGAGTATAAGAAAGGTGAAAATCAAACTAATGCCGAGTTGGTGAGGGAGGAAGATTGGTAAGAACTTCAAATTCTATTCAGTTCATCAAGTTTACTTGAAATTATCTTGCTCTGATTTCTTTATTTGTATTGAAACTTTTAGGAGGATTCCTTGCTAAAGTACTTTCTCAAGAATGACCGCTTGCTTATTTAGTAGCTTTTTTTTTCTCCCTATTTTTTATTATTTTGTCCGATGTTTGGCTTTTAGGTTGCTTTGAACAGGGACTTCCTTTAAATGGTATTCTTGGTTCTTTATAGTTGCATTGACCTGGCATATTTCTTTGAAATCTTTAGTCACTTTATGAAACAATAGAAGAGTATAAACAGAGCGGTAATCTCTTCAATATTAGGTTAGTGTGAATGGAGAACGCTACTGCTTTCACAGCAGTATAGTAGAAATGCTTTTTTGCTTGCTGCACTTCATCAGATAGTCATTGTGACTTGCGCTGCGAACAATCAAATCATATGTTGATTCATCGAATTTTATTTTTGAATTAAATGATTACACAAGTTTGAAGCAATGTTACCAGGTAGCTAGCTAGCAGCATTCATGTTGCATTCCCACCTTACGGAGCTTTTCTGTATTTTCATGTTGTTTATATTGCTAATGATAATAAGTTTTTGCTCTTTTTGTATGAGTTATTTATCTATAGCCATCAAGCAGATACAACCCCTTTTACGATTTTACATGCTTTGCCATTGCTTGTCATGATGTTTTTAGGTCCTTTATCCATATGCAAGAGCAAGCTTTTTCAATCATGTTGCCATCATAAGTTTAATTGATTGTTGTTATTAAACTAATCCATAAGCATCAGCCAAAATTAGCTATTTGAAAGAATTCAAATTGCATAGGCTAATGGAGTTATGGGAGATATTAAACAAAATTTCTTATGAAGGCAATATTGGGCCTCAAAAGTTTCATCACCTTTGTTGCACAAACATGGATATGGGATGCAGATATGAGACATTCTACAAATATTAGGAAATGAGAAAAAAGGGGATATAGTTATAGAAATTTATTCTGAAAATAATTCTTTTAACAGAGAAAGATTATCAGATAATTGTGTTTTTTCTACCATGAATTAATAATGCAAGTGTTATCCAAAATGTTGAGCCTGATAACTTCTATAATAAATTTTTGGATCCTGGCACCTGCCTGTATCACTCATGTATCCTTCAGATATCCCTTGGAGTATCCGAGTAGTTTTCTAAATTCGGGAAATGTAGGATCTGTGCGGTATCTAACACAGATCTGGCTTGTATTAGTCATGTTTATCCATGCACCATCTTGTTAGATACCTATTAGGTCATCTGACATGGAGATCTTGTTAATTGTGCTCATGCTAATGAGCAGTTTCTCTGCATCTCTTCCATTTATGGAATCAAACTAGAGTACTTTTCTTATGTTTGTTTTTTTTGTGTTATAATGACAAAAATAAATGAACCCTGGGAAGATGTGTGGTGGTGGTTTGATTGATGCCTGTGCAAGTAATTAACTTAATCAAATAGTTGTGTCTGTTCTCGGTTCCTCGTCAACAATTTTTCTTGTATATCTAAAGTACTCTAGTATAATTAAACGATATTATTTCTTACTTCGGCAATTAAGTAGAGTTAAATATGAAGTGAATTTATTTTAGAAGAACTACATCTCATCTGATTTGGAAGTAGAGGACAGCTTGGTAGAGTCAGTCTTCTTAAGTTTTGAGAGCCCAGCTAAACATTTTGATGTCCACCAATATTATAAATGATGTCTTACATGTTATCTTCTTTCTTACCATGGACAGCATTGCTTTAACATCTAACAAAAGCTGTTCTGAATTATCAAACAATGATACATAACAAATCAAAGTTAAATCTCATCAAGTTGCTTGAACCTTTGTTTACCCTTTCTGTTCTTATTTTTTAATTTAAAATTCATAATGGAAACAAAAGCACCATTAATTTGCCATTACATAACAAATCAAAGTTAAATCTCATAAAGTTGCTTGAACCTTTTTTTTCCCTTTCTATTCTTCTTAATTTTTAATTTGAAATTCATAATGGAAACAAAAGCACCATTAATTTGCCATCAAATGTCGCAATAATAGAATGTAGGAGCATTTTAACAAATATAGATTTTTTTTACTTTACCAATCAATTCATGTTCATTAATATATAACTTAACAGCTATTCCTTGTTGCAGGGAGGTACTGCTAAAGATGGAGGAGGAATACATACAGAATTTATGCATGCAGATACTAAAATTCAAGCCTGACTTGGTGATAACCGAGAAAGGGCTCAGTGAACTTGCATGCCATTATCTAAGCAAAGCTGGAGTAAGTGCTATCCGGAGATTGAGGAAGACGGACAATAACAGGATTGCGAAGGCATGTGGAGCTGTTATTGTAAACAGGCCAGAGGAACTTCAAGAATCAGATGTTGGGACAGGAGCTGGCCTCTTTGAGGTCAAGAAGATCGGTGATGAGTTCTTTTCTTTTATAGTGGACTGCAAGGACCCGAAAGCATGCACTGTTCTTTTGAGAGGAGCGAGCAAGGATCTCTTGAATGAAGTGGAGAGAAACTTGCAGGTAGATTATTTACTGCATCATAATCGATTGCTAATTTAGTCCCTAACATTTGACTCTTGATTTCAGTTACGCCATCAAAGTTTCAGTTTTTTATTAGGTTAGCCTTAAGTTCTTATTTTATTCTACTGCCTGAAAAAAGATGCCACATTAGCATTATCCTTACAGTTCTCACTTGGTAGTTTGGCTGGTTCTAGCAGAAAGTTCTAGCAGTAATTCTGATACGACTAATTTGTTAGGGACTATAATGTTAAAATGGCGAGGACTTTTTTTTTTTTTTTTAGATGGTAGGCAAATGTCAGGACTAAATTTTTAAAACCTAATAGTTTGAGAATGTAATTGTAATAAGGGTCAAATTTCTGGGACTAGATTAGTAATCACCCCTAGTATGTTCCTGTGAAACAAAATTTGCTGACGCTAACTTCTTGTTCACAGGATGCAATGTCTGTGGCACGGAACATTCTGAAAAACCCAAAGCTTCTCCCTGGAGGGGGTGCTACTGAGTTGACAGTATCCGCAGCATTGAAACAAAAGAGTTCTTCCATTGAAGGCGTCGAAAAGGTATTTAACCCTTTATTAGTAAATATTTTTCTTATGCATCTTAATGTTGGAATACGCCAAATTAGTTTTGGCTAATAATACTCCTATGAGTTGTAATATGATGTGCCTTTTGTCTTTTTGATAATTCTGCAGTGGCCTTATGAAGCTGCTGCTCTAGCTTTTGAGGCCATTCCACGAACATTGGCTCAGAATTGCGGCTTGAATGTCATCAGGACAATGACCCAACTCCAAGGAAAGGCAAGTGAATAGTTTTTTCCTCCAAGAATTTGCTTCTTTTTTTTTTTTTTTTTTTTATTGCTGTTGAAAAATTTGATTAGTGATTCCCAGTTTAGTTCGAATACATTAATGGAACTTACACAACAGGGCAGTCATAACATCGTAATTTTGGAATTTGTAATGTTCCAACTGTTTATTATTAGTGCAAATCAGACCCTTTTCATAATTTTTGTTGAGTTTCTAGATTTTATTCATATGTTTTAGCCTGCACTTCTTTAAGAATTTAACTTGTTTGGCCAATCCTCAGCATGCTAATGGTGAAAATGCATGGGTTGGCATTGATGGGAGCAGTGGTGAGATTGTTGATATGAAAGAGCGCAAGGTTCTCCCTCTCTCTCTCTCTCTCTCTCTCTCGTGCACATGTTCATGTGCATGCTTGCTTTTCCTCCCTCCATCTAAATCAATCATTTTTTTTTTCTTTTGCAGATCTGGGACTCATATAATGTGAAGGCACAAACATTTAAGACGGCCATTGAGGCTGCATGCATGCTTCTGAGGATCGACGACATTGTCAGCGGCATAAAGAAGAAGCAGGCTCCTGGGGCTGGCCCAACCCCCAACCAACCAAAGATAGAAGAAGAGGGAGATGCCGACAACGAACAGATACTGCCAGAGTAAATTATATGTGCACGAATATCTGGCGATCTCGCATATTTTAAATTATTGTCTCACCAATCAAGAGTACTTATTTGCCATTTTGGGATTTTGCGTGCATCTGAGTATGGCACATTTCAAGAGAAAGTTTTGATTCCTAGGCGATTAACCCTTCGTGTAATGGATTTGCCTTTTGTCTTCAGTGACTTTTCCGAATTATGTTTGAATTAGTGTGCTATGTGTGTCACATCAATTTCCAGTTTAAGCACTGTGGTTGTATTTCTAGGTACAGATATCTTTGAGGATGGTGGTGTATCAATATTTGATGCTAATTTCTTCCTTTTATGTTTTTTGATAGCTGATTGTTGCTTGTAACTCTGGGCTTCTGGTCTCACCTCGTAAATTGTAATTGTTCTGAGGCCATTATCTAGTTAATTAGATGAAACATAAGCAAAAGATTGACGATTAGGGCTTACCCTTAAACATTGCTCAGTTCCTTTGCTAATATGTTATGTACTATGCAGGTAAATTCTTGCCAATCGTTCATCTATCTATCTGTATGATTAGACTGGTGCTTGTATTCAATTCTGATAATCATAGTTAGGTCCCCAATCTAATCACGATGTTGATCTCTTACCTGAAGGTTGGCTGTGTGACAATTAAAGATTAAAATGGTCGTGTATTATTAATTTTTTTTTTTTTTTGAGAGATAGGTAGCATGCTATCCGCTTCGCTTAGTTCGTTAAGAAATAAACTTAGTTAGAAATGTGAATCAATTAGGATTCGAACTCGGGTCTCGGGTACCAACCATCAAGTCCTTTGCCACTTGCTCTAGGGACGGTCGGTAAAATGGTCGTGTATTAAGTTTCACAAATCTGCTCATCACGTTACAAAAATGCTTTGTTGTGTTCTCTCTGTTCCCTATTTTAGAGTCCCAAGTGTGCTAGTAGCATTTTGTAGATCCCTTGTCGCTATTCAAATAAGCTCGGCATTCAACCAAGCAGTGATCACTTTGATTTTGGTTTGAAGTGCAAATCTCATGTGATTCCAATTTAGACAGGGATTGCTTGAAATATTCAAATATATATACATATATAGAGTAAGTTTCCCGTATTTTCGAAAGTACGGAGGCTTCCATGCTTGTAAGTTGTTATCGATGATAGGGCATCCGATTCGACGATCGGCTCCGTTAGGAATAATCTACCCTATTGGAACTATTTAGAATCCAAATTTTATAATTTTTTAACATTATTTGCCAAGCGATCACAGGGTCTCAAAAATGACTATTTTAACGGCCGATGTGACACGTTTTTAAGTTCAACGGTGTAGAAGTATCCAAATTACATGAAAATTTAATAGAAAATTTTACTTAACATTAATAGCAAGATCAATACTTCCGATTTGAAATTTGAGTCATTTATCACTGTTTTTTATGAGATTTTCATTTTCGGCCGTTCATTTTGAGGCTACTCGTTTATTAGACAAATAAAGTCAAAAAATTATGAAATTTGGTTTCTAGATAGTTCCAATAGCGTAGATCAATTTTAACGGAATCGATCGCCGAATCGGATGTCCCATCATCAAAAACAACTTACAAGTACGGAGGGTCCCGTACTTTCGAAAGCATAGGAGCCTATCTCTCTCTCTCTCTCTCTCTCTCTCTCTCTCTCTCTCTCTCTGTATATATATATTGGTCGTCTGGGACGATGCAATCAGCCTCAACCTCTACTTCATACTACTCGCGTCTCCTGCAGAAGTTGCCTCACGAGGGGGCAGAGTTATAGACTTCAAACATTAACTCGTGACTGTTTCTCGTAGTGGAGTAATGAGTCTCTGTACCTTCTTCTTTATGGAGTTGGATCTTGGAACATTAACTCGTGACTGTTCCTCATAGTCGAGTGATGAGTCTGCTGCGCCTTCTTTGCTGCTCAATTGGAACACGAGTGTTTCCGCATTCTTTGCCAAACAAATAAGGCCTTAGGGGGGAAAAAGGCTTTCGGGCTGAAAAATGATTTTCGGCTGAATAGAGCGCTTGACAATTTACTTTTAAAATCCGATTCTGCTTTTTAGAATCAGAAAATTGATTTTAAAGCCCCAGAATCAGAAGCAGAAAAAAACTGCTTCTTGAAATCTGATTCTAATTTTGGATTTAAACTTCATATTTTTATTTTTATTTTAATTTCAATATTTAAATTTAAACTTAATTTTCAGATTAAATTTTTAAATTTTAAATTTTAACTTTAAAATTTTAAAATTTGAAAAATAGATTTCAAACTTTAAATTGCAAATTTCAAATTTCAAATTTTAGATTTCAAATTTCAAATTTTAGATTTCAAATTTCAAATTTCAGAATTCAAAATTAAAAATTAAAAATTAAATATTAAAAATTTCAATTTTTAATTTTTAATTTTCAATTTTCAAATTTCAAATTTCAAATTTCAATTTTGACATTTTAAATTTTAAAATTTAATTGTAAAAATATAAATTTTAAATTTTGTACAATTTTGAAAATTAAAAATTTTAATTTTAATTCAAATTTAAATTTAGATTTTAAATTATTTTAAAATAAAATTTAATAAAAATATTAATTTATGCAAACATTAAAAAATTTTTTGCCAAACGTTCTACAAATTTTTAACCAAAATCACTTTTTCAAACCAAAATCACTTTTTAAATCACTTCTTCGTGTTCTGCAAACAGGCCCTTAATCTCTATCTTCAACCTGCCCCCTTTCAGCTAATTGTCAATGTAGAAGCCTATTACACTTCTCTTGCAAATTGATACAAGTAATTGGAAAATAATATTGCCCTGCCTTTACTCATCGTAATGCTCTCTTAATACAGAGAGGTCCTAGAAGCTATATCAAGTAATCCCGAAAGCAGAGCAGCAAAGTGGTTTGACGAGATCAATCCAACTTGATTCACATTTTCATAGCTAAGTTTATTTCTTAAAAAATAAACGAAGCGGGTTTAGCGCTACCTATCTCTCTCTCTCTCAAAAAAAAAAAAAAGAAAAGAGAAAAAAGAAAAAAAAGAAGAAGAAGTAATCCCGAGTGAGAATCTGGAAATTAAAAAAATAACAGTTTACAAGAAAAGACTTCCACTCCAAATCAAGCCCATATCAAATAATTGTATTGTTAGGATTTGGTTAGATTTGTAATTGAATCCTAGTTAGATAAGATTAATATTTAAATCTGTAGGAGATGTATTAAGATTTAAATATTAATTAGAGGATAAACCTAACTGGATTAGGATTAATATTTAAATCTATTAGAGATAAATTAAGATAGATTTAGATATTAATTAGAGTAGAAATCCTAAATATACTAGGATTTGGGTACGTTATGGATTGAGCATTATAAATAATGCTTGTTGGCTAATTAATTAGCCAAGCCAAGCAAAGCTTGCTGTGAGGAGTACGGGAGAGAGAGAAACCCTCTTGGGTTTGCCGTACCAGGAGAGAGAGAAAAGAGAGCATGCTTGTGATTTGGTGCACCTATTGCACGGGTGCACGAAGGATTGTCTTCTTTGGATGTTATAGAAGACGAGAGAAGGATAGGAGAGATTCAGAAAGAGGGCTTAGGTTGTAGCTACTCTGTGCAGAAGAGGAGTCAGGTGTAATCTTCTCTTATTGAATGAATCTTATTTTACCCGCATATTTTCTGCTTTGGTTTTTCTCTCTTTTATGATTGTATCAGCTTTTGCTGAGGAGACGGGTTTATGGTAAAAACCCGATTCGACGCTTCCGTTGCGGAATCCCAACAATCGATACCGGTTCCACAACAGTCGGTATCGGAGTGGGTTGCGGATTCACGAGATCCGGTACCGGGGAGAGTGCCGGATTCACAACAATTGGTATCAGAGCTAAAGGTTATCGATCTGCGGGAAAGATCGACGGAAATGGCTACGAAATTCGAAATCGAGAAGTTCGACGGGAAGAACAATTTCGGATTGTGGCAAATTAAAGTACGGGCGATCCTCGTACAGCAAGATTTAGATGAGACGTTGAACGGAAAGGAGGCGAAACCGGCGGAGGTCACGGATGCGGCATGGACGAAGATGGAGCGGAAGGCGCTGAGTACGCTTCATCTATTATTAGCAGATGAGGTTCTTTACAACGTAGTCGGCGAGACGACACCGGCAAAGTTGTGGAAGAAATTGGAAGATCTGTACATGACCAAATCCTTGACGAACAGGTTGTATTTGAAGCAGCGACTGTTTACGCTGCGGATGCAAGAAGCGGCGAGCCTACACGAGCATCTGAACGAGTTCAACAAGGTGGTAGCCCAGTTGACCAGTATCGGAGTCAATCTGGATGACGAAGATAAGGCGCTGATTTTACTATCTTCGCTACCGACGACATATGAGCATCTGGTGACCACGTTGCTTTATGGCAAGGAGACCATAAGCGTGGAGGCGGTCACGGCGGCGCTTCTCTCGAACGAGATGCGGAAGATGACTCAGGAGTCCGGCACGCAGAGCCGAGATACTGCTTTGGTGGTGAGAGCGAAGAAGGGGGCGACAAAATCGGCGACCGGAGATCGACAGAAGAAGTCATTATCCGAGGTAGAGTGCTTTTATTGTCACAGAAAAGGACATATAAAGCGCAATTGTCGGAAACTTCAGGATGATCTAAAGGAGTTGAAGCGACAGAAGGAGACAACTGTCGTAAACCAGGACGAGACGGTATCAGCGACGGCGTAGGCGGCAGAGTTGGAGATGTTCGATCCTGACGTGCTATATGCGGCGACCGGAGGTGCGAAAATTTCGGATGATGCGTGGGTGCTCGATTCGGCGTGTTCCTTTCACGTTTGCCCGGAGAAGGAGTCTTTTGCCACCTATAAGGCGATTAACGGTGGAAAAGCTCTAATGGGAAACGGGACAGCGTGCAAAGTTTTGGGAGTCGGGACGGTGAAGATCCGAATGCATGATGGGGTCGTGAGGACGCTGACGGGTGTTCGACATGTTCCTGGATTGAAGCGGAATTTGATCTCGTTAGGCGCGTTGGACTCGAAGGGTTGCGATTTTTCTGCTTCAGGTGGAGCTATGAGGGTCCGAAAGCGAGATCGGGTCGTGTGCGAGGCGAACAAGCGTGGGAACTTGTACGTTCTGAACGGGAGCATAGTCAGAACGGGAGCGAAGACGGTTTGGGTTCCGAAAGTTCGCAGAGGTGAAGTCGCTCGAGGTGAAGCGACAGATGCGGCGACATCGAGCGGAGGAGACAAGCTCAAGGTGGAGCTTGCATGGTGAGCTCGACGCAGCGATTGAAGATTACAAATCAAACCAAGGTGGAGATTGTTAGGATTTGGTTAGATTTGGAATTGAATCCTAGTTAGATAAGATTAATATTTAAATCTGTAGGAGATGTATTAAGATTTAAATATTAATTAGAGGATAAACCTAATCTGGATTAGGATTAATATTTAAATCTATTAGAGATAAATTAAGATAGATTTAGATATTAATTAGAGTAGAAATCCTAAATATACTAGGATTTGGGTACGTTATGGATTGAGCATTATAAATAATGCTTGTTGGCTAATTAATTAGCCAAGCCAAGCAAAGCTTGCTGTGAGGAGTACGGGAGAGAGAGAAACCCTCTTGGGTTTGCCGTACCAGGAGAGAGAGAAAAGAGAGCATGCTTGTGATTTGGTGCACCTATTGCACGGGTGCACGAAGGATTGTCTTCTTTGGATGTTATAGAAGACGAGAGAAGGATAGGAGAGATTCAGAAAGAGGGCTTAGGTTGTAGCTACTCTGTGCAGAAGAGGAGTCAGGTGTAATCTTCTCTTATTGAATGAATCTTATTTTACCCGCATATTTTCTGCTTTGGTTTTTCTCTCTTTTATGATTGTATCAGCTTTTGCTGAGGAGACGGGTTTATGGTAAAAACCCGATTCGACGCTTCCGTTGCGGAATCCCAACAATCGATACCGGTTCCACAACAGTCGGTATCGGAGTGGGTTGCGGATTCACGAGATCCGGTACCGGGGAGAGTGCCGGATTCACAACATGTATAATATACCATTAATATATGATAACACCCGGCCGCCGGCAAACTCAAGGTGGATAAGAAATACTGATGTTGCGCGCAGTAGGGTGTGACCTTTGGTGAAGAAATCGGCAACTTGGTTGATGGTAGTATAATAGTGTCAGCAAGATAATGATGATGTACAAAGTCACAATCAATTTCAATAATATTTGTACTCTCACGAAAAATCGGATTATTAGAAATTTTAATACATACCGTTTTGATTGTCGCGATAGAGAGGAATTGAAGCAGTTAAAACGGTGCCAAGGCCATAAAGAAAGTGTTGTAACCATACAATTTTGGAAGCGGTAGTAGACATAGTGCGATACTCAACTTCTGAACTTGACTGGGATACTATATCTTGTTTCTTGGATTTCCAAGAAACAAGCGAATCACCTAGAAATACACAATAGCTGGTAGTGGAACAACGGTCGGTGGGAACTCCTACCCAATTAACATCCAAGTAGGCTTGCAGTTCTAATTTTCAGAAAGATGGAAAGAAAAGAGCCCGATTAGTTGTTCCTCGAAGATACCGTAAGATGTAAAGAAAGCAGCATAATGAGCCGAAGTAGGTGCTTGTACAAATGGACTAACTATATGAACCGCATAAGTGTAAGAAAAGTATCTATCTTTCTAAATCTCTAGTAAAATATCCTTTTAACCAATTTTAACTGAATAGAATTTAAATTCAATTTTGAAAACTGGAAGCAAAAATTAAACAAAGTACTGCCCTAGAAGCGAGATTGCTCCTCTATTTACGAGGCTTCGGTGATCACTCATAGCGATACAACGATCATTGTCCATCCTGTCGACATGTCTTTGAGGTGGCGCAACACGAATCAAGTGTTAAAGTTATGCCTTCTTTTTTTATTGGTTTGGTCCATGCACCGGGTCTATGGAATAACGGAAAGGATCTCATGAGGATTGTGGATCCTAATTTAAGTTGGAATCCTAGGTGGACTAGGATTGGTTTCATACAAGACTCTATATTCAATAATTACAGTGAATTAGAGTAGGATTTAGCTAATGCATACATGTATATATATATGCACGTGGACCGTATGGCTTGGGATGCATAGAGGCAAATTAATTAGCATATAAGGTGTATAGGCAAAATAATTAGCATAAGGTGTATAGGCTAATTAATTATCATGCACCAGCCGTACGGTTAAAGAAGGTGCCGTGGCCTCGCATGTGACGGATTGAAGTGGGCGGCGGAGCGACGGTTCTTGACTAAATTGCCTGAGCGGTTCGGATTCTTCGAAGCAACAGCATAAAGGATTTTTGTTAGAATTTTCTATACTTCTCTAATTTGGTCTTCTCGGCTTTACGAAAAGCTTTTTCGGTATCTTCTCGGAGTTTTCGTTGAAATAAGAGAAATGTGGGATTCACTATAAGGCTCTTGTTTTTATCCGGAGAAGACATAAGGTGTAATCTTGTATTTCTATTTCTTCATATAGTGGAATATATCTCTCTCGCTCACCCCGTGGACGTAGGCAGTTGCCGAACCACGTAAATCTTGGTTTTTTCTTCCTGCATTTATTTTTTTTACCGTTCGTTCAATTTTTTCTATTCTTTCGTGCATCTCTGTTGGTAGCGCATGACGGACGATTCATCCGGTTCCCAACAAGTGGTATCAGAGACTAAGGTTCGTGCTACATCAGAGATGTCGAAGGTCTCGTCTTCTAAGTTTGAGGTGGAGAAATTTAACGGTAAAGAAAACTTCGGTCTCTGGCAGAGAAGAGTGAAAGTTCTTCTGGTTCAACAAGACCTTCATAAGGCGTTGCTCGGAAAATTGAAAAAGCCAACATCGATGAGCGAAGGAGATTGGAAAGAGATTGATCTGCGGGCATTGAATACATTAATACCATACACAGGCGCCCTAACGTAGCCGTGGCCGGGAATCATTTGGTATCTTGTCGTGAAAGGTAATTTACCCGTCGACCGTCCCTCGTACAGATGGCGAAGAGATTGATGCTTGATATTCAAGGCTCCAAAGTTCGAATATAGTCACTTTATTATATTTCCAACTAATTTCTTTTTTTTTTCAAAAAGGAATTATTAACCATATGACGTGGATCACCTCGGTGTCATTATAGCCACGACCGAATAAATATACTTATTCTCGCTATACTTGAACTATAATTAAATTGTAATAAATCAAATCGATCCATATATGATTGTACAACCATTTTCTTTAATCAAAATTTTGATTATAAACATAAGGGTAAGTTATACTTTTGGTCCTCAAAGTTTAATTTATTGTAATTCGTGGTTTGAACTTTCTGAATTGTTACAATCAGGTGCCACAATTGAATTTCGTTAACTAAATATTGACAAATTGTAGATGTAGAAGTAATTTAGCATCTAAATTATTTTTGTATCATCAATCACAATACTTTCACATTATTTCCACATCAATAATCAATAACTTGTCAACACTCAGCAAAGTAAATTGTGTCGCGAGCTTTGATTGTAGCAATCAAAGTTTGGAGACTAAAATATACAGTTTGAGGACCAAAAAATGTAATTTGAGACCGTAAGTTAACATTAGTCGAAAACAAGGACGAAATTGTGTAGGTGCAGCTTTATGCTACTACCATATAATCAGCTGATCGAATGGTTGGGAATGGTTGGGAATGGTTGGATTGAAAGGATTAGTCGGATCTGAGAAGCTTCACGTATGTGAAAGCTTCTTGCCCTAATTTATAGTGAAGCTTTTTCTTACTCCGGTCTCCATGACGTAGGTTTTGGCCAAACCATATAATTCTTAGTGTTCTAAGTTTGTATGATTTCTGTGACTTTTCTGTGCTCTATTTTTTTTATCATTAGCGTATTTTGTTCCTACTTTTTCTGAGTACTCAATCGATCTCAACATGTATCTGGATTTTTTAATGTGATTGTATGGAATTTGATTTTTTTGTTCTTAAAAGAGGTCTTCTTATCCATAATTTAGTAGGATAGCATATTTTATCTAAGAGATTATTTATTTTATTTTCAAAAAATAATTCGAAGGTCGAATATGATATTCCATTTAAAGGTGTCTGTGGACCGGGTCGGGTCTGGCTGTACCCATACCCTAAAAAGAAATGGTTAGAAAAAAAAATATATACCCTACCAATTTAACTTCGGGTCGGATCCGAATCTGGATACTAAAGTTACTAACATACCCATCGGATTTATTTGAGCGGGTCTGGATAGTGACTACCCGTATACTACCCGTTCAAGACCGGATATGGATCGGGTCTAGATCGGATACGGATATCCGTATAAATATATTTTGTTTATAAACTTTATTAAATAGTCTATGGACAAACTATAAAGCCCACCATAAAAAAAAACTCGTATTCTAATAAATTGTACCGTTCAATAAAATTCATTCAAAAGAAAAAAAAAATAAAATATTCAAATACATTGGTCCAAAATATATGCATCTACTATTATATTATATAGTTCATTAGGATGAAAATACATAATGACTCATCATCTATAAGTCATATTAAAATTGATCATTCAACTTCAAAAGTTTTTTTTTATTTACTATCGATATTTCACTGTGTCCGGTCCGGATTTGAAAACTATTAGGACCCTACCCATTTAAAAGTTGGGTTCGGGTCGGGTCCAATTCGGGTATGGGTATAAAATATCCGGACCCATACCCGAAACTTTAATGGGTAATTTTTTTAATCCGTATACTATTCATTTTTTCTCGGGTCCGGTTCGGGTCCGGTTCGGGTCCGGGTCGGGTATGGGATATCGGATATTTTGGACAGCTTTAATTCCATTCTAGACATTTGATTAAACACTTTCTTTCTCAAATGTACAGCAGTGCTGCCATATTTGGATGTCAGAATAAGTTATTTAAGGTATGAAAAAATTTTAGTATGATTGTAACTAGAGACTTCGATTTTTGTTTCTTCAAAAATCTTGGTAAGATAGCATATTTCAGCAACGATGTGATTTATCTTATTCTCAAAAATAACTTGATGGTCCAATATAATATTTTATTCTAAATATACACTACAACAAAACTGAGCTATAGCGACACTTTTAAGTGTCCCTAAAACTTAAAAAAAATACTGCTGGAAAAAATACCGACACTTAAAAAAGTGTCGCTATATGTGCAGTCCCTAGGGTATATAGCGACACATAATAACGTGTCGGTATAACCCAAAATAAGTGCTGCTGTTTAGCGACACTTTTTTTTGTTTTAGTGACACACATAAGTGTCCCTAATTTTTTTAAAAATAATAATAATTTTTTATATAGTGACACTTTATAAGTGTCCCCTTTATAAGTGTCCCATTGTCATTCAAAGTATAATATTTTATTAAACATCTAGCCTAGTATTAAAATTTAGTTAAACTAATCTCATATACATTAAATCGATGAGACTTAAAAAAAAGAAATCAACAACGTTTCTTAAATTCTCGTTAAAATACTAAAACTAAAATCAAATATCCAGACGTCACAACAATAATATCCACTCATATGTTGTAGTAATTATAACAAATTAAACTCTCTAATTGAAAAAAATACAAAAAATTAAAATTTGTTTGATAACAGAAATTAAAAAGTGCATAAACGAATTCTGATCGGCCCCCGACTATATACTGGAACCCCCGACTATATACTGGAACCTGCACATTGAATAACAATTGAATTAGTTCAAATTCAAATGAAAGATGAAGCAAAAACCTCATTGCAACACCGATTGGTTTATCAACCTGCATTGCAACACCGATAAGCATTTAATGAAAGATGAAGCCAAAACCTCATTGATAGTGTGCTTTATAAAAAATGTGCATGCAAAACAACAGTCTAAAGTGTCTTATGCAATTGGCCAAAAGATAAAGCAAAAATTTTTACTGTGTTCAAGGTTTACTTTTAATTGAACACCGTCATATATGCTGGAGAATCAGAGTCCAGCAAAATTCATAATCACCAACTAATTCCCAACAACTTCGACTGTTTTGTCCTACGATTTGAGAATAATTAAGTACAATAAAATGGCTTTCAGATGACAGATAATTAAAGGTAGATGTCCCAAATAGGTCAAACAAAATTCATAATCACCACCAACCCAGCTACGGAAAAAGCACTTCCATTTCTAGAATGTGAAATTAAGCATACTTCACACAAGGAGCTATCTTTCTCAATCTTTTCAGCTTAGCCATAATCTCTGCACAATCGACAAATCTTTTAAATGTTCTTTCTTCAATGTAGCAAAAGAAATAAAAAGAGATACTTCAAGAAACAGCAAAGGCAAAGTGCCATTCTCATAATGAGAAGAATCCTGAATTATCATAATGACCAAGATGGTTTGAGTATATAGGTTGCTCTCATGTAAATAGCCAAAACTTTTAAAAAATGAATCCCTGCAGGATTCCAGCATAACAGAATATACATATCAAATATATGTATGTACCTGAAGGATCCCAATCTTGCGGTTGTGTAGGTAGCTTGCCGTAGTAAACCAGCTGATAGCCCCTGCACCAGAAGGGTATGTCAGACTCTTGCACAAGGACTAAAGTTACACAAGGCCACTGTCTACAAGTGTCGATAACAAATCAGGAAAAATCAAAGGATCAAATGAATAACACCATTACAAATTTACAAGAGAGGATTCATTAGGAAAGAAAGATATTTGAAGCTCAGAAGTAGAAAAATAATCAGGTTGGTTAGTACCAAACAAATTTAAATCTAAGTATGGATTTTACAATGACATTTAAGAAGCACAAAAGCTCTTTCTCTTCACAGCACTATTACCTAGACAGCAAAAACAAGTTGTCGATAATGAGATTTAGTCTACTATTAAAATCCAACTATATTTCTTGTGCATGCAAAATAAAAAATATACCTCGAGTAAAGGATGCAACGGGACAGTAGCTTGAATCAAGTATGTATGAAGATTGTATGTTCAAATTGAACAAAATAGTTAATTGATTTAATTGACTCGAGCAGAACCAAATCTGATTCTGCTTGGGTAGGCTTAGCCAATTTAATTTAAGACTATTCTCTTTATGTTTGATTCTAGTCATTTGGATTTGATGGCTATAATTTACCATTACATATTCGATCAAATCATTAAAAAAATTATTTAATTAACTTGAAGATAGGAAAGAAAATCATTTATAAGTGAGTGGCTAGATACTTGTTTTCAATTTGGTTTGGTTGAATTTACTCAAACAAAGCAAAATAGAAAGCAACATATAAAACTTTTCTAAATTAGAAAGCATAACAAAATATTAATAAACAGATCAAACGGATTATCTTATTTTGCATGACTTGGTTTGATTTACCTTTTATATATATATATATATATAATCTTGTTGATGCTTAATTTAAGTATGGAATATAATGAATGGCTAGCAAATGAAGTATATATGGTGCATGTGTTGCATGGGTGCGCACCAGGTTGAGGCAATAGTTAACCATTGATGCATTAACACCAATTAATTAAACTGCTCCTGGCACAAATCATCACACACACACACACACACACCATTTAGCTACGTGGGCGACGGCTAACACTCTTCGATTTATACCCATGTTTTCTAGCGCATTTAGTAAAGAATTTTATGATTAGTATCTAATATTCTAACTTTAAATTCTAATTAATTTATATTTTCAGCTAAATTTATTTCTAAATAAAATAAACAAAGCGAATAACATGCCTACCTATCTCTTAAAAAAAAAACACTCTTCGATTTAGCAGTTACGAAATTTCTTATATCCTAATTAAACGCCTACCCCATACAATTTACAAATCTTAAAACACTAATCAACAATTTTAGACATAAAAATTTTGAATTGTTGAATAAGATGTCAAACAAGTTATAATGCTGAGTTAATGGATTGGGCCTCCAAAATAAGGCCCAGAGTCCAGCTCTACCTTGCAGGACCAATCTCAAACTAACAAAAAAATGAATAACCTACTCTTTTGATTCGGCCAATCAGGATCCAACTTGTAAAATTTATGTTGAAGAGAGATTTTGAACTAACTAATGGTACAGCGAAGAGAAGCACTCAAATTCTCCACCAACATCCAGCAATTAATCTACTTGTTTCTTACATCCACCAACATCACACTCAAAGATTGTACCTCTTCAAGCTTAAACTTTTATAAGCTTAAACCAAAACCAAAATAAAGCAACCTCTGCTCAATGTTACCATATATTAGGATTTGTTTGAAACCAAATATAACTTGTTATTCAAGAATCATTATCCAAACTGATACAAACTGGTCATCGGAACTATACTCAATTAAGAAGTTCCTTTTGTTTTTTGTAGAGCTGACGAATAAACCAACATTGTCAGTTTAGGTACACAACCAGAACTCACAATGAAGACACAATGAAGGCATCTAATAAGCGATATCCCCAGAGGATATACAATTCAACATATCTGAGTACAAGCATATCATAACAGAAACTTGAACAAGTCTAAAATAAAATAAAACAAAACAACAACACAAGGCACAAGATATCAAGTTAAGATTGATTTTATCAGATTTTAACAAAATGCTGTAATTATTCCCATCTACACCTAAAAATTTTCTTGTGCTAACGATCAAATTTTATGAAATTTTCCAACAGAGGCACAATCAAATAGCCAAAAAATAGATAAAAATACTGAATCCAAACATAATTATTGAAAAAGATAACGATCGACGCACCTAAGGAAGCTTTGGAGCAGTGCGATCAAATCCAAGTGACCAAATAGGAAAATCGTAGTTTAACTCGATCGGCTCAATCACTTTGGAATCGCTCAGATCTTCACGTTCCTAATAGTTGGCATCAAATTCGAAGTACAGAATTATGATGGTTAATTAAAATTTAAAATTACACAATGACTATAAATGGCATATGTAAAGACACAAACATATAATGTAAATAGTTGGCATCCAACCTAACACTATATATAGATCATAGAAATCGTGCTATAAATTGCGCAATTAACTATCAAATGATGCCACAAAGAGCGCCACAAAAAGCATCAAACCTGCACCATTAAAATTTGAAATAGAATAGACTACTACAGTTCCTGTCAAATAGAATACAACATTGGTGTAGATCATCATTAAGATAATACCTAGTTGAAAATAACAAATCTAGCTACAACACAACCAAGCAAAAATTAAGACAGAGAATAAAAATTTACACTCTACATGTACAATATCCAATCTAACACTATATATAGATCAAATAAGAAGAGATCAAAATATTTTATGAAATTTTCCAACAGAAGCACAATCAAATAGCAAAAAAGTAGATAAAAATACTTAAATTGGC
Source organism: Aechmea fasciata (assembly GCA_025177825.1). Lineage (NCBI taxonomy): Eukaryota > Viridiplantae > Streptophyta > Magnoliopsida > Poales > Bromeliaceae > Aechmea > Aechmea fasciata. The sequence continues at coordinate 331,164 of CM045944.1, read as the reverse complement.
ATAAATCCAAACATAATTATTGAAAAAGATAACAATCGGCGCACCTAAGGAAGCTTTGGAGCAGTGCGATCAAATCCAAGCGACCAAATAGGGAAATCGTAGTTTAACTCGATCGGCTCAACAGATCGAAGCAACAGATCGAAGAGAGGGCGAGGGAGATGAAGAGGAAGTTGATCGAGGATTTTCGCCTTGATCGAGCGCCGGGTTGATGAAGCAAGGGCGTGCGATGAAGGGGAACGAGTGCTGAGTTGATGAAGCAGGGGCGTGCGATGAAGAGGATCGAGCTCCGGGTTGATGAAGCTGGGGCGTGGGTTTACATAGGAGTGGAGAGAGAGAGGGTGTGGGTATGAAGTTGGGGCTAGCTCTGTGGGTAGATGTATAACAGGACAAGTGTTATATGGCTACTAATTGGGATAATTAAAAAATAATTTAATATTAATTTAATTATTACATTTGTTGAGAGCTTGTTGTAATGAAGTTCACAAGGAAAAATTAATTAAGTATTTTTGTAATGGGATGGGTCATGGGTGGGTGGGTTTAGTAGAAATAAGATTGGGTTTTATTTGGGCCGGACCTTAGGTGGATTTTTATTAGAAGGTTTTGAATATAAATGGGACACTTGAATAAAAGTGTCACAGAAATGTGTCCCTATAACCCAGTTTTGTTGTAGTGATATGATCACACTCCTTATCAACCATCAACCATATTACAAGTTTCTTGAGTAAATCATCAAACATGATTCTGGTGCATTTGAATAGAGCTAATTAAACCAAAAAAAATAAAAAATAATAAAAACCTGGCGATTTTACCGCAAATTAAGTTGATTTTGTGACATTATTATGGATCTAAAATGTGTAGCCAAGCTTCCTCTTGCTATGGTTTGTTAGCATCAATTAATTTCGTTCGTTTATTTTTTTCGTTTCTATCATTTTATTCCTGCTTATCCTAAGAGTTGTACCTATCCCCAGAATAACCTAAAATAACTTATTCCCGAACCAAACGATACTTAAGTAAATTGAGGTAGAATAATACTTTTCATTTCCACCTCTTGAAGTGACTTTCGTTGAAGCGAAAGGGCTTGTTGAGATCTCCGGCAGTATCGTTGAACTTTTCGCGTGTAGCCTCCATCATTGAATCTTCTTAAAATGAGTGAGATATCCGTGCCTCGGCTTAATCGACTCGTTACTTTTTTAAATTATTTTGTAGCTAACCTCTATTTTTGAATATATACACCAACAAGCTTCACCAACTAAGCTATATATGACCCATATATTTATCCTCGAATCCACCCAAGAGGGGCGATTGATCGACAATTAATTGTCGACCGGTCTGCCAAATCTGAGAGATGGGATCACAATTCGACGGATCGGATTGTTGCGAGAATCAGAAATCCAATTCTGACCGGTCGGATTTCCAATCTGATCGATCGATTTGTTCTGTAAGGAAGGATCCAAACAATTAATACCACCGACCTAAGTTATTCTTAGATATATAACTTATTCTGATATCTGAAAAAGGTCTTGGAAGTTTGGTAGAACGTACAAAATTTAGTATGAGAAGCTGTTGTTGTTTTCTTAATTTTTTAATTTTTATTTTTTTGTGAGAAATGTCAAGCACTCCAATGTATAACTTCTCGATGTTCTTTGCAACTCGATCTACTTGTGTGAATAATAATTTCTCAGAAATTCTACATCTTGTCTCACTCAAAAATAGTTGGTGTAGTTTCCTATCAAAAGACTCGTCAAAGTTACGTTCCAGTCGGCGTTTTAATTACAGTCTTGACGGCTCGCAAAAATCGTGTGAATATGTAGTAGTTGGTGTAACTTTCTGCGAAAGACTTGATTGCTCTCATTCATTCGGCAGCACCTCGGTGGCTCACATATATCATGTGGATAGAAAATTTACTGCTAAGCGCGCAGTTTTACAGTGTGAACGATGGTTGATGCAGACAGAGTTGAATCCCGGTTGATTCACATTTTAACTAAGTTTATTTCTTAACGAAATAAACAAGCGGATAGCGTGCTATCTATCTCTCTCTCTCAAAAAAAAAAAAATAAAAAAATAAAAAAAAAATTTGCTGCTAGTTGCGGCCAGGGATAGCCCTATTTTTGACAGAGGGGGTTAATGATAATTGGGAAAACTTTAATTTAATTAAGGGCACGTTTGGTTCAAATTAGGAAAGAAAATGGGCCTGAATAAAAAACTATACGATGAGAACAACAATTTAATTATTTGGTTCATAAGAGGAATCGGAATAGGAATTATGTTCAAATTAAAATTTTCAGTAAATTTAAACTTGTTATTCAAATTTATAATCAAAATTTGTATGCGAATTTGAACTTAAAATTTGAATATACAATCTAAGTTCAAGGTCAAAGTCAAAATCTAAATTTAGAACTATTAAATTAAAAATTAAAAATTTAAAAATTAAATTTTAAGTTTAAATTTAAAATTATGATTTGATCTAATGAATTTATATTTAAATTCAAATAGTTATTAGCGGGAAAAAAAAATCTTTTCTCAATCACTTCCGAATTAAAGTTGACTTGCACCTTTATGGTGGGAGTCACGTTCGACACATTCGAATCCCCCGAAATTGGAATCGGAATACTAATCTCCTAATTCAAACACCAACAATAAAATTATACACCTCTAAACTTCTATTGGTGTATATTTTTTCCCTTGTCATATCAAATATATTTTTTTGTTACTAAAACTTAATTGAATTCTTATCAACCCTTGAATTTAGGGGTGTTAGATTTACGTCCTTACGGAGGATGTACCATTAACATTTACCAAAGTTTAATTCGGGCTCCCATAGTTTACTGCATTTTCATATTTGCTATCTTGTGGTATAAAATATATTATTTTAGTATTATGTAATTTTTCTTTGATTACACTGTAAATATATACCTGCCGTTAAATATAGAATGAATCATACCACAAACCATTAATTATTAAGCTATTACATTTTATAAACCACAAGTGGTAAAGTATAACATATTACTAGTCTTTAATTCTCTCTTATTTTTTTTTTATGATAAAATAAAAATAAAACCATAGGATGATGATAATGTAACTCTTTTCGGACCACAATATTACAAAATGAGAATTTCCTAGATTACATTAATTATCATCCTATGAGAAAAAAAAAAAAAAAAAAAAACAAAAGTAAAATTGTAGGATGATAATGTGATACTTTTCTGACCACAAGATAACAAAATGAAATTGTCCTATATTACAAAAGACCTAAATGAAGTTTTGCCTTAAACATAACATGATTTTTTTAAAAAAGTAATCCTTAAAAAATTCTAATTGGCCAAAATTCTACCTCGTTGGCTGTGGTGGCGGAGGAGAAGGAGAGCGAAGGGCTCTTCGTTTAGAGTTTCAGTGGATTATGTAAGGGGAGGAGGGAAGATGGTGATCGATTTTTTTTTTTTCCTTTTTTGTTTGTAATCGGGCCGAATGAACTTTGTGGGGTGGGTTGAGTATAGTAACTTTTTATTTTTTGTTGGATTGGACTTTATATTTAGACTGGAGCATACCAAACTTCTAAGGTCTTGAAGTTACGGGTATGTTGTCTTGGAAAGCCTTTGGAATCGTTCCGGTGAAGTCTGGAGGCCTTTGGGCGTTTTCGATACGCGTGGGTGCGAAGACAGAGCCCGAAAGGCTACGTTGGGCCGTGAGCTAAATCCGGCATTAGCGCGGATGAGGTGATGATGTGAACATGCTCAAAATCATGCGCGGGAAGTCTCGGTGCGATTTCAAGTGAATCGGAGACCCACGGAGCCAAAAGTGAATTGGAACGGAGAAGAAATGGTCGAACGCTGAAAAATGGCTAAGTCCTTAGAGTACTGGCTAGGAGGACCTACGGGGTCCGGTCCCTTAAGGAAGGACCGGTCCTCCAGGGTCCGGTCTCTCAGATGGAGATCGGTCCCCCTACGCGTAGGAAATGGGTCAGCAGTCCTGCGAGAGAATTGCTCTCGGGGACCGGTCCCTCTGGGAGACAGACCGGTCCCCGTACGCGCAGTGGTAGAGCAAGCTCTCGGGAACCGGTCCCTCAAGGGGAGAGACCGGTCCCTGTGTGCGCAAGCTGAGGGCAAAGCTCTCGGGGACCGGTCCCTGGCTGAAAAGACCGGTCCCCGAGCAGGAAATCTGCCCAGTCTGGGTAGTGTGTAAGAAGCAAAGTGGAGGGGGTTTCTCTCTCTCTTTTCTTATTTCTCCCCCACTCCTTCACTTTTTTTCTCTTCTGTCTCTCTAGAAGGAAAAGAAGGAGGAGTAGAGAAGAAGAAGAAGAAGGAGAAGGAAAAAGAAGGAAAAGAATGTGACGAAAATCAAGAGGAGGAGCACTACCATCTTCTCCATCTTTTTCCCTAGCTTGAAAGGTAAGCTTCTAAGTTCTCTTATGGTAGATCTTTAAGGATGGGTTTCTAAACCCTAGAAATGATTTTAGTGGAACCTAATGATGCTAAGTAGATGATTGTTGCCTAAATCTTGGGTTGATTTGGGGTATTTAGCAATAATGGCATATTAGGGCTCCAAAATAGGGTTTTGGTATATAGATGGGTTTGATTTCATTTAATCCCATGTCAACCTAATTGTTAGGTGTACGAACGCGTTGGCGAAGTCGGTTCGGCGATCCGTCGAGGCTACGAGAAGATATGGTTTAAACAGAGCTTCGTTTCTGCCTGGAGGGCCGAGGCAACGTCGGAAGGTTACGAAAACGGATCCCGAGTACCGTGGCACATAACCGAAGGCCTATAGTTTTTGGATCGCGAATTGGTGGCCATTCAGGTGGTCGCGCGAGAGTTCGGGCCGAACCGGGTCACGGGTGCCGCGAGCAGCCGATTGCAAGTAACTACGAGCAATCAGAGAGTAAGTTAAGGTAGGTTGTGTTTACCGAAGCGACTAGGTCGCCTGCATGTCAAAGTAGACTATAAATTCCAGATGATGCATGTAGTTAACATTAAAGAAATGCATGTTAATACATATGCTTAGTGGAATAAATATGAGATTATGTTAGTGAGCATGCTAGATGTGATGGATGTACATATGGACTCGATATGACCAATAGAATGTCAAGTAAATCGAGTGGCACTTAACCTAGTGTTAGTAAACATAGGTCGAATAGGAATGACATATGAATCTAGTGTTATTAAACATAGGTCAAATATGAACCTAGTGTCAAGGACGTAGAAGGGATAAGAATGGTATATGAACCTAGTGTTATTGAACCTAAGATAAATACGAGTGTCATCTAACCTAGTGTTAAAGAATATAGGTTGAGTATGAACCTAGAGTCAACTAAATCTAGGTGTGTGACATCTAACCTAGTATTAAAGAATATAGGTTGAGTATGAATATAGAGTCAACTAAATCTAGGTGTGTGACATTTAACCCAGTGTTAAAGAACATAGGTTGAGAACTGAACCTAGAGTTAAAGTAAACCTAGGTTATGAGATTGAGGTATTAGACCTAGAGTTAGATGGACCTAGGGTGGAAAGTGCATTGGACCTAAATAGGTCGACAGCATAGGGTTGGATATGGACCCTTGACTTGTGAACATAGTGTTAAAGAACATAGGTTGAGAACTGAACCTAGAGTTAAAGTAAACCTAGGTTATGAGATTGAGGCATTAAACCTAGAGTCAGATGGACCTAGAGTGGAAAGTGCATTGGACCTAGAAAGGTCGACAGCATAGGGTTGGATATGGACCATTGACTTGAGAAGTGGATTCTGGAATCCCAGTACTTGTGAAACTCGATAGTTCTTGGACCGCGAGTGTATGCGGCATGTTCCTCTCCCACCGGAAGAACTTTGAGGATTGTGATTGCACAAGAACAGAGAGCGCTAGGGTGTATGCGGCATGTTCCTCTCTCTACCGGGGATCTTGGCTATGGGTGTATGCGGCATGTTCCTCTCCCACTGGCGGATCCCTGACCACGGTGCATGGACCTTCGGGCGGACCGTTGGGCGATGTGGTTCTTGGCTTGCAGGCTGAGGTGCATGTGAGAGTTCCTTCACCTCGAGCCCGGCAGAGCGCGGACTATCCGCGATTGATTGTATGAGTTATGGGGTTGCCCCAAGGATCTATCTAGATTGTATCCGACACCTAGAGGGGGGTGAATAGGTGTACCGGCTAAAAAACCACAAATCTCGATGCAATAAAAATAAATGCGGAAAATAAAAAGCATACCGAGATTTACGTGGAAAAACTCCAACTCGGAGTAAAAAACCCACGGGACCAACACGCGATAACAATCCACTAAGAATAAAAGATTACAAGGTGATTTACCGAATCCACGGACTCAAACCTCTCTTTATCTTCTTTGGATCTCGCGCACGCCGCCGGGTTGTCCACGCCCCACGTTCGAATCCACGAACGCCTCCACTTTGAATCCACGAAGTCTCCGATCACGTCGAATCCACGACGCCCACTCGAATCCACGAGCGCACTCCGTCCGGAGCAAGAACAATTTGATCGGTGATGATTTATTGCTTATATAATCATTAAAGAATTGTAGAAGATGTTTCTAAGCAATAGCCGAATCAATTCTCCATGAAGAACGAGAAATTAGAGTTTCAAGAATTGATCCGATAGAAACTTGTTGTTGAAGAAAGAAAGAAAGCACCCAACAAGTTTCTAGGGTTTCATAATGGTCTAAACTCTAAGCATACGAATTAATGGAACCCCCATCGCTTATTTATAGATTTAGAAGACTTAGAAATAGACTAGGATTGTGAAAATCTAATTTTGGAAATAAATTAGAGATAGACTAGGATTTGAAAACATGTTTAAAATCAATTAGAAAATGTAGAGATAGATTAGGATTTGAAAACCTGTTTAAAATCAATTAGAAAACATAGAGATAGACTAGGATTTGAAAACCTGTTTAAAATCAATTTTGTCCATATATTCAATTTAAAAACATCCTAAGTCTTCCAAACACTTTTAAATATTTCTAAATCATCATCAATAATATTTGAACTTACCGAGCATTGTGGATTTATGTTTTGAGTATTCGAGTCTTCGATCTTCGTCTCATCTTCTTTAAACCATCAAGACTCCGGACAACTTCACGAAATTTGCCAACATTAAAATCCGTAACAATCTCCCCCTTTAGCAATTTCGTGACAAAACCCAAAATTACATCATAATACTCACAACGCTCAACTCACAAAAAAATAGAAAATAAAATTCATTGCCATCACCAAAACAATGAACTTCTCGCGTGAAAGATCCAAAGAGAAATACAAAATTACAATTTCGCAACTCCTAAACAAACTCTATGACTTAGACACAACTAGGAGTCTTGAAGTCTTCAAAGATCTGCAATTAGATTACTTTCTCCACGAACAAAGTTCACAAAGAAAGTTAGTAGAAAAAAAATATGAAAATTTCAATCTCTACCCCTTTGTTCATGCAATTTTCAAGCCCTTTGTTCATGCAATTTTCAAGTTTCAAGTTTTCAATTCTTCTCCCCCTTTGTTCATGCAATTTTCAAGTTTCAAGTTTTCAATTCTTCTCCCCCTTTTTGTCAAAAATTGCCAAAAAGAAATACAAATAGAGAGAAAAACAAACTAGCAAATAGAAAGTAATCATGTCATAGTTAAAAGCAAAAATAAGCAAACTAAACATAGTTCTAGGAGAGAAAAGATAAAACATAAATAATGAGGCTCAAAAAGGTAAAATCACTCCGTGTCCTCATCAAAAATTTTGCCTTGTTTTCTCAAAAATCCTTCAAAATTAGATTAATTTTATAAAAATTAAAAGTTGTACTCCAAAAATTATTATGATGAAGATAAAATATTATTTGATTTCAAAAGACATCAAAACATCAAAATTTGATATTAAGAATAATCTAATTATTTAAAGTCATCAAGATGCAAATTGATGAAAAATAATTTTTAGAAATTTAGCAAAATTGACACCAATTTGTCGCAACCCGTTCAAAATAGAGATTTAGCTAATAAACACCGGGGGTGGCTCTTTTAGCATCTTTTTCAATCTACCACCTTATAACGCCGAAAATTCTAAAATATTCACATATATTTTTTCTCAACCTTTTCGGTTTTTCATATAATTACCCATGAGGTAGCTTCACACACGTACGACGACGGGTTATGCTGCCCACACGAAATGACGACATCGAAATCTTGATTTTTCCGTGGGGTAGTATTCATGATTCAGATTAATATTTAAATATGTATAGTTATCAGGTATTGCGGATCCATGGCTTCCAATAAACGCAAGCGTCTATTGTTAATTACCCCTATAAATGTTAGGGTACCTTCGATTAAGAGACCTTTGAAATGCTGAAGATGAACTGGAATTGGACAAAAAGGAAATTTAAAATTTATTGCTCAATTACATGGCTTTAACCAAGGGCATACCCTCAGTGTACATGAACAGAGTATAAAAGAAAATGTTTAATTTCATCTTAGTTATATGTTCTAAGATGGTCAAATTAATTTTGTTGGACTCTATATATTTTGGAGCTCAACACTGTTCACCCTAAGATGAAAGATTGATTAAATTCCCTGTATATGTATTGGGATTTAATCGAATCTGATTCAAATTAAACTCTAATTATATGTATTAGAGTTTGATTTGGTTTATTGAATTTTAACTGTATATGATAAAGTCCAATAGAGTTTGATTTGAGTTTTAATCCCAAATGTATGTATTAGGACTAGCTCAAATATTTGAATTAGACTCTAATTTTATATTTTTAGAGTCTAATATAATTAGGCTCTAAGTTTATGTATTAGAGCTTAATCACATTTGATTAAGATTCATCTTAAGATGAAATATTAACTAAATCCTAATTATATGTATTAGGATTAGTCAAATTTAAATTAAACTCCAAGTATATGTATTGGAATCTAATTTAACTTCGTTTGTTTGAACTCCGAGCAAATGTATTAAAGTCCAACAAGTTTAATTTGATTATATGGTTTGATCAATTCTAAGCACATAATTAGAATTTGATCGAATATGGTTGTGATTTGGCTCTAGTTTTATATGCCAGAGGATCAGATGATTTGAATTTGGGTTGGGTTTAGTTTAACGACGTTTCGGTCAGTTGAGATTTGGTTTTAGTTTAACGACATTTCGGTCGAAATTGGGTTTAGCTTAATGACGTTTCGGTCGAAGTTGGGTTTGGATTTAGTTTAGCGACATTTCGGTCGGGGTTGGATTTTAGGTTTTATTTGTAGACTTTGGGATTTGGGTTTAGTTTAATGACGTTTCGGTCGATTGAGTTTTGGATTTGGATTTAGTTTAACGACGTTTCGGTCGAAATTGGGTTTAGTTTAACGACGTTTCGGTCGAAATTGGGTTTAGTTTAACGACATTTCGGTCAAGTTGGGGTTTGGATTAGTTTAACGACATTTCGGTCGAAATTGGGTTTAGTTTAACGACGTTTCGGTCGAAATTGGGTTTAGGTTTAGTTTAACGACATTTCGGTCGAGGTTGTATTTGGGTTTAGTTTAGCGACGTTTCGGTCGAGGTTAGGATTTAGGTTTAGTTTAACGACGTTTCGGTCGATATTGGGATTGGGTTTAGTTTAGGGTATTGGATATGTGAGATTTGGTTCATGAATTTAGGCTCATGGGTTCATAGGTTTATGGTTTATGAACATAGGTTCATAAGTTTATGGTTCATGAACATAGGTTCATGGTTTATGGTTTATGAACTTAGGTTCATGGGTTTATGGTTCATGAACATAGGTATATGAGTTTATGGTTCATGAACATAGGTTCATAAGTTTATGGTTTATGAACTTAGGTTCATGGGTTTATAGATTTATAGACTTGGTGTATGGGTTCATGGTTCATGATTCATGGACCGGGTGTACAGGTTTATGGTTTATGGTTCATGGACCGGGTGTACAGGTTTATGGTTCATGGTTCATGGACCGGGTGTACAGGTTGTAGGCTTTGGTATTGGGCCTCTATTTTGGATTGGGCTTAATGGATGGGCCATTTGAAATGGGCTTTTGGATGTGGACTTCTTTAGGTAAATGGATTTTGGGTATGTGGGTTTTGGATATATGTTAATGGGTTAATGGGTTTGTTATAGGTTTATAGGTATAATGGTTTTGGTTAAGTGGGTTAACGGGTTTATTGGGTTAATGGGTATAAGTTATATGAGTTAAATGGATTTATGGGTTAGATGGGTTTATGGGTTAAATGGGTTTGAATATATGGGTTATTGGATATATGTGTTATTGGGTTTCAATTGGATTCGAATCAAGTTTGATTTCCAAAAGTGAATGAGATTGAGGATTTAAAATTCAAAAACCATGTAGGTTTAAATTTAATTTTAGTCCCTTGATTCAAATTTAAAATGTAGAACATTTAATTTAGTTAAGTTTAAAGAATTCAATGTTCTATTTTTACAAAGTTCCTTCTCTCTCTTTATCAGGTGAATCTCTCTCTTTAAGGAGCACCCCTGTCAACGACGGAACATTCCGTCGAGCAGTTTGACTAGCATTCCGTCGAGCAGATTTATAAAAATTCCGTCAAGCGGTTTGAGACATTTTGTCGAGCACATAGCAAGCATTCTGTCGAATGGTTTTGACTAGCATTCCGTCGAGCGGTTCCGTCATTAGCTCCGTCGATGGCTAAGCATCAGACGGAGTTCGCCTTCGTCGTCGTCGGCTCGCCGTCAAGGCTCCGTCGATGGCTAAACATCAGACGGAGTTCGCCTTCGTCGTCTTCGTCGTCGTCGGCTCGCCGTTATTAACTCCGTCGATGGCTAAGCATCAGACGGAGTTCGCCTACGTCGTCTTCGTCGTCGTCGGCTCGCCGTCAAGACTCCGTCGATGGCTGAGCATCAGACGGAGTTCGCCTACGTCGTCTTCGTCGTCGTCGGCTCGCCGTCAAGGCTCCGTCGATGGCTAAGCATCAGACGGAGTTCGCCTACGTCGTCTTCGTCGTCGTCGGCTCGCCGTCAAGACTCCGTCGATGGCTAAGCATCAGACGGAGTTCGCCTACGTCGGCTTCGTCGTCGTCGGCTCGCCGTCAGGCCTCCGTCGATGGCTGAGCATCAGACGGAGTTCGCCTACGTCGTCTTCGTCGTCGTCGGCTCGCCGTCAAGGCTGCGTCGTCTTCGTCGTTGTCGGCTCGCCGTCAAGGCTCCGTCGATGGCTAAGCATCAGACGGAGTTCGCCTACGTCGTCTTCGTCGTCGTCGGCTCGCCGTCAAGGCTCCGTCGATGGCTAAGCATCAGACGGCGTTCGCATCGTCTTCGTCGTCGTCGGCTCGCCGTCAAGGCTCCGTCGATGGCTAAGCATCAGCCGGAGTTCGCCTTCATCGTCTTCGTCGTCGTCGGCTCGCCGTCAAGGCTCCGTCGATGGCTAAGCATCAGACGGAGTTCGCCTTCATCGTCTTCGTCGTCGTCGGCTCGCCGTCAAGGCTCCGTCGATGGCTAAGCATCAGACGGAGTTCGCCTTCATCGTCTTCGTCGTGCCGTCGCCGTCCAAGACTCCGTCGATGGCTAAGCATCGACGAAGTTCGCCACGCTGCCTTCGCTGCCGCCGTTAACTCCTGCATTTCATCGAACAGCGGCGGCGCATCTTGGTTGCCGATGTAGATCCGAGCAGTGGCGAGCAGATCGCCAGCGGGTGGCGAGCACCACGCTTTTTGTCTGAGCCTGAGCAGATTGGGGCGGTGTCATGTGCATCATTGAAGAAGGCCGGTTCACAAGGAGGAGCCGAGCAGCTTTTGGAGAAGACGAGGCAGTGGCAGAGCACCATGCCTTGTCAAGGCAGCCGAGGGCGGGAGCGAGGCTGGTTCCGCAGGTCGCCGGGCGCAGCTCGCGGCGGGTTCTAGAGGCGGCCGGGGCGCGGCTTCGCAGCACGGCACCGGTTCGGCGGTTGCGGACTCCGACGCAGCGCGGGGCCCAAGGGCGGCGCGCGCGGGCTCCGAGGGCACGGCGGGCTCCGAGGGGCGCGGCGTGAGCTCCGAGGGCACGCGCGGGTTGAGGCGGCGCGCGCGGCCCGAGGGCACGGCGGCTCCGCGGGGCGCGGCGCGCGACGAAGGCTCCGAGGGCACGGCGGACTCCGAGGGCGCGGCGGGGCCGAGGCGAGCGGCGCGAGCTCCGAGTGAGGCGGCGCGCGCGGCTCCGAGGGCACGGCGGGCTCCGAGGGCGCGGCGCGCGACGAAGTGTAACAACCCACTCCCCGTAAAGCGCGCGCCGAGTTCCGTCAAAATGAGCGGGACCCGGAGTGGAGCGAGTAAGTGTGGGTTCTATGTGCTTTGGAACCCGTGCGCAGCGAAGTGGGGGTCTTGGAAAAGCTAAACCGCAAGTCTGGTGGAAATTCCCAGACTTGGAGCACGAGACCGGACAGTGGGTTGTCCGGGATGCCACAAAGTGCCCCACAAGATGAGGAAACCAACAGATCGAGACCGGACAACCCAAGACCGGACAAACCAAGACGGACAAAGGGTCACGTAACATGCGTAAAAATGGCTAAGTCCCGGAAAACCAACAGATCGAGATCGGGACAACAGCCAAGACGACATCAGACCGGACAACACCAAGACCGGACAAAGGGTCACAGTAACATGCGAAAAATGGCTAAGTCCCGGAAAACCAGCAGATCGAGATCAGGACAACCGGCCGAGACCGGACAGTGGACCCGAAAACTGCCCAGTTCGAGCAGTTTGTAATTTTCGTGAATGGAGGGGCTTTTTGGCAATTGTCACAACACAATATATACCCAATGGCTTACCTCTTCACAGCCATTCACTCCCTCACCACTCTCTTTCATTTCCCCCCTTTCTCTCTCTAGAAAAGGAGCCCTAGAGCTTGGAGAAGTTGGAGAAGGAGCTTGGAGGAGGTGATCTTGGAGGATTTGGAGCTTGGGGAAGACCTAGAAGCTCTCCTACAAGGTGGAGCTTGGGCCAAGGTGAGGTTTCATGGTAAACCTAGACTAGGGTTTGGGTTTTAAGCAAGGAACTTAGAGTTTTGAGTCTTCTCTTTGGTGTAGAAGCCTAGTAGAGGCTTGAGCTCCATGAAAACCCATGAAAGCTCAAGGTCCTCTCATGGGGGATCCTTAGGGTTTCAAGTAGAGGCCCTAATGATGGTTTAAATTGTTCTAGATGAACTCTAAGAGTAACAACAAGCTCCCTTTTGCTTGTTTAAGAGATCAAAACCTAGGGTTTTGCATAGGGCTTGGATAGAGCACCAAATTTGGGGCTTTTTGCCATGGAGGTTCTAGGGTCAAATTGACCTTGTAGAAACCTAATCGGGGTATCCCCGACGCGTGGGACAACTCCGTTTAATTAAACGAAAAGCCTATCTATGAGTTGCTATATAAGTTAGCCTGATGTAAAATCTGATAACTACGCAGATTGCAAAATAGGCCTCGGTTAGCTACGAGACTCGACGGGCAACCCATCCGTAATTTTAGAAGGTGGGTGGTGCATTCCAAGGACACCGAAATTCTTTCTAAGTCTATGTGTCACTTTTGAGCATTCTATATATGTTGAGCATAATGCATGATAGGGTAAATTATGAGTTATATTGCAATTTGTGAGTTCAAATGCATGAGATGTAATTGTATGAGATTATATGACAAAGAACAAGAACCCTATATATTTATGCATGCTAAAGAACAAGTAGTGTAATTGACAAGTGAATGCGACATTGGACATGTATTAGAGAAGGTGACAAAGATGAGTCTAGAATACTTAGACAACATGTATGACATCAAAGAGCAAGAACAGGAACTTGTAGTGTATATAACACTAGTAGAGTCATGAGATTGACATTTGACAATAACCTTAGAGTTAAGGGTCATATGAACATGAGTTCTCCTTGAAGGCAAGGAACAGATTGAGATTTAGAATCCTTAAAGTTAAGGATTGATCGTACTCACCTTATAGTCCTTGCTCGAGGGCGGTAGCTCCCTCTTCGAGCGGTGCCCTCCGGAGTTGGTCACCCCTGGAATGAGTTTTCCGGGGGAATGAGTTTTCCGAGGACGGTCCCAACTGGTCGATTGAGTCGCCCCGGTATACTATGGGATTTTGAGTTTGGTTGAGTCTTGTTGAGGGCGAAACCCACGGGTTAGCCAAGAGATTGGGTATTGAACTTATGATCTTGCATGTTTTACAGTTTGAGCATATTATCTTTACTTTCAAGCGTATTAGTTGCATTTGATAGTTTGGTTCTTATCTTACCTTTCTTTATATTACGCTTGAGTTAGACCTAGTGGGAAAGTCGGCGTGGTTGGTTGCCGAACCCACTGGGAACTTTGTTGTAGTTCTCACCCCACTATTTCCACAGAGCCGGGACCGTGTGAGCCGGCCGACGATCGCGGGAAGGGCATCGCGCCCTAGGTAGAGACCGCCCGAGTACTTTACTTTTGTTATAGTTGCATTACCCTTTTGTATCATCTTTTGTATTTGATGATGGTAGATGCTAATATCAAATGTATTCAAGTTTTATCTTTGAAGACTATGAGATGTAAAAAGAAATGATGCAAAGAATGTAAAGAATGGTAGTCTTTTAAAGAATGCAAAGTTGTAAGAATTATGCATGTATGTGATTGTAATTAATCATGTTACTTGTATGTAGTAGTAGTACTTTCACTATTGGCTGTTGCTTGTCTTCGTGCAAGCCTTTGTGTATGCTTCCGCAAGTGCAAAATTTTATACTCTGTCTGTACATGTTGAGCCTTGGGCGGATAGGGGAGACTCTGTCCGTTCGGCGTCTGTTTGACGCTCTCGAACCGGCCAAAAGGATCGGGCTTGGGGCGTGACACGAAGGCTCCGAGGGCACGGCGGGCTTCGGGGCGCGGCGGGCTGAGGGCGGCGCGGGGATGGACTTGACGGAGAAGGAGGAACTCGCGGCTGCACCTCGGGCTCGACGGAGAAGAAGGAGCTCGCGCCGCACCTCGGCTCGACGGAGAAGAAGGAGCTCGCAGCGGCACGTCGGGCTCGACGTTCACGAAAACAGGGAGAGAGAGAGAAAGACTTTGTTTGCTTTTCTCTCTTTTTTTTTCTTTTTTTTTTTTTCTTTTTCTGTTGTTTTAGAGAGAAAGAGAGAGAGAGAGATTTTGTATCGTTCTCTCCATGGGAAATTACCTTTTCTTCTTCTGTCAAACAGGGAATAGAGATCGGATATTTTTTGTAGGAAGTTTTTTTAGTCGTTCTCTTTCTATATCCTTTCTCCCTTTTTTCATTCTCCTTTTTATCGCACCGAGACGGGTTGGTGCGGTTCGAGACGCTAATCGTGGGGAGCGTGCGATAAGGGTAGTTAGGAGGAGGTTGAATCGTGTGAAGGAAGTTAGGAGATCGTGCGTAAGAAGTCAGGAGATGGGGATAATGGGGTGGCATTTTACAGTTTAGTCCCCCCTTTTTTATTATTCTCTCTCCTCCTTTTTATCGTGTAGATAAAAAAAAATAGTATCTCTTTTATTTAAAAGATACTATCTGAAAAGAGATATTTGTAGATCTTTGTAGATCTTAACTAAATATCCTTTCTCTTCTCTTATTATATGAGAAAAAATAATAATATTTTCTTATTATTATTTTTTATTCAAACAAATGCCCCCACTTTTTTTATCTTGCTACATCGTACAAGGAAAAAAAAGTACTGTTCGCATCTCATATCACAGGATTTGCCGCGTTCTTTTGCTGAGCTTGGATCGATAACTATTTCGTTATTCTCTTTCTTCTCTCCCTCTTTTTATTCTTCTTTTCTCCTTCTGCTATCATATCATGTATTTCGCACTTTGACGAGTTATATTATATATTTTTAAAGATGGAGCATCTGATTCATCCGGATGACAAAGTATTAGGCATAGCGAGAGGTATCTCTCTATTTCGGGCTTCTCCGATTGAAAATAGTAGAACAGATCCAATTATCTCCTACGATGCACCCGTATTCAAAGAATGGGCAATTTTTAAGCAAAAACAACCCTTAGGTCGTTTTGGTCTTCATTATTACACACCTGATGGTGAAGAAGATGTCATACTTCTTCCACCTCTAGGTTTACCCAAAGAGAGAGATACACTGGAATCTTTGAGTTACAAAATATTGAACGGTCATCCAAGTTGGGGGGGGTAAAGATAGGCCATTAGGGGACAGCGAAAATATTGATGGTTTTGAGGACTGGGCAGATCATATTCTATCACGATATACCCCACAATTACAACATGCAAGAATTTTGGGTGGAATAGTTGCTTCACGAGGAAAGTATCATAAGGATTTAAACATCATCAAAGCGCATGTAGAGTTGTGGTGTTCAGAAACAAATACGTTTCATTTGCCCTATGGAGAAGTTGGAATTTCTTTATGGGAGATTAGAGAACTGAGTAGTCTTCCTATCACAGGTCATCTTTATGATGAGTATATTCCCATGAATTCGGCATTATATAATAGGAATGCTTATCCAGACTGTCTTAGAGAACTTTTTTACGTGTATCAATGGATCATAACTCGATCATCTTGTAAGCGAATTCGTTATGATTTGTGGGTGAATTTCTTCCATCCAAGTTCAAGGAGATCGCGTTCTTCCAAGTACAAGGCCATTACTGATAAAAAATTTGCACCTTCATACACAGAGGACACGACTAGAGTCGCTTTTATTTCTTTATGGTTGTGCAATTTTGTGATGTCCGCAAGTTCAGAACATTATATCGTACGAGGTATTTGTTATGGCCTCTAAGTTAGCATTGGGCGAGAAAGTCGCTTTGGTTCCTGCTATTTTAGGCGCAATCCATATGGTACTATCACGTATGAGTAATCATCCAGACGGTCCTGCACATTCCGGTCCTTTATTTCCCGTTAATTTTTTGTATGCCTGGATCGGTTTACATTTTGAGCAAACTTATTCCAGAAGAGTTATAACCAATGACATTAAAAATATGGTTGGTTTGAGGAAAATTCCACAGATGATATCATTTATGAATGCTGCTGCTTCGCCATTCAATGCTAAAAGAGCAAGACTTCATCTCAGATCCGATATTCATTTCATATGGCGCCCTTTACCATATTCTTATTCTTTCGTTGATGGTGGATGGTTAAATGATGCGAAGCTTACCACCGGAGAGTGTCGATATCCAATAGAAGTTTATGAATATCTTATTTCTATTAGACAGAGTGTTATCCCTCTTCGTTTAAGAAATAAACTGCATGCTCAACCATATAATCCTCATCGATTCGCACGTCAATTCGGATTTGATCAATATTTTCTGGAATTTATTGACGTCCCTAGAATAGCTAATTCTATCGGGACTTTGATCGGCATCGGGATCACTTCCTCCGATGTGGGAATTCACTAATTATTATATACCCAAAATCGATCGAGTTGGAAAAGTTCTTTTGCATTGCGCACGTTGGTGGTCCAACAGTGTCCATTCAAGTTTTAGACATGGTGTGGCTTACTTATTGGATGCCGATGAACGTCAAAAGAAGAAAATAACTGAAGACACTTTGAAGAAAGAGAAAGGAACTACTCCACGATTGGTCGGTTCCACGCAACATAAGGCGTCGGGTTCCACGACATCAAACAAGAAACTAATCGCGACATTTCCCCCTTCTTATGATCATGTTCGAGCTAGCCTTCCAGACGATACTCCTCAACGTGAGGTACTTGGCCTTAGCTTTCCGATTCATGAAGATGCTAGCCATAAGAAATCTAAGGTATGCTCATTAGCATTTTTAATTATTTTCTTTCTCTCCCTTTTTTTTTTACTGAACTTCTTTTGTTCTATTTTTAGGGAGTGCACATTATGGATCTGACTACTGCAGATGAAGTGCATTTGCCGGATTCTTCAACAAGATCAAAGGTGTGATACAAAATCCCAATGATTTGAATGTATTTGTTCGATTCTTTCTCTTTCCATATACATATTAACCGTATATATACATAGGTGTGTACTGTGGAACCATCTTTAAGAAGTCCAGAAAATCCATCTCCTGGTGCTTTAATCGAAGTAGCTCGGGGGAAACTTCCTTTCACCATGCCTCCGATGATAGGTGACTCCTTCATTCATGTTCTATTCATAACTAGCATATTTATGAATAACATATTCTATTTATAACCAGCATGTAGTGTACACCATATTTATATGTTGTACTTATTTTGATAGAACCACAAATCGGAAAGAGTGGGTCCATTGAGGATGACATACCTTCGGACAGTGGCCGAATTTGCTGACCATGTTTCAATACCTTCGCCGTCAAAGTATACTGAGGTAATTTCATTCATCTCCTTTCTTTAAATCCATATGCCTTCTATTAGTCTTAAATTGAGCATCTACTTCTAGACTAAAGAAGGGAGTAAAATATGGATAATATTGTGTGATTTTTCGTTAGAAATCCGTGGCCACAAAAATTTTGTAAATCGGAGCTATAACGAAAATATTATGGCCCGTTTACATTTTGGTCCCTGCGTTTACAGAACAGTCCCTGCATCTTTATTTTTTATTTTTATTTTTGACGCACATCTATATTCCGGTCTTTTTCCTTGGATAACAATGTGTAATTTTTCGTCAGAAATCCGTGGCCACAAAAATTTTGTAAATCGGAGCTATAACGAAAATGTTATGGCCCGTTTACGTTTTGGTCCCTGCGTTTACAAAACAGTCCCTGCAGCATGTGTCTTTTCTCCTTTGCTCTGAATATCAGCATATGTTCTCCCCTTTTTATTGCAGGATCCACTCACAGATGTTGCAGATATTGGAGTGTCTCCTTTCAGCGAGGCTTCCCCAACTCATCATGAGGTATTTATTTTAACTTCATCCACACATTAGGCGTATTTACTATTCTTTTACACCTTTTATTTAGGATAAGGGTGCTGAAAAAGATAGTGGAAGTAAAAATGAAGCTACAACAGAAACGCCTTCACTGGGTAAAAGAGAACGGGGCAGTGATATTTTAGCTATGGAAGCACATAAAAGAGCTCGTTTGGAGACCAATTTGGATTCATCTGGTGAAATCTCACCCCCCTTTTTTAAGTAAGTCTCATGAAAATGCTCCTTATATTATACACATCTTTTTATGCAGGTTTGCAAGTAGGATCAAAACCGACTGATGATCCAGAAGATGCTCTCTCACCTTATGGGGATGAGGTGGATTATGAACCTACGCCTTCACCACCAGAAGTTAAAAATACGGTGATTTTTATTTTATAGTTGTATATCTCTTCTCATTCTTTTTATTCTCTCTTTTTATTTCTTTCTTTCTTTCCTTTCAGGATATATCATTTGACAAGAATGTCGATGTTCGCTTCGATAGTGGCGCAGGAGGTTCCCGAATTATAGCCAAATCATTTTTAACCGATCGCATAATAGATATTATGAAGACATTCGATCGTCGCCAATTTAAGTCGGCTCAAGGAGAAGTATCGAAATACTGCCACTGTCTCTCTGCATTTGGGTTTGATACATCTGAACTGGAAAGGCGTATAAAACCCATATTCGACCATTCAGAAGCCATTGAAGGACTGGCATCAAGTCCGGATTTTGCTCCAATTGTTCGATTAATGGATGCTGATGAAAATTTGGCATTGAATAAGAGAAAACTTGCTTCCCACATGGCTACTAGAGATTCTCTCGTTCAAGCTACTAGAAATGTCTCTTCGCAACTCCAGCAAACCAGAGAGAAGATGAAAGAACTAGAAGAGAGTATGTCACATTTGAAGAGCACTGAAGCGGAGTTGTTACTTCAACTTGAAGTGGCCGATGACTCTTTGAAAAAGCTACAACCATCCCAGGAAGAATTGCAAAAGGATATTGCTGAAGCAGAAAAAGAGCACGCTGCGGCTACTGAAGGTTATAATGATTCTACGAAATCCACTTGTCACGCCCCGAGACCCGCTACCAATTTGGTCCGGCTCGGGCGCGTCGAACAGACGCCAGACGGACAGCACCTTCCCTGTCCGCCTAAGGCTAGCAACAAGATTGTGTACAACAAGTGCCCAGAACAAACTTGAAACAACATACACAATCGATAACAAAGAGGGCACAACCAGTGCCAATCGCACGAGAGCAAGCGTCACGAGTAGTCAACAAGTGAAAAAGAGAGATAACTTATCTATTACATTCATTCACAAGTTTGTATTACATTGAACCCTCATAATACACAAGTGGCGTACATACAACAAAACCTCACCACCTATACAAATATCTACTCTCAAAAGGTAAAAGCGAGGTACTCTAGTGCATTAGGAAAGGTAAACTAGTAATACCACTAGGGCGCCAAGCCCTTGCCGCGATCCTCACCCGGCGTAGACGCACTAGGACCTGAAATAGAGTGGGGTGAGAACTATCTTCCATAGTTCCCAGTGGGTTCGGCCTCCGACTCCGCCGGTCTCCCCACTAGGTCCAAGGAGGCAAAGAGTAGACAGTAGATAGATATGAAAATATCTGAAAGCGGTAAAGATCTAAAAGTAAATGCATAAATCTACTATGCCTCAAATCGAATTATATGCATGAAACTCATAGTAAAAGGTAACTATTACTCTATTATGCTCAATGAGTTCATAATTCCCTTGGATACCCAATCCACTTGGCTTGCCCAAGGGCTTGCCACACTCTCGCGTCCCTTGCCTCGACGACGAGGAGTCTAAACTGCTCAACTCGCCCGAGGCCGTCTGTGGATAGCTAGCCGCTGCCGGTCAAGCCGCTACTACCATAGCCTGTGCCTAGTACTCCGGAGTGCACGTCTCGTGTGGAGCGACCACCACGAGGATAAACAGACAACGCGAGCACGGTCCAATCCTCGCCCACGGAGGATACCCTAGCTAATAGGGATGTCATCACACTTGTTTTCGACTCTATAGTGTTCACACTAATTAATGCCACTCATTCATGTTTACTAGGTGCCACTCGTCCATATTCAAACCACTCTGCTATATCACATACTAGTAGCTCTCATCTCACACAGCACCTAATTCTCATGCATACTAAGTTGAAAGCATAAAGTAAGCTAGGTTAATCAACATATTAATTAGACCTTCCAACTAGCACCCAATTCACACTTTGTGCACAATATGCAAGGTTGTTCATTATTCTACACTTGGACATAAGGAGTAGCCCGGCGACTTCGGGATGGACACCACCCACCTTTTGACGTAGCAACACGGTGGAAAGTCTTGTTCTCACGTTCGCTTGTCGCCGCTTAGCACTTGAGCAACGTCGAAGTAGCGACGCACCTCACTTGGCGATATCTTTACTTAGACTCGACGGATCACAAAACGGTCGCCGCCAACGCGTTCAAACACCTATTAATTAGGTTTACCAATGATCAAAAGAGATCAAAACCCTACATCTAGTAAAACCCCATTTTTGATGCTCTAGGGCTTCACACATGGAGATCATGCACTAGAAACCCTAGAAGCATGCATTTAGTGCTTCTTAGCACCCATAGGTTCCATCTAACCACTCCCAAAAGCTCAAAACCCAAAACCCTAGAAATCACCATTAGAGGGTTTGAGGCCTACCTTGAGCTTGCTCCAATGGAGAGGAAGAAGAGATGGAGAAGATGATGAAGCTCCTCTCCTTTGTCTTCTCCTTCTTCTTCTACTTCTTCTCCTCCTCCTCCTTCTCCTTCTGCTTCTTCTTCTTTCTAGAGAGAGAGATGTGTGTGTGTGTGAGAGGAAATGAGGGAAAGAGTAAGGGAAAATCCCTCTTTAACCCTCAATTGTTACAAGATGCAAGGAGGCCCCTCAACTTTGCAAACTGCCCAAACTGGGCATTTTTCGGGCTCAGGGACCGGTCTCCCAAACCCAGGACCGGTCCCAGAGAGCCTTGCTCCACTCTGCACTGGGACCGGTCTCCCCCTTAAGAGACCGGTCCCAGAGAGCCTGCTCTCGCGGGACAGCCTTCCGGGACCGGTCTCCCCTTTTCAGGGACCGGTCCCCCCAGGGACCATCAGCCTACTCCAAGGACTTAGCCAAATTTTCAGCTTTTCGTCGTTTCTTCTCCGTTTTCGCTCGTTTGGCCTCTGATTCTTTTCAAATTAAACCGAGACTTTCCAAACATGTTTTCGAACACGTTTTCATTATCTTTTCATCCACGCTAACGCCGGATTTAGCTCGCGACCCGACATAGCTTTTCGGGTTCCGTTTTCGCACCTATGCGCACAAAAACGCCCAAAGGCTTCCGAACTTCACCGGGAGCTACTTCGGTGCACTCTTTGCCTTCGGATCAACTTCAAACTTCCCGAAGTCCATCCAATCGACAATCAGTCGATTCTGAACATGGTGAAACTCTCGGATTTCGAGAATTCACTTCGTTACATTCTCTCCACCTTAAAAGAGTTTCGTCCGCGAAACGAACTCAACTTAGCTAAGTGCTTACATACTCAAAGCCCATACCTTATTCAACTTTCGAATAGGTGAGGATGGTTCTTTCTCATCTCGTCCTCGAGCTCCCACGTAGCTTCGCGATCGCTATGATTGCTCCATCGGATCTTGACGTAGGAAATCTCGCGGTTTCTCAATTTGCGCACTTCCCGGGCCAAGATCATAGTCGGAAACTCTTCATAGCTTAAATCCTTATGGAGTTCCGGCGGTTCATACAACATGGTATGCTCGGGGTCGTGAACATATTTGCGGAGGTTAGAAACGTGGAATACGTTATGCACGTCCGCTAGATTCGGAGGTAGCGCAAGTCGGTAAGCTACCGTTCCAATCCTCTCAAGTACCTCATACGGGCCAATAAATCGGGGACTTAGCTTTCCCCGCACCCCGAACCTCTTCACACCTTTCATGGGCGATACCTTCAAGAAGACACGATCGCCCACGGTGAACTCCAGATCTCGACGGCGCCTATTGGAGTAACTTTTCTGCCGCGATTGCGCCGTGAGCAACCTTTTACGGGCAAGATGCACTTTTTCTTCTGCTTCTCGCAAGATATCCGGGCCGAACTCCGTGCGTTCACCCACTTCACTCCAATAAATGGGAGATCGGCATTTTCGCCCATATAGAGCCTCAAAGGGTGCCATCTTCACACTGGCGTGATAACTATTATTATAGGCGAATTCGGCCATCGGCAAATATTTGCACCAATTGCCCTTATAATCGATGACACACGCCGCGCAAAGATATCCTCCAATGTCTGTATGGTTCTCTCTGTCTGACCGTCTGACTGAGGATGGAATGCGGTGCTGAAGTCGAGTCGTGTGCCCAACGCCTCTTGCAGGTTCTTCCAGAAGTGCGAGGTAAATCGGGGGTCTCGGTCTGATACAATAGATTGCGGCACCCCGTGTAATCTCACCACTTCGTCAAGGTATACCTGCGCCAGCTTGTCGCCTCCCCAAGTAATGTGGATCGGCAAGAAATGCGCTGATTTAGTCGAGCGATCCACAATTACCCCACTGCGTCGTGGCCGCCCGTCGAACGAGGTAAGCCGACAATGAAATCCATCGAGATATCCTCCCACTTCCATTCGGGAATAGGTAGGCTTTGGAGTTTTCCCGCTGGAAATCGATGCTCGGCTTTCACCTGCTGGCAGGTCAAACACCTCGCCACGAAGCGCCCCACATCTGCCTTCATTCCGGGCCACCAATAAAGTGTCTTCAATTCTTGGTAAGTCTTGGTGCCACCGGGGCGATCATTATAGGGTGACCAATGTGCTTCCTGCAAGATCAATTTGCGAAGCTCCTCGTTCTCGGGTACACACCATCGGTTTCGAAACCGAAGTGCACCACTAGTATCGACACCAAATTCTCCGCCGCGACCCTCTTCAATGTCACGCCGTATCTTCTGGAGAGGCGGGTCCGCGGATTGCACCTCCTTGAGCATTTCCGGCAAGGTCGGTTTTACAACAAGCATCATCAACCTTGACGGAACTTCTGGGGCTACAACCTCCAAGTCCATTCGCCCCATTTCCTTCCACAGGGCTCTTGATTGGTAACCCATAGTGCTAGATTCTCCGCCGACTTCCTACTCAGTGCGTCGGCGACTACATTCGCCTTCCCCGGGTGGTATAGAATGTCACCATCATAATCTTTCAACAATTCTAACCACCGCGCCGACGCATGTTCGGCTCATTCAGGTAAACAAATACTTCAAGCTTTTGTGGTCGGTGTAGATCTCACAGTGTGCACCATACAAATAGTGCCTCCACAGCTTCAGTGCAAAGATCACCGCCGCTAGCTCTAAGTCATGAATGGGGTAATTTTCCTCGTGACTCTTCAACTGGCGGGACGCATAAGCAATCACCTTCCCACCTTGCATCAAGACACACCCCAAACCCAGATCGGATGCATCACTGTAAACCACATAATCTTCGCCTTGCACCGTAGGCGAGTATTGGAGTCGACGTCAATCTCTCCTTTAGCTCCCGCTTCGCTCACAATCGTCACTCCAAACAAACCTGGTGCACTTTTGCGTCAGGCGAGTAAGTGGGATTACAATCTTCGAGAATCCTTCCACAAACCGCCGATAATAGCCCGCTAGACCGACGAAGCTACGGACTTCCGTCACATTGGTCGGGCGCGGCCAATCCTTTATCGCTTCCACTTTCCTCGGGTCAACAGAAACACCACCCTCGGAAATCACGTGGCCTAGAAAAGCGACCTCACGGAGCCAGAAGTCACACTTCTTTAACCCGCGTATAGCTTCTCCTCCCGAAGGATTTGAAGCACAATACGCAAATGCTCCGCGTGCTCGTCATCATTGCGCGAATAGACCAAGATGTCGTCTATGAAGACCACGACAAATCGGTCCAAATACGCCCTGAAGACACGATTCATTAGGTCCATGAATGCTGCCGGGGCATTGGTAAGCCCAAACGGCATAACCGTGAATTCATAATGACCGTATCGCGTACGAAATGCGGTCTTCTGTACGTCTTCCGGCTTAATCTTTAACTGGTGGTAGCCGGACTGAAGGTCTATCTTAGAGTACACACGTGACCCCTGTAGCTGATCAAACAAGTCGTCAATTCGGCGCAACGGGTATCTATTCTTGATAGTAACC
This sequence comes from Aechmea fasciata, assembly GCA_025177825.1. Taxonomy (NCBI): domain Eukaryota; kingdom Viridiplantae; phylum Streptophyta; class Magnoliopsida; order Poales; family Bromeliaceae; genus Aechmea; species Aechmea fasciata. The sequence continues at coordinate 306,220 of CM045944.1, read as the reverse complement.
TTGTTCAACTCGCGATAGTCGACGCAGAGTCGAAAGGATCCATCCTTCTTGCGCACAAACAGGACCGGGGCTCCCCACGGGGACACACTCGGCTTAACGAACCCCTTATCAAGCAGGTCCTGTAATTGATCTCTCAACTCCCTCAATTCGGCCGGTGCCATACGGTACGGAGCCTTAGAGATCGGCGCGGTCCCGGGAATCAAGTCTATCACGAACTCGATCTCCCTGTCCGGAGGCATACCCGGCAATTCTGCAGGGAAAACATCTGGGAATTCCTTTACTACGGACAGTTCTTCGAGTGCCGGGGCCACTCGGTCCACTTCTACAACGGTCGCCAAATAAGCCGCGCAACCGTTGCGGACCAACTTCCTAGCTCTCGTCGCCGACACTGTGGCGGCGAAGCACGAGCTATGACAAGCCTTATACTTGAACTCCTCTTGACCTGGCTCCCGAAATGTAACCACCTTGCTCTTGCAGTCGATGGACACATAATACTTCGACAGACAGTCCATGCCCAAGATTACATCATACACCTTCAACCTCTTAATCACTAACATGCAGCTCGGCACTATCCAGTTTCCAATCTGCACTGGACATGACAAACACTCCTTTCGAATAATTAAATCGCGTCCTGGACCCGACACCTTCCAGTACTATCGCTAAACCGATACTCTATCCCATGCATGTCGGCAAAAATGCGACTAAGAAACGAGTGAGTAGCGCGGTGTCGAACATAGCTCTAGCGCGAATGCCATTTATTAAAATTATACACCGCTACCACATTGCGCTCCTCGGCTTCGAGGTTCTTCGACTTGAGCGGCGAATACCCGTCCGCTCGGAGTCGACCGTGCTACTTCGGTGGACGCGGCACCATTGCCCGCCTACCGATGTCGCGGCAGGGAGCTCCATATCGAGCCGGAATGGCCGGAGCTGATGCAACAGACGGGACAGGGGAGGATCCTCTCTGGGGGCAATCACGTATAACATGCCCCGCCTGCCCACATCTGAAGCACTTCCCGTGGCGCTGCTCGCAGACCATAGGCCGGTGGTCACCGCCGCAGAATAGGCATCGCTGCGGTCCACGCGTCCACGACTTCGCCTTGGCATACTTCGGGGGCCGCTTAGAACTAGATTGCCCCGCCGAACCACCGCTTGGTCGCTTCCCTTGTCTTTCTCGAACGTCTCGCGATCCTCTCGCTCGCAAGCGTTCCGTGCTCAATCCACGGGCGCGGTCTAGCACTTGACAAAAGTTTGGAACTTGAAGGAATGCACAGAACGGAACACCCTAGGCCGAAGTCCCCGCACAAAGCACTCCGCCCGCTCTTGCTCCGTCCTGGCTACTTCCGGGACACAACTCAGGAGATGTGTGAACTCCCGCTCGTATTCCCGAACAGTGCGATTTCCCTGCTTCAATCTCCTGAAGTCTTCCCGCATTCTTCTTTTCTCGCTATCCGGGAAGTACTCCGCAACCATCAACCCTCGTAACTCCTCCCAACTGATCGGTGGAAGATCTGGGGATCGATTCAGCCTCGTCTGTCTCCACCACACTCGGGCCTGCTTGTCGAAACGAAGTGGCCAAGTGCACCTTGTCCCGCTCTTCGCGTACATGTTCTCGAACAAGGACTCCATGGTGAGTAGCCACGTCTCCACCACATACGGGTCAACCACTTCACCGTCGAAGGTAGGAGGGCGAGGCTTCATAAACCTCGTGAGAGCGGTGTAACCTCGCTCTCGTTCTGCTTCTCCAACCGCCGCATCAGGTGTAGATGCACTTGACAGCGCGGGAGGAATAACCACCGGTGGGGGTTGCGCCACCACCGGAACCGCCGCTGTACCCTCGCCCTCGGCAGCATTAGGGGCGCGTGCCGAAGGCGCGGGTGGATCGCAGTTCCGATTTGCCGCCGCGGCCGCCGCCGCAGCCCACTTGCCGCTCCATCGCCTCCCCGGAGCCGATCGAAGCGACTCGTCAATGCGGTCATCCGGGCCCGCAATCGCGCACCTCGCTAGGCCCGGCCCGCCGGCGCCACCGGTGGCGCCGCTCGCTCCGCGCCTCGGGAGGCGCGACCAACTCCGGCACCTCGGGAGGCGGTGCCGGGCGAGTTCTTTCGGGGCGTCCTCTAGGTGCCATAGATCGAAACGCAAACATTCGGTTAATAACTTAACCTTTCATAACGTCGTCGCAATTACGAGACTCAACGACTTAACCACTTAAATCGGGCGAAAGCTTCTAAGCGTACTAGCCCTTGACCCTTGGTGTGGTGTTGTCGGCCGCCAACACTACTTCCTGAGTCGCAAACTAGTATCACTTAAGTCCATCTCTAGTAACTACTAGAGATTCAACTTCGACCTAATCCATAACTTCCGCCACCGTCATAGGTTCACGTCGCACTCACGCACCTATACCTTAAGGTTTACCGTCCTAAGGTCTCCTAGGTCAGTCCTATACTCTCTCTTTTTGCTTGCTCTCACTAGCTCTGATACCATAAATATCTGTCACGCCCCGAGACCCGCTACCAATTTGGTCCGGCTCGGGCGCGTCGAACAGACGCCAGACGGACAAAGACCTTCCCCGTCCGCCTGCTAGCAACAAGATTGTGTACAACAAGTGCCCCGAACAAACTTGAAACAACATACACAATCGATAACAAAGAGGGCACAACCTGTGCCAATCGCACGAGAGCAAGCGTCACGAGTAGTCAACAAGTGAAAAAGAGAGATAACTTATCTATTACATTCATTCACAAGTTTGTATTACATTGAACCCTCATAATACACAAGTGGCGTACATACAACAAAACCTCACCACCTATACAAATATCTACTCTCAAAAGGTAAAAGCGAGGTACTCTAGTGCATTAGGAAAGGTAAACTAGTAATACCACTAGGGCGCCAAGCCCTTGCCGCGATCCTCACCCGGCGTAGACGCACTAGGACCTGAAATAGAGCGGGGTGAGAACTATCTTCCATAGTTCCCAGTGGGTTCGGCCTCCGACTCCGCCGGTCTCCCCACTAGGTCCAAGGAGGCAAAGAGTAGACAGTAGATAGATATGAAAATATCTGAAAGCGGTAAAGATACTGTAAAAGTAAATGCATAAATCTACTATGCCTCAAATCTGAATTATATGCATGAAACTCATAGTAAAAGGTAACTATTACTCTATTATGCTCAATGAGTTCATAATTCCCTTGGATACCCAATCCACTTGGCTTGCCCAAGGGCTTGCCACACTCTCGCGTCCCTCGCCTCGACGACGCAGAGTCTACACTGCTCACCTCGCCCGAGGCCGTCTCGTGGATAGCTAGCCGTCGCCGGCCAAGCCGCTACTACCATAGCCTCGTGCCTAGTACTCGAGTGCACGTCTCGTGTGGAGCGACCGCCACGAGGATAAAGCAGACAACGCGAGCACGGTCCAATCCTCGCCCACGGAGGATACCCTAGCTAATAGGGATGTCATCACACTTGTTTTCGACTCTATAGTGTTCACACTAATTAATGCCACTCATTCATGTTTACTAGGTGCCACTCGTCCATATTCAAACCACTCGCTATATCACATACTAGTAGCTCTCATCTCACACGCACCTAATTCTCATGCATACTAAGTTGAAAGCATAAAGTAAGCTAGGTTAATCAACATATTAATTAGACCTTCCAACTAGCACCCAATTCACACTTTGTGCACAATATGCAAGGTTGTTCATTATTCTACACTTGGACATAAGGAGTAGCCCGGCGACTTCGGGATGGACACCACCCACCTTTTGACGTAGCAACACGGTGGAAAGTCTTGTTCTCACGTTCGCTTGTCGCCGCTTAGCACTTGAGCAACGTCGAAGTAGCGACGCACCTCACTTGGCGATATCTTTACTTAGACTCGACGGATCACAAAACGGTCGCCGCCAACGCGTTCAAACACCTATTAATTAGGTTTACCAATGATCAAAAGAGATCAAAACCCTACATCTAGTAAAACCCCATTTTTGATGCTCTAGGGCTTCACACATGGAGATCATGCACTAGAAACCCTAGAAGCATGCATTTAGTGCTTCTTAGCACCCATAGGTTCCATCTAACCACTCCCAAAAGCTCAAAACCCAAAACCCTAGAAATCACCATTAGAGGGTTTGAGGCCTACCTTGAGCTTGCTCCAATGGAGAGGAAGAAGAGATGGAGAAGATGATGAAGCTCCTCTCCTTTGTCTTCTCCTTCTTCTTCTACTTCTTCTCCTCCTCCTCCTTCTCCTTCTGCTTCTTCTTCTTTCTAGAGAGAGAGAGGGAGAGAGATGTGTGTGTGTGTGAGAGGAAATGAGGGAAAGAGTAAGGGAAAATCCCTCTTTAACCCTCAATTGTTACAAGATGCAAGGAGGCCCCTCAACTTTGCAAACTGCCCAAACTGGGCATTTTTCGGGCTCAGGGACCGGTCTCCCTAACCCAGGACCGGTCCCAGAGAGCCTTGCTCCACTCTGCGCAGCTGGAGACCGGTCTCCCCCTTAAGAGACCGGTCCCAGAGAGCCTGCTCTCGCGGGACAGCCTTCCGGGACCGGTCTCCCCTTTCAGGGACCGGTACCATCCCCTCATGACTGCCAAATTTTCAGCTTTTCGTCGTTTCTTCTCCGTTTTCGCTCGTTTGGCCTCTGATTCTTTTCAAATTAAACCGAGACTTTCCAAACATGTTTTCGAACACGTTTTCATTATCTTTTCATCCACGCTAACGCCGGATTTAGCTCGCGACCCGACATAGCTTTTCGGGTTCCGTTTTCGCGCCTATGCGCACAAAAACGCCCAAAGGCTTCCGAACTTCACCGGGAGCAACTTCGGTGCACTCTTTGCCTTCGGATCAACTTCAAACTTCCCGAAGTCCATCCAATCGACAATCAGTCGATTCTGAACATGGTGAAACTCTCGGATTTCGAGAATTCACTTCGTTACACCACTGGTCTTCGAGAATTAATAGAGTTGTTTGAGGAGCGTCGTCAAATATTTGAGATTTGACTTTTTCTTTTCTCTCTTTTTCTTATGCTTGTCTCTAGTAAGAAACAATATTCTGTAGTCCCAGCAATTTGAAATTTTGAATGCTTTAGATTATGCTTTCCTCTATTTTGCTGTGTGATGTTAAGTTGTGATGATGATCATGATGTGGGTTTGTTTGTTCATTTTGCCTTAATAAACAATTAAAACCCTCGCGTATAATCAACAAAGTTTTCTTGCACTGTAGATTATCGAAGTCCCAATGTAGAAACTCAAGTCCGCCAGTGGCTCATATTTTACCCATATTATCTAAAAAGTTTAGACAATATGTCCTCCCCTTTTTTTTTTTTTCTTTTTTTTTTTTTTTTAATTGTTCAGTTTAACGACATGACGGTCAAATTACATCAAATTGCTCAGTTTAACGACATGGCGGTCAAATTACATCAAATTGCTCAGTTTAACGACATGGCGGTCTAATTACTCAGTTTAACGACATGGCGGTCAAATTATATCAAATTGCTCATTTTAACGACATGGCGGTCAAATTACTCAGTTTAACGACATGGCGGTCAAATTACATCAAATTGCTCAGTTTAACGACATGGCGGTCGTATTCGAGAAGCAATCAAAATTGCTGCGCATAACCGACCCTAAAGAAAGTTAGCATTCTATCATAGGCAAAATATATCTGCGGTGATAGGGGACATGGATTAATTTTTGTTTATTTTGCCTCGAGAAGTAATCGAAATTGCCGCGCGTAACCGACCCTAAGGTGAGTTAGCATTCCGTCATAGACAAAATATCTTGGGCAGTATGGAACATGGATTAATTTTTATTTATTTTGCCTCGAGAAGCAATCGAAATTGCCGCGCGTAACCGACCCTAAGGTGAGTTAGCATTCCGTCATAGATAAAATATATCTTGGGTAGTCTGGCACCCATATGGGTTTTCACCAGATACCTTCCCCTAACTTTTGCCTGTGGACCTCGAAAGGTTTTCTCACAGCGGGGATCCCAATTTTGCCTATGGGGTTATACCACAGCCGGGAATTTTACAATTTTACCCTCGAAGTCCGATGTGGACAATCGAGTCCGTTGGTGACTTATATTTTATCCATATTATCTAGAAAATTAGACAATATGTCATCCACTCTTTCTTTTTCTTTTCTTTTTATTTTTTCTTTTTTTTTATTTATATTTTTTTTTATACATAATATTTCTTTAAGAAGCGGCCGTTGATAGGTGGCATTGGTCTTTCACCTTTGGCATCAATTAATTGATAAGCGCCGCCTTCATAGACTTTTTCCACCACATATGGGCCTTCCCAATTTGGATCAAATTTCCTTCCAGTGTGTCTATTGATTATAATTGGTCTACGAAGAACGAGCACCAACTCCCCAACGTTAAATGTGCGGTATCGAGTGAGCTTATTATATACTCTTGCCATCTGAGCTTGATAGAGTTCCAAATTTTGTTGGGCAATTAGCCGAGTTTCATCTAATGCATCCAGCTCGTCAAGCCTTAGTAGAGCATTTTCTTCATTTGTTAACTCGTGTTGAACTGCGATCCGCAATGAGGGTAATTCAACCTCTAGTGGTAATACCGCCTCAGTGCCAAACACCAAAGAGTAGGGTGTTGCTTGAGTTGGCGTTCTGTATGTGGTTTGATAGGCCCAAAGAGCTTCTATGATCCGCACATGCCATTCCTTTTGATTTTTACCAATAATTTTCTTTAATAGCTTTATCAAAGTCTTATTAAAGGCTTCAGCCAATCCATTAGCCCTTGCATTATATATCGAAGAGTACCTCCAATCAATTTTATGTTGAGTAGCAAATCTACTGACTTTGAAACTCTTGAAGGCAGTTCCATTATTAGATATAATTTGTCTTGGAACTCCAAATCGATATAGAATATTTTCTCTAAAGAATTTGACGACATCATCTGCTTTTACTTCTCTTAGCGGGATTGCCTCAACCCATCTAGAAAAATAGTCTGTAGCAGCGAGAATAAACTTGTGCCCCCTGGAAGATGGTGGATTAATCGGTCCTATCACATCTGTTCCCCACATATCAAACGGCCATGAAGCGATTGTAGGGTGCAAGGGATTTGGATGTCGATGAATAAAGACACCGTGGATTTGACATTGATGGCATTTTCTAGCATACATCATACAATCTTGTATCATGGTTGGCCAATAATACCCCAAATGTTTAATTTTAAGACGCATTTTTGGCCCTGATTGGTGCGCACCGCAAATGCCTGAATGAACTTCATGCATGACTTGTTTAATCTCATCTGGTGATAAACATTTAAGCCATAATTGATCATAAGATCTGCGATAAAGTTGATCATTAACGAATACATATCGCATTGCTCTTTTCTTAATTTGTGCCTGACTTGACTTTTCTTCTGGCAGTTTATTATATTTGAGAAAATCGATGAAAGATTCTCTCCAATCATCTTCTGTATCGATGGTTGCAACTTCAGCTTCCTTTGTATCTTCTTCTTGATTTAAGTCAGCCGGGGACAATATTTTTCGATTCCGTATAATTATTTGGACTTCATCCATGGTAGGATCAGCAAGCTCTTTAGCCAATCTAGCCAGGGCATCGGCTTTTCCATTCATAGCCCTGGACACTTTTTCTATTTTTATCCATGGGATTTTCTTTATAAGACATTTCTCCTTCATTTGGTATTTGACCAACTCAGGTTTATGTACTTTAAACTCCCCTTCAACTTGGTTGATAATTAATTGGGAGTCTCCATAGATATGAAATTTTTGTATATTCAACTGGATTGCAATTTCTAAACCAGCAATAAGAGCTTCGTACTCAGCCTCGTTATTTGTGCGAGGCTCAGAAAGGGCTAATGAGTATCTCAAAATGCCTCCTTCGGGTGTTACAAAGATTAACCCTATCCCGGCCTTAATCTGAGGGATATTTGGACTGAAAGCTGGTTGAATTGAGGACGCGCCATCGAAATACATTTTCCAATAGGGTTGGTCTTCCATAGTAAACATGATGTGCTCATCAGGCAAATCGCAGATCAAAGGTGAGTCATCTGGAATTGGATGTGCAGCCAGAAAATCAGCAAGTGCTTGACCTTTGATGGCCTTCTGTGGCACATAAGTGATGTCAAATTCGAGGAGTATAACAGCCCATTTCGCCAATCTTCCAGTCAAAACTGGTCTTGTCATTAAGAATTTAAGCGGATCCACCTTCGAAATTAAGTGGATTTATGTTCCAGCATATAATGTCTTAATTTCTTAACGGCAAATATAAGGGCTAGACAGTGCTTTTCGATTGGCGAGTAGGAATTTTCTGCCCCCACTAACATCCTGCTGAGATAATATAAGGCATTTTCCTTCCCTTCTTCATTGTTTTGAGCGAGAAGTGCACCGAGCGATCCTTCAAGTGCCGATGTATATAAAATTAATGGCCTGCCGTGAATAGGGGCAGCAAGCACTGGGGGACTTAATAAATATCTCTTAATATCGTCAAATGCTATTTGACAATCATCATCCCATATGAAAGGCGCATCCTTTTTCACCAATTTGGAAAATGGTTTAATTCTGCCAGATAAATTTGATATAAATCTTCGAATATATGCCAATCTTCCTTGAAAGGATCGCAATTGCTTCAAATTCTTTGGAGGCGGCAATTCCATGATGGCCTTAATTTTTGCTGGGTCGATTTCAATTCCTCTATGTCTGACAATAAACCCCAAGAATTTGCCCGAATAAACTCCAAATGCACATTTGAGAGGGTTCATTTTCAGATTATATTTTCTTAATCTGATGAAAACTGTTCTTAAGTCTTCAAAATGATTTGCTTTGTTTACAGTCTTGACAACCAAATCATCAACATAGCACTCAACCGTTTTGTGGAGCAAGTCATCAAAAATTACTGTCATAGCCCTTTGATAAGTGGCTCCTGCATTTTTTAGACCAAAGGGCATAACCTTGTAGCAGTATATGCCAATTGGAGTTCTAAAAGCAGTATGTTTTTCGTCCTCAGGTGCCATCTTTATCTGGTTATATCCAGAGGAACCATCCATGAAAGAAAACATCTCGTAACTTGAAGTGTTGTCGATCATTAGTTCAGTGACTGGCAGTGAAAAATCGTCCTTTGGGCATGCTTTATTTACATCTCGAAAGTCGACGCACACGCGAATTTGACCATTTTTCTTCTTTACTGGGACTATGCTTGCGATCCAATCAGCGTATTTTTCTTCTCTGATGAACCCTGCTTCAATAAGCTTTTTAGTTTCTGCTATGATCTGTTCTTCTAAGTCAACTCTTGTCCTCCTTGGAGCTTGCTTAACTGGAGCCACATCTGGGCTAAGAGCAAGTTTATGAACAGCCACATTCGGATCTAGACCGGGCATTTCTTTATATGTCCAAGCAAAGCAGTTTTTATATTCTATCAACAATACTTTCAACATATCTTGATCTTTTTCTGAAAGCAGTGCACTGATATAAGTGGGTCTTCGATCTTCTTCAGTGCCCAAATTTATTTCTAAAAGCTCATCAACGGTGGCTTGCCCCCCGTCCTCAAGCTCTTGTGGAGCATCTTTTAAATCCAGAAGCTCTGTTTTTATTGGCTCGATGTCCTCATCTTGCTCCATATCCTTTATTGTAATCATAGTGCAAGTATGTCGTATGACAGATGAATCATTATGGGTTATCTCTGTCATCGGAGGTGTGAGATTGAGTTGGGCTGTCTCAGAAGCTGTCATTCCAACGCTCTCTTTGTAAGACACCCGAGCAGATTGATGATATCCTAGCCCTCTTGTGTGTACTGTTCGCCCATTTGGAAGCACAACTCTTTTTTGCGGTGGATTCCACATTTTCTGAAAAAATTTTCGATTAGCCCGTGACCTTCTTATAGGAAATCCTGAGCTATTCATCATGTTTTTGAGATTTTTCGAAAAGTATACTGGTATGTTGACGTCTTCATATATTTCCTCATCAGAGTTGTCGAGCTTGATAAGATCAGAGGGTTTATAATCATCTGACTTATAAAAGAGAATCCCTTTCTTTATTTTTTCTTTTCCCCTGACTTTCTCAACTCGAGGAGGTACAAAGAAAGTTTTTAGATCATTCACTTTTATTGGCTCACTTATATGAAGAGACTTTATATGTCCATCTGGAACTCTAGTAATAATTAGGGAATCCTCAATCAATTCAGGAGTTCTTATGAACATATTTGATTCGGATGTCAAGAAAATCTCTTCATCTTCTGATGAGTCTTCTCCCCAGGGCATGTTTAATTTGGAAGAAAATGTTTCCAACATTTTCCTTAATTGTTCCTCATCATCAGAATCTTCTGAATCACTTCCGAAGTGTGGAATCGCATTTTCTTTATTATCCTCAATTTTTATCTTTCCCTTTGAGGATTTTTTATCACTCTGAACTTTATCCTCTTCGAGTTCGTGAGATAATTTTATATCTTTTTCAGATTCCGCAAAATATCTTGCGTCTTCATATCGTATCTCATGCACTCCAAATGGGCGTATATCACCATCAACTCTGAATTCTTCTCCATCCTTGATATATTTCAAATATTGATGAAGAGTCGAGGGGACAACATTATACTCGTGCAACCAAGGCCCTCCCAATAGTGCTTTGTACGAAGTATCTGCATTTATCACATAGAATTTGACATCGGTCCGCAATGCTCCAAATTTGATAGGGAGAATGATCGACCCGAGAGCTTTTTGGCTGTGTTGATTAAAGCCTTGAATCAAAATTTTTTCTGAGGATAAATGATCGACATTCAGAGCTAGGCTTTTCAAAGTTCTTAGAGTCAAAATGTTGATTGAGGATCCGGGATCGATTAAAATACGATTAATTTTCTCTCCATCACTTGTCCCAGTCACATATAATGGCCTATTGTGATGGGCAGTTCCCAGCAGCATGTCCTCATCAGTGAAAATGACATTAGCAATATGTCTGGAGTATAATGCCTCTTTCATATTCACCTCAGCAAAATGAGCATAAAAGGGCTCGGGATTTTGTAAAGCGTAAATGAGTACATCCCGTAGTTCTCTGGACATCATCAGGGCATCATATACACTCAACAAGGCAGGCACTTTTCTTAGATGAGAAAGTATGTTATACTCAATCTTCGATAATCTCCCCTGATTTGATGAAGTCGGTGCCTCTTGATTTATCTGAATTTCTTTATCCTTACTATTTTGTGGCTGCCCTTGCCTTTCAGGTAATACTTTTCCGTACTTCGATGTAATCCTGGAGAGAATCCTCGCCTTTATTTTCCTCGGTATTAGAGTCGATACCACAGGTAATAGTTTGGCATGTTTCGACTCTGGTCTTTTCAAGAGTATTCAACTTGTTGAGTATCTCTTTTAATTGCTCTTTCATGCTGTTTATTGCCATGTCAACACAGTCTATGTTTGTTGCTAGAGTGCGTACATCAATTTGCACTCTTCTCAAATCATTGTCGATCTCAAGAAGGCGATATTCCATTCTCCTTGCGCCGCAATCCCTGCTCGGAGTATTGTATGCTACCCAGACACTATCACCATCTTCAAGTGCATCAGCAGATTGTCTAACCCTATTTCTTTGATTCACAGAGTCTTCAGATTGCTCTTCGGAGATTGTTATTACCCGACATGACTCTTTGAGTTGTAATTTGTTTTTTCTATGGTCCCGAAGTTTCACGCATACATCATAAGCATGACCTCTCGCTCCACACCAAAAACAGCGTAATTTCATATCATCAAAAGCATCATAACATACTTTTCTGAATTCTTCTAGAGTCATGGATTGTTGTTTCTCAAATCGCGGCAGATGTTTCTTCCATCGGTGATTTTTGGATTCGAGATCTGTCGGTTGATTGATCTTTGGCTTCACCTTGTCTATAGGTAGATTCTGCACCTTTTTCCACTGGCGGCAATTTTCTAGAGTGTGCCCCCATGTATTATGATAGGAACAGAACTCTGTCGAGATGACTTTCTTTTTTCTTTCCTTGATTAGAGCTTCATTATTCTGGTGAACCTCTGACTGCTGGTTTGAGGTTGGATTCTTTTTCTTTTTCAGTGAGGATGGCCTTGCATTTCCTCTCGTCGACATTCTTTTAAGTTCTTGAGCAATTATGTGTGCTTCATAGAAACTTGCATCGTACTCGGCTTTTGCCGACTTTGATTGCTCCGGATCAGCTTGCGTAGTTATGACTCGGCACGTCTCGACCCGACATCTTTTTGATGTTTCAACAACATCCGTTTTGAGCATGTCTATTATAGTTCTCATTTGGATATCTATGCCTTTTATATCGCCAGCCATACTGTTCACATTCATCTTTATAAGGCTAACTTCATTGTGGAGCCTCCTCATTTCTCCCTCCATTCTGATTAAGCGACACTCCATTCTATACAACTTCTTCATTGGATCATGATGAGTTGAAGTGTCGTATAATTCCAAAGGATCAACATAAGTATCATCGTTTGGTGTGGATGTCTATTGATTTGCCCCCAAAGTCGGCTCAGGGCTTTCTGACACGTCATCAGATATTGTAATGACACGACATGATTCCCGTGTGTAAGGAATAGTCTTGTGCTTATTTTTCTCCTGAATTGTCAAAGTTGTGCTTCTGGTATTTTGCTTGATGCTCGCCCTTTGAGAAAACTGATTTTTTGGTCTTCTTGTATGTGTGAGTTACGGGGAAGCCCCAAGGATCTATCTAGATTGTATCAAACAACACCTAGTGGGGGGTGAATAGGTGTATCGGCCAAAAAACCACAATTCTCGATGCTTTAAAAAGGTAAATGCGGAAATTAAAAAGCACACCGAGATTTACGTGGGAAAACTCCAACTCGGAGTAAAAAACCCACGGGACCAACACGCGAATACCAATCCACTAAAAGAAAAGATTACAAGGTGATTACCGACTCCACGGACTTAACCTCTCTAACTCTCTTATGGATCTCCGCGCACTCCTCCTTCGGGTTGTCCACGCCCTCACGTTCGAGTCCACGAACGCCATCACTTCGAATCCACGAAGCTTCTATCACGCCGAATCCACGACGCCACTCGAATCCACGAGGCAACGATCCGAATCCACGAACCGCCTTCAACGCGCCGAATCCACGACGCCGTTCATGAGAAGCATGAATATGGTGATCCTTCACTTAGGAGTATCGTAGAAAGCCGAAGAAGAAAACTCCAAGCGAATCGTAGATCAAATCGACATATAGATATTCAATACGATATCTCGATTTGACCTAAAAGAGGCTATGAAGTAGAAAATAGGTTTTAGATCAATTCCTAACCTCTAGGGTTTCTCAAACATGTATATTCATGAAGCATATGAATTAATGGAACCCCCATCGCTTATTTATAGATTTAGAAGACTTAGAAGTAGACTAGGATTGTGAAAATCTAATTTTGGAAATAAATTAGAGATAGACTAGGATTTGAAAACTTGTTTAAAATCAATTAGAAAACATAGAGATAGACTAGGATTTGAAAACCTGTTTAAAATCAATTAGAAAACATAGAGATAGACTAGGATTTGAAAACCTCAATTTTGTCTAAATATTCAATTTAAAAACATTCTAAGTCTTCCAAACACTTTTAAATATTTATAAATCATCATCAATAATATTTGAACTTACCGAGCATTGTGGATTCATATTTTGAATATGCGAGTCTTCGATCTTCGTTTCTTCTTCTTTAAACCTACAAGACTCCGTACTCACTTCACGAAATATGCCAACTTAAAATCCGTAACAATCTCCCCCTTTGGCAATTTCGTGACAAAACCCAAAAATACATAAAAATACGCACAACGCTCATCTCTCCAAAAATAAAAATTGAAATTCATTGCCATCACCAAAACAATGAACTTCTCGCGTGAAAGATCCAAGGAATTTCAAAATTATAATTTTGCAACTCCTAAACAAACTCTATGACCTAGACGCAACTAGGAGTCTTGAAGAATTGATTTCCTGCAAAACAAATTTTCAACAAATATTCAAAAATATTTTATACCTCTTCTCCCTCTGTGTTCTTTTCTCCAACTTCTCGTTGTTCAAAAATATTCTCTCCTTCTCCCTCCTTAATCTCATCATGTCTCCCCCTTCGTGTATGCGTCAAATACCAAATATCTTCTCTCTCTATACCTTGTTCTTCATTCTCCCCTTTTTTGTCAAAAATTGCCAAAAAGAAACACAAATAGAGAGAAAAGCACACTAGCAAAAAGAAAGTAGTCATGTCATAGTTACAAATCTAGATACCAAAAATAAGCAAACTAGAAATAGTCCTAGGAGAGAAAAGATAAAATATAGATAATGAAGCTCAAAAAGGTAAAATCACTCCGTGTCCTCCTCATTAAAAATTTTGCATTATTTTCTCAAAAATCCTTCAAAATTAGATTAATTTCATAAAAATTAAAAGTTGTACTCCAAAAATCATTATGATGAAGATAAAATATTAAGTGATTTCAAAAGACATCAAAACATCAAAATTTGATATTAAAAATAATCTAATGTTTTAAAGTCATCAAGATGCAAATTGATGAAAAATAATTTTTAGAAATTTGGCAAAATTGACACCAATTTGTCGCAACCCGTTCAAAATAGAGATTTAACTAATAAACACTCGGGGTGGCTCTTTGAGCATCTTTTTCATTCTATCACCTTATATCACCGAAAATTCTAAAATATTCATAATTTTTTTTTCAACCTTTTCGGTTTTTTATATAATTACCCATGTGGTAGCTTCACACACATACCGGACGACCGGGGTGGTAGCTCTTTCCTACATGTGGTAGTAGTTTTCACACTCCTTTCGGATGTAACTCTTTCCACATCTTTTATACATAGGAGTTTCTCCTCTTTTTTTTTTTTAATATTCAAACTCTCCATAAATTAGACAATCTCACAATTGAAAATAATTTTGACGAATTTTAGTCGATTAGCAAATATCCATCAATTATAATCAATATTCACAACCAAGATGAATTAATTACAAAGAGATTAAAATTAATTTCAAAATTTTGATGAATGTATGTAAGAAGAAATTACATATTAAATTATCGTCAAAATAATAAAAAGTGGAGTAAAATCGATAATTAATATGAATTTAGTTCAATTTGAATTGACTTTAACTACCGGTTAAGCCTCTTTGAAAAACCTTCAATCTCTCCAAATTAATGATTTTCAAACATCTCCTTCCTCACGAATTTTCAATCAAACTCCCAATCACCTTTCCAAAATGATTTAAAAACGAATGAATTCTAAGCACAAAAAATCGTCTAATCACGTAATGCAATGAATAAAAATATGCACCAAGCACCAATCAAAGCATTACATAAAAGAAAACAAACTAAGACGAAGAGTATGGAAAGATATCACCTTTCCGAATCCAAACTTGTCGGATCTTTCGTTGTCTTTGCTTGTCGACGTTAGGTTTGAGTTGTTTTGATTTTGAATCAACCGTTGGTCGTTTCGATGATTGCTTCTTCGGTTGATGTTGTCGTTGAGGCTTAGTAACCCAAACCGCTTGTGACTTTGATTTAGAAATCCGGTTCGGTTGAAGGTTCAGTCGAACATGTACTTGTGCCTTAGAAAACCGATTCGCAAGAGGTACTCGACTCAAGTAATTTGTCTTTTGATTCCAAGGGGGAAGCCGAGTAGTAGATGATGCCGATTGAGGTTTCGATGTTGCCGATCGATTTTTCTTATCCTTATTCGGGCAACACTTTTTGATGTGTCCTTTGATGCCGCATCGGTGACACACCTTTTCCTTCAATGTAGTTGAGACTTTAGAAGTTGACGTTTGTACCTTCTCAACATATGTCCTTTCGTAACCGAGTCCAACTTTGTTCGTTTGACCCAATCCAAGCATGTGATCCAACTTCTTTGATCCGGAAGAAAATATTTGAAGATCGAATTTAAGTTGATAAACTTGCTTGGTCAACTCTTTGTTGGATTTGTGCGATTCCTCAAATTGATACTCCAAAAATCCAACTTTGTCCTTATAAGATTTTATCGTTAATTCCGATTCATCTACCTTCTTTTGGAGGTCCGAATTATTGTTCATAATCGATTCCTTTTCCTCTTCGAGAGCTTTCGTCATTGTTTTCAAATTTTTGTTCTCCTCTTCAATGTCAAGTAGACGCTTTCTAAGTCTTTTGTTATGCTTCGCCATCTTTTTGGATTCGACGAGGAGTTGATGGTACGCTTCCGCTAATTCCTCGTCGTTTGATTCCTCATTGCCGGAATCCGAGTCCACGTCTTCTTCCGTTGATGTTTTCAACGCAACCCCTATACTTTTAGAAAAAGACTTGGTAGAAGATTGGTTAGTAGGAAAAGTCATCTCGTAAGTTTGCAGCACACCTACTAATTCTTCGGCCATTAGATAGCAATATATCTAGATCCCGCTCTGATACCAATTGTGAGTTACGGGGAAGCCCCAAGGATCTATCTAGATTGTATCAAACAACACCTAGAGGGGGGTGAATAGGTGTATCGGCCAAAAACCACAATTCTCGATGCTTTAAAAAGATAAATGCGGAAATTAAAAAGCACACCGAGATTTACATGGGAAAACTCCAACTCGGAGTAAAAAACCCACGGGACCAACACGCGAATACCAATCCACTAAAAGAAAAGATTACAAGGTGATTACCGACTCCACGGACTTAACCTCTCTAACTCTCTTATGGATCTCCGCGCACTCCTCCTTCGGGTTGTCCACGCCCTCACGTTCGAGTCCACGAACGCCACCACTTCGAATCCACGAAGTTTCTATCACGCCGAATCCACGACGCCACTCGAATCCACGAGGCAACGATCCGAATCCACGAACCGCCTTCAACGCGCCGAATCCACGACGCCGTTCATGAGAAGCATGAATATGGTGATCCTTCACTTAGGAGTATCGTAGAAAACCGAAGAAGAAAACTCCAAGCGAATCGTAGATCAAATCGACATATAGATATTCAATACGATATCTCGATTTGACCTAAAAGAGGCTATGAAGTAGAAAATAGGTTTTAGATCAATTCCTAGCCTCTAGGGTTTCTCAAACATGTATATTCATGAAGCATATGAATTAATGGAACCCCCATCGCTTATTTATAGATTTAGAAGACTTAGAAGTAGACTAGGATTGTGAAAATCTAATTTTGGAAATAAATTAGAGATAGACTAGGATTTGAAAACTTGTTTAAAATCAATTAGAAAACATAGAGATAGACTAGGATTTGAAAACCTGTTTAAAATCAATTAGAAAACATAGAAATAGACTAGGATTTGAAAACCTCAATTTTGTCTAAATATTCAATTTAAAAACATTCTAAGTCTTCCAAACACTTTTAAATATTTATAAATCATCATCAATAATATTTGAACTTACCGAGCATTGTGGATTCATATTTTGAATATGCGAGTCTTCGATCTTCGTTTCTTCTTCTTTAAACCTTCAAGACTCCGCACTCACTTCACGAAATATGCCAACTTAAAATCCGTAACAGTATGTTGAAAAGTACGACAGTTTTCTAAGTTATGTCCTTTCACTTGATGAAAAGGACAATACATGGGTGTAATTTTACTGTTAGAAGACTGAGAATTAACTCCTTCTGTTGGCGCCATTCTCGGGCATTCCCCTCTACCCATATCTCTGGTTTCTATAAGAGGGGCTTTTCCTTTATCTTTTTGAGAAGTTTCGGATAAATGCTGATTTAAAGATCGAGTTGAAGGCCTCGGCAATAGCTCTATATCTCGTTCTCTGTTATTTTGCAACTGGGACTGTTGAGGAGGAGGAGTAATCTTCATTAATTGTTCTACTCTAGCCTCAATCCCAATCATCATAGAGAACATCACATTTAGTTGCGTTGTCATGTCCAATATTTTATCATTCACCTTGTGAAAGTTGCAGCGTGTCATTTCTTTTATTTCTGCCAATTGGTCATGAACTTCTCTGAGGTTCCTTTCTTGTTCCCTAAGGTGACTAGCAGAAAAGATAATTTCTTCATCATCTCGTCGTGCGATGATGACTCTGCAAGTCTCTCCCCAAAAAGGCTCACCTTCTTCTTTACACTCCTCGACGGAAAGTTCTTTTTTATCAGAGTCCTTCTTTTTCTTAGCCTCTTCTATTGCTTTAGAAATAAAATCATGAATCAGAAGAGGCTCTATTTCAATTTGTTTATACTCTTCCATCGAGTCAATGTGTTCCTCAATAGGCCGCTTTTTATGTTGAGGTTCAGCCGGCTCAACAAATTTCTTATTCTTTTTCGCCCGAGTTATTCCGCGCATCGACTTGGCTGAAGTATTAATTTTTTTGGTTGGAGGCATGGGCTTATCCTCAGATTGCACTTCTGGGTTTAAAGGGCCTCGCCACTTTATTCCTGGAACTTCCTTTAAATATTTCATCATCTTTCGAGTTTTCTTAGATAAGAATATATTCCAAAACTCGGAAGGAAGTTCATTCTCGCATTCTTCTATATTTTCAGTACCCACACCAATCAAATTGGTCTTTTCGACTGGTGTCTCTAACAATACTGACTGTGAAAGAGTGATTTCGCCAGTTTTGTATTGTTTTTTAACCCAGTCTTTGAAAACCCAACAATCTTCGATTGGATGGCTAATTAGCCTATGATATAGGCAATATTTTGGATTATCAGTTTTCCCTACATCATCTGGCTTGTAACATACTGGACTTGCGCAAACTGCGGAGTTTGAGTATCTGACTTGAGTTTGGAGCTTTTCCAGATTTTCTGGAGGGTTGTTGACTATGTTCCGACCTATGGCACGTGTACCGAGGTTAAGGGATGAATCCTTAGCACTAAAGTCCAAAAAGTTGGATTTTAGGTTGCTCTCGGATTGAAATTTCGAGGCCTTGTACCGGTACAAAATGATGGTTATACCGGTACAAGCGTGATGGCTATAACGGTACAAAATGGATTTTGTACCGGTACAGACCAGCTGAGCGAGGGCAAACCCGAGGCTCGGGTTTGGCTGTTTCGCAGGGTTTATACCGGTACAAAATGGATTTGTACCGGTACAAACTGGCAGATTTCGAGCAGTTTGAACTGCAGGGGGTTTTTAGCTATTGTTGCACTTCTATTAGTGCAAGCCTTGCCCTAGGGTTTCCCCTTTGTGTTCTTCACAGCAAGGGAAGAGGTAGGGCTCCCTCCACTCCATCTTCTTCTTTTCTTCTTGGTTTGGATGGGATTTTGATGATTAAAACCCTCTCTTTTGCTTCTTTATGCTTGGTAGAGGCAACGTCACCATTGTTGGAGCTTGGAGCTTGGTGGTTGGAGCTTTGTGGTGGATCAAGCTTCAAGCCTAGGGCTTTTTGAGCTTGGTTTTGAGCTTCTTAGAGGTATGTGATTGATCTCCTTCCTCTAGTTTTAGTAGGTTTTTAGATGAAACCCTAGAATGGGATTCTAGGGTTAGGATTTGGGGATTTTCGATTTAGAGCCTTTGGGACCTAATTGATGGGTTTAGAACTTTGATTTAGGTTGGATTAGAAGGACTCTAACTCCCATTTGGAGATCGAGAGAGTTTCCTTCGCACTGGTGAGTTTTCTCCAACCCTTTGGGGAATTTCTTAAAGTGTGAACTCATGGTTCAACTTCTTAGCTTGTAACTCCTAGGGTGTGCTTCTTAGGACTCAAGGAGTGATGATCGAAGCTTCGTTAGCGGTTCGGAGCAACGCTACTCGCACTTGGTGGGTTTGGCTTCATGAGCATAGGGGCAAATGGCTCCTAAGTGCTTATTCGGTTTGATTTAATTATTTTGAATGCATATTCATGCTAAATAGATTTATTATGAATTTTGAATCACTTAAAATGCATGCCTTATGTATGATAAAATTTTCACTCTATATAGTAGAGCTATCTGGGTTAAATTGCATGCATGTGGGGGTGGTTCTTGTGGGCGCCTGGGAGTGTGCCATTTATGGTGATTATAGCTTAAATAATGTTAATTGTGAACATTAAACTTGTGTTGGAACTTAGAAAAGCTTAAGTGTCATCAAGCGGCACTTAACTTAGAAAACTATGAAACTGCAACATAGAGACTTGACATAGGCCACTGGACATCTATTATTTCCATGTTAGAGACATGATGACATAGAGATAGGCCTTTTGGACACTTGTGTATTCCATGTTAGAGACATGACGATTTGGGACATATGACGAGTTTTGTGACTATATGCCATTGTGCTCATTCGCACATGCTTGTGCGGGTCGCTCCCCACAAGCCTAAGACTCCGAGTTGGCCAACGCGTTTCATGTATTCGCCGTGCGGGATTGGGCGCCAAGTGGATTGCCGTCAGGAGCGCCTCATTCCTAGGGTGGGAATGTTGACTACTACGGGGCCATTAGGCTCGGCATTTGGGCTAGGCAGCCTTCGGGTGGGCATCGGCCATATCGCCTTCGGGTTGA
This sequence comes from Aechmea fasciata, assembly GCA_025177825.1. NCBI lineage: Eukaryota > Viridiplantae > Streptophyta > Magnoliopsida > Poales > Bromeliaceae > Aechmea > Aechmea fasciata. The sequence goes on along the minus strand of CM045944.1, from coordinate 285,841 downwards.
TCTTATTGTACTTAAACTTAAAGCAGTTTAAAGGAAATTGTGGATTTGATTAGAATAGTAAACTACAACACTTTACTATCATTTGTGGACATTGTGGATTTGACTAGAATAGTAAACTTCAACTCTTTACTATTAAATTGGAAACATTATACTAGTAGTTGGACTTACTAATCATGCTTAGATTAGTCGTTTGCTTATGCTTATTTATGCTAAGTAGAGATAGCATGTTTAGTAGCTTATACGTTTATTTTACATGTCGTTTGCTTTACTTATGCATAGTTTATCGTTTACTTGTTTAGTTTTGGGCCTAGTGGAGCATGCAAATCGAAGTCGCACTGCCCACCGGGAACTATTAATTAATAGTTCTCACGCCTCTTTTTCTATTGTGTTTAGCTCTCGCACGGCGAGGCAAGTGATCGCGCAAGGGAGTCGCGTCTAGTTAGCTCATAGTAGCTTTACTCTCTTTAGATGGTTCTACTTTTCTCTCTTTTGGTATTTGTGAGAGAGAGATTTTTGTATCCCGGTATAGAGACTACCATGTACCTCTTATAGCTTTTGGTTGTATTTATTTTTATACTTCATAGTGGATGTTAGTGCTTTACTTCCTATTTAGAGATCTAGTTGTTTTATTTCGCTCTGATACTACTAGATGCCTCTTTCTTGTTGATTATTTATCATTTTGCTAGACGCCTTGTATGTTTTAGATGTACGGCGGGTCTGGGCACGTACCGGGCGGGCTTCCGCTGGGTCCCGGGGCGTGACAGATTAAATTGGTATCAGAGACTAGGGTTGAGTCTTCTTGTGGACCTAGCAAACCTTAGGCCGGTTGGACTATAGGATATAGGCTCGTGAGAGACGAGGTCTATTTAACTTGTGGGCGATAGTATTAAGATTGGGTATCTTGAATAACTCTAGTAAGTAGAGTTGGATCGAGGTGTATAGCTTCTAACTCCGCGGAGGGTTACGTTGGCGGCCGACAACGTAACATCGGGAGTTAGTTGTGAAACACACTTCATTACTTTCGCATGATTTGGGTATTGTTGAGTGGGGCTGCGATAGCGTAGGTTTTATTAACTTGCGCTTTAGTAATGTTGTGGCGTCTTGTTGACGACCCGCTCTAAGTTTGTTGGAGCGGATGACGCGACAGCGTTTGGGAAAGTGGAGATGTCCACTACCCCCGGATCCAACGAGGTCCGTGAGTGAGGTGCCTACTTGCGGCACTCACTGGTTTGGCGACTCAGAGCGACACCGGCTCAACGGCAGCAAATGCGGCACGCAGGCATGATGCGCGCATGAAACACCTGGAGAGATCCTTACTGCAACAAGTGGTTTTCCCGTGTTGGCTGAGGGAGCAGAGCGAGAGTGGCTCGTGGATCGCCCAACGAGTTCGAGAGGTGTAATCCCAGGATCCTCGATGGAGAGAAGGACGACCACTGGATCGTAGGGAAGTGGTCGATGCAGATGGAGAAACTATTTCCGCGCCACATTCGTGGAAGAGAGAGGCAGAGTTCGGCTCGCCGATCACCACCTGGAAGATGAAGTCTATAGCTGGTGGTTGGATATTCAGGATAACACCAATGCTGATATGGTGACGACTACTTGAGGGAGGTTCAAAGAACTCCTATTGAGGCTTTACTTCAATGACAGTGTTAGGGAAAAAGTCGGAACAGTATCTGTGTGGTATGCCCCAAGGGAGGCGGACTGTGGCCGAGTACGAATGGGAGTTCCTTCGGCTCCCCCATGGTGTGCTGTTGTAGTGCGGGACTGCGAGGACTTCGGCCGTTGATCTTTCGGTTGGCACAACATCCCAATCTTCAGACTTGCCAAGATGTGGTAAACCGCGCTCGTCGAGAAGGCTTAGATTAAGGATTTGGGCTAGAGGCCCATGACCGAGGGTGCGAGTCAGACGCACTATGGGAGGCAACCTGTTTAGAGACAGACGGAGGAGCCACAACAGGCCCCGAACGGCCGCATGTATACGGCTCAGACTGAGGAGGCGACGGCAGCCGAAGTGGTGACTACTTGTTTCGGTTCGCGCTATGATTTTCGAGTGTGTATTGGTTGATGCCGGTGCTTTGCACCTATCCTTTGATCGGCTATTTGCCGAGTTGCATTGCATCACGTTTGATCGTCGTTTGTGATGAGGATTAGCCTTGATCGAGACGGTTAGTCCGCGGGTTGTGGGTAGCTTTCGCTATGCTATTTGGATCTCACGACTATTGCATTAGTTGCATCCCTAGATCGGGGTGGTTGCTGGGATGGTGCTCGGGGACGACCCGTGCTCGGATCTTGTAGATCGCGGAGTCGGGCCCTTTGGGCAGCGCAGCTAGCCGTGGAGTGACACGTGCCTTCGGGTAGGGCAAAGTTTTGGTCAGGACGGTAGTCCGAGTTTTGACCCAAGAGCGTGGAATGCCACGTGTGGGATCGTGAGATCGAGGATACACCGAGTGTGTAGTGAACCAACCCGAGAATTTCTAGCATTGATCATTCTTCGATGTTTATAGGATGATCAGATGATCGGTGTGTCGTTTCGAACACCCTACCTTGCGAGAAGGTCTTGCGTGCCAACAAATAGATTGGCTTTCGTGGTGTGGAGTTGTGAGGTACCTTGTACCTTGGGACTTGCGAGCTGATTTAACTCGCCTTGGGATTTTGAGCACGAAATAGTGCATGTTGAGGATTTGTTCCACTGGTTGTGGGGACTATCTCCCTTACCTAAAACTAGGTAAGTATTGGAGAGGATTTGGGGCCTAACTGGCCATTACCTTTGGTTGTTCGAGAACCCTCAGATTGAAGGATACCTTTGGAGTTGTTAATGCTCTCCTGACGGAGTCACGAATTGTGAGCTCAAGTGGCAGGGAGATCTTTGCATTTCGTGTTTCGCTTCGTGAGAAACACCCTCTGTTGAGGTAGGACCTGTAGGGTCGTTTCGACTATACGTCGGCCATCGTGATCTAAAGTGAATCACGATTGGGCATTTGCTCGGCTGTAGAGGCTCGTTGATCGTTTCGATTAGTCTTGTGATATTGGCGTACTCGATCGAATCGTATTGCAATCGGGAGTAATACCTTTTTGTGTTGGTGTTTGAGGCTGCACCTCAAGCGAATGTTGGTACCTGTTTGGGACATCTCGGGGATTAGCGTGACGTTGCTGAAGCCTGTAGTACTTCACCAACGTTAGGGACTTGTGGAATGATAATTCCAAGCCCTTTAGATGGATTGGCGGAACCGGTCGTAGACGGCCATGGGTATTCCGATGAAGATCTGCAAGGATCAACTGTGGAAGCATGCTGAGGTGAGCGAAGTGTAAACTCTCACTGTTGGATCGAGTTGTTGGGAAAATTCGTGAGGGAAAGTACCAAGTGCTGATTTTCCCTTGTTCGGATGTTGCACGTAGAATTAAGTTCCTTGCAATGGAGACTTCGTGGAAGAGTGGTTGAGATCGACGTTCTGGTCGATAGTCACTTCATGGTGACATTGATAGAGAGCTACTACTAAACTGTAATTGGAACCCTCTCTATCACTTGAGATGAGCCCAGTGACTATGGATACCTGGAGTGTCCAATGCGAAGGAAAGCATTGGGGAGAAGAAATTCGAATGTTCGTTCGAGCGATTGAGCAGTTAGTGCTATGAGATTCCCTACCGAAGATAAGCTCTCGGCGTAGGCTTATGAAGAGTTTACTTGAGACATCAAGTTGAGACTAAGGGAATGACCTTAGTAGATCGAGGATGTGTGTGGGATATGGTTCTTGACCATATGTATAGAAAAGAAACAGTGAGTACCACCCCAGTGGTGGAGTTGAGATTACTGTGGAGGCATTGGGGGTACAATGCCGATTGGTGAATCGGGTAACCATCTCTGTAGAACAAATTGGACGACTTGTCGAATGTCGCGACAGTCGGAAGAGACGATCTTTATGGATTGGATTTACACTCAGTAGTGCAATCTCTTAACAAGATCTGACTTTGAGCTGAGTAAGCATTGTTGGGATTAGAGCCAACGATTAGATTTTGTATCACATCTCTTTAGTAAGCATTCCGATGGAGTGTTGATGGATAAGGTAACGGGTTTGAACCCCGGGTTCTTGCTACGAGCGGTATTGTTGGATCCGACTCGGAGAGCTTTCTAACGGAATTTCCAATTGTATGAGTAAAATGGGGCAGAGCTAGGTTTCGCCCTCGACTAAGACGAGGAAAGTGAGGACTGGAATTCAGCTTTTGGGAGCACTTGGTTTTGATGATGACCAACTGAATAGCTTGTCGAACAAGCGCAATTTAGAGAAGGAACTTCTCGGAGAAGACTTGAAGTTGTTTTACTGATGGCTCGAGATGTAAAAAGGATGTTGGCGAGTTAGTAGCTCGTTGTCTAACTTGCCAACAAGTGAAGGCTGAGCATAGAATTTCCGCGGGGAAATTGTAGAGCCTACCAATTCCAGTGTGGAAGTGAGAGATGAACGCCATGATTTTCGTGATGGGATTGCCTCGCTCGCAGCCGGGCGTGACGCTATATGGGTGATCGTGGATAGGTTGACGAAATCGGCGTATTTCATACCTATCCATACTACTTAGACTGGAGAGAGAAGCTCGCACAAGTGTACCTTGATGAGATTGTGCGACTTCATGGAGTACCTACTTCGATTGTATCTGATAGGGACACTCGCTTCGTGTCACATTTTTAGAGGAGTCTGCAGGACGCCTTGGGTACTAGATTGGATTTCAGCACTTCTTTCCACCCCCAGAGTGACGGGCAGCCGGAGCACACTACCGACTCTTGAGGCCATGCTTCGAGCACGTGTGCTTGACTTTCGTGGAGGATGGTCGCAAAGATCTACCTATGGCGGAGTTTGCTTATAACAATAGTTATCAAGCAAGCATCAAGAAGGCACCGTTCGAGGCATTGTATGGGCGGGAGTGTAGATCGCCACTTCATTGGAGTGAAGTTGGCGAAAGATTGGCTTTAGGCCTGAAGTGCTCCAGGAAGCAGAGGATAAAGTTCGAATCGCTCGTGAGCGACTACTGACAGCCCAGAGTAGGCAGAGGAGCTATGCAGATAAACGACGACGAGACTTGGAGTTTCAGATTGGAAATCATGTCTTCTTGAAAGTCTCGCCGTCAAGGGGAATTCGGAGATTTGGAATTCGAGACAAGTTGAGCCCTCGATTCATTGGACCATATGAGATCTGGGAACGTATAGGTCCGGTAGCGTATCGACTTGCTCTACCACCGAACCTATCGGGCGTGCACAACGTCTTTCATGTATCGGTCCTTCGAAAATATGTTCACGATCCGGCTCATGTATTGGAGGCTGTACCCATAGAGCTGCGGGAGGATTTGACCTTCGAGGAGCAACCAGTGAAGATCTTGGCTCGCGAGGTGAAGAAATTGAGGAATCGGGATATTCCGTATGTTAAGGTTCCTTGGAGCAACCACGAGGAGCGAGAGGCCACGTGGGAGCCTGAGAGCGCACTGCAGGAGCGCTATCCCCATCACTTTCAGATGGAATCTTGAGGTACGAGTTCGCTTTAGAGTTTCGCGGACGAAACTCCTTTTTAGGAGGGGTGAATGTAACATACTGGACTTGCGCAAACTGCGGAGTTCGAGTATCTGACTTGAGTTTGGAGCTTTTCCAGATTTTCTGGAGGGTTGTTGACTATGTTCCGACCTATGGCACGTGTACCGAGGTTAAGGGATGAATCCCTAGCACTAAGGTCCAAAAAGTTAGATTTTAGGTTGCTCTCGGATTGAAATTTCGAGGCCTTGTACCGGTACAAAATGATGGTTATACCTAAGATAAGCGTGATGGCTATACCCAGGTACAAAATGGATTTTGTACCGCAGACAGACTCAAATTGAGCGAGGGCAAACCCGAGGCTCGGGTTTGGTCGTTACAGGTTTATACCGGTACAAAATGGATTTGTACCGGTACAACCGGGCAGATTTGAGCAGCTTTGAACTGCAGGGGGTTTTTAGCTATTGTTGCACTTCTATTAGTGCAAGCCTTGCCCTAGGGTTTCCCCTTTGTGTTCTTCACAGCAAGGGAAGAGGTAGGGCTCCCTCCACTCCATCTTCTTCTTTTCTTCTTGGTTTGGATGGGATTTTGATGATTAAAACCCTCTCTTTTGCTTCTTTATGCTTGGTAGAGGCAACGTCACCATTGTTGGAGCTTGGAGCTTGGTGGTTGGAGCTTTGTGGTGGATCAAGCTTCAAGCCTAGGGCTTTTTGAGCTTGGTTTTGAGCTTCTTAGAGGTATGTGATTGATCTCCTTCCTCTAGTTTCGGTTTTAGTAGGTTTTTGAGATGAAACCCTAGAATGGGATTCTAGGGTTAGGATTTGGGGATTTTCGATTTAGGGCCTTTGGGACCTAATTGATGGGTTTAGAACTTTGATTTAGATTGGATTAGAAGGACTCTAACTCCCATTTGGAGATCGAGAGAGTTTCCTTCGCACTCGGTGAGTTTTCTCCAACCTTTTGGGGAATTTCTTAAAGTGTGAACTCATGGTTCAACTTCTTAGCTTGTAACTCCTAGGGTGTGCTTCTTAGGACTCAAGGAGTGATGATCGAAGCTTCGTTAGCGGTTCGGAGCAACGCTACTCGCACTTGGTGGGTTTGGCTTCATGAGCATAGGGGCAAATGGCTCCTAAGTGCTTATTCGGTTTGATTTAATTATTTTGAATGCATATTCATGCTAAATAGATTTATTATGAATTTTGAATCACTTAAAATGCATGCCTTATGTATGATAAAATTTTCACTCTATATAGTAGAGCTATCTGGGTTAAATTGCATGCATGTGGGGGTGGTTCTTGTGGGCGCCTGGGAGTGTGCCATTTATGGTGATTATAGCTTAAATAATGTTAATTGTGAACATTAAACTTGTGTTGGAACTTAGAAAAGCTTAAGTGTCATCAAGCGGCACTTAACTTAGAAAACTATGAAACTGCAACATAGAGGCCACTGGACATCTATTATTTCCATGTTAGAGAAATGATGACATAGAGATAGGCCTTTTGGACACTTGTGTATTCCATGTTAGAGACATGACGATTTGGGACATATGACGAGTTTTGTGACTATATGCCATTGTGCTCATTCGCACATGCTTGTGAGGGTCGCTCTCATGCTCCTGCAAGACTCCGGAGTTGGCCAACGCGTTTCATGTATTCGCCGTGCGGGATTGGGCGCCGAAGTGGATTGCCGTAGGACAGTCTCATTCTTAGGGTAGGAATGTTGACTACTACGGGGCCATTAGGCTCGGCATTTGGGCTAGGCAGCCTGCGGGTGGGCATCGGCCATATCGCCTTCGGGTTGATCTTATTGTACTTAAACTTAAAGCAGTTTAAAGGAAATTGTGGATTTGATTAGAATAGTAAACTACAACACTTTACTATCATTTGTGGACATTGTGGATTTGACTAGAATAGTAAACTTCAACTCTTTACTATTAAATTGGGAACATTATACTAGTAGTTGGACTTACTAATCATGCTTAGATTAGTCGTTTGCTTATGCTTATTTATGCTAAGTAGAGATAGCATGTTTAGTAGCTTATACGTTTATTTTACATGTCGTTTGCTTTACTTATGCATAGTTTATCGTTTACTTGTTTAGTTTTGGGCCTAGTGGAGCATGCAACTGAAGTCAGTAATTGCCCACTGGGAACTATTAATTAATAGTTCTCACGCCCTCTTTTTCTATTGTGTTTCAGAGCCTTCGGCACCGGCGGAGGCAAGGGATCGCGGCAAGGGAGTCGCGTCTAGTTAGCTCATAGTAGCTTTACTCTCTTTAGATGGTTCTACTTTTCTCTCTTTTGGTATTTGTGAGAGAGAGATTTTTGTATCCCGGTATAGAGACTACCATGTACCTCTTATAGCTTTTGGTTGTATTTATTTTTATACTTCATAGTGGATGTTAGTGCTTTACTTCCTATTTAGAGATCTAGTTGTTTTATTTCGCTCTGATACTACTAGATGCCTCTTTCTTGTTGATTATTTATCATTTTGCTAGACGCCTTGTATGTTTTAGATGTACGGCGGGTCTGGGCACGTACCGGGCGGGCTTCCGCTGGGTCCCGGGGCGTGACATGGCTTCTTTGGCTCGGGCAGTTGAAGACCATTTTTAACAGCATCGTAAAAAATTTTCTTCACTTTCTCCCGCTTGAAAGGGTATACTTTGTTTCTTCGCTCCTCTAAAGAAAACCCTTTTGGATTATTGCCCCCAAACATAGGTTTTACAGGGGTCTGTTCAACTGCAGCGGTAATTGCTTTCTTACCTTTCTCTATCATGTTCGTGCGGGCCGGTCTAGCTTGTGCCGGTCTAGCCTGTACCGTTTTCGTCTCGACTCTTTTGTTATCAACCCTTTTTGTCTTTTGTGCATTTACTAAGACTTGGGATCAGTTCTCTCCAGTCTAGAGACGTTTAATATCAATTCGTGGAAAGTGGAACAACTAGATGTGCACAGGAAAGGAGCCATCCAATTATCAATGTTGCCCATAACAAGACCAACGGCTTGAGGTTGGTCTAGAGGTTGCTCACACCTTATACTTAGGTTTCGCCACCTTGTAATGTAATCTAGCATTGTTTCATCTCTTCTTCGTTTGGTGGCTACTAGATCAGCGATAGTAATCTTATCGCTAACGGTGGCGAATTTTGCCTTGAAGGCTTCTTCCATGTCGGCCCAAGTTTTAATGGACTCATCCTCGAGGGAGTAGTACCATTCAAAAGCTATACCAGATAAGCTTTGTGGAAATTGTCGCAAGAGTAGAGGTCCATTACTCCCGGTATTTCCACACATGGCTTTAAAATGTGCTAGATGTTGATCAGGATTACCAACACCATAGAACATTTTGAACTTAGGGACTTGATACCCGTCTGGAAAAGGTATACTGTCATATTTCGATAGATAAGGGTGTCCTTTCCGTTTCGGCTTCGGATTTGCCCCCGCTACCGTCTCTTTAACTTGAGAAGTGATCAGACTATGAATCTCTTCTTTAGTCAAAGAGGTAGTAGTCTCTTTAGGAACAGTTGTTTTAGCCTGTTCATCAATGACTTGGGGTACATGTGCTTCCGTGCGAGCTAGAGTCTTGGTTTGATGCCGTTGATCTTCCATTTGCTTCTGTACAGTCAGCATCATATCCATGACCTCTTCCATCTTCATATAGAGATTTATGATATCTCTATCTTTTTCGTCAACTTTCTTCCTCAATGATGCAATCATAGCATCTTTTGGATCCCTCGGGAAGAACACAACTTCTTCTTCCTCTCGTGGATCATGTAGATCATCAGGTAGATCATCTTTATTCATGATATTTTGCGAAGAGCTTGCTTCCTTAGCTCTTGCTCTCTCTTCTGCTGCTTTTCTTGCGGCAGCTCTCGTAAGCATTTGCTGGATAGTTTCTTCTTCATCAACAGCTTCAGTTGCGGGCGTATGACCTATAACTCTCACAGTATGAATCTCCAAATTTTTAGATTTTTCTTCTTTGATTTGAGTGATAGTTTTGGGCTTCCATGACGGTGTTGACTTGCGCTGCCATTGCGGCTTCTCGATTTTTTTCTCTATGTTCATCCTCCCCTTTGCAGCCTTAAAGGCTTTATATATCCGGTTGGATACAGAGTTCTCGCTATTGCTTCTCAAGCGAGGACTTGCAATATAAGGCTTTAAATGGGCCATTTCTGACTCTGGGCGCAGAACGGCCGTAGGTGAGTTCTTTCTCACAAATCTCAAAGGTGCGTAGCGGTTGTGGACCAAAACGTCAGGTCCAGCGACAACCCTAGTAACTTGGGTTTGTCGAGAATTCTTTCCTTGCCGTTTCAAAGTACGGCGAAGATTTCTCTTAAATGCCTTTGTCACAGGCGATAGAGTATCTTTGGGAAACGTCAACCTACTGAAGACTGACGCTTTAGATGCCATATCAGGTGGCGATGTTTCCTCATTTTTGTTTAGGAATATCAACCTACCCTGCAACTCCATTTTCTTTGAAGTGCTAAGGGGAGTTATCCTCTCCTTCGCGGGGACACGAGGAAGATTAGGAATCATCCTCTCCTTCACTGGGACGCGAGGAAAGTTGGGGGTCATCCTCTCCTTCACGGGGACGCGAGGAGGGTTGGGGATGATGACGTTCGGGCGCCTCCCACGAGAAGGAAGGCGGGGAACCACAGCATTGCTCTTGCAGGGAGCCAGAGCGTTGTCGTTGTTGGTGCTGGTGATAGCATTGAAGGGGGCCATAGCCGCAGCCCTAGCCTCCTCAGGGATGGTGCCGAACTGGATTGCAGCTCCAGCGGCTCCAATGGTGAGGACGGATGCTGGTAGGTAAACCTGACTCAAAGATTGATCAAAGATCGAACCCTTAGCAAGAATGTTGTTCTTCTGCCATTTCTTCTGCAAGGAAATAACGAATATGGGTTAAATATTTATCGTCCAATTCTATTAGCATATCATCGGTCTCAAAGATGGAAGGAGAAGCCATGTCCCACCGGGCGTGCCATTTTGTCTGCCACCACGAATGACGTACCTCGCACGGTGAAATTTATCTTGAATTTCCCGTGGGGTAGTATTCATGATTCAGATTAATATTTAAATATGTATAGTTATCAGGTATTGTGGATCCATGGCTTCCAATAAACGCAAGCGTCTATTGTTAATTACCCCTATAAATGTTAGGGTACCTTCGATTAAGAGACCTTTGAAATGCTGAAGATGAACTGGAATTGGACAAAAAGGAAATTTATAATTTATTGCTCAATTACATGGCTTTAACCAAGGGCATACCCTCAGTGTACATGAACAGAGTATAAAAGAAAATGTTTAATTTCATCTTAGTTATATGTTCTAAGATGGTCAAATTAATTTTGTTGGACTCTATATATTTTGGAGCTCAACACTGTTCACCCTAAGATGAAAGATTGATTAAATTCCCTGTATATGTATTAGGATTTAATCGAATCTGATTCAAATTAAACTCTAATTATATGTATTAGAGTTTGATTTGGTTTATTGAACTTTAACTGTATATGATAAAGTCCAATAGAGTTTGATTTGAGTTTTAATCCCAAATGTATGTATTAGGACTAGCTCAAATATTTGAATTAGACTCTAATTTTATATTTTTAGAGTCTAATATAATTAGGCTCTAAGTTTATGTATTAGAGCTTAATCACATTTGATTTTGATTCATCTTAAGATGAAATATTAACTAAATCCTAATTATATGTATTAGGATTAGTCAAATTTAAATTAAACTCCAAGTATATGTATTGAAATCTAATTTAACTTCGTTTGTTCGAACTCCGAGCAAATGTATTAAAGTCCAACAAGTTTAATTTGATTATATGGTTTGATCAATTCTAAGCACATAATTAGAATTTGATCGAATATGGTTGTGATTTGGCTCTAGTTTTATATGCCAGAGGATCAGATGATTTGGATTTGGGTTGGGTTTAGTTTAACGACGTTTCGGTCAGTTGAGATTTGGTTTTAGTTTAACGACATTTCGGTCGAAGTTGGGTTTAGTTTAATGACGTTTCGGTCGAAGTTGGGTTTGGATTTAGTTTAGCGACATTTCGGTCGGGGTTGGGTTTTAGGTTTTATTTGTAGACTTTGGGATTTGGGTTTAGTTTAATGATGTTTCGGTCGATTGAGTTTTGGATTTGGATTTAGTTTAACGACGTTTCGGTCGAAATTGGGTTTAGTTTAACGACGTTTCGGTCGAAATTGGGTTTAGTTTAACGACATTTCGGTCAAGTTGGGGTTTGGATTAGTTTAACGACATTTCGGTCGAAATTGGGTTTAGTTTAACGACGTTTCGGTCGAAATTGGGTTTAGGTTTAGTTTAACGACATTTCGGTTGAGGTTGTATTTGGGTTTAGTTTAGCGACGTTTCGGTCGAGGTTAGGATTTAGGTTTAGTTTAACGACGTTTCGGTCGATATTGGGATTGGGTTTAGTTTAGGGTATTGGATATGTGAGATTTGGTTCATGAATTTAGGCTCATGGGTTCATAGGTTTATGGTTTATGAACATAGGTTCATAAGTTTATGGTTCATGAACATAGGTTCATGGTTTATGGTTTATGAACTTAGGTTCATGGGTTTATGGTTCATGAACATAGGTATATGAGTTTATGGTTCATGAACATAGGTTCATAAGTTTATGGTTTATGAACTTAGGTTCATGGGTTTATAGATTTATAGACTTGGTGTATGGGTTCAGGGTTCATGATTCATGGACCGGGTGTACAGATTTATGGTTTATGGTTCATGGACCGGGTGTACAGGTTTATGATTCATGGTTCATGGACCGGGTGTACAGGTTGTAGGCTTTGGTATTGGGCCTCTATTTTGGATTGGGCTTAATGGATGGGCCATTTGAAATGGGCTTTTGGATGTGGACTTCTTTAGGTAAATGGATTTTGGGTATGTGGGTTTTGGATATATGTTAATGGGTTAATGGGTTTGTTATAGGTTTATAGGTATAATGGTTTTGGTTAAGTGGGTTAACGGGTTTATTGGGTTAATGGGTATAAGTTATATGAGTTAAATGGATTTATGGGTTAGATGGGTTTATGGGTTAAATGGGTTTGAATATATGGGTTATTGGATATATGGGTTATTGGATATATGGGTTATTGGGTTTCAATTGGATTCGAATCAAGTTTGATTTCCAAAAGTGAATGAGATTGAGGATTTAAAATTCAAAAACCATGTAGGTTTAAATTTAATTTTAGTCCCTTGATTCAAATTTAAAATGTAGAACATTTAATTTAATTAAGTTTAAAGAATTCAATGTTCTATTTTTACAAAGTTCCTTCTCTCTCTTTATCGTGTGAATCTCTCTTTAAGGAGCACTCACAACGACGGAACATTCCGTCGAATGGTTTTGACTAGCATTCCGTCGAGCAGATTTATAAAAATTCCGTCAAGCGGTTTGAGACATTCCGTCGAGCACATAGCAAGCATTCCGTCGAATGGTTTTGACTAGCATTCCGTCGAGCGGTTTGCTGGGCATTCCGTCGAGCGGTTCCGTCATTAGCTCCGTCGATGGCTAAGCATCAGACGGAGTTCGCCTTTGTCGTCTTCGTCGTCGTCGGCTCGCCGTTAGACGGAGCATCAGACGGAGTTCGCCTACGTCGACTTCGTCGTCGTCGGCTCGCCGTTATTAACTCCGTCGATGGCTAAGCATCAGACGGAGTTCGCCACGTCGTCGTCGTCGTCGTCGGCTGCCGTCCAAGGCTCCGTCGATGGCTAAGCATCGACGGAGTTCGCCTACGGCGTCTTCGTCGTCGGCGGATCGTCATTAACTCCGTCGATGGCTAAGCATCAGACGGAGTTTACCTTCGTCGTCTTCGTCGTCGTCGGCTCGCCGTCAAGACTCCGTCGATGGCTAAGCATCAGACGGAGTTCGCCTACGTCGTCTTCGTCGTCGCCGTTAACTCCAACTCGGGCATTTCATCGAACAGGTGGCGGGCGCATCTTGGTTGCCGATGTAGATCCGAGCGGGTGGCGGAGCAGATCGCCAGCGGGTGGCGGAGCACCACGCTTTTTGTCCGAGTCTGAGCATTGGGGCGTGTGTCGTTGTGCATCATTGAAGAAGGCCGGTTCGTCAAGGAGGAGCCGAGCCTTCGTCGGAGAAGACGAGGCAGGTGGCAGAGCACCATGCCTTGTCAAGGCAGAGCCGAGGGCGAAGGAGGCACGGGTTCCGCAGGCGGCCGGGCGCAGCTCTAAAGCGGCGGCGGTTCCGCAGGCGGCCGGGGCGCGGGCTTCGCAGCACGGCACCGGTTCGGCGGCTTGCGGACTCCGACGCAGCCGCGGGTCCCAAGGGTGGCGCGCGCGGGCTCCGAGGGCACGGCGGGCTCCGAGGGCGCGGCGCGCGACGAAGGCTCCGAGGGCACGGCGGACTCGAGGGGCGCGGCGGGCCGAGGACGGCGCGGCGCGAGCTCCGAGGGCACGGCGGGTTGAGGCGCGCGCGCGCGGCTCCGAGGGCACGGCGGCTCCGGCGGCGCGGCGCGCGACGAAGGCTCCGAGGGCACGGCGGGCTCCGGGCGCGGCGGCCGAGGGCGACGCGGGGATGGACTTGGCGGAGAAGGAGGAACTCGCGCCGCACCTCTCGACGGAGAAGAAGGAGCTCGCGCCGCACCTCGCTCGACGGAGAAGAAGGAGCTCGCAGCGGCGCGTCGGGCTCGACGTTCACCAAAACAAAGAGAGAGAGAGAAAGACTTTGTTTGCTTTTCTCTCTTTTTTTTTCTTTTTTTTTCTTTTCTCGTTGTTTTAGAGAGAATGAGAGAAAGAGAGATTTTGTATCGTTCTCTCCATGGGAAATTACCTTTTCTCCTTCTGTCAAACAGGGAATAGAGATCGGATATTTTTTGTAGGAAGTTTTTTTAGTCGTTCTCTTTCTATATCCTTTCTCCCTTTTTTCCTTCTCCTTTTTATCTCACCGAGATGGGCAGTTGGTGCGGTTCGAGACGCTAATCGTGGGGAGCGTGCGATAAGGGTAGTTAGGAGGAGGGTGAATCGTGTGAAGGAAGTTAGGAGATCGTGCGTAAGAAGTCAGGAGATGGGGATAATGGGGTGGCATTTTACAGTTTAGTCCCCCCTTTTTAATTATTCTCTCTCCTCCTTTTTTATCGTGTAGATAAAAAAAAAAATAGTATCTCTTTTATTTAAAAGATACTATCTGAAAAGAGATATTTGTAGATCTTTGTAGATCTTAACTAAATATCCTTTCTCTTCTCTTATTATATGAGAAAAAATAATAATATTTTCTTATTATTATTTTTTACTCAAACAGGAGTAGTAGCTCTTTCCTACATGTGGTGGTAGTTTTCACACTCCTTTCGGATGTAACTCTTTCCACATCTTTATAATCATAGGAGTTTCTTCCTTTTTTTTAAAAAAAAATATTCAAACTCCCCCTAAATTAGACAATCTCACATTTGAAAATAATTTTGACGAACTTTAGTCGATTAGCAAATATCCATCAATTATATTCAACATTCACTATCAAGATGAATTAATTACCAAGAGATTTAAATTTAATTTCAAAATTTTGATGAATGTATGTAAGAAGAAATCACATATTAAATTATCGTCAAAATAATAAAAAGTGGAGTAAAACCAATAATTAATATGAATTTAATTCAATTTGAATTGACTTTAGATACCGGTTAAGTCTCTTTTAAAAACCTTTAATCTCTCTAATTTAATGATTTTCAATCATCTCCTTTCTCAAAAAATTTTAATCAAATTAAAAACTCCCCAAAAACCTTTCCTTAAAAACGATTTTCAAAACAAATTTTAAAGATCAAACATCGTCTAATCATGTAATGTAATGAAAGAAAAATATGCAATATGCACCAATCAAAACATTACATAAACAATAAAAACAAACTAAGACGAAAAGTAAGGAAAGATATCACATTTTCGGATCCAAACTTGTCGGATCTTTCGTTGGCTTTGCTTGTCGACGTTAGGTTTGAGTTGCTTTGATTTTGGATCAACCGTCGGTCGTTTCGTTGCTTGAAGCTTCAGTTGATGTTGTCGTTGAGGCTTTGAATTAGAAATCCGGTTCCCTTGATGGTTCGGTTTTGAGATCCAATTCCCGGTTGTGGGTTCGGTCGAACTCGCCGTTGCTCCTTAGAAAACCGGTCCGAAAGAGGCACTCGACTCAAATTAATTTTCTTTTGATTCCGAGGGGAAAGCCGAGTAGTAGATGATGCCGATTGAGGTTTCGATGTTGCCGATCGATTTTTCTTATCCCTATTCGGGCAACACTTTTTGATGTGTCCTTTAATGCCGCATCGGTGACACACCTTTTCCTTCGAATTTGTTGAGACATTCGATGTCATCTTTTGACCCTTCTCAACATATGTTCGTTCGTACCCAAGTCCAACCTTGTTCGTTTGACCCAATCCGAGCATGTGATCTAACTTCTTCGATTCCGAAGAAAACTTTTGAATGTCGGACTTGAGTTGATGAACTTGCTCGGTCAATGCTTTGTTGGATTTGTATGTTTCATCAAATTGATGCTCCAAAAATCCAACTTTATCCGTAGTAGATTTGATCATTAAATCCGATTCTTCTAGCTTCCTTTGGAGGACCGAATTATTATTCAAGATTGATTCCCGTTCCTCCTGAAGAGCATTATTTGTGGTCTTCAAATTCTTGTTCTCTTCTTCAAGATCGAATAAACGACGCCTCAACTTTTTATTGAGTTTCGCCATCTTCCGCGACTCAACAAGAAGTTGATTGTATGCTTCCGCTAATTCCTCGTCGTTTGATTCCTCATCGCCGGAATCCGAGTTCACGTCTTCTTCCTTTGATGTTTTTAACGCAACCCCTGTACTTTTAGAAAAAAAACTTGAAAGAAGATTGGTTAGTAGGAAAAGTCATCTCATAAGTTTGCAACGCACCTACTAACTCTTCGGCCATTAGATAGCAATATATCTAGATCCCGCTCTGATACCAAATGTGAGTTATAGGGTTGCCCCAAGGATCGATCTAGATAGCTGGAATAAGGTAGAGAGAACCTTGAGGGCTAGTGGTAAATGTGATGGACCTAAGATAATAGAAACCTTAGAAACAAGTTGGACTTGAGATGAACCTAAGGTAATAGAAGCCTCAGAAGCTAGTTGATTGTGAGCTTGTTGACGGAATAAACGTAGAATCAATAGATCTACTATGATAGTTGCATTGTTGCATATAGCATTGCATTGTTATAGTTGTGAGGCAAAGTATGATAATGTTAGTTGCATGTTTATGATATATCTATCTGTTTATTGGACTAATATGTATTTGCCTCCTTTGAATCTGTTGGTTGGGCTTTTCCCTTGGGTGGCCATACCCACTAGGAACCATGGAGTTGGTTCTCACTCCATGTTGTTTCGAAATGTTACAGGTTCGCACGTGAGCGGCATGGCGGCGCGAGGCAATGGCGTAGCTCCATAGATAGCTGTAAAGACTGAGATTTTGACAGTGCAACTAAACTCTTTGTTGACGATGTTCCTATGTGTAATTTAATTACATAAGCACTCGTCAAGTTTCAGGAGAAAACGAGCTAAAATGGAGAAGATACGCGGGTTTTAGTTTTCACTTAAAGTGAATAGTAACTCCGGCTTTTCGGTGAGCCAGGGAGTAGAGAGGCATCCCGGTGCGTATTGGACTCCGATCATATGACTCCAATAGCTCATTTCGAACGGCTCGGCTATTCTGGACCCAATGGCACTGACGGAATTGGGTTCTGATGCACGGTTGTCGAGAAAAAGGGGTTTGAACGGTTTCACATATATAAATATATTAATGGATTTATGGAGGAAATAAAGAGGGTTTGTTTTGTGGCAAATCGGAGACCAAATCGGATGAAACAAAATGCTGGATTTAATGCCCCAGTCGTGCTGATCGCGTTGGCGCAATCCGTTCGGAAATCCGATGGACGGATCTTCGGGAAGTGCGAGATGTTCACTGAGGGGTCAAATTGCAAAACGGATAAATCGCGAAAACATTCAGTATTTTATGCGCCGTTTCGCGCGACTTCGAATGTTTAGGGACTTGTACGCATTATACACATATTGGCAGGGGGCTGGGCTTGAATAGTTAACAGGGGAGGACTTCCACGCAATTTTACATGTTATATAAATATAGGATCTTAGGGTTCACCAATGAAACCCTAACCTTAAAGCCTCCTCACCTCCCTCGGCAAACCCTAATCGCCTCAGCATCCCTCTGCCCACTCCGTGCGCGTGCCCCGACCTCCGGCAAGCAACTACGGCCGCCGGAGAAACCCCCTGAGCCACCTTCTTCTCCTCCCTCGCCAAAGCATCTCCACCACCTTGACAGAGCCATCGGGGAGTTCCTAAGCCCTCCGGAAATCTTCCGCCGCCGAGAGCCGTCGCGGCGTGCTTCCCCGGCCGTCCCGTCGTGCCGAGCGCCGCCGATCGCCGCCTCGCTCTCGCGGCCGCAGCCACCCAAAGCCGAGCTCGGGTGATCTCGGCCATCGTGCGCCGCCGCCGCTAACGATCGGTCGCGCCGCTATCCTCGTACCTCCGGTGACCTTCGTCACCGTCCGCCCACTCCCCGCACGCCGCCGGCCGCCGCTGGAACCTCCCGCGGTCGCCCGGACTTGTGGGGGCCGAGATCAAGCCCGCGCGGCTTCCACGCGACGTCACGGTCCATCGAGGGAGCATGACCTCCCCTCGGCCTCCGCACCGGCCGTCGCCTCCCCGACCTCCTCCGGCCGCCGCGCCGCCGGGAGACCTTGAACCCGAGAGCATTAGACGGTTTTGTTCTTCGCCGCCGCGCCATCGGCCGCCTCTCGCCGCCGGCCAACAGTGCCCCGGTCCCCACTGACCGGCCGAACCCTCGTCTTGCCGGACCGCCCGCCGTCCGGGCGCCAGCGACGAGCCCTAGCTTCCTCGGGTTTGGTAAGCAGTAATTTTAGAATCAGCACTTAGTCTTGGGTTTCGGTCACCTCTTTGGTGATTCGATAAGCCTCCGACACCCCGGGAGATGAGCACGGTGATCGTAAGTTCATACTGAACACGATGCTCATCTCCGTTAGGGTTGAATATGCCCTGGTTAACGGATTAGTCGCAATCTAAGCGCTGTGCGCGCTGTTTCAGCGGTTTCACCTCGCTCGTGCGCGTGCCACAGTGGCCGGCAGTGCTCCGAAAGGTGAGCACGGCCTCCGGCACGTCGAAACCTTCCAGAGAGTGTGATGGTTCGATTAAATGAGCACTGGTTTGCATGCACGGTCCATAAAAGGCCTAAAATTGCATAAAATGATGCGATTTTATGTAACAAGAAGGGCCTTTATGCAATTTGGTTGGTCGTGGCTACTGTGGGCAGCATGTATGTGCTGTGGGTTATCTCTGGACTGATCTTCCAAGGCCTCAAGCCTTTGCGGAAATCGAAAAGCGATTTTCGACGCGTTTTTCGGCGAAATCCACCAACGGAATGCGGTTTTAGTTCGGAATTCTTCCGACGATGCTTCGTGAGCTATTGTGTAGTCACTGAGCCTTGTTGGCTGGTCACTCGCGTCATTTCGACAGTTCAGAAATGACGGGTGAGCGACGGTGGGTTCCGGTGTCGAATTGGACACTTCCGGGAACCCGATTGAAATGATTATCCGACGATAACTATTTCGACGAGAGAAGTTGTGTTTGCTACCATGATGCATGATTATTCATATTTAGTAGCAGCGGGTGACTTGTGGTTCGAGTCGGTGCATTCCGGGACAGTTCGTGGGTCCCGGCGGAGTCCCGATGCGATTTTCGGTACTTCCGGCGAGTTACGGTAATTAGTTTCGGAAAACCAATCTCCGTAGGATTAGTTTGTGAGGTTGTGGGTTTAGTGTTTCTTAATTGTGGGTTAGACTCTAACCCGGTGGACCCTTCTTAGGTCCGGTTGATACTTCTTCCTCAGACCAAAGACAAAAGCCGTATTCGTACAGGTGGGTACTTCGATCCGACGTCGGTACAGTGTGGTGCACGCTCGGTGATGGTTTCTTACCCTTACTCTCTCGTGGTTTTTATTGCATATATATATTGAGCCTTGCACCGATATTATTCCGTTATTCTCTACTCAGATATTTCCATGCTTAGTATCATGTGTAGGAGTAGAGTAGATTATCTGTATGTGATACCATGTTTCCTCGTTGCTCTACTTGCTTGTTCTACGTATCTTGTGTCATGCTTATAGTAGAGCGTAAAGCTGTCCAAAATATCCGATATCCCATACCCGACCCTGCCCCTACCCGGACCCTAACCGGACCCGAACCGGACCCAAGAAAAAATGAATAGTATACGGATTAAAAAAAATTATCCATTAAAGTTTCGAGTATTGGTCCGGATATTTTATACCCATACCCGACTTGGACCCGACCCGAACCCAACTTTTAAATGGGTAGGGTCCGGAATAGTTTTCAAATCAGGACCCGGATCCGGACTCGGACCCGGTGAAATATCTAATAGTAAATACAAAAAAAAAAAAAAAACTTTTGGAGTTGAATGATCAATTTTAATATGACTTATAGATGATGAGTCATTATGTATTTTCATCTCAATGAACTATATAATATACGAGTTTTTTTATTGTGGGCTTTATAGTTTGTCCATAGACTATTTAATAAGGTTTATAAATAAAATATATTTGTATGGATATCCGTACCTGATCTAGACCCGATCCATATCCGGTCTTGAACGGATAGTATACGGATAGTCACTATCCAGACCCGCTCAAATAAATCCGATGGGTATATTAGTAACTTTAGTATCCAGACCCGCTCAAATAAATGCGTAGGGTATATATATATTTTTCTATCCATTTCTTTTTAGGGTATGGGTGTACAGTATATTAAGTACCCAGACCCGACCCGGTCCACGGACACCTTTAGTAGAGCGGTTTCGTGATTATCTATGAGATTGTGACCTAGTCGGTCCGTGCATTGCATCTATTCAGTGACCTGGTTGGTCAGTTCTGGTATCTTGTATATGTTACCTATTCGGTCGTTTCCTTGACTTCTGTCGTTGATGACCTTTGAGGTCGGTGTACCCTGAGGGGTTGGATTGTCGGCTAGTGGCCGACGGTAGTTCTGGATTCTGTTGATACACTCTAGTGACCTATTCGTTTGTTCGTTGTGCATATATTCTAGTTGACTTGAGTAGTCAGTATTTGTGTACCTTCGATAGGATGTAGAGTTGTTCCATCCTAGCTAGTTGACCTAAGTGGTCCGTTCTTGTGTTTCCTTGAGTAGTATTTGCATACTGTTGAGAGGATGTTGAGTTGTTCCATCCTAGTTGACCTGAGTCGTCAGTTCTTGTGCTTCCATACAGTTGATGACCTATACTGTCGGTGAGCCCTGAGAGGCGGGATTGTCGACTGGTTGCCGACGGTTGACTTTTGAGCATATCAGCATTGATCGCCCAAGACTCATTCGCATTTCACGAACACCAGCGGTTTGGCCACCGCAAGAGGGTGTTCTTTTTCGGAAAAGTGGTTGGATGTGCCAGCCCGTGAGCCCAGCGGTCAGGACTGGGTCATATGCAGCCTGTTAGCCCAGCGGTCAGTACTGGGTGCCCAGCGGTCAGGACTGGGTTACTTGCAGGTAGAGTAGCAGTGGGCACACGCTTGAGGTCTGCGGACCAATATAGCAGGTTAGATTGGGTATACTTTGGACTTGTCGCTTGGTTGACGCATATTACTATAGTAGCGGTTGTTGCATACATACTTACAGTTCCTTCTTTACAGTCTGTCTTGCTACTATAGTTTTGATACTCATGTATGCTTTATATTCAGTTCTTCTATACAGTAGCGGTAGTTGTTCTTATACATCTTGTTCATGTATTATTGTTGCTACTGTATTTAGTATTTCACTTATCCATATTATTGTTATCTCTTCCTGATCCGGTGAGGACTCCTCGCCTTCATCGGTTTGCGGTACCCACTGGGAGGGGGAGACATGTTTACATGTTCTCCCCCCCCCCCCCCCCCCCCTCACCATTTTTTAGATATTGCGGGCGGTGAGAGTTGAGACGAGACGTGAGATACGTTTGTAGCGGTCGATAGAGCTTCCGACCCAGTGTATTTGGTTTAGTTTCTATCCTTTACTTCTGTTGTTATAGTTTTGGCACTCTATGGTTCAGTTGGTTTACTTTATTCGAATTCATATGGTTTTGAATGAAATAAAGAAGTTCTGGCTTTTGTAAAATAAAAATAGTTTTCTACCCCTCGTGGCAGCGTGCTTTCGAAAGAAAAAAGGTTTTCGTGGATTTAT
Source organism: Aechmea fasciata (assembly GCA_025177825.1). NCBI lineage: Eukaryota > Viridiplantae > Streptophyta > Magnoliopsida > Poales > Bromeliaceae > Aechmea > Aechmea fasciata. The sequence continues at coordinate 264,081 of CM045944.1, read as the reverse complement.
GATTAAACTCTAAATGTAAATCTGTTGTGAATAGTGTAGGAATGTATGAACATTTATATATTCATTGTGGTGGTTGTATCATGGATTTCTATCTTGTACTTGTGCGACGCCGTGCAAATACAGGGGAGATCTGTCCGTGTGAGCAGTGGACTCCCTATATTTGTGGCGGATCTAGCATACCTTGGGGGTCAGGTTTTCAAAAAAAAAAAAAATTTCCCACTGTGTTTTTAACTACAAAGAGACCCCGGGGCGTGACAATAGCGCCCTACCCCAGTGACCAGAGATAGCAATACCCCGAGTCGGCATAGTCTAGGGGTAGAGAAAATAAAAAGAACAAGTTGTAATAAATTTGTAATGACTTAATTGCATATGGAAGATGAATAAGATGTAAAAATGCATATCAAGTTAATGCTTGTAATAACTTAGGATGCGATTATGTTTTTGATACTTCCTTATGCAATCTGAGTATTAAATACTGTTCCTGGTTGGAACTCCTTGTATTATATCGATTGTGTAAGAACCGACATTTTTATCGTAATATATAAACCCTTTTGTTGATGATGTTATTGTGTGTAATTTAATTACAAAAGCACTCGTCAAATTTCAGGTGAAAATGAGCTAAAACAGAAAAGTTACGCGATCTGGAATCTTGACTTAAAGTGAATAGTAACTCCGGCTTTTTGGCGAGCCAAGGAGTAGAGAAGGGTCCAGATGTGTACCGAACTCCAATAATAGGACTTCAATAGCTCGTTTCGAACGGCTCGACTATTCTGGAACCAATGGCACTGACGGAATTGGATTCCGATGCACGGTTGTCGAGAAAAAGGGTTTTGAACGGTTATACATATAATATATATATAAAGGGATTTATGGAGGAAACAGAGAGGGACTGTTTCGTCGCAGATCGGAGCCCAAATCGGACGAAATGAAATCCTAGATTCGATGCCCCGGTCGTGCTGAACGCGCTGGTGCGATCCGATCGGAAATCCGACGGACGGATCTTCGGGAATCGCGAAAAGTTCGCAGGGGGGTTAAAATCACAAAACGGAGTAATCGCGAGGAAACCCAATATTTTATGTGTCGAATTGCGAGGGTTCGAATGCTGAGGGACTTTCATGCGTAATATACCTATTGGCAGGGACTAGATTGCAAATGGAGGGCTGAGGAGGACCTAAATGCAAAATGGCCAATTGTATAAAACTAAGGTTTTGGGGTTTCATCCATCAAACCCTAACCCTAGACCCTTCCACATTCCCCCGGCCACCAAAACGCCTCCAGCACCCCCTTGCCCTCATCGTGCGCGTGCTCCGGCCGCCGGCGAGGAGCTCCGGCCACCGGCAACCCCAGATCCATCTTCCTCTTCCTACCTCCCAGCCATCGCCACCATTTTTCTTGGCCAGGGAAAACAGGAAGGCAAGCTAAACCTTAGAGGAAGCTTCCTCGGCCAAGATCCAACTCCGGACGCGCATCTCCGGCCATCCCTGCCGTCGCCGGAGCCGTAGGAGAAAGCTACGGCCAGGCTTCGTCCACCCGGGCCGAGCTCGGGAGGGAGCCAAAACTGTTCTCCACAATCGCCTAAGGAGGGTTGGGTTTCCCTTCCCCGACCTCGAGCAACCCCGTGCGCGCGATCCCTAGCGTCCCCGTACACCGTCGGCCGCCGCTGGAAGCCCTCGCGGCCGCCCAGTTTTGGTGCAGACCGAGGCCGAGCCCTCTCGACTTCTAGGCGTCGTCGCCGCCCACTTGGGGGAGCACGGCACTCCCCTTGGCCTCCGCCGCCTCGCCGCCGGCCAGTTGGTGCCCTTGACCCCTCCGACCTGCCGCTCCCAACTCCGGCCGGACCGCGCGCCTCCCCGTCGCCGGCGGCCAACCCTACCTCTCCTCGGCTAAGGTAAGCTGTTTTAATTATAGCATAGTAATTCTAGGGTTCCGGTCAATTATTCGGTGATCCGTTGGGTCTATTCGACCTCGGGAGGTGAGCACGGTCAACGGTTTTTCGTGCTGGACGCGATGCTGATCACCTCCGTTTGGGCTAACGACGCACTGGTTGGTAGATTATTCGTGATTTACACGCTGTGCGCGCTGTTTTGCAATTTTCACGTCGCTCGTGCGCGTGCCGCGGAGGCCGACAGCGCTCCGAAGGGTGAGCACGACCTCCGGCATGTCGAAATCTACCAGCACGTGCCTCGGTTAGGTTATAGGATCTCTGGTTGGTGCAGATGAGCCATAAAAGCCTCGAAATCGCATGAAATAATGAGATTTTATGCATCTTGAGGGGCTTTTATGCAATTGTAAATTTTGTAGTCGTTGTAGACAGCGTGTACGTGCTGTGGGTAACCTCTGGACTGATCGTCCAAGGCCCCGAGTCCTTACAGAAAATCAAAAGTGATTTTCGGAGCGTTCTGCAGCAAAATTTGCCGACGGAACGTGATTTCGGTTCAGATTTCTTCCGATGATACATAGAGGGTATTTGCGATATCGCTGAGCCTTGTTGGCTGGTCACCTGCGTCGTTTCGATGGTTCGACAACGACGGGTGAGCGACGGTGGGTTCCGGTGTCGACTTTGGCACTTCTGGGAACCCGGATCGAAACGATTATCCGACGATAATTGTTTCGACGTGATGTCCTGTGTTTGCTGCCAAGTCACACTAAAATAAGTGTTTAGTGGTAGCGGGGGATTCGTGGTTCGAGTCGGTGCGTTGCGTGACGGTTCGTGGGTCCCGGCGGAGTTCCAGTACAATTTTCGGGACTTCCGGAGTATTCGGCAATCGGTTTTGGGAAACCGATTCCCGTGGGTTGATTAGTGGGGTTTTGTGAGTAGCGACACTTGTGTTGGTGGGTTAGATTCTACCCCGGGGGTCCTTTTCGTTGGTCCAGTTGCTTCGTTTCCACAGTCGACAGATCAGATCTTCTACAGTCGTACAGGTGGGTATCTCGACTCGATGTCCGTTCAGTGGTGCACGCTGGTGACGTTCCTTCCACCTTACTGTTCATATCTTTTATCGTAGATATATCTTTCACCTTTGTGTTACATTATTACTTTACTCATTGTTTCCATGTTTAGTACCATGTGTAGGAGTAGAGTAGATTACTTCTTGTCAGCCTATGACATCTGTGACCTTTTCGGTCAGTTTACTTCAGTATACTCAGTGACCTTGTTGTTCGGTTGGTCAGTTCTCGTGTTTTCTTCAGTAGTACTTGCATACAGTTGAGAGGATGTTGCGTTGTTCCATCCTAGTTGACCTGAGTGGTCAGTTCTTGTGTTTTCTTGAGTAGTACTTGCATACAGTTGAGAGAATGTTGAGTTGTTCCATCCTAGTTGACCTGATTGGTCGGTTCTGGTACTTCCTTACAGTTTGACGACCTACACGGTCAGTACGCCTGAGAGGCAGGATTGTCGGCTGGTTGCCGACGTTTGGCTATTGAGCATATCAGCATCGATCGCCCGAGACACATTCACGAACACCAACGGTTTGGCCACCGCAAGAGGGTGTTCTTTTCCGGAAAAGTGGTTAGACATGCCAACCCGTGAGCCCGTGGCCGTCGATCGTGTTATATGCACTGTTAGCCTGGCCGGTCAAGATCGGGTGCCCAGGTCAGATCGGGTTGTTTGCAGGTAGAGTGGCAGTGGGCATAGGCCTGAGGTCTGCGGACCAATAGGGCAGTTTTCAGATTGGGTGTTTTTGTACTTTCGTACCGTTGACACATACTTACAGTAGCTGTTGTTTCATATTTGTATATCTCTCCCGTTTATTTGTTTATCATAGCTACTGTACTACTATTATCTCCTCTTGTGTCTATCTCGGCGAGGTATCCACTGGGAGGGGGAGACATGTTTACATGTTCTCACCCCTCGCCTTCTTTTACAGGTGACGTTGCAGGAGTTAGTGGGACAGCTGGTGAGGAGCGAGTCTAGTTCGCGACATAGCTCCGTCCCTTTGTCGGTTATCCCTTTACCTTTCCTGTTTTATGACTTAGACTTATTTATGGTTCAGTTCAGTATTTACTTTGAATATGAGATGTTTTATAATGTAATAAAGAATATGGGTTTTATGTGATAAAACGGTTTTCTACCCCTCGTGGTAGCGTGTTTTTAAAAGAAAGGGTTTCTGTGTGGGAAACAGTTTTCAAAAGGCTTGTTTACTATATTTATCAGCTTCTACATCTCTTAGTTGTAAACCTGTGGTGAATGGTTGAATGAATAGCTATAACTGTTAATTGTTATAAGTTCATTGTATTTGTGGTTGTTTCCTGGTAGTTTACTACACTCTGTACATGTGCGATGCCGTGCAAATACAGGGGAGACTGTCCGTGTGTACAGTGGACTCCCTATATTTGTGGCGGATCTGGCATACCTTGGGGTCAGGTTTTCAAAAAAAAAAAATTCCGCTGTATTTTTCACTTTATAAATAACCCCGGGGCGTGACAGATTGCGACGCCTTGGACGTACAGGGGAGACTCTTTCCGCGTATAGGAAAAATTCTGTCCGTTCGGCGGTCTGTCGGCGTGCCCAAAACCGACCAAATAGGCGGGCTCGGGACGTGACATAGACATTAGTAGATTTTTTAAAAGTTTCAATATAAATTTGACACTTACACAAAAATGTCTTAAACATATGCCCCTATAACTTAATTCTGTTTTAGTGTTTTAATGATCGAAAGGATTCAAAACTAATACTTTTTAACGATTGATGTGTGTGGTTTAATATAAGTTTATGAGTGTAGAAGTATCCAATTGGATAAAATTTTGATAACAAATTTGTTATATTATCTGCAATAAGATCAATATTTTTTATCTAAAATTTTTGTGCTATATTGTTACATTTTATGAGATATTTATTTTCTGCATTAATCTTTAATTCTTTTGATCACTAGATAAATAATATTAAAAAATTATAATATTTATTTTGTAAATACTTAAATACTTTAGATCAAATCTAAAGGAATCGATCATCCACTTCTAGCTTAGGAACATAGAGATCTCTGTGTATATTGCATAAAACATTAGGGGATGCAGGTGGTAAAAGACTACAACGTTTGGTATGAGAATTGCCGAGAAATAATTCATTTTATTATTATTATTATTATTATTATTATTATTTTTTTTTTTTTTTTTTTTTTACCAAACATAACAAAATTTGGTAAGATTTTTTTATGATGGTCAAAGTAGGTTATTCCAACTTTTTCTGGAATAACCTATGAAAATAGTTCCACTGTAATAAACCGACTTTTTACCTAAAGGAAATTTGACTTTCGTTTCTGAATGTTATTGTGCGTAAATGTATTATAAGAGCACACGTCAAATTTCAGGCGAAACCGAGCTAAAACGAAAAAGTTACGCGACCGGAAGATTGACTTAAGTGAATAGTAACTTCGGTTTTAGGATGAGCCGGAAATAGAAGTTGGGTTCAGGTGCGTACCGAATTCCAAATATGGGCTTCCAATAGCTCATTTCGAACGGCTCAACTATACTGGAACCGTTGGCCCTGACGGAATCGAATTCTGGTGCACGGATATCGAGAAAAAGGATTTTGAACGATTTGACCTAGATAGTTAAAGAATTGGAGGTTTACGGAGAAAAAGAGATGTGATACTTCGTGAATCCGAGACCAAATCAAACGAAGTAAAATGCCGGATTCGATGTTCTCGACGCGGCGAACGCGGCTGGCGCGATCCGATCGTGAATCGACGGACGGATCTCGGAATCGCGAAAGAATGCGAAGAGGGTGAAATCGCGCAACGACGGAACGCGAAGAGTCGCGATATTTTATGCGCCGAAATGCGAGGGTTCGAACATGGAGGGTCCTATGCGCATAATTGTCATCTTTGTGAAATGTGAAATGTAATATGAGGTTTGTGGTGGACTAAAATGCAAAAAGGGCCTATATGCATATATGGGTTCTAGGGTTCACTTCCACCAAACCCTAACCCTAGTGACCCTTTACCTCCCACTAGCCCTCAGCCGCCACCTACCTCTCCTCTGCCATCCCGAGCGTCCACCCCCGCCCTCCGGCAACCTCCCCCGGCCGCCGGAGAACCTCCCCGAGCCCTCAGCCACCTCCTCCACTTCTCCCTCGGCCACCTAGCCACCAACTTGACCGAGTGTGTGCGGGGTTGATCTCTAGGCCAAGCATCATCATCCCCGGGCTGAGACCAACCGCCGGCGCCCATCGCCGCCGCCACCGCCGTCGGAGTCGCCGCCGGAGCCGAGGAAAGCCGCCTGCGCCATTGTTGCTCCACGGACCGAGCTCGGGGAAGAGGAAGATCCGGGCGTTTCCTTCGGGCCGTGGAGGCTTGAATCCTCCTTCCCGGCCACGAGCCACCTCGGCGCGCCTCCCCGGCTTCCCCGTACACCGCCGACCATCGCTCCAACTTCCCGCGGCCGCCTCGGGTTGGTGCGACCGAGGGTTGCACCCCTCGGCTTCGGCGCCCTCGCCGCATCCCGAGGGAGCATCGGCTTCCCCTCGGCCTCGTGCGGACCGGCGCCGTCCGACGTCCGACCGCCGCCGTGCCGCCGGCGCCTCCTAACCCGAGAGAAGGAAGGAGGAGTGGATCTCCTCCGCCGCGCCACCGGCCGCCTCCCGCCGCCGGCCACGACCTTCCTCGGTCATCTCCGGCCCGGCGCTTAGTCCCCGGCGGGCCTACGCTCGCCGCCGCCGCGGCGGCCAACCTGCTCCTCGGCTCGGGTATCTTTGTGTAGTTGTTAACGATGCTAGATTAGGGTTTGTGCACAATTCCCGAGGCTACAGTGGGTCTTTTTGACCATGTAAGGTGAGCACGATCATTGGAATTTCATGCTGAACGCGTTGCTCACCTCCGTTCTGAGTCTCGATGCCTCGTTAAGCGGGACGAACGTACTTTACGCGCGTGCGCGCCGTTCTGAAGTTGATGTTGTTTGTGCGTGCACTACGATGCCAAACGAGTGTTCGAAAGGCGAGCACGGTCTTCGACATGTCGAAGACATACGGTGAGTGCGATTTTGGAATCTGCGATGCAGGATTTGCGTGCACGATCCATAAAAACCTTATAATCACATAAAATAATGCGATTTTGGAATCTTAAGGGGTTTTTATGCAATTGTAGAATCCTGGGCTATCTTGGGTAGTGTGTACGTCTTTGCGGGTAACCTCTGGACTAACTGTTCAAGGTCCCGAGCTTTTCGGAAAACAGTAAGTATGATTCCGGAGCGTTCGTTGGCGAAATTCGACGACGGAACGCGACTTTGGTTCGGATTTCTTCCGATGCTTTCCTGAGATTATTTCCTTTGTCGCAAAGCCTTATTGGTTGGTCACCCGCGTCGTTTCGAGAGTCCGGAAACGACGGGTGAGCGACGGTGGGTTCCGGTGTCAAAGTCGACGCTTTCGGGAACCCTGATCGAAACGGTCGTTCTATTCTTAATCGTTCCGAGACAGTTACGTCGTGGGGTTGTGAGTTAATGTTCTAGTATTCAGTGGGTTAGTTTCTGACCCGGTGAACCCTCGTAGGTTCAGTTGTTTCTTCCCGGTCGGCGGATCACCTTCGATACTCAGGTGGGTATCCGGTTTGACATCCGTACAGTGGTACACGCTTGGTGACACTCCTTCACTTTACTCTACTCTACTTTACTTTTCTTACTTGCACCTTACTGTCGCTTCTATTCTCTACTCATTTATATGCATACTTAGTATACTTGATAGGAGTAGAGTGGTTTGAGTTCTGACTCTTGGCGACCTACTTGGTCGATCCTTTACGATTTCGATGACCTATTTGGTCGGCTTGTCTCTGATTTCTCGGTGACCTATTCGGTCGGTTGCTTCGATTTCGATGACTTTGTTCGGTCGGTTTGTTTCAATGCTTACGTGACCTACGTGGTCGGCGAGTTTACTTAATGACCCAAAGGGGTCGATGTCCCTTTAGGGACGGGATTGTCGACCGATTCGACGTATGGTTTTTGAGCATAACGGACATCGATTGCCCAGGATTTGAGCGCAGTTCACGAACACGGGCGGTCTGATCCACCGTACCATGATGTGTTCTTTTCCGGAAAGGTGGTTGGACGAGCCAACCCGTGAGCCCATAGGCGACCATTGGTTGATATGGGTAGAATGCAGGCTTTGTGATACAGGGGGCATAGGCTTGAGGTCTGAGGACCAATAGAGCAACAGATTCCCGATTGGGTATTTTACTTTATCAGCTTTTCGATGCATACATACAGTAGCAGTTTATTTTATTACATATATCTCTCTCCTGCTTACTTAGCTACTGTATCTACTTATCAGTCCTTCCTTCGTTTTACTCCGTTTCTAGTGGATACCCACTGGGAGGGGGAGACATGTTTACATGTTCTCACCCCTCGCCTTCTTCTTTCAGGTGACGTAGCAGGTACTAGTGGGACAGCAGGTGAGGAGCGAGTCTAGTGCGCGTGTAGCTCCTACCCGTATCGGTTACTTCTTTACTTTCCTTGCTTTATTATCTAGAGTACATTTTGGTTCAGTTCTAGTTCTACTTTGGTTCACTTACAGTGATATTTTGAGACTTGTGATGTTTTTGGGATTGTGATATGGAACTCATGTTTTGGGAAACAAACTGTCTCCTACTCTTCGTGGTAGCATTTCAAAAGAAAGGGTTTAAAAGAGAAAAAGTTTTCTACCCCTCGTGGTAGTGTTTTAAAAGAAAGCGTTTCCGTGTGGGAAACGATTTTAAAAAGGTTTTCTTAAGATTCATAAATAAGTAAAGTGTGAATATGGTGAATGGTTGTATGATATTGTGTATTCGGTCTATTTGTTATTCATACTGTTGTGGTTGAGTTCCTGGATGAATTTGTAAACACTCTGTACTTGTGCGACGCCGTGCAAATACAGGGGAGACTCTGTCCGTGTGTACAGTGGCCTCCCTGTATTTGTGGCGGATCTGGTTCACCTCTGGGGGTCAGGCTTTAAAAAAAAAAAAAAAAAAATTCCGCTGTATTTATTTACCTAAGGGACCCCGGGGCGTGACAGATTAAAATGGTATCAGAGCGAATTTCAACCACAACACCATTCACAGGTCGTTTTTGAAAAAAAAAAAAAGAAGGGAACTGAACCATTGGTTAGGATGACCCTAGGAAGACCTACGATATATAGGAACGCGAGTGCGAGGTTTTGGGCTCAAGTCCTAGTGAAAGGCCGTTGAGCGATTTGTGACTAACGGTGTTTTCTGTTGTAGATGGCTCGTAGAGGTAGACCTCCTCTCAATCGTACCGGTGGACGTGCAGCTGCGGATATACCTAGTGGATCGGGGGGATTGCCCCTTCGGGCACGGGTGACGGGGACGAGCGGCCCCCGGCCGGGTCGGCGAGTGCACGGCAACTCGGGGCAAGTAGGCGAGTTGAGAGGCGGTGGACGGCTCTCACGGGCATGTTTCGGCGATTCTTGCGGCGGCGACGGGTGCGGCTGCCGCACCCCCGATTCCACCTCCAGTTCCACCACCAGTCGTACCCCCGGTGCCACCACCAGTTGCACCCCCGATTCCACCTCCGGTTCCACCACCAGTTGCACCCCCGATTCCACCTCCGGTTCCACCTCCGATTGCACCTCCGGTCGCACCCCCAGTCGTACCTCCGGTTGCACCCCCTGTTCCACCTCCGGTGCCACCCACGGCCCCGACTACTCCAGTTCCAGTTACTGGGGATACTTCGGTGGTACCTCCACCGACTCCTGCTACTACGACGGTGACGACTGCGACCGCGACGGTTTCCGCTGGAGGTACCAGTTCCTCTGCAGCGGAGGGTGTTCGCATTCGGGCGATCTTTGGCGGAGTTTCGGAAGTTTGATCCGCCCATGTTCGAGGGCAAGAAGGAGGAGGATAAGGGGACGGCTGGAGGCGTGGATCACGGACATGGAGAAGGCTGTTCGCGATCTCCACATCGAGGCGGAGGATCGCGTTCCCCCTGGCGACCCGTTGTGCGGGAGGACTCCTTACTCGTGGTGGTTTCGCCACTTCTCGAAGAAACTGAACAGCGTCTACCCCACCTGGGAGGAGTTCCGAAGACTCCTCTACGAGCAGTACTTCGGGGATAGTACGAGACAGGACTTGGAGCGCGAGTGAGCGTCTCAGACAGGGGGAATCCGTCGCCGAGTATGAGCGAGGACTTCACCCGTATTATCGAGATGATTCCCTTCAGCATGCGCGACGAGTACCATAAGGCCGGGCTCTTCATGAGGGGATTGCGGCCTAACCTCCGTATGTTGGGCGCATCCAATGGCGCGATCACCTATGATGCACCGCCTCGAGCGAGCTTTCTTCCTTCGGAGCGAGTCGGAGGATCGAAGGCGGATCGAGATGCGGCGGATCGTTCGGGGACAAGAAGCGCTCTCACGCTCGGTCGAGTGGTGATCCTCTTTCGACGAGAGGCCACCTAAGTATCCGCGCCCCGGCGGTCGGCGGAGTGCACCGCGCCCCGGCGGTCGGCGGGTGCACCACGCCCCGACGATCGACCGAGTGCACCGCGCCTCCGGCGATCGACCGAGAGTGCACCGCGCCCTCGGCGGCCGTTCGGGAGTGCACCGTCGGGCGGTTTCGGCGAGGACGGCGATGCGTGATGCGCGCGAGCGAGCACACCCCGTGACCACTGCCGGAGAGGAGAGGCCGTTGCTTCCGTGCGGCTGCCCGAGCATGGCGAGACCAGGTGCCCTAGGGGTAATGAGGCTACCCGAGCGGCTTCTTCCCCGGCCTCGACGGGACCGCGGAGCTCCCGGGCGCGGCTCGTCTGGCGCCCTCTTCCTCACACCGGACGGAGGGGCACGCCGGGCTTACGGAGGCGAGTCTTCGCCCGACGCGGCATGAAGGCAACTCGGGTGGCGATCATCTCGCAGTATTGTCACCCTTTCCGCCTCTCGAGCTAGAGCCTTATTTGATCTTGGTGCGTCGCTTTCATTTATTTCGCATTCTTATGCATGTGAGCATGGTATCCCTTCACATCCGCCGAGCGCACCACTCCATATCGACACGCCCGGAGGCGATATCGTAGCCGAGCGGGGCGTCATATCCTATCCGGTTGTTCTTGATGGCCGATGTTTCTTGGCGAATCTGTTGGTGTTTCCGGACGACAAGTTCGACGTGGTGCTTGGGATGGACTGGCTCTCCAGGCACCGCGCTACTATCGACTGCGAGCGAAGGACGGTGACTTTTACCGGGCCCGGCCAGGAAGTCTATGTCTACCGAGCGTGTAAGAGCTCTTACTTCGCCATGTCTATCTCTTCTGCTAGGGCCAGGCGACATATGAATGCAGGGTGTAAAGAAGTGAATTCTCGAAATCCGAGAGTTGCACCACGTTTAGAATCGACTGATTGTCGATTGGATGGACTTCGAAAAGTTCGAAGTTGATCCGAAGGCAAAAAGTGCACGGAGTTGCTCCGGTGAAGTTCGGAAGCCTTTGGGCGTTTTTGTGCGCGTAGGCGCGAAAGCGGAACCAGCTACGTCGGGTCGCGAGCTAAATCCGACATTAGCGGGGATGAAAAGATGATGAAAACGTGTTCGAAAACATGTTTGGAAAGTCTCGGTGCGATTTGAAAAGAATCGGACGCAAGACGAGCGAAAACGGAGAAGAAACGACGAAAAGCTGAAAATTTGGCTAAGTCCTGGAGTAGGCTGATGGTCCCTGGGAGGACCGGTCCCTGAAAAGGGAGACCGGTCTCGGAAGGCTGTCCCGCGAGAGCAGGCTCTCTGGGACCGGTCTCTTAAGGGGGAGACCGGTCCCAGTGCGTGAGTGGAGCAAGGCTCTGGGACCGGTCTGGGTTAGGGAGGCAGGTCCACGAGCCGAAAAATGCCCGATTTTGTGCGGTTGCATAGTTGAAGGGCGTTTTAGCATCTTGTTACAATAGATGCTATAGAGGGACTCTCCCTCCCGCTCACACTGTCATTTCCTCTCACACACACACACATCTCTCTCCCTCTCTCTCTCTAGGAAGAAGAAGAAGGAGAAGGAGGAGAAGGAGAAGAAGTAGAAGAAGAAGGAGAAGACAAAGGAGAGGAGCTTCATCATCTTCTCCATCTCTTCTTCCTCTTGGTTGGAGCAAGCTCAAGGTAGGCCTCAAACCCTCTAATGGTGATTTCTAGGGTTTTGGGTTTTGAGCTTTTGGGAGTGGTTAGATGGAACCTATGAGTGCTAAATAGCACTAAATGCATGCTTCTAGGGTTCCTACACATGAATTTTCAAGTGTTGAACCCTAGGGCATCAAAAATGGGTTTTTGCTAGGCGATGGGTTTTGATCTCTTTTGATCATGGGTAAACCTAATTAATAGGTGTTTGAACGCGTTGGCGACGTCCGTTTTGCGATCCGTCGAGTCTAAGTAAAGATATCGCCAAGTGAGGTGCGTCGCTACTTCGACGTTGCTCAAGTACTAAGCGGCGACAAGCGAACGCGAGAACAAGACTTTCCACCGTATTGCTACGTCAAAAGGTGGGTGGTGTCCAACCCGAAGTCGCCGGGCTACTTTTTATGTCCAAGTATAGACTAGTGAACAACCTTGCATATTGTGCATAAAGGGTGAATTGAGTGCTAGTTGGAATGTCTAATTAATATGTCGATTAACCCAGCATATTTATGCTATCAAACTTAGGAGGCATGAGAATTTGATGCAACGTGAGATGAGAGCTACTAGTATGTGATATAGCAGAGTGGTCTAAAACATGAGCGAGTGGCACCTAGAAAACATGAACGAGTGGCATTAATTAGTGTGAACACTAAAGAGTCGAAAGCAAGTGAAATGACATTCCTATTAGCTAGGATATCCTCCGAGGGCGAGGATTGGACCGTGCTCGCGTTGTCTGTTTTATCCTCGTGGTGGTCGCTCCACACGAGACGTGCACTCGGAGTACTAGGCACGAGCTATGGTAGTAGCGGCTTGGCCGGCGACGGCTAGCTATCCACGAGACGGCCTTGGGCGAGTTGAGGAGTTTAGACTCCTCGTCGTCGAGGCAAGGGACGCGAGAGTATGGCAAGCCCTTGGGCAAGCCAAGTGGATTGGGTATCCAAGGGAATTATGAACTCATTGAGCATAATAGAGTAATAGTTACCTTTTACTATGAGTTTCATGCATATAATTCAGATTTGAGGCATAGTAGATTTATGCATTTACTTTTACGGTATCTTTACCGCTTTCGGATATCTTCATATCTATCTCTACTCTTTGCCTCCTTGGACCTAGTGGGGAGGCAGGCGGAGTCGGAGGCCGAAGCCAGGAACTATGGAAGATAGTTCTCACCCCTCTCTATTTCAGGTCCTAGTGCGTCTACGCCGGGTGAGGATCGCGGCAAGGGCTTGGCGCCCTAGTGGTATTACTAGTTTACCTTTCCTAATGCACTAGAGTACCTCGCTTTTACCTTTTGAGAGTAGATCTTGTATAGGTGGTGAGGTTTTGTGATGATGTATGCCACTTGTATATTTTTGAGGACTTAATGTAAAGAAAGACTTTAAGTCAAATGAATGAATGTAATAGATAAGTTATCTCTCTTTTTCACTTGTTAATTACTTGTGTCGCTTGCTCTCGTGTGTTTGGCACTAGTTGTGCCCTTTCGTGGTCGATTGTGTATGTTGTTTCAAGTTTGTTCTGGGCACTTGTTGTACACAATCTAGTTGCTAGCCTTAGGCGGACGGGGAGAAGTCTTTGTCCGTCGGCGTCTGACGCGCCGGCGGACCAAATTGGTAGCGGGTCTCGGGCGTGACGGATAATTTATGGTATCGAGCTAGTGGGAGCAAGCAAAAAGAGAGTCTAGGATTGACTTAGGAGACCTTAGGACAGTAAACCTTAAGGTATAGGTGCGTGAGTGCGACGTGAACCTATGACGGTGGCGGAAGTTATGGATTGGGTCGAAGTTGAATCTCTAGTAGTTACTAGAGATGGACTCAAGTGATACTAGTTTGTGACTCAGGAAGTAGTGTTGGCGGCCGACAACACCACACCAAGGGTCAAGGGCTAGTACGCTTAGAAGCTTTCGCCCGATTTAAGTGATTAAGTCATTGAGTCTCGTGGTTGCGATGACGTTATGAAAGGTTAAGTTATTAACCGAATGTTTGCGTTCGGGAGCTATGGCACCTAGAGGACGCCCCGAAAGAACTCTGCCCGGCACCACCTCCCGAGTGCGGAGCCGGTCACGCCTCTGTGGCGCCGGAGCGAGCGAGGCCACCAATGGCGCCAGCGGAGGCCGGGCCTAGCGAGGTGCAGCAGTTGCGGGCCCAGATGACCGCATTGACGGGTCGTTTCGATCGGCTCCAGGAGCTGTTGGAGCAGCAGGTGGCTGCTGCGGCGGCGGCCGCGGCGGCGAATCGGGACTGCGATCCACCCGCGCCTTCGGCATGCGCACCTAATGCTGCCAGGGCGAGGAGTACGACGGTTCCGGTGGTGGCGCAACCCCGCGGTGGTTATTCCTCCCGTGTCAAGTGCATCTACACCGATGCGGCGGTTGGAGAAGCGGAACGAGAGCGAGGTTACACCGCTCTCACGAGGTTCATGAAGCTTCGCCCTCCTACCTTCGACGGTGAAGTGGTTGACCCGTATGTGGTGGAGACGTGGCTACTCACCATGGAGTCCTTGTTCGAGAACATGTACGCGGAAGAGCGGGACAAGGTGCACTTGGCCACTTCCTGTTTCGACAAGCAGGCCCGAGTGTGGTGGAGACAGACGAGGCTGAATCGATCCCCAGATCTTCCACCGATCAGTTGGGAGGAGTTACGAGGGTTGATGGTTGCGGAGTACTTCCGGATAGTGAGAAGCGAAGAATGCGGGAAGACTTCGGAGATTGAAGCAAGGAAACCGCCGTTCGGGAGTATGAGCGGGAGTTCACACACCTTCGAGTTGTGTCCGGAAGTAACGGGGACGGAGCAAGAGCGGGCGGAGTGCTTTGTGCGGGGACTTCGGCACAGGGTGTTTCGTTACGTGCACGCCTTCAAGTTCCATACCTTTACTGAAGTGCTGGACCGCGCCCTGTGGATTGAGCCCGGGAACGCTTCAGAGCGAGAGGACCGCGAGACGTTCGAGAAAGAAAAAGGAAGGAAGCGGCCAGGGCGGTGGTTCGGCGGGTCAATCTAGTTCGAGGCGGCCCCCGAAGTATTCGAAGACGAGGTCGGGGACGCGTGGACCGCAGCGATGCCTATTCTGCGGCGGTGACCACCGGCCTATGGTTTGCGAGCGCCACGGGAAGTGCTTCGGATGCGGGCGGGCGGGGCACGTTATACGCGATTGTCCTCAGAGAGGAGCTTCCCCTGTCCCGTCTATTGCATCAGCTCCAGCCGTTCCAGCTCGATATGGAGCTCCCCCTGCTGCGACATCAGCCGGGCGCGCGATGGTGCCGCGTCCACCTGAAGTAGCTCGGTCGGCTCCGAGTGGACGGGTATTCGCCGCTCAAGTCGAAGAACCTCCGGAAGCCGAGGAGCGCAATGTGGTGGCCGGTATAATTTTAATTAATGGCATTCGCGCTAGAGCCATGTTCGACAGGCGCTACTCATTCGTTTCTTAGTCGCATTTTTGCCGACATGCATGGGATAGAGTATCAATTTAGCGATGGTACTGGAAGGTATCGGGTCCGGAGACGCGATTTTATTATTCGCAAGGAGTGTTTGTCTGTCCGTACAAATTGAAAAGCGGATAATGCCGATCCGAAGGTTGGTGATCAAGAGGTTGAAGGTGTATGATGTGATTTGAGGCATGGGTGGCTTTCGAAGTATTATGTGTCCATCGAATGCAAGAGCAAGGTGGTTACATTTCGGGAGCCGGGTCAAGAGGAGTTCAAGTATAAGGCTTGTCATAGCTCGTGCTTCGCCGCCACAGTGTCGGCGACGAGAGCTAGGAAGTTGGTCCGCAACGGTTGCGCGGCTTATTTGGCGACCGTTGTAGAAGTGGACCGAGTGGCCCCGGCACTCGAAGAAGCGTCCGTAGTGAAGGAATTCCCAGGATGTTTTCCCTGCGAGTTGCCGGGTATGCCTCGGACAGGGAGATCGAGTTCGTGATAGACTTGATTCCCGGGACCGCGCCGATCTCTAAGGCCCCGTACCGTATGGCACCGGCTGAATTGAGGGAGTTAAGAGATCAATTACAGGACCTGCTTGATAAGGGGTTCGTTAAGCCGAGTGTATCCCCGTGGGGAGCCCCGGTCCTGTTTGTGCGCAAGAAGGATGGATCCTTTCGACTCTGCGTCGACTATCGCGAGTTGAACAAGGTTACTATCAAGAATAGATACCCGTTGCCCCGACTTGACGACTTGTTTGATCAGCTACGGGTCACGTGTGTACGCTAAGATAGACCTTCAGTCCGACTACCATTAGTTAAACATTAAGCTGGAAGACGTGCAGAAGACCGCATTTCGTACGCGATACGGTCATTATGAATTCACGGTCATGCCGTTTGGGCTTACCAATGCACCGGCAGCATTCATGGACCTAATGAACCGTGTCTTCAGGGCATATTTGGACCGATTTGTCGTGGTCTTCATAGACGACATCTTGGTCTATTCGCGCAATGATGAGGAGCACGCGGAGCATTTGCGTACTGTGCTTCAAATCCTTCGGGAGGAGAAGCTATACGCGAAGTTAAAGAAGTGTGACTTACGGCTCGTGAGGTCGCTTTTCTAGGCCACGTGATTTCCGAGGGTGGTGTTTACGTTGACCCGAGGAAAGTGGAAGCGGTAAAGGATTGGCCGTGCCCGACCAATGTGACGGAAGTCCGTAGCTTCGTCGGTCTAGCGGGCTATTATCGGCGGTTTGTGGAAGGATTCTCGAAGATTGTAATTCCACTTACTACTTTGACGCAAAAGTGCACCGGGTTTGTTTGGAGTGACGATTGTGAGCGAAGCTTTCGGGAGCTAAAGGAGAGATTGACGTCGACTCCAATACTCGCCCTACCGGTGCAAGGCGAAGATTATGTGGTTTACAGTGATGCAGCCTATCTGGGTTTGGGGTGTGTCTTGATGCAAGGTGGGAAGGTGATTGCTTATGCGTCCCGCCAGTTGAAGAGTCACGAGGAAAATTACCCCATTCATGACTTAGAGCTAGCGGCGGTGATCTTTGCACTGAAGCTGTGGAGGCACTATTTGTATGGTGCACCTTGTGAGATCTACACCGACCACAAAAGCTTGAAGTATTTATTTACCCGAGAAGGAGGTGAACATGCGTCAACGGCGGTGGTTAGAATTGTTGAAAGATTATGATGTTGACATTCTATACCACCCGGGGAAGGCGAATGTAGTCGCCGACGCACTGAGTAGGAAGTCGGCGGAGAATCTAGCACTATGGGTTACCAATCAAGAGACCCTGTGGAAGGAGATGGGGCGAATGGACTTGGAGGTTGTAGCCCCAGAAGTTCCGTCTAGGTTGATGACGCTTGTTGTGCAACCGACCTTGCCGGAAAGAATTAGAGAGTTGCAATCCGCGGACCCGAATCTCCAAAAGATACGGCGTGACATTGAGGAGGGTCGCGGCGGAGATTTTAGTGTCGATGCTAGCGGTGCACTCCGGTTTCGAAACCGGTGGTGTGTACCCGAGCACGAGGAGCTTCGCAAATTGATCTTGCAAGAAGCGCATTGGTCACCCTCCAATGATCACCCGGTGGCACCAAGACGTATCAAGAATTGAAGGCACTTTATTGGTGGCCGGAATGAAGGCGAGATGTGGGGCGCTTCGTGGCGAGGTGTTTGACACCCGGCGGTGAAAGCCGAGCATCGATTTCCAGCGGGAAAACTCCAAAGCCTACCTATTCCCGAATGGAAGTGGGAGGATATCTCGATGGATTTTATTGTCGGCTTACCTCGTTCGACGGGCGGCCACGACGCAGTCTGGGTAATTGTGGATCGCCTGACTAAATCAGCGCATTTCTTGCCGATCCACATTACTTGGGAGGCGACAAGGCGGCGCGGTATACCTTGACGAAGTTGTGAGATTACACGGGGTGCGAAATCTATTGTATCGAGGCCGAGACCCCCGATTTCCCTCGCACTTCTGGAAGAACCTACAAGAGGCGTTGGGCACACGACTCGACTTCAGCACCGCATTCCATCCTCAGTCAGACGGTCAGACAGAGAGAACCATACGGACATTGGAGGATATGCTGCGGGCGTGTGTCATCGATTATAAGGGCAATTGGTGCAAATATTTGGAGTGGCCGGGTCGCCTATTATAATAGTTATCACGCCAGTGTGAAGATGGCACCCTTTGAGGCTGTATATGGGCGAAAATGCCGATCTCCCATTTATTGGAGTGAAGTGGGTGAACGCACGGAGTTCGGCCGGATATCTTGCGAAGCAGAAGAAAAAGTGCATCTTGCCCGTAAAAGGTTGCTCACGGCGCAATCGCGGCAGAAAAGTTACTCCAATAGGCGCCGTCGAGATCTGGAGTTCACCGTGGGCGATCGTGTCTTCTTGAAGGTATCGCCCATGAAAGGTGTGAAGAGGTTCGGGGTGCGGGGAAAGCTAAGTCCCCGATTTATTGGCCCGTATGAGGTACTTGAAAGGATTGGAACGGTAGCTTACCGACTTGCGCTACCGCGGAATCTTGCGGACGTGCATAACGTATTCCACGTTTCTAACCTCCGCAAATATGTTCACGACCCCGAGCATACCATGTCGTATGAACCCCCGGAACTCCATAAGGATTTAAGCTATGAAGAGTTTCCGACTATGATCTTGGCCCGGGAAGTGCGCAAATTGAGAAACCGCGAGATTTCCTACGTCAAGATCCGATGGAGCAATCATAGCGATCGCGAAGCTACGTGGGAGCTCGAGGACGAGATGAGAAAGAACCATCCTCACCTATTCGAAAGTTGAATAAGGTATGGGCTTTGAGTATGTAAGCACTTAGCTAAGTTGAGTTCGTTTCGCGGACGAAACTCTTTTAAGGTGGAGAGAATGTAACGAAGTGAATTCTCGAAATCCGAGAGTTGCACCACGTTTAGAATCGACTGATTGTCGATTGGATGGACTTCGAAAAGTTCGAAGTTGATCCGAAGGCAAAAAGTGCACCGGAGTTGCTCCCGGTGAAGTTCGGAAGCCTTTGGGCGTTTTTGTGCGCGTAGGCGCGAAACGGAACCCGAAAAGCTACGTCGGGTCGCGAGCTAAATCCGACATTAGCGTGGATGAAAAGATGATGAAAACGTGTTCGAAAACATGTTTGGAAAGTCTCGGTGCGATTTGAAAAGAATCGGACGCAAGACGAGCGAAAATGGAGAAGAAACGACGAAAAGTGAAAATTTGGCTAAGTCCTGGAGTAGGCTGATGGTCCCTGGGAGGACGGGTCCCTGAGACGGGAGACCGGTCTCGGAAGGCTGTCCCGCGAGCGCAGGCTCTCTGGGACCGGTCTCTTAAGGGGGAGACCGGTCCCAGTCGCAGTGGAGCAAGGCTCTCGGGACCGGTCTGGGTTAGGAGACCGGTCCCCGAGCCCGAAAAATGCCGATTTTGTGCGGTTGCATAGTTGAAGGGCCTTTTAGCATCTTGTTACAATAGATGCTATAGAGGGACTCTCCCTCCCTTTCACACTGTCATTTCCTCTCACACACACACACATCTCTCCCTCTCTCTCTCTCTAGGAAGAAGAAGAAGGAGAAGGAGGAGAAGGAGAAGAAGTAGAAGAAGAAGGAGAAGACAAAGGAGAGGAGCTTCATCATCTTCTCCATCTCTTCTTCCTCTTGGTTGGAGCAAGCTCAAGGTAGGCCTCAAACCCTCTAATGGTGATTTCTAGGGTTTTGGGTTTTGAGCTTTTGGGAGTGGTTAGATGGAACCTATGAGTGCTAAATAGCACTAAATGCATGCTTCTAGGGTTCCTACACATGAATTTTCAAGTGTTGAACCCTAGGGCATCAAAAATGGGTTTTTGCTAGGCGATGGGTTTTGATCTCTTTTGATCATGGGTAAACCTAATTAATAGGTGTTTGAACGCGTTGGCGACGTCCGTTTTGCGATCCGTCGAG
Source organism: Aechmea fasciata (assembly GCA_025177825.1). Taxonomy (NCBI): domain Eukaryota; kingdom Viridiplantae; phylum Streptophyta; class Magnoliopsida; order Poales; family Bromeliaceae; genus Aechmea; species Aechmea fasciata. The sequence continues at coordinate 244,174 of CM045944.1, read as the reverse complement.
TCTAAGTAAAGATATCGCCAAGTGAGGTGCGTCGCTACTTCGACGTTGCTCAAGTACTAAGCGGCGACAAGCGAACGCGAGAACAAGACTTTCCACCGTATTGCTACGTCAAAAGGTGGGTGGTGTCCAACCCGAAGTCGCCGGGCTACTTTTTATGTCCAAGTATAGACTAGTGAACAACCTTGCATATTGTGCATAAAGGGTGAATTGAGTGCTAGTTGGAATGTCTAATTAATATGTCGATTAACCCAGCTTATTTATGCTATCAAACTTAGCAGGCATGAGAATTTGATGCAACGTGAGATGAGCGCTACTAGTATGTGCTATAGTAGAGTGGTCTAAAACATGAGCAGAGTGGCACCTAGAAAACATGAACGAGTGGCATTAATTAGTGTGAACACTATAGAGTCGAAAGCAAGTGAAATGACATCCCTATTAGCTAGGGTATCCTCCGTGGGCGAGGATTGGACCGTGCTCGCGTTTTCTGTTTTTTCCTCGTGGTGGTCGCTCCACACGAGACGTGCACTCGGAGTACTAGGCACGAGCTATGGTAGTAGCGGCTTGACCGCGACGGCTAGCTATCCACGAGACGGCCTTGGGCGAGTTGAGCGGTTTAGACTCCTCGTCGTCGAGGGAAGGGACGCGAGAGTGTGGCAAGGCCTTGGGCAAGCCAAGTGGATTGGGTATCCAAGGGACTTATGAACTCAGTGAGCATAATAGAGTAATAGTTTCCTTTTACTATGAGTTTCATGCATATATTTCAGATTTTAGGCATAGTAGATGTCTGCATTTACTTTTACAGTATCTTTACAGCTTTCCGATATTTTCATATCTATCTACTGTCTACTCTTTGCCTCCTTGGACCTAGTGGGGAGGCAGGCGGAGTCGGAGGCCGAACCAGCTGGGAACTATGGAAGATAGTTCTCACCCCACTCTATTTCAGGTCCTAGTGCGTCTACGCCGGGTGAGGATCGCGGCAAGGGCTTGGCGCCCTAGTGGTATTACTAGTTTACCTTTCCTAATGCACTAGAGTACCTCGCTTTTACCTTTTGAGAGTAGATCTTGTATAGGTGGTGAGGTTTTGTGATGATGTATGCCACTTGTATATTTTTGAGGACTTAATGTAAAGAAAGACTTTAAGTCAAATGAATGAATGTAATAGATAAGTTATCTCTCTTTTCACTTGTTAATTACTTGTGTCGCTTGCTCTCGTGTGTTTGGCACTAGTTGTGCCCTTTCGTGGTCGATTGTGTATGTTGTTTCAAGTTTGTTACGGGCACTTGTTGTACACAATCTAGTTGCTAGCCTTAGGCGGACGGGGAGAGTCTTTGTCCGTCTGGCGTCTGTTCGACGCGCCCGAGCCGGACCAAATTGGTAGCGGGTCTCGGGGCGTGACACAGGGTGTGTGGCCTATCTGGCTTCGGTGGACGTCACCCGTCGAGTTGCGCCACCACTGGAGGAGATTCCAGTTGTTCGGGACTTCCCAGATATCTTTCCAGCCGAGCTCCCGGGAATGCCCCCGGACCGGGAGATTGATTTCTTCATCGAGCTTGTCCCGGGCACTGCACCGATATCGAAGGCCCCCTATCGCATGGCCTTCGCGGAGCTGAAAGAGCTGAAGGCCCAGCTTGAGGACCTCCTAGAGAAAGGGTTCATTCAGCCTAGCGTTTCACCTTGGGGTGCCCCTGTCCTCTTCGTCAAAAAGAAGGACGGTAGTCTGCGACTTTGCATCGACTACAGGGAACTCAACAAGATTACGGTGAAGAACAAGTATCCACTGCCCCGGATTGACGATCTTTTCGACCAGCTTCAGGGGTCGTCGGTATTCTCAAAGATCGATCTTCAGTCCGGGTATCATCAGCTTAAGATCCGGGCGGAGGATGTGCCGAAGACCGCTTTCCGAACTCGTTACGGCCACTACGAGTTTACGGTGATGCCGTTCGGGCTTACCAATGCCGGCTTCATGGATATGATGAATAGGGTCTTTCGGCCGTATTTGGATCAGTTTGTCGTGGTCTTCATTGACGACATCCTGATTTACTCGCGGAGCGATGTGGAGCACGAGGATCATCTCCGTCGTGTTTTGCTGCTACTTCGAGAACACAAGCTATATGCTAAGCTCAAGAAGTGCGAGTTCTGGCTCCGCGAGGTGTCTTTCTTGGGGCATATCGTGACTCCATCAGGCATTACGGTGGATCCGAAGAAGATATCCTCGGTAGTTGACTGGCCTAAGCCGACTTCAGTGACCGAAGTCAGGAGTTTTCTGGGTTTGGCGGGTTATTATCGGCGATTTGTCGAGGGATTCTCCAAGATCGCCGCACCGCTAAACAAGCTTACCGGAAAGAGGCAGTTCCAGTGGGACCGAAAGCGATTGCCGGCGAGCTTTGACGAGCTGAAGGATCGACTGACCCGCGCACCTGTCCTGACTCTGCCACGGCCCGGTGAGGACTTCGTCGTCTATTGTGACGCCTCACGGGTCGGTTTGGGGTGCGTGCTGATGCAGCAGGATCGGGTTATCGCTTATGCCTCGCGTCAACTGAAGCCGTATGAGAAGAATTATCCGACGCACGATCTGGAGCTCGCCGCAGTGGTATTTGCCCTCAAACTATGGAGGCACTATCTCTATGGGGCACACTGTGAGGTGTTTACCGATCATCAGAGCCTGAAGTACCTCTTTACCCAGAAAGAGTTGAACCTCAGGCAGAGACGTTGGCTCGAGCTCTTGAAAGATTATGACATTACGATTCAGTATCATCCGGGAAAGGCGAACACAGTGGCAGACGCCTTGAGCCGGAAGCAGCCTTCAGCTGAGTTGTCCTTCATGGTCACGAGCCAGGACCGTCTGATAGAGGAGTTCCGCCGTCTCGAGATCGAGGTTGTCTCCACCGGGGCTACTGCTCAGTTGATGTCCCTGGTGGTACAGCCTACCTTGACGGAACGGATTATGCTTGGTCAGCAGAGTGACCCGTATTTACAGAAAGTGCGGGCGGATGTCGAGCAGGGCAAGGACGGGGACTTCTCTATTCACACTGATGGATCTTTGCGCTTCAAAGGCAGGTGGTGCGTACCTAGTGACTCGGCGTTGAGGAGCGACATTCTCTCCGAGGCGCACCGATCCCCTTACACAGTTCATCCAGGCGGAACCAAGATGTATCGCGATTTGAAACAGAACTTCTGGTGGCCTGGGATGAAGCAAGATGTGGCCCAGCATGTGGCCCGGTGCTTGACTTGTCAGCAGGTGAAAGCGAGCACCGGCGACCGCGGAAAAGCGCAACCACTTCCGATTCCGTGTGGAAGTGGGAGCGGTTACTATGGATTTCGTCACGGATTGCCTCGATCACAGCGAGGCCATGATGCCATCTGGGTCATAGTGGATCGGTTGACGAAATCGGCGCATTTTCTGCCAATTCACACGACTTGGTCCCGAGATCGACTGGCGCAGTTGTATATCGATGAGATCGTCCGACTGCATGGCGTGCCAGTGTCGATCGTATCTGATCGGGACACCCGCTTCGTTTCCCACTTCTGGCGGAACTTGCAGCCATGGGGACGAAGCCGAACTTGCACGGCCTTCCATCCCGTCCACGGCGACGGACAGTCGGAGCGAGTCATACAGACGCTCGAGGACATGCTCCGCGCATGTGTCTTGGATTATGGCGACGGATGGTTTCGCTATCTTCCATTGGTGGAGTTCGCCTATAACAACAGCTACCAGGCGAGCATCGGGATGGCGCCGTATGAGGCTTTATATGGGCGTCGATGTCGGTCTCCTGTCTGTTGGGACGACGTCGGTGAACGCCGAGTGATCGGGCCAGATTTGTTGGAGGATGCGGAGGCGAAGATTCGCATTGCGAGAGATCGACTTCAGACTGCGCAGAGTCGACAGAGGAGCTACGCGGACCAGCGGAGGCGTGACCTAGAGTTCCTAGTCCGTGAGCACGTCGCTCAAGGTGTCGCCATCCAGGGGGATCAAGCGGTTCGGTTTGCGGAACAAGCTTAGTCCGCGGTTTGTGGGACCGTTTGAGATCCTGGAGCGGGTTGGTCCGGTGGCGTACAGGTTGGCTCTACCTCCGAGTCTCGCCCGGGTGCATAACGTCTTCCACGTGTCCATGCTTCGGAAGTATATTCCTGATCCATCCCACGTCATCAACACGACGGCTATCCAGTTGCGGGAGGATCTGAGCTATGATGAGGCTCCGTTGCGGATTATGGCACGTGAGGAGAAGCAATTACGGAACAGGAGCATTCCGTACGTGAAGGTTCAGTGGGAGAACCACGAGGAGCGCGAGGCGACTTGGGAGCTTGAGTCCTCTATGAGGGGGCGTTATCCACATTTGTTTGTGGGGGATTCTTGACTTAGTTTCGGGGACGAAACTTTCTGTAAGGAGGGAATGATGTAATAAACCGACTTTTTACCTAAAGGAAATTTGACTTTCGTTTCTGAATGTTATTGTGCGTAAATGTATTATAAGAGCACACGTCAAATTTCAGGCGAAACCGAGCTAAAACGAAAAAGTTACGCGACCCGGAAGATTGACTTAAGTGAATAGTAACTTCAGTTTTCCGGATGAGCCGGAAATAGAAGTTGGGTTCAGGTGCGTACCGAATTCCAAATATGGGCTTCCAATAGCTCATTTCGAACGGCTCAACTATACTGGAACCGTTGGCACTGACGGAATCGAATTCTGGTGCACGGATATCGAGAAAAAGGATTTTGAACGATTTGACCTAGATAGTTAAAGAATTGGAGGTTTACGGAGAAAAAGAGGAGATGTGATACTTCGTGAATCCGAGACCAAATCAAACGAAGTAAAAGGCCAGATTCGATGTTCTCGACGCGCTGAACGCGCTGGCGCGATCCGATCGTGAATCTGACGGACGGATCTCCGGGAATCGCGAAAAGAATGCGAAGAGGGTGAAATCGCGCAACGACGGAACGCGAAGAGTCGCGATATTTTATGCGCCGAAATGCGAGGGTTCGAACATGGAGGGTCCTATGCGCATAATTGTCATGTCGCGTTAATATGAGGTTTGTGGTGGACTAAAATGCAAAAAGGGCCTATATGCATATATGGGTTCTAGGGTTCACTTCCACCAAACCCTAACCCTAGTGACCCTTTACCTCCCACTAGCCCTCAGCCGCCACCTACCTCTCCTCTACCATCCCGAGCGTGCACCCAGGCCTCCGGCAACCCCCCCCGGCCGCCGGAGAACCTCCCCGAGCCCTCGGCCACCTCCTCCACTTCTCCCCTCGGCCACCTAGCCACCAACTTGACCGAGTGTGTGCGGGGTTGATCTCTAGGCCAAGCATCATCATCCCCGGGCTGAGACCAACCGCCGGCGCCCATCGCCGTCGGAGTCGCCGCCGGAGCCGAGGAAAGCCGCCTGCTGCCATTGTTGCTCCACCAGACCGAGCTCGGGGAAGAGGAAGATCCGGGCGTTTCCTTCGGCTGTGGAGGCTTGAATCCTCCTTCCCCGGCCACGAGCCACCTCCGGCGCGCCTCCCCCGGCTTCCCCGTACACCGCCGACCATCGCTCCAACTTCCCGCGGCCGCCTCGGGTTGGTGCGGCCGAGGGTTGCACCCCTCGGCCGGGCGCCCTCGCCGCATCCGAGGGGAGCATCGGCTTCCCCTCGGCCTCGGTCGGACCGGCGCCGTCCGACGTCCCCGGCCGCCGTGCCGCCGGCGCCTCCTAACCCGAGAGAAGGAAGGAGGAGTGGATCTCCTCCGCCGCGCCACCGGCCGCCTCCCGCCGCCGGCCACGACCTTCCTCGGTCGTCTCGACCGGCGCTTCCGTCCCCGGCGGGCCTACGCCGCCGCACCGCCGGCGGCCAACCTGCTCTATCTTTGTGTAGTTGTTAACGACATGCTAGATTAGGGTTTGTGCACAATTCCGAGGCTACGGTGGGTCTTTTTGACCATGTAAGGTGAGCACGATCATTGGAATTTCGTCTTTGAGAACGCGATGCTCACCTCCGTTCTGAGTCTCGATGCCTCGTTTAGCGGGACGAACGTACTTTACGCGCTGTGCGCGCTGTTTACTGAAGTTGATGTTGTTTGTGCGTGCACTACGATGCCCGACAGTGTTCCGAAAGGCGAGCACGGTCTTCAGCATGTCGAAGACATACAGTGAGTGCGATTTTGGAATCTGCGATGCACCGATTTGCGTGCACGATCCATAAAAACCTTATAATCACATAAAATAATGCGATTTTGGAATCTTCAGGGGTTTTTATGCAATTGTAGCCTCCTGGGCTATCTTGGGTAGTGTGTACGTGCTGCGGGTAACCTCTGGACTAACTGTTCCAGGTCCCGAGCTTTTCGGAAAACAGTAAGTATGATTCCGGAGCGTTCGTTGGCGAAATTCGACGACGGAACGCGACTTTGGTTCGGATTTCTTCCGATGCTTTCCTGAGATTATTTCCTTTGTCGCAAAGCCTTATTGGTTCGTCACCCGCGTCGTTTCGAGAGTCCGGAAACGACGGGTGAGCGACGGTGGGTTCCGGTGTCAAAGTCGACGCTTTCGGGAACCCTGATCGAAACGGTCGTTCTATTCTTAATCGTTAGACGATTACGTCGTGGGGTTGTGAGTTAATGTTCTAGTATTCGGTGGGTTAGTTTCGACCCGGTGAACCCTCGTAGGTTCGATTGTTTCTTCCCGGCGGTCGGCAGACCACACCTTTCGATACTCAGGTGGGTATCCGGTTTGACATCCGTACAGTGGTACACGCTTGGTGACACTCCTTCACTTTACTCTACTCTACTTTACTTTTCTTACTTGCACCTTACTGTCTTTTCTATTCTCTACTCATTTATATGCATACTTAGTATACGTGATAGGAGTAGAGTGGTTTGAGTTTTCAGCGCTTCAGCGACCTACTTGGTCGATCCTTTACGGATTTCGATGACCTATTTGGTCGGCTTGTCTCTGATTTCTCGGTGACCTATTCGGTCGGTTTGTGATTTCGAGTGACTTTGTTCGGTCGGTTTGTTTCGATGCTTACGTGACCTACGTGGTCGGCGAGTTTACTTAATGACCCAAAGGGGTCGATGTCCCTTTAGGGACGGGATTGTCGACCGATTCTTTGACGTATGGTTTATGAGCATAAAAGAATCGATTGCCCAGGATTTGAACGAAGTTCACGAACACGGGCGGTCTGATCCACCGTACCATGATGTGTTCTTTTAGGAAAGGTGGTTGGACGAGCCAACCCGTGAGCCCATGGCGACCATTGGTTGATATGGGTAGAATGCGGGCTTTGTGATACAGGGGGCATAGGCTTGAGGTCTGAGGACCAATAGAGCAACAGATTCCAGATTGGGTATTTTACTTTATCAGCTTTTCGATGCATACATACAGTAGCAGTTTATTTTATTACATATATCTCTCTCCTGCTTACTTAGCTACTGTATCTACTTATCAGTCCTTCCTTCGTTTTACTCCGTTTCTAGTGGATACCCACTGGGAGGGGGAGACATGTTTACATGTTCTCACCCCTCGCCTTCTTCTTTCAGGTGACGTAGCGGTACTAGTGGGACGGGTGAGGAGCGAGTCTAGTGCGCGTGTAGCTCCTACCGTATCGGTTACTTCTTTACTTTCCTTGCTTTATTATCTAGAGTACATTTTGGTTCAGTTCTAGTTCTACTTTGGTTCACTTACAGTGATATTTTGAGACTTGTGATGTTTTTGGGATTGTGATATGGAACTCATGTTTTGGGAAACAAACTGTCTCCTACTCTTCGTGGTAGCATTTCAAAAGAAAGGGTTTAAAAGAGAAAAAGTTTTCTACCCCTCGTGGTAGTGTTTTTAAAAGAAAGCGTTTCCGTGTGGGAAACGATTTTAAAAAGGTTTTCTTAAGATTCATAAATAAGTAAAGTGTGAATATGGTGAATGGTTGTATGATATTGTGTATTCGGTCTATTTGTTATTAAATCTTGTTGTGGTTGAGTTCTGGATGAATTTGTAAACACTCTGTACTTGTGCGACGCCGTGCAAATACAGGGGAGACTCTGTCCGTGTGTACAGTGGCCTCCCTGTATTTGTGGCGGATCTGGTTCACCTCTGGGGGTCAGGCTTTAAAAAAAAAAAAATTCCGCTGTATTTATTTACCTAAGGGACCCCGGGGCGTGACATCCACTCTTCCCATAGAATAGGTACGAAATCATAGTTAGTTAATTCGGATTCGGCAAAAATTCGGTACGGATATAATTCGAATAAAATTCGTCTTTTAATTTTTAAATTTGTTGAAAAATACGGCTAAAAAACGGATTCGGTAATTATTCGGATACATGATTTATACGGATATTATACGTTCACCAATTAAAAATTCGGAATCAAAAATTCGGCTATTAAATTAAATTTTTTTTCTCTCAAAATTTATGCTATTAGCATAAATACTCATATTTCTTAAGAATATAAGAATAAAGAGGTACAAAATTAAGCTAATTAGATAAAAAAAAAATAACAAATTATATTATCCTTATGAATAAAATTTTATATAATAATATTTTTATATAAAAATAAAATACTATATATATATATATATATATATATATATATATATATATATATATATATATATATATATATATATATATATATATATATATATATATATATATATAATGACTAATGAGAGGGAGGTCCACCGTGGACCTCCCTCTCATGCGGTCCACCGCGCACCATCTTCTCCCCTCCAAAAGCCGCGATTTCTCAATAATCCCAAACCGCCATTTTTAAGCATCTAGGAGCTCCTAAACTTTGATTTTTTTCCAAAATTTCTAAAATAAATTCTTCAAAACAAATTTTAGGGACAACCATGGTTCGGGAATAAGAAATTTCAGCGGAAATTTTTTTTCAGAGAGACTTTATCCAAAATTTCGTGAGGCGGAGGCGAAGGAGGACGACCATGGCGGCGAAGATGTAACCCGCGAGTCTGCAACCGATTTTTGGGCGAATCATTCGCGATTCGCGAATGATTCGCGGATAATTATTTTTCGTGAAAAAATCACGTCTTTTTTCATATTTTTGAGAAAAATACGAATGCAGGCGTATAATACGGTATTCGAAAAATTCGCGAATAATACGCGTATTATACGCGAATTAACTAACTAACAAATGGCAGGATAATAAAAGAGCTCTTTCTCTTTTCCCCCTAATGCCTCGTAATCCCTGCCCTCATCCCATCAACCCTCTTTCCTATTGTACACCTATATAAAAAATTATTATTGCTAAATCATAATAATAAAATATATACTTAGTAAAATAAATAAATCACATTTTTATTTATATGTATATTTGAATTTAAATAATTATTAATTTGTTCGGTTCACAACAGGAATTGGAATTGGAATCAACTTATTAATATTATTTGTTAAGAAAAAAATAATTTACTATCTAAATTCATAATCAAAATTTAAATTTATAATTTAAATTAGAATTTTTATAATTTAAATTTTAAGTTTAAATAAAAATATAATTTTGTAATTTAAATTTAAGTTCAAATTCAAAATGTAAAAGTATATACAAATTCAAATATCATACATATATTGAAATTCAAATTAAAATTTAAAAATTAATAAATTTAAAATTATATTCTATCTTTAAATTTAAAATTATAATTAAATCTAAAATAAAGTAAATCCGAGCCAAACATAAAGGCAAACTTGGCATTTTGAAATATAAATTTTAGATATCTAATTATTAAAATAAATAAATTTTATTTTTACTTAATTATATCGAGTACCTTTATATATATAGAGTCACATTATGCTATCAATAGCACGAAGCACTCGGTCTTTATCAAGTTTTCCACCGATAGATCCACCCCTTTGATGATTTTCACCCGTTAGATCATACTATTCAACCAACCACCCACTTAACCCTAGGGCCCACATCATCCTAACCGACATCTCTCAATCCAACGGCCAAAAACTTGGTAGCAACAATGACTTGGTGATATAAATAGCATAGTAGTCTAGTTATATATATATATATACATGTATATATATATATATATATATATATATATATGTATGTATATATATATATATGTATATATAGAGTTGAGCTAGAATACTTTCAAAAGCACCATTGAGGTGGTGCTTTTGAGTTTTTAACCATTGGATGGGGAGATGTAAGGTTGAGATGATGGTGGTAGGTGGTGGTTGATGGGATAGGTGGTGGTAGGTGGAATAGTGTTAGATCCAAAGGCTATTAGTAGTCAAAAAGTAGATCCAATGGCTAAAAACTTAGAAGCACCAAAAGTTGGTGCTTAAAGTATTCTAGCTCAATTACGTATATATATATAATTTAGCTTTATATATAGAATTGAGCTAGAATACTTTTGGAAGTATTCTCCGCATGGTGCTATTAGGTTTTTAGCCATTGGATCTACTCTTGATTATTAATAGCTTTTGGATAAAACACTATTTCACCTACCACCATCATCTCAAACACTATTCCATCTACCACCATCATCTCAACCTCACATCTCTCCTTCCAATGGCTAAAAACTCAATAGCACTACCCCAATGGTGCTATTGGTAGTATTCTATCTCAACTCTTATATATATATATATATATATACATATACATATATGTATATGTATATATACATATACATATATGTATATGTATATATATACATATACATATACATATATATATATGTATATATATATATATATATATACATATATATATATATATACATATATATATATATATATATATATATATATATATACATATATATATATATATATATAATTGAGCTCTTATGCTTTTAAAAGTACTAAGTCATTGGTGCTTGTAAGTTTTTAGTCCTTGGATTAATAGATGTGCGGTTAGGATGATGTGGACCCCTTTGGGTTAAGTGGGTGTGTAATAATCGACATTTTTGTCATAGTAAAGAAACCCTTTTGTTGACGATGTTATTGTGTGTAATTTAATTACAAAGGCACTTGTCAAGTTTCAGGTCAAAATGAGCTAAAACGAAGAAGTTACGCGACCCGGAAGAAACGACTTAAGTGAATAGTAACTTCGGAATTCCGGCGAGCCGCGGAGTAGAGAATGGTCCAGAATTGTACCGAACTCCGATCATGGCACTTCAATAGATCGTTTCGAACGGCTCGATTATTCTGAGTCCAATGGCACTGACGGAATTAGATTCTGATTCACGGTTGTCGAGAAAAAGGCATTTGAATGATTATACATAAATAATTAAATAATTGGAGATTTAAAAGAGAAAGAGAGAGGTACTTCGGGAATCCGAGACCAAATCGAATGAAGTAAAGTGCTAGATTCGATGTTCGCGACGTACTGAACTTGCTGGCGCGATCCGATCGGAAATCCGACCGACGGATCTTCGGGAATCGCGAAAAGAACGCAAAGAGGTCAAAATCGCAAAACGGCGAATCGCGAGAAGTTCTAATATTTTATGCGTCGAATCGCAAGATTTTGAATGTGGAGGGTCCTTGGTGCAAGATTCAACTAAAGGCAGGGACTGGAATTGAATTTGTAGGCTAAGGAGGGCTTATATGCAAAGTTGCCCATAGTATATATTATGTGGCATTAGGGTTTTCATGAAGTAAACCCTAACCCTAGACTCCTCCACTTCCCCCAGCGGTTCCAAACGCCTCCAGCACCCTCTGCCCACTCCGTGCGCGCATCCCCAACCTCCGGCGACTCCTCCGGCCGCCGGAAACCTCCCGGATCTCTTCCTCTATCTTCCTCTCCATCCATTGATGCCCCGTCTTGGCCGTGGAATACAGAGACGGCGGGGGAGTCTTGCTAACCCGTGGACTAACTTCCCTCGGCTAGATCTCCCCGCCGCTCGGCCATCCCCCGCGCGTCGCCGGAGTTGCTACGACAGGCTGCGGCCGGATCTGCTCCACCTGTGCCGAGATCGGGCGAGAGAGAAACCACGCGCGCCGTCGGGTTTGGAGGGTGGCATCACCCTTCCCCGACCTCGTGCAACCCCGTGCGCGCGTTTCCCGACGTCCCCGTACACCGCCGCGCCGCCGAAGCCCCGCCGCCGCTCGGTTTTGGTGCGGACCGAGGGTAGTGGCCCTCGGCTTTCGGGCGTCGCCGCCACCTAACGGAGGGAGCACGGTGGTCCCTCGACCTCCGGCGCCGAGCCATCGACGTCCCGCCTCGGCCGCCGCCGCGCGTCGGGAGGCCACCCAACCCGAGAGCAAGGAGGTTATTGATCTCTGCACCGCCTCTCCGGCCACCCTCCGCCGCCGGCAGGGACCTTCCCCAGACCTCTCCGACCCGGCGCTCCCGTCCCCGGCCGGACCGACCGCCGCCGGCGACTTGCCCTAGCTCCCCTGGTCAGGTAAGCCCTAGCTTTTCTAAACAGCACCTAGTTCTAGGGTTTGTGCACAGTTTTCGAGGCTACAGTGGGTCTTTTTGACCAAGTGAGGTGAGCACGGTCATCGGCTTTTCGTGCTGAACGCGATGCTCACCTCCGTTCTGAATTTCGATGCCTCGTTTAGCGGGACGATGGTACTTTACGCGCTGTGCGCGATAGTGTACAGATTTCGCGTCGCTCGTGCGCGTGCTACGAAGCCCGTCAGTGCTCCGAAAGGTGAGCACGGTCTTCGGCACGTCGAGACCTTTCAGCGAGTGTGGTCGTACGATTTATGGAGCACTGGTTTGCGTGCACTGTCCATAAAAGCTGTAAAATCGCATGAAATAGTGTGATTTTATGTATAGACGAGCTTTTATGCAATTTGGAATTTTGTGGTCGTTGTAGACAGCGTAGGAATACTATGAGTAACCTCTGGACTGATTGTCCAAGGCCCTGAATATTTACAGAAAATCCGAAGTGATTTTCGGAGCGTTTCGCGGCGAAATTTGCCGACGGAACGTTGTTTCGGCTCGGAATTCTTCCGGCAACAGTTGTAGGGCATTCACTTTGTCTCTAAGCCTTGTTGGCTGGTCACCCACATGATTTCTAGAGTTTGGAAACATTGGGTGAGCGACTTGGGGTTCCGGTGTCAAATCCGACGCTTACGGGAACCCGGATCGGAACGGTTGTACAACGACGATCGTTACGAGTTGCGAGGGCATCACCGCTGTTTTGGTTACACTAAATTGGGCATTTAGTGACAGCGGGTGACTTATATTATATTAGGAAAGTCCCGGGATAACTTGTGGGTCCCGGTGGAGCTCCGACGCTTTCGGAACTTTCGAGCGTTCGACGATCGGTTTAGGAAACCGAGTCTCGTGGGTTTATAAGTGGAACTACAATAGTGTTACATAAGTTGAGGGATTGAATTCTAACCCGAGGGACCTTTCGTAGGTTCGGGTGCTTCGCGATCAGATCGACTTCCACGTACATATACGGGTGGGTATCCCAGTTGCGTCCTTTCAGTGGTGCAAGCTTGGTGACGATTTCTACACCCCTTGCTTTTACATTTCATACCATATACTCTTGCATCAGATTACAGCAATTTACTCCGCTCAGTGGTTTCCTTGGTTTTTACTACATATAGGAGTAGAGTAGTTTTCATCAGTTTCTTTCTCTACTCGGGACCTAGTTGGTCAGTTACTTTGCATATATACTTGGGACCTATTTGGTCAGTCACACTCAGTACTTGGTACCTTGTTGGTTCTTCTAGTTACTTGACGACCCACGTGGTCGCTGGGCCCTGGGGGGCAGGATTGTCGGCTGGTTGCCGATGAAAAATCTTTGAGCATAATTGCATTAATCGCCCGATACTCGTCGCACGTCACGAACACCAGCGGTCTGATCCACCGCAAGTGGGGTGTTCTTTTCCGGAAAAGTGGTCGCAGAGGTTCGACCCGTGAGTCCTGGAGCTTTATGCTGGGGTTGGATGCATGGTAGAGTAGTGGGGGCACTGGCTTGAGGTCTGCGGTATTACTGACCAAGAGGGCTTCTGCATGAGGTCTGTAGTACAGATCAAGAGAGCATTGGTTCAGATTGGGTACATTTGAGCTTCTATACCTGTTGACGCATACTTACAGTAGCTGTTGTTTTATATCAGTATTTATCTTCTCCATTTACTTGTTTATCATAGCTACTGTACTACTACTATCAGCTTTACTTTGTTTGTCTCCGGATACCCACTGGGAGGGGGAGACATGTTTACATGTTCTCACCCCCTGCCTTCTTTTTCAGGTGAGAGTGCTGGTCCGAGTGGGACCGCTTGTGAGGCGCGTACTTAGCATACGTTCTAGCTACCTACCACGGTTTGCATATCCTTAGTTTACTTTCAGTCTACTTTACTTGCTTATGACTTAGACTTATATCTGGTTCATGTTCTCTACTTATATTTGAATGTTAAATTATCATGTGACTTTTGGAAATGAATGAACAATGGTTTTAGGATTTATGTTATATAAAGTGGTTTTCTACCCTCGTGGTAGCGTTTTAAAAAGAAAGGGTTTCCTTGTGGGAAAGCAGTTTTAAAAGGTTTTATCGTGGAATTATGAATGAAGAATTGTGGATAAACTGTGGTGAATGGTGTTTGGATGTGTATGTTGATTGTATTTACTATCTATACACGTGGTTGTGATTGTGTGAATGTAAAAATACTCTCTGTACTTGTGCGATGCCGTGCAAATACAGGGGAGACTCTGTCCGAGTGAACAGTGGTCTCCCTGTATTTGTGGCAGGTCTGACATGCCTTTGGGGATCAAGGTTTATAAAAAAAAAAAAAATTTCGCTGTGTTTTTTGTACAAAAGGGACCCCAGGGCGTGACAGATTAAAGTGGTATCAGAGCCAAGTAACAACCACAACACCATTCACAGGTTGTTTTGAAAAAAAAAAAAATTTAAAGAGAACTGAACCATTGGTTAGGATGACCCTAGGAAGACCTACGGTTTATAGGTACGTGAGTGCGGGGTTGAGTTTGATTCGATGCGTGGCTAATTGACTGACGGTATTCTTTATTACAGATGGTTCGGGGTAGACCGGGTAGACCTCCACTTAGGGGTCGTCGTGGTAGTAATGCCGATAGGGGTGCGGCCAGCGGATCTGGTGGCGGGGGACGGGGTGGTGTTCAGCCGCCTGGCGATGCGCGCACTCAGCAGCTTGAGGCGAGGTGGCGGCACCGAGGGTCGGTGACGACCCTCACGAGGCATGTTCCAACGGTATTTGCGGCCAGTGCAGCGGCTGCACCCCGTGGCACCCCCTGTTCCACCACCTGGCACCCCGTGGCACCTCCGGTTCCACCACCCCGTGGCACCCCGGTTCCACCACCCTGTGGCACCCACCCGTGGCACCTCCGGTTCCACCACCTGTGGCACCCCCGGTTCCACCACCTGTGGCACCCCCTATGGCACCCCCGGTTCCACCACCTGTGGCCCCCCCGGTTCCACCACCGTGGCACTCCCTGTTCCACCCCGGTTCCACCACTGTGGCACCCCCTGTGGCACCCCGGTTCCACCACCTGTGGCACCCCCTGTGGCACCCCCGGTTCCACCACCTGTGGCACCCCCTGTGGCACCCCCGGTTCCACCACCTGTGGCACCCCCGGTTCCACCACCTGTGGCACCCCCTGTGGCACCCCCGGTTCCACCACCTGTGGCACCCCCTGTTCCACCCCCGGTTCCACCACCTGTGGTACATCCGGTTCCACCCCCGATTCCACCCCCGGCTCCGACAATTCCTGTGGCCGTTGACCCTCCGGCGATGCCTCCACCAACTCCGACTCCTACTGAGGGTACCAATAACCCTGCAGCGGAGGCCGCTCGCACGCGAGCGAAGCTGGCGCAGTTCCTGAAGTTTGATCCGCCGAAGTTCTCGGGGAAGAAGGATGACGCTTGGGTGCTCGAGCACTGGGTCATCCATATGGAGAAGCTGTTTCGTGATCTTCGTTACGAGGCGGAGGATCACGTCCCCTTGGCTGCCCACTGTCTGGAGAAGGACGCCGACGCTTGGTGGCAGCGTCATCTGGAGATCAAGTTGGAGGGTATCTATCCTTCCTGGGCAGAGTTCAAGAGACTTCTCCACGAGCAGTTCTTTAAAGATAGCACCAAACGGGATCTGGAGCGCGAGCTTGAGCGCTTGAAGCAGGGAAGCCGTACCGTTACCGAGTACGAGCAGGATTTCTCCCGCATTGTTGGTCTCATTCCTTTCGCTGTGCGGGACGAGTACCACAAGGCGAGGATGTTCATGAGAGGGCTGAGGTCGAACATCCGGATCTTTGGTCGGCGCGGCCGCTTCGACCAGTGTCTGGAGAGGGCTCTGATCGTTCAGAGCGAGCACGAGGAGGTCAAAGCAGAGCGGGATGTATCCGAGCGATCGGGGGATAGGAAGCGTTCTCGCGACAAGTCTGGTGGTGGCTCTTCTTCCAGCTGGAGGCCACCCAAGTACCCTCGCCACCAGCGGCTGCGAGAGTGCCCCTGCGCGATCGGCGACGAGCGAGCGTTCTTGCGTCATCTGCGGACGGGCGCATCGGGTGGTGACGTCCACGGAGGGATGGTCGGCTGTTTCCATTGTGGCCGGGCGGGCCATATCCGATCGCGATGCCCTAGCGGTTCGGGGGCTCGAGTGCCGCCTCCTCCCTTGCACCAGGCAGACGGGATAGAGGAGCTCCCGGTCTGTTGCTCCATCGGCGCCCTTCTACCTCTCGACGGTGCGAGGGCGCGCCGGGCACGGAGGACGAGTCTTCGCTCGACCCGGCACGAGAGGCGACACCGGTCTGACGTTCTTGCGGGTATTGTCACCCTCTCCACCACCGTGCTAGAGCTATTTTTGATCGGAGCCTCCCATTCATTTTTCTCGCATACCTTTGCATGTGAACATGGCATTCCCTCGAGCCCACTCGAGGAATCTATCAGCGTGCACACACCAGCGGGAGACATCGTAGCTGATCGTTATCTTCGGTCGTACCCGGTTGTTCTAGATAACCGGGGATTACTCGCGAATCTTATGGTGCTCCCGATGAAGAAGAACTTCGATATAGTGCTTGGCATGCACTGGCTCTCCAGGCACTACGCTACTGTCGACTGCGAGCGGAGGACTGTGACATTCGCTAAACCAGGCGAGGAGGTGTACGTCTACCGAGGATGTAAGAGCTCCTACTTTCTTTGCTACTATCTCTCTGCTAAAGCCAAGAAACTTATGAACGCCGGGTGTATGGCCTACGGCTTCGATGATAGCACCGTCGGGCGGCACCATTATTGGAGGAGATTCCGATTGTTCGTGATTTTCCAGATGTATTCCCTGCTGAGCTTCCGGGAATGCCCCCGGACAGGGAGGTCGATTTCTTTATCGACTTAGTTCCGGGCACAACACCGATCTCGAAGGCTCCTTATCGTATGGCCTTCGCCGAACTCAAGGAGCTGAAGGCTCAACTCGATGATCTTTTAGATCGAGGGTTCATCCGACCTAGTGTGTCTCCTTGGGGTGCCCCAGTCCTTTTCGTCAAAAAGAAGGACGGTAGTCTGCGACTTTGCATCGACTACCGGGAGCTCAATAAGGTCACGGTGAAGAACAAGTATCCACTACCCCGGATTGACGATCTTTTCGACCAGCTTCAAGGGTCGACGGTATTTTCAAAGATCGATCTTCAGTCCGGGTATCATCGGACTTAAGATCCGTGAAGATGTCTGAAGACCGCATTTCGAACTCGTTGCGGCCACTACGAGTTCACGGTGATGCCGGTCGGGCTTACCAATGCCGCGGCAGCATTCATGGATATGATGAATAGGGTCTTTCGGGCTTACTTAGATCAGTTGGTCGTGGTCTTCATTGACGACATCCTGATCTACTCGCGGAGTGATGAGGAGCACGAGGATCATCTCCGGCGAGTACTACAGTTGCTTCGAGAGCACAAGCTTTACGCTAAGCTCAAGAAGTGCGAATTCTGGCTTCGTGAGGTGTCATTCCTGGGGCATATCGTGACTCCATCAGGCATTACGGTGGATCCGAAGAAGATAGCCTCAGTAGTCGAGTGGCCTGAGCCTACTTCTGTGACGGAGGTCAGGAGTTTTCTGGGTTTGGCGGGTTATTATCGGCGATTTGTCGAGGGTTTTTCTAAAATCGCCGCACCGTTGAACAAGCTGACCAGAAAAGGGGAACGATTCCATTGGACCGAGCAATGTCAGCAGAGCTTCGACGAGCTGAAGGATCGATTGACCCGCGCACCTGTTCTGACGTTGCCGCGGCCTGGTGAGGACTTCGTGGTATATTGTGATGCCTCACGGGTTGGGCTAGGGTGCGTGCTTATGCAGCAGGATCGGGTCATTGCTTATGCCTCGCGTCAGCTAAAGCCATATGAGAAGAATTATCCGACACACGACCTAGAGCTCGCGGCAGTGGTATTTGCCCTTAAAATATGGAGGCATTATCTCTATGGGGCACACTGCGAGTTGTTCACTGATCACCAGAGCTTGAAGTACCTCTTCACACAGAAGGAGCTGAACCTCAGACAGAGACGTTGGCTCGAACTCTTGAAGGACTACGATCTCGCTATCCGGTATCATCGGGAAAGGCGAATGTGGTGGCGGACGCCTTGAGCGGAAACGACCCTACGGTGAGTGTCCTTCATGATCACGAGCCAAGATCGTCACGGTAGAGGAGTTCGTCGGCTTGAGATGGAGGTTGTTTCCACCGGAGCTACGGCCCAGTTGAGCTCTCTGGTGGTACATCCTACTCTGACGGAACGAATTATGCTCGGACGGCGAGTGATCCGTACTTACGAAAGTGCGGGCGAGATCGAGCGAGGGCAAGGACGGAGACTTCACCATCCACGCTGATGGATCCTTGCGTTTCAGAGGCAGATGGTGCGTACCCAGTGACTCGGAGTTGAGGAGCGACATTCTATCCGAGGCGCACCGATCTCCTTACACTGTTCATCCAGGCGGAACCAAGATGTATCGCGACCTGAAGCAGAACTTCTGGTGGCCTGGGATGAAACAGGACGTGGCTCAGCACGTGGCTCGGTGCTTGGTTTGCCGGCGGGTGAAAGCGAGCATCGGCGGCCAGCGGAAAGGCGCAACCACTTCCTATACGTGTGGAAGTGGGAGCGGATCACGATGGATTTCGTCCTGGATTACCTCGATCACGGCGAGGTCACGATGCGATTTGGGTCATAGTCGATCGGTTGACGAAATCGGCTCACTTCTGCCGATTCACACGACGTGGTCCGAGATCGGCGCACGATTATATATCGACGAGATCGTCGAGGCTTCACGGTGTGCCGGTGTCGATTGTGTCGATCGGGACACCCGCCGTTTCCCACGGAGGAGCTTGCAACGAGGCTATGGGTCGAAGCTCAATTTCGATCTGACTTTCGATCCGCGGAGCGACGGACGATCGGAGCGCGTTATCCGGACTCTTGAGGATATGCTACGCGCTTGTGTCCTGGATTATGGAGATGGATGGTATCGTTATCTATCTCTAGTGGAGTTCGCCTATAATAATAGCTACCAGGCGAGCATTGAGATGGCACCGTACGAGGCTTTATATGGGCGTCGATGTCGATCCCCTATCTGTTGGGATGACGTCGGTGCGCGCCGATTGATTGGGCCGGACTTGTTGGAGGATGCGGAGGCAAAGATTCGCGTTGCCGAGAGCGACTCTGAGCGCGAGTCGACAGAGGAGCTACGCGGACCAGCGGAGACGCGACCTAGAGTTTCAGGTCGGGGAGCACGTACTGCTCAAGGTATCGCCGTCCAAGGGGATCAAACGGTTTGGGGTGCGGAACAAGCTTAGTCCGCGATTTGTGGGACCGTTTGAGGTTCTGGAGCGTATTGGTCCGGTGGCGTACAGGTTGGCTCTTCCTCCGAGTCTCGCCCGGGTGCACAACGTCTTCCACGTGTCCATGCTTCGGAAGTATATTCTGATCCGTCCCATGTCATCGGCCCGACAAGCTGTACGGTTGCGAGAGGATACGAGCTATGATGAGGCTCGTTGCGGATTTTGGGACGTGAGGAGAAGCAGTTGCGGAACAGGAGCATTCCGTACGTGAAGGTACAGTGGGAGAATCACGAGGAGCGTGAGGCTATGTGGGAGCTAGAGTCTTCCATGCGGGAGCGGTATCCGCAGTTATTTACGGGGGATTTCTGATTTAAGTTTCGGGGACGAAACTTCTTGTAAGGGAGGAATAATGTAATAATCGACATTTTTGTCATAGTAAAGAAACCCTTTTGTTGACGATGTTATTGTGTGTAATTTAATTACAAAGGCACTTGTCAAGTTTCAGGTCAAAATGAGCTAAAACGAAGAAGTTACGCGACCGGAAGAAACGACTTAAGTGAATAGTAACTTCGAATTCGGCGAGCCGCGGAGTAGAGAATGGTCCAGAATTGTACCGAACTCCGATCATGGCACTTCAATAGCTCGTTTCGAACGGCTCGATTATTCTGAGTCCAATGGCACTGACGGAATTAGATTCTGATTCACGGTTGTCGAGAAAAAGGCATTTGAATGATTATACATAAATAATTAAATAATTGGAGATTTAAAAGAGAAAGAGAGAGGGATTGGTACTTCGGGAATCCGAGACCAAATCGAATGAAGTAAAGTGCTAGATTCGATGTTCGCGACGTACTGAACTCGCTGGCGCGATCCGATCGGAAATCCAACCGACGGATCTTCGGGAATCGCGAAAAGAACGCAAAGAGGTCAAAATCGCAAAACGGCGAATCGCGAGAAGTTCTAATATTTTATGCGTCGAATCGCAAGATTTTGAATGTGGAGGGTCCTTGGTGCAAGATTCAACTAAAGGCAGGGACTGGAATTGAATTTGTAGGCTAAGGAGGGCTTATATGCAAAGTTGCCCATAGTATATATTATGTGGCATTAGGGTTTTCATGAAGTAAACCCTAACCCTAGACTCCTCCACTTCCCCCGGCGGTTCCAAACGCCTCCGGCACCCTCTGCCCGCTCCGTGCGCGCATCCCCAACCTCCGGCGACTCCTCCGGGCGCGGAACCTCGGATCTCTTCCTCTATCTTCCTCTCCATCCATTGATGCCCCGTCTTGGCCGTGGAATACGGAGACGGCGGGAGTCTTGCTAACCCGTGGACTAACTTCCCTCGGCTAGATCTCCCCGTGTGTGCTCGGCCATCCGCGCGTCGCGGAGTTGCTACGACAAGGCTGCGGCCGGATACTGCTCCACCGAGGCCGAGATCGGGCGAGAGAGAAACCAACGCGGCTGCCGTCGGGTTTGGAGGGTGGCATCACCCTTCCCGACCTCGAGCAACCCCGTGCGCGCGTTTCCGACGTCCCCGTACACCGCCGGCCGCCGCCGGAAGCCCGCCGCCGCTCGGTTTTGGTGCGGACCGAGGGTAGTGGCCCTCGGCTTTCGGGCGTCGCCGCCACCCTAACGGAGGGAGCACGGTGGTCCCTCGACCTCCGGCGCCGAGCCATCGACGTCCCGACCGCCTCCGGCCGCCGCCGCGCCGCCGGGAGGCCACCCAACCCGAGAGCAAGGAGGTTATTGATCTCCCGCCTCTCCGGCCACCCTCCGCCGCCGGCGGGACCTTCCCCGGACCTCTCCGACCCGGCGCTCCCGTCCCCGGCCGGACCGACCGCCGCCGTGCCGCCGGCGACTTGACCTAGCTCCCCTGGTCAGGTAAGCCCTAGCTTTTCTAAACAGCACCTAGTTCTAGGGTTTGTGCACGGTTTCCGAGGCTACAGTGGGTCTTTTTGACCAAGTGAGGTGAGCACGGTCATCGGCTTTTCGTACTGAACGCGATGCTCACCTCCGTTCTGAATTTCGATGCCTCGTTTAGCGGGACGATGGTACTTTACGCGGCGTGCGCGATAGTGTCTGATTTCGCGTCGCTCGTGCGCGTGCTACTGGCTCGGTGCTCGAAGGTGAGCACGGTCTTCGGCACGTCGAGACCTTTCAGCGAGTGTGGTCGTACGATTTATGGAGCACTGGTTTGCGTGCACGGTCCATAAAAGCTGTAAAATCGCATTAAATAGTGTGATTTTATGTATAGACAGGGGCTTTTATGCAATTTGGAATTTTGTGGTCGCTGTAGACAGCGTAGGAATACTATGAGTAACCTCTGGGTGATTGTCCAAGGCCACGAATATTCTACGGAAAATCCGAAGTGATTTTCGGAGCGTTTCGCGGCGAAATTTGCCGACGGAACGTTGTTTCGGCTCGGAATTCTTCCGGCAATTGTTGTAGGACATTCACTTTGTCGCTAAGCCTTGTTGGCTGGTCACCCACATGTTTTCTAGAGTTTGGAAACATTGGGTGAGCGACTTGGGGTTCCGGTGTCAAATCCGACGCTTACGGGAACCCGGATCGGAACGGTTGTACAACGACGATCGTTCCGAGCTGCGAGGGCATCACCTCAGTTTTGGTTACACTAAATTGGGCATTTAGTGACAGCGGGTGACTTATATTATATTAGGAAAGTCCGGGATAACTTGTGGGTCCCGGTGGAGCTCGGCACGATTTCGGAACTTTCGAGCGTTAGACGATCGGTTTAGGAAAACCGGGTCTCGCCGGTTTATAAGTGGAACTACAATAGTGTTCCATAAGTTGAGGGATTGAATTCTAACCCGAGGGACCTTTCGTAGGTTCGGGTGCTTCGCGATGAGATCGACTTCCACGTACATATACAGGTGGGTATCCCAGGTTGTCGTCCTTTCAGTGGTGCAAGCTTGGTGACGATTTCTTCACCCCTTGCTTTTACATTTCTTACTATATACTCTTGCATCAGATTACTTCTATTTACTCTGCTCAGTGGTTTCCTTGGTTTTTACTACATATAGGAGTAGAGTAGTTTTCATCAGTTTCTTTCTCTACTCGGGACCTAGTTGGTCAGTTACTTTGCATATATACTTGGGACCTATTTGGTCAGTCACACTCAGTACTTGGTACCTTGTTGGTTCTTCTAGTTACTTGACGACCCACGTGGTCGCTGGGCCCTGGGGGGCAGGATTGTCGGCTGGTTGCCGATGAAAAATCTTTGAGCATAATTGCATTAATCGCCCGATACTCGTTGCACGTCACGAACACCAGCGGTCTGATCCACCGCAAGTGGGGTGTTCTTTTCCGGAAAAGTGGTCGCAGAGGTTCGACCCGTGAGTCCTGGAGCTTTATCTTTGGGGTTGGATGCATGGTAGAGTAGTGGGGGCATTGGCTTGAGGTCCGCGGTACTGCGACCAAGAGGGCTTACGCATGAGGTACGTAGTACGGACCAAGAGAGCATTGGTTGATTGGGTACATTTGAGCTTCTATACCTGTTGACGCATACTTACAGTAGCTGTTGTTTTATATCAGTATTTATCTTCTCCATTTACTTGTTTATCATAGCTACTGTACTACTACTATCAGCTTTACTTTGTTTGTCTCCGGATACCCGGGAGGGAGACATGTTTACATGTTCTCACCCCCTGCCTTCTTTTTCAGGTGAGATTGCTGGTCCGAGTGGGACCGCTGGTGAGGCGCGTACTTAGCATACGTTCTAGCTACCTACCATGGTTTGCATATCCTTAGTTTACTTTCAGTCTACTTTACTTGCTTATGACTTAGACTTATATCTGGTTCATGTTCTCTACTTATATTTGAATGTTAAATTATCATGTGACTTTTGGAAATGAATGAACAATGGTTTTAGGATTTATGTTATATAAAGTGGTTTTCTACCCCTCGTGGTAGCTTTTTAAAAAGAAAGGGTTTCCTTGTAGGAAACAGTTTTAAAAGGTTTTATCGTGGAATTATGAATGAAGAATTGTGGATAACTTTGTGGTGAATGGTGTTTGGATGTGTATGTTGATTGTAATTACTATCTATACACGTGGTTGTGATTGTGTGAATGTAAAAATACTCTCTGTACTTGTGCGATGCCGTGCAAATACAGGGGAGACTCTGTCCGAGTGAACAGTGGTCTCCTTGTATTTGTGGCAGGTCTGACATGCCTTTGGGGATCAAGGTTTATAAAAAAAAAAAAATTTCCGCTGTGTTTTATGTACAAAATGGTCCCCGGGGCGTGACAGGGTGGTTGGTTGAATAGTATAATCTAACGGGTGAAAATGATCAAAGGTGTAGATCTAACGGTAAAAAATTTACAAGCACCAAGTGCTTGGTGCTTTTACAAGCACCATAGCCGGACTCTCTCTCTCTCTCTCTCTCTCTCTCTCTATATATATATATATATATATATATATATATATATATATATATTTACATTAGATAATATAAGGAGTGTGAGGGTCTTTATATATACAGCCGTTTGTTGGGAATCCGTATTGCCCGATACGCCCGTGCGGATCTTGTGAATCCACACTCCGCTCCGATACCGATTGCTGTGGATCCGGTATCGATTGTTGGGATTCCGCAACAAAAGCGTCGAATCGAATTTTTACCATAAAAACGTCTCCTCAGCAGAAGCTTATACAATTATAAAATAAGTTTTATTAAATAAGAGAAAATTACACCTAACTTTTCTTTCTGTAAGAAAATAGCTACAACCACTTTTCTTGTTGGTAAACCCGTGCACTAGGTGTATCAACTCTTTAACTTTATCTTTTTCTCTCTGGTACGACGCATTCCAAAAGACTCCGGTACGACCGCACTACTCAAAAAAAAAAAAAAAAAAACCAATAAAAAGTTATTTATAAAGCTCCATCAAAACGTACCCCAATACTAATATATTTAGAATTTCTATTCTAATTAATATCTAAATCTATCTTAATTAATCAAAATATTTTTATTATATTTTTATTTTAAAAAAAGAAAAATGATTAGTTTATTATTGACGACGTGGTGCAAGTGGAATACCTGTTTTAGTTGGGCCGGCATTTAAATAAATAAAAATGAGGGGTTCCTCAACTGAAATGAAAAGGGAAATTTCCAATATCCGACGGTGTAATGCAAAAACATTGTATTTCAGGGCGCACTTGCTCTACAGCAAATGCACGGTTGAGATTAACCACAGCGATGAGCAGCGTACATGAGCAGTATACAAAAATAATGAACAATGTGCAGAAATTTTGTGCTGCACCCAATAAACATTCTTCGCACCTTGCCTCCTATCATTTTTGGTCATTAATGATGAAGTGACCCTGAGTACAAAGAGGAGCCCGAAACTTGGCCACAAATTCAAATCGCAAGAGTCACATCAAATCACATTGGAATAAGAACATGCCAGGAATACAATTTGGCAAATGTAGAGGAATAAGGAAAAACTTTTCTAACACATTAATAATACTCAACAGTATCAGCCGAAGATTTCTTGTTACACCTTGGTGACAGATATTTATAACATTTGAGCATATCACATGCTATAAATTAGCGAGAGATTTCCTGAATCCGACATCATTCGCATTCGCCTTCTTCGATACAGAAAGTATTTCCCCAAATACGCATTCGTGTTGACTGTGCGCGCGTATGGAGATCTGAATAATGGCTGGAGAACAAAAACTGAGCCTTCTTCATCGGCTAATCAAGCTGCGGCTTTGAAGAAAGTATGATTTAGAGCTTCTTGCGCCGTGAGACGCTTTGACGGTTCAAATCTCAGAAGACCGTATAACAAGTCGGTCAACAAGGTGGGTTTTTTTTTTTTTTCTTTTTTTTTTCCTCTATTATTTTCTTGTTGTGTTGCATGTTAGAGCTGTAGGTACTTCTCATTTACTTGCTTATTAATTTTATAGATTTGGCCTAGTTAATAGATTATGTTTCTGTTTTCTCAATACAAGTACTAATAAAACAGCATTTATTATTGAATCTTTTCATATAAAAGACTTTAAGTGTAACACCCCGAACTTCTAAAGTCATGAAGTCACGAGGTATGTTGGCTTAGAAGGCCATAAGAATGGTTCCCGTGAAGTTTGGAAGCTTTCGGATGTTTTCGGTGCACTAGGTGCGAGAACGAAGTCCGAAAGGCTATCTTGGGCCACGAGCTAAATCCGACGCTTGCGCGGAGCGCGGATGAGATAATGATGTGGACATGATCCAAATCATGTGTGGGGAGTCTCGGTGCGATTTCAAGTGAATCGGAGACCCACAAGTCCAAAAGTGAGTTGGAACGGAGAGAAAACGGAACCCGAAAGGCTACTTTGGGCCGTGAGCCAAATCCGTCACTTGCGCGGGTGAAATGATGATGTGGACATGATCTAAATCATGTTTGGAGAGTCTCGGTTCGATTTGAAACGAATCGGAGGTCAAACGGACCAAAAGTGAGTTGAAACGGAAAAGAAAAAGCTGAAAATTTGGCTAAGTCCTGAAAAAGCTGCCTTCGGGATCCGGATCCCATTGGTGAGGTCCGGATCCCACGCGCGATGGGACTCTGGTGAAGACACTTGGAGTCCGGACCCCATACATGAGGTCCGGACCCTGCAGCCCGAAAATGCCCAGTTTGGGCTGTTGCAAGAGGAGTTTTGTTGAGGGGTTTATATGCAAATTTGGCATGAGATGAGTGTATAGAGTGGATTAAACACTCTCTTTCTCTCTCTCACTCACTCAGCTCCCTCCCTCTCTCTCTCTCTCTCTCTCTAAAGAAAGAGAAGGAAAAGAAGAGAAAGAAGAAGAACAAGATGGAGATGATGAAGAAGATGATGATGGAGATCCTCTTGGTCATCTTCTTCCTCTCCCACAAGCTCGGGGCAAGCTTGTAGAGGTAAGCTTTAGCCTCCTCTCATGGTAGATCCTTAGATAATGGGTTTCTAAACCCTAGATTTAGAGTTTTGAGCTTCTTGTAAGCTTTAGAACCTTGTAGAGACTTGGAAACTCATGAATATCATGTGTTCTTCAAGGTGCTCTAATGGTGGATTTCTAGGGTTTGCTCTAAGCATCCTATGGATGGTTCTAATGCTCTTAGATGAGTTTCTAGAGGTTAGACAAGCTCTCTATTGCTTGTTCTAGAGATCTAAACGGTGGGATTGCATAGATGCAAACCTAGGGCTCCAAAATGGGGTTTTTAGAAATAGATGAGTTTGATCTCATTTGACTCCATAGAAACCTAACTGGGGGCCTAACGAACGCGTTGGCGCGCTCGGTTCGGTGATCCGACGAGCGAGTACAAAGATATTAATTATTTAATATATTCATACCAGATGTCCGCAGCACGCAAGATAGGAGCCCAAAATTCATGAAAACGGAACTGGGGCAAATTGAAGGCGTGGGGCAACGGCACAAAGTCTCAGATCGAGATTCGGAGATCATTCGGTTGGTCGCGCAAGAGTTCGTGCCGAACCGGGTCAAGAGTGCCGCGGGCGGCCGATTGCAAGTGTCGACGAGCAATCGGAGTGCGAATTGAGGTGGGTTGTGTTTACCGAAACGACTAGGTCGCCTAAATATGTCTAAGAGTAATGGTTTCAAGTTGATGCATATAATTGACATATGTTGCAAGTATAGAAATGCATGTTAAAGAACATAGTGTTAGATGCTAAATGAAATGTATGAATAAATGCATGCTTAGCATAATGAGTACATGCTAGATATAATTATGTGCATGTAAATGGAATGGTTAACATAAGAATGTTAAGTATATGAATGCCAAGTATAAGAATGTGAATCATGGACTAAATACACATATAGATCGAGTGGCATCTAACCTAGTGTTAATAAACATAGGTTATAGTAAACCTAGAGTCAATGGACCTAGGAGTGTGGCATCTAACCTAGTGTTAATAAACATAGGTTATAGTAAACCTAGAGTCAATGGACCTAGGAGAGTGGCATCTAACCTAGTGTTAATAAACATAGGTTATAGTAAACATAGAGTCAATGGACCTAAGAGTGTGGCATCAAACCTAGTGTAAAGAACATAGGTTGTAGTGAACCTAGAGTCATATGGATCTAGGTAAAGAACAGTGAACCTAGTGTCAAGGACATAGGTTGGATAAAGAGGATAGTGGACCTAGTGTTAATAAACATAGGTCGAGTTGGAATGACATTGAACCTAGAGTTAAGTCAACCTAGGTTATGTGATAAAGAGTGAACCCTAGTGTCAAGTAGACCTAGGAAGTAAAGACAATGGACCTAGAGGGTCGTCTCTTGAGGGCCTAGCTAACCCTCAAGCTAAGTGAAACGGATTCATGGAATCCCGTGATATGTGCACCACTGAGGGTGCCGGGCGTGTGCGACGATTTCGCCGTCCAGGGCTATACCACTGACGTGGCGTTGTGCGACGATTTCGCCGCCGGGTGGGTGAGCCATAATGAGTCCGATACCAGTTAAGCCGGGTGAGGATCAGACCGCCATGAGTGTTGACACCATGAGTTTGGAAATCATTGCTGGGTAAGTACGATACGTGCGCCGCCGGTGGGCTGGAAGTGACTCGATCCATTGTTGGGTGTGATGCGATAGTTCGCCGCCAGATAGTAAGGTCACGACTTTAGTCCACGCTGGGTAAGTACGCCGTGTTCGCCACCAGAATGGTTATGTCAAGTGACTCGAGCCGTTCTAGAGTTGGGACACCACTGAGGGTGACGAGCGTGTGCGACGATTTCGCCGCTCATTTGAGTCACGAGAGGCGGCGGTGTTGTGGTGAGGAGTAGTTGTGAGACGTCCAACACCTCGGGCTAGACAGCAGGCGGATTATCCGCATTTGATTGACTCAAGACCGAGTCGGGTGGCATAGTGAGCTAAGGTAGAGTGGACCTTAGAAGTATTTGCTAAATAGCATATGTGCTAAGAGTAAAGAGTAAGAATATAAATAGCTAACTTAATCAATAGCTAAGTAAGGATGGAAAAGCTAAAATAAAGAATAGCGATAAAGTAAAGAAAAGCTAAGAGCTAAGTAATGATTTGCATATTGCATATTGCGAGGCAGGTTTTTATGTTAGTTGTAAATTATATATCTATATATATTTTTGGACTAACATATCTGCAGTGCCTCCTTGGACCTATTAGTCGAGCTTTTCTCTTGGGTGACCGTACCCACGAGAACTATGGACAATAGTTCTCACCCCCGCGTTGAGGTTTTGGGGGTATAGGTACACACGTGAGCGGCGCAGCAGCGGCAGCGCGAGGCAAAGGCGTAGCTTAGTAGATAGCGCCCTACCAGAAGACCAGAGATAGAAGTACCCCAGTTGACAGAGCTTAGGGGTATAGCAAGGGAGAACAAGTTGTAACAAATTGTAAACAAATTTGTAATAACTAGATTGTGTTAGGAAGTTTTAATATGAATGTAAAATGTAAAGATTGTAATCTGGGTTGAATGGATGTAATATCAAGTAGCTGTTTTATGTTTATGATACTTCCTTATGCAATCTGATTGAGATATCTGTTCCTGTTTGGAACCTCCTTGTAACTGTATTGATTGCGACGCTTTGAACGTACAGGAAAAACTGCGTAGTTCGGCGTCTGTCGGCGTCCGGCCAAATTAGCGCTCGGGGCATGACATTAAGTAAACTTAATCTAATTTTATATTATTCAATTATATATTTGGTTTACGCGAAAGTAGCATGCTACCCATTTCGTTTATTTCATTTAGAAATAAATTTAGTTAAAAATATAAATCAATTAGAATTTGAATTTGAATTTCGGATACCAACTATCAAGAGCTGTGCTAGGGACGGCCGGTTAAATTATAATTTTTAACTTAGTGAAAAAATCGCCCCACAACAAAAGATCGTTTTGCTATTCTCTGGTTACTACTCCCTCTCTTAGAAAAAATTTTAAAATATAACGGATATATTAGTGACGTGGTGTAACAAACTAATTAAAAATTTATTTTTAAAAATATATATTATAAAAAAAATATTTTTATTATATTTTTATTTGAAAAAAAGAAAAATGATTAGTTTATTATTGACGACGTGGTGCAAGTAGAATACTGTTTTAGTTGGGCCGGCATTTATAACGGACAAAAAAAAAAGTTTTTAGCCATTGGAAGGAGAGATGTGAGGTTGAGATGATGGTGGTAGGTGGAATAGTGTTTGAGATGATGGTGGTAGGTGGTGGTAGGTGAAATAGTGTTTGATCCAAGGGCTATTAATAATTAAGGAGTAGATCCAATGGCTAAAAACCTGATAGCACCATGGGGGAATACTTTCAAAAGTATTCTAGCTCAATTCTATATATATATAGTCGGATGCTATGCTCTTAATAGCAAAAAAATACTTGGTGCTACCAAGTTTTCCACCGTTAGATCCATCCCTTTGATGATTTTCACCGTTAGATCATACTATTCAACCAACCACCCACTTAATCCTAGGGGGCCCACATCATCCTAATCGCATATCTCTCAATCCAACGACCAAAAACTTGGTAGCACCAATGACTTGGTGCTATTAATAGTATTGTAGCCTAGTTATATATATATATATATATATATATATATATATATATATATATATATATATATATATATATATATATATATATATATATATAGAGTTGAGCTAGAATACTCTCGATAGTAAATGAAGCGTTTTACTATCGAGTTGTTTTCGATGATAGAGCTTCCAAATTGACGATCGGCTCCGTTGAACATGATCTATACCACTTAAAGTGTTTAGAAATCAAATTTCAAATATTTTCGACATCATTTACCTAATGATCAAAGGGTTTCAAAATTTGTAATTTTAATGGTGGATAATGTTGGCCTAGTGGCCCTAATCTTGTAGTAAATTTTGATGATAACAAATAATCACTTTTAAATTGGATTAACCTCTTTATCTTGAGTTTTGTGTTTCTAGATCATTCTATTCTCTAATGGACTCAAGATGGGCAAATCTCTAAGTATTAAGCTTCAACTTTGGAAGCTACATTTGCTTCTTTTGTCAAATTGACAAACTCACTCTCTCTCTACTTTTACTTGAATTAAATCTCAATTGGAGTGAGATATTCTGAGCTAATTTAATTATTTATAATCTGCTCAAAACTTTACATTCTGTCAAGTTTGGGTTTCGGACCTGTTAGGGCGACCCACGGTGAATCCAAAATCTACGGATATTTTGGAGTCTGCACTCCTTGATACTCGAGCTATCCACGGATCACTCTTTTTAAGCTGTTCGGGTGGCCGTCTGAAGGTTAGGTCGGCCAAAGCGCTGACGAGTTGCGTGTTGTACGATCAGAGATTGTCGGGACAAGACACGGCAACTCGGCGCGCGAGGCGCGCGTCTTTGAAAATTCCGGGCGCCCACGCAATGTCAGGAAGCCCTAAAAGGTTTTGTCAGGAAATTCGGCGCGCGTGCCTGACCCGGTCAGAAAGTCAGCGCGCATGTCAGGGCGCCGGTAATCATGACGTACGGATCGGAAAAGCGGCGCACGCGGGCGACGGGATGCGAGAACCGCGGTGCGCGTACACAAGTTCGGGCGCCGGAATGTACTTTAGGCGCCCGAAATATCAACTTCCGGGGAGGCGGCCGAGGCTATAAATAGATGACCTTTGGGCTTCTCAAAGGCATCCTCTTGCACTTGATTTTAAGCTAAAAACTTCAGCATTTTAAAACACTTAGCTCTCAATTCTTTTTTTCAATTTGAGTGAAATTGTAGTGAGATTTATTCTTGTAAAAAGAGAGAGAGGAAAAGTCTTGAAGCTTGATAAGAAGAAGATCTTGGTGTAAAGGCTTGGTGCTTGCCCGCAAAAGCATCAACTAGTGGAGATCCAACTTTCTCTTGCGTTGAGAAGTTGGTGGGGACGTAGGCAAAGTGCCGAACCTCGAAACAAATCGACCGTGTGGATTCTTGAGTTTGAACTTCTCTATATTTCTCTTTGTCGATTGTTTTGGGTTTCTTTTTAATTAACTTGATTTTTGACTTTTTATTTTAGAAACCTAATTCACCCCCCCCTCTTAGTTTGCCATTTCGATCCTCAATTGGTTTTAGAGCGAGGTCTCACATTATTTAGATTAACATCTAAGTGAGAATGGCATCTATGGGAAAGAATATCGAAGGACAATCTATTGTTCGGCCACCATTTTTTGATGGAACCGATTATCCTTTTTGGAAGATTAGAATGAAGATATTCTTTCAATCTCTAGATTTTGATGTTTGGGATATAGTCGAAAGTGGTTATATCACTCCATCAAAACCTAGAGCGAAATGGAATGAAGCGGAAAAATCTCGCTTTCAATTGAATGCTAAAGCTATCAATTCATTCCTTTGCGCTCTTAGTAGAGAAGAATTTCATCGAATCTCTATATGCACAACGGCTAAAGAGATTTGGGATAAATTAGAAGTTACTCATGAAGGTACTTCTAGGGTGAAGGAATCTAAAATAAGCATGCTCATGTCAAGTTATGAACTATTCAAAATGGAGGAAAGTGAATCCATTTCGAATATGTTCACAAGATTTACTAACATTGTGAATAGCTTGAAAGCCTTAGGCAAGGATTTTCCTCAATCGGACTTGGTGCGAAAACTTCTTCGAGTACTACCAAGAAGTTGGATACCTAAGGTTACGGCTATCCAAGAAGCTCATAACTTGGACAAAGTAATGATTGATGAGCTTGTTGGATCGCTCATGGCGCATGAACAACGCCTCAAGGAGTATGATAACGAAGTAGCTCCCGAGAAAAAGAAAAGCCTTGCACTTAAAGGAGTGGTTGCCTCCGATAGTGAAAATGATGAAGAAGGTTCGAGCGAAGAAATTGCTATGATTTCAAAGAGGCTCGACCGACTAATCAAGAAGCGCAACTTGAGGAGACCTAAGCGAGACGGGTTTAAAGGTGAAGGATTCAAGAAAGGAATCATTTGCTACAATTGCAACAAACCGGGGCATTTAAAAAGTGAATGCACTCTTCCTATCAAACCCTTTAAGAAAGACAAGAAAAAGAAGGCTTTCAATGCACTAAATTGGGACGCCCGACGAATCTAGCGATGACGAGTCGGAAAAAGAAGTTGCCCAAATTTGCCTTATGGCTTTTGAAGATGAGGTAAATAATTTAAGTTATGATGAACTTTTAGAAGCTTTCTTTTCTTTATATGATGATTTACAAAGTTTGGGTCCTAAATATACATCTCTTAAAAGGCAAAATGCTTTATTAGAGATGAAAGTTAACAACTTAAAATCTTCAACTTCAAATCCTTCTTTGGCACTTGAAAGTGAAAACTCTTTACTTAAGAAAGAGCTCACACAAGTAAAAGTATAACGACCCAGCCCACTAGCAATAATAACTCGTTGGGCCCAACCGCCGGCCCAAAATGCTTAAGCTCAGTTATTATTGCTAGTGTCTAAGTCTATTATAAACCCAATGACAATCCCTTTCCCGTCCGATGTGGGACTATTGGGGTGTCACAGACTCCCCCCGTTAAGACCATGACGTCTTCGTCAGTCCAATCACACACACAGCCCAAGATCACCGGGCTATGTGAGACTCGTCTCGCTAGCCGTCATCCAGAACCACAGCTCGGCGAGACTCGTCACACATGTCCGGTTGGTGAGCAGGCTCACGATACCATTTAATGTCACGCCCGGGTCATTTTAGAGTATAGAAACGGCGGAAATTTTTTTTTTTAACCTTGACCCCCGAGGACATGACGGACACAGTGCAAATACGGGAGACTACGTCGTGTGTACGATGGTCTCTCTGTATTTGTGGCAGGTCTGTCATGTCCTTGGGGGTCAAGGTTAAAAAAAAAAAAAAATTTCCGCTGTTTCTATACTCTAAAATGACCCGGGGCGTGACAAAAAGAGACATGTTGTAGTCTCACTCATGAAAATGAAGTATTAAAGAAGAAGTTTGAAGGTCAAAATTTTAAGTCAAACTTCTATTGTAACAATCAACTTGAGAAGCGACAAAGTGAAAACCAACAACTCAAAGTTGGCTTAGGTGAGTCTAAGAAAACTCTTGAGAAATTTGTTGGTGGAACTAAGTATCTAAATATGATACTTGGAAGTCAAGTTGTAAACTTTCAAAAGTTTGGAATAGGTTATGTACCTAATCCAAACAATGTTAAGTTAACAAAAACCAAAAGAAAGGTCTTTGTTAAAAGCTCAAATCAAAACCCAACTTTACATTGTTCCTATTGTAATATTAGAGGACATCATACATCTTCTTGTAAATATAAGAAAAATCCTAAACTTAACCAAATTTGGGTTGTGAAAGGTTTATCTAACTTAAAAGGACCCAATCTCACTTGGGTACCAAAGTTAAAAACTTGATTTGTTTTTGTAGGTGTGTCTCCAATCAAAAGGTGCAAGCAACAAATGGTATTTAGATAGTGGATGCTCAAGACATATGACTTGGGATCAAACCAAGTTTAAATCTATTGAAATGAAAGATGGAGGATTTGTGACCTTTGGAGACAACACAAAAGGAAAGATCATTGGAATCGGCACTATTGGTAATGATAAGGTTAATATTTCCAATGTTCTTTTAGTTGATGGCCTTAAGCATAATTTACTAAGCATTAGTCAATTATGTGACAAAAGCTATCTTGTAAAATTTGAAGCATCTCATTGTAGTATCCTTGAACCATCTACTAATGAGGTAGCTTTTGTGGGATTTCGATCTAAGAATGTTTATACCGTTGATTTAGGCAAACTTTCACTTGAAGGAGAAAAATATTTTTCGGTTCAAACTAATCACGAATCTTGGCTTTGGCATAAAAGGTTAGCACATGCTAGTATGGACTCTCTCTCAAAACTTTCTAAAAGAAAACTAGTAAAAGGTTTACCTAAAATAGATTATGCCAAAAATGAGGTTTGTGATGCTTGTGCTCAAGCTAAGCAAGTAAAATCATCTTTTAAATCTAAAAATTTTGTCTCCACTATTAGGCCATTGGAATTGATTCACATGGACCTCTTTGGACCAATTGATGTCACTAGCCTTGGTGGAAGCAACTATGTTTTTGTAATTGTTGATGATTACTCTAGATTTACTTGGACTTTCTTTTTAAGACACAAGTATGACACTTTTAAATCCTTCAAAGACTTTGTCTATCGTGTTCAAAATGAAAAGTGTTGTGTGATTTCCAAAATTAGAAGTGATCATGGTGGTGAATTTGAAAATCACAACTTTGAAGAGTTTTGCAATGAATTGGGAATAGAACATCAATTTGCTACTCCTCGAACACCTCAACAAAATGGGGTTGTTGAACGCAAAAATAGATCTCTTCAAGAAATGGCTAGATCTATGTTAATTGAGGGGGAGTTGCCTAAGTATTTTTTGGCCGAAGCCGTAAACACGGCTTGCTATATTATGAACCGTGTTCTAATTCGACCAATTCTTGAGAAAACTCCTTTCGAATTGTGGCATGATAGAATTCCCAATATTGGTTACTTCAAGATCTTTGGTTGTAAATGCTTCATTTTGAACACAAAAGACAAGTTGGGAAAGTTTGATGCTAAATCCGATGAAGCAATATTCTTGGGCTATTCCTCTATTAGTAAAGCTTATCGAGTTTATAATCGACGAACTTTAGTAATTGAGGAAAGTATGCATGTTCTTTTTGAAGAATTTAAAGGCAAGGATATCTCTTTTGAAGATGATCTTCTTGACTTTGAGAAGCTAAACATAACTCCACACCTCAAGATGTTGAACTATCTAAGGAAGTTGAGAAGTTCATTTCCAAAGATAATGAACCTACTCCTCTACCTAAAGTGTGGAAATTTGCTACTTATCATCCCAAGGACTCCATTATTGGAGATCCA
Source organism: Aechmea fasciata (assembly GCA_025177825.1). NCBI lineage: Eukaryota > Viridiplantae > Streptophyta > Magnoliopsida > Poales > Bromeliaceae > Aechmea > Aechmea fasciata. The sequence goes on along the minus strand of CM045944.1, from coordinate 208,681 downwards.
AGTCAAACGGTCAAGACAAGATCTTCTTTAAGATTACTTTGTGACCATTTGGCTTTCATATCTCAAATTGAACCTAAAAATTTTGTTGAAGCTAGCAATGATGAGTATTGGCTCATTGCGATGCAAGATGAACTCAACCAATTTGAGAGGAACCAAGTTTGGACACTTGTGGAAAGACCAAGTGATCATACCGTTATTGGCACTAAATGGGTCTTCCGAAACAAGCGAGATGAATCGGGTGTCGTGGTTCGAAACAAGGCTAGACTAGTGGCCCAAGGTTTCAACCAAATTGAAGGAATTGATTTTGATGAAACTTTTGCACCGGTTGCTCGACTTGAAGCTATTCGAATTCTTTTGGCATTTGCCTCTTACATGAACTTCAAGTTATTTCAAATGGATGTTAAAAGTGCTTTCTTAAATGGATTTATTTCCGAAGAAGTCTATGTTGAGCAACCACCCGGTTTTGAAAAGCACGACTTTCCGGATCATGTTTTTAAACTTTCAAAAGCACTTTATGGTTTAAAGCAAGCTCCTAGAGCTTGGTATGAAAGACTTAGCACTTTTCTCACTTCAAATAATTTCACAAGAGGAAAAATTGACACTACACTATTTATTAAGATAAAGGACAATGATCTTCTCATTGTTCAAATTTATGTGGATGATATTATATTTGGTGCTACTAATGAATCTCTTTGCAAGGAATTTTCTACACTAATGCAAAATGAGTTTGAAATGAGCATGATGGGCGAGCTCTCATTCTTCCTTGGACTCCAAGTCAAACAAATGAAGGATGGAATCTTCATTAATCAAGCCAAGTATGCACAAGACCTAATCAAAAGATTTGGTTTGGAAAGCTCAAAAGAAACAAGCACTCCAATGAGTGCCGCAACTAAACTTGAAAAGGATGAAAAAGGCAAGGATGTTGACATCAAGCTCTACCGAGGTATGATTGGTAGTTTACTTTATCTTACCGCAAGTAGGCCGGACATTATGTTTTGTGTTTGCTTATGTGCTCGATTTCAAGCTCAACCTAAGGAGTCACATTTAGTAGCCGTAAAGAGAATTCTTAGATATGTTAAGGGGACTCTCAACTTAGGATTATGGTATCCCAAGGGCACTAGTTTTGATCTCATTGGCTTTTCGGATGCGACTTTGCCGGATGCAAAGTTGATCGGAAAAGTACGAGTGGGACTTGTCACTTTCTTGGTCACTCCTTAGTCTCATGGTCTTCGAAAAAGCAAAATTCGGTTGCACTTTCAACCGCCGAAGCGAGTATATTGCGGCGGATTGTTGTTGTGCACAAATTTTATGGATGAAACAAACCCTTGAGGACTTTGGAGTGCATCTAAAACAAGTTCCAATCAAATGTGACAATACTAGTGCCATCAACCTATCTAGAAATCCTATTCAACATTCTAGAACTAAACATATTGAAATTAGACATCACTTTATTAGAGATCACATTCAAAAAGGAGATGTTACTATAGATTTTGTGGACACTCATCATCAATTAGCGGACATCTTTACTAAACCCCTCAGTGAGGATAGATTCACTATACTTAGAAGAGAATTAGGAATGATTGATTTAAATGCTTAATTCTCTTTTGCTTTTGGGTGTTCTTTGTACTGTTTTTCTCCTTGTTTTTATCTGCTGGATTTTTTTTGTGTTTTCGGTTTTTCGTACTTGTCCGGTCGCCCGCTCGTCCTTTTCGGGCGCCCGGTCTCTCGGTTGACCGCATCTGCTCTTCTGACCGCCTTAGCGGGTTATCGGGTTTCGGATCGGGCGACGACCGATTCGCACCCGCACCCAAAGCTCGAGTTGACCATCGGCGGTTTGGCGGCTTGGCGGGTTCTCGGGTTGCGGATCCGGCGACCCTCGGACCGCCACTCGCGCCCGATACCGCGAACAGTCCTCCTTCCACCACTGTCGCCGCACCTAGCCCCACCCCCAATTTTCTTCCTTCTTCTTCCCTCCTTCCCTCTCCGGTCGCCCTGTACCCGCCTCCTGTTCCCGCGCGCACCCTGAGCAGCCCGAGCCGGATCCGACCTCCCCTGTGATCGGATCTCCCCTGCGCTCGGTTCCCGCGCGGCCGAGCTTCGCCGTCGTCCGTCGCCTCTCCACTGAACCCGGTCACCACCCTGTGCCCTCTGCATCCTGATCCGAAAATCCCTTCACTAGTTGTTTTCTTCTCCTTCTCTCCTCTCTGTTGGTATATCTCTTCTCCCTTTTCCATTTTTTTTTTTTTCTCTCTCTTTGTTCACAGGAAACCCTAGCTTGCATTTTTTATTTTTATTTGTTTTTTTTTCTCTGCAGGTATCTCCACTTAATCGTCTCTCTTTATATATATTTTTTTTCTACATCTCTTTTTATCATGCCTAGGACTAAAACCACTCGCGGTAGCTCCTCCCCTCGTGGAGATGAAAATTATGATGTTTTCAATTTCATTTCTAAAGAGGCACAAGAAAGTTTTCTTTTAGGACGTCGGTTCAACCACTGTCGCTACATTCATCACCTAAACTTTGACTGCATTGAACTCTTGGATCTACTCACTATCGTTGGGTGGGATTTATTTGTTCAAAATGCGCGACCATTTTATCCGGATTTAATTAAAATCTTTTATGCTAATGCCTCTTTTAATCCGGAATTTTCAACTATTACTTCTCGCTACCGCGGGCGTGATTTTGCTATAACTCCCATACTTTTAAACACCATTTTAAATATTCCAAATGATGGGGTTACTTACTTTCAAACTAATTCTTGGGCATTTACCTCTTTTACCGAGGCACAACTTCGCGCTCGCTTTCTTTGTGAAGACTCTAACTCTCGCGAAGATTGCTCTCATTTGTCTTTCCCTCATCGTCTTGCTCACTTCCTTCTGACCAAATTAGTTCTTCCTCGGGACGGTCACCACACCTCCGTTCAGAAAATGGATCTTTTTCTTTTATATCATCTCTTTGAGGGGCTAAGGGTTAATTTGGGGTACATTATTATTCGTCATATGGCCGCCGCTATCACTATCCCCTCTCGTTCGCTTCCCTATGGTTCCTTGATCACCGCCCTCCTCGAGTTCTTAGAATTTGATCTTTCCGATGTTCGACCTTTAAAATTCCCCTCCGCCATTTCTTCCGGCACTTTCTCTCAACTAGGTTTTAAGAAAAATCGTCACGGTTTTTGGGTTAGAAAACATATCATTGATCCACCTAGTGACGATGACCACGACGATCCTCCACCACATATGCCCTCTCCTCCACCGTTTGAGCCACCACCCGCTGCACCGCCATCTTATGGTCCTCCTCCAACGGATGCATCTCATCGGTTTGATAGGATAGATGCACGTTTGGACGTGCTGCACTCGGAATTAACCGGTATGAGGTCCTATATGGACTCACTTTTTGGACCTTCGAGTGCTTTTTATGCCGCCTATGGGCCGTCCTCCTCTACTGTGCCTCCACCGGGTCCGACGACGGGTGACGACGACGACGACGACGATGATGAGGATGGCGATGATGCTTAGTCGTTCTTTTTGCGCTCTCTTTTATGCTTTTCTTCCCTCTATGTTTCTTTTACTTATGTTCTTTTTTATGATGACAAAGGGGGAGAAATACTTATCTTGTGATGCCTTTGGATTTTTTTTTAGATTGCTATTGCTATCACTCTTGTGTGTGAACCTTGGTTATTTCTTTATGCTTAATTTGTGAACATTGTGATGGTTATTTCTTTAATGCTTAAATGCTTTTGATTACCATGTTATGCTTGAAATTATGTGCTTACCCTACTGATTATGTTGACCCCATATTTGTAGTAAACATATGCACATTTAGGGGGAGTATTCTACTCTTTTGTATTCTATATCACATTATTTGTCATCATCAAAAAGGGGGAGATTGTTGGCCTAGTGGCCCTAATATTGTATTAAATTTTGATGATAACAAATAATCACTTTTAAATTGGACTAACCTCTTTATCTTGAGTTTTGTGTTTCTAGATCATTCTATTCTCTAATGGACTCAAGATGGGCAAATCTCTAAGTATTAAGCTTCAACTTTGGAAGCTACATTTGCTTCTTTTGTCAAATTGACAAACTCACTCTCTCTCTACTTTTACTTGAATTAAATCTCAATTGGAGTGAGATATTCTGAGCTAATTTAATTATTTATAATCTGCTCAAAACTTTACATTCTGTCAAGTTTGGGTTTTCGGACCCTGTTCCGGGCGACCCACAGTGAATCCGAAATCTACAGTATTTTTGGGTCTGCCTCCTTGATACTCGAGCTATCCACAGATCACTCTTTTTAACTGTTCCGGGCGACCGTACAGAAGGTTAGGTCGACCGAAACTGCTTTGACAGGTTGCGTGTTGTACAGTTCGAGATTGTCGGAAGACACGGCAACTCGGCGCGCAGAGCGGCGCGTCTTTGAAAATTCCGGCGCCCACGCAATGTCGGGAAGCCCTAAAAGGTTTTGTCGGGAATTTCGCGCGTGCGACCGATCGAAAAGTCGGCGCGCATGTCGGGCGCCGGTAATCATGACGTACGGATCCAGGAAAAGCGGCGCACGCGGGCGACGGGATGCGGGAACCGCGGTGCGCGTACACAAGTTCCGGCGCCGGAATGTACTTTAGGCGCCGAAATATCAACGTCCAGGAGCTGGCCGAGGCTATAAATAGATGACCTTTGGGCTTCTCAAAGGCATCCTCTTGCACTTGATTTTAAGCTAAAAACTTCAGCATTTTAAAACACTTAGCTCTCAATTCTCTTTTTCAATTTGAGTGAAATTGTAGTGAGATTTATTCTTGTAAAAAGAGAGAGGAAAAGTCTTGAAGCTTGATAAGAAGAAGATCTTGGTGTAAAGGCTTGGTGCTTGCCCGCAAAAGCATCAACTAGTGGAGATCCAACTTTCTCTTGCGTTGAGAAGTTGGCGGGGACGTAGGCAAAGTGCCGAACCTCGAAACAAATCGGCCGTGTGGATTCTTGAGTTTGAACTTCTCTATATTTCTCTTTGTCGATTGTTTTGGGTTTCTTTTTAATTAACTTGATTTTTGACTTTTTATTTTAGAAACCTAATTCACCCCCCCCCCCCTCTTAGTTTGCCATTTCGATCCTCAGATAAGAGACGTTTTCTCGTTTAACGGTGTAAAGATATCCAAATCAATTGAATTTTTGTTAGGAAATTCTTTAAACTATTTAAAACAAGATCTATACTCTTGATCTTGATTACAAGACTCATATCATTATTTTTTAAAGAATATTCATTTTCAACCATTCATTTTCTATTCACTAGATAGATAAAAGAACAATATCGAAAGTGCGTGAAATTTGATTTCTAGGTAGTTTAAATGGTTTAGATCATATTTAACGGAGCCGATTGTTAATTTGGAAGTTCTATCATCGAAAACAACTCGATAGTCAAATGCTCCGTTTACTATCGAGAGTATTCTATCTCAACTCTCTCTCTCTCTCTCTCTCTCTCTCTCTCTCTCTCTCTCTCTCTCTATATATATATATATAGAGTTGTGCTGGTATGCTTTTATAAGCACGGAGGCTTTACGTGCTTCCACTTTGTTTCGATGTTCGGACTTTCGAATCGACGATCGGCTCAGATTAGACTTGATCTAGAGTATTTGAAGTACCTAGAAAATAAATTTTGCGATTTTTCGATATCATTTGCCTAGTGATCGAAGGGGCTCAAAATCACTAATTTTAATGGTCGTGGTGAGCCGGTTGCAAGTTTAACGGTGTAGAAATATCCAAATCTCGTGAAATTTTGATAGAAAATTCTTTATACCATATAAAACAACATCAATAACTTTGATCTAAAATTTTAATGTCATATCATCATATTTTGTAAGATTTTTATTTTCAGCCGTTGATTTTGAGCCACTTCGATCACTAGGCAAATGATCTTGAAAAATTGCAAAATTTATTTTCTAGATACTTCAAATACTCTAGATCAACTCTAGCGAACCGATCGTCGATTCGAAAGTCCGAACATCGAAAACAATGTAGAAACACGAAGGCCTCTCGTGCTTCCATAAGTACCCGGACGCATTATATATATATATATATATATATATATATATATATATATATATATATATATATATATATATATATATATATATATATATATATATATATATATATATATATAATATGATGTAAATTTGAGCCATACATAAAGGCAAATTTGGTATTTTGAAATATCAAAATCTACTTTTCTTATTACTTTTTTTTATTTTAAAAAAATTACTAAAATTTTGTTTATTTGAAAAAATATAATCGAGCCTTACCTAATAAAAAAAACTTTCATCCTAGAATATAAAGATGTTCTAAAAATGAAAAACTTTTTCCCAGATAATATTTTCTCATTTTCAGAAGAATATATGTGAAATGTTCTAACAATGAAAAACTTTTTCCCAGATAATATTTTTCCATTTTCAGAAGAATATATGTGAAAAGTTATCTAGTCTAGTCTAGAACAAAAAAGATGGTCAAACCAACAGGTGTCAACGTTTACTTCATGCACTTTCTATAAGTTATAGATTACCCATAAGATTAACTTTTATGGTTAATTATCTTGTTTTATTTTAATTATATTTTTGAGATTACTTGGTGAGAGCGAGTTGTCTTTATTTGGAATAAATAAATAAATAAATAAATAAATAATATGCTAATTTGAACGGTCAAAAGCTATAGTTTTGTGAATTATCGCCTACAGAAAAAAAAAAAAAAAAATCTAATCTAGCCTTTGTTAAAAAAATATTCTTAATCTAGCCTTACTTTTGTAAATTAGAAAACGAAGATAAGTTAATAACTTTTAAGGTTAATAACTTAACATGTTAAGTGGTTGGGAGATTATTTTTCTTTCTCTCTCTCTCGTCTTCCATTTTTCTAATTTAGCCTTATTTTTTTGGTTGAAATATTTTCATTTATTATGTTTTTTCTTTTTGCAAATTTTATATATATATATAATTTGAATGTTTTTTTCATATAGTTAAGATTTTGCACTAATTTTTTACGACTGGTCGACCTCTGCATAGACTCATTTGAAATTAAGATAAAATCAGAATATAGTTGTTTATAATTCTTATCTGGTATGGAATTAAAACTAGAATGTCATGTCATGTCATTATTAGTGTCTCATTCGAATCCTAGTTGATTCACATTTTTAGATAAGTTTATTTATTAACGAAATAAACGAAGCGGGTAGCGAGCTACCTATCTCTCTCAAAAAAAAAAAAAACAGAGTAATATTTATCAACAAAAGATTGATATAAGTTTATTGTACGTGTAAAACAGGCTGTCAAAATATGAGAGCAAAAATAATGATAAATTTGTAACTTCTGATATGTTGGAAAATGGAAAAGGATAGAGAAAAAAATAATCTTTCACCCACTTAATAATATATATATTAATCTGACTTTATCTTTATTCATAAAAATGAGGGTAAATTAGGGATATTGTTTAAAAGAATTAATGTTGGATAGAAGGTTAGACATGACAATAGTTCTACTTTTGTCTGGTAACTTTTCTATTGCAATCATCGAAACTTTTTCATTAAAAAACAAAAGGAAAAAACCTGAGATGACAAAGAACCTATAAAAGGCACCAACTCACTAACGTACACACAGAATATATAAGAAGATGAGACGATGTAGCCAGACTTTTTATGCGCAAAAGGATCGAGAGATTGATCTTTCAATTCTCTCTCTCGTTATCGATCCTACTTTTTGCCTTGCGGTTCGAGTAGGGTATATATTTCTGGCCTCAATAATTAACATGCCTCCAAATAGATCACAACGAAATCTCTCTCTCCCTCTCTCAACAAAGCTTCCAAATAAATCACAACCACGTAGATCTCTTTCTTTTGGATTCTGATCACCACGTTGCTTCGTTCACATGCTTCCAAAGAAAACCAAATAACAGAGCATATATATCTCTTTTGTACGTACTTGACCAACGCCGTATCAGGAACGCCGTGTCACGAACGATTGACTATATTAATTGGCCTTAAAAATAATTAGAACAAAAAAATATATTACAATGGAATTACAAAATTCATATATATTATAGAATTGAGTTTATCTTTTAAAAATCTGATCATTGGTCTTTGTAAGTTTTAGCAATTGGATTAATAGATGTGCGGTTAGAATGATGTGGGCCGGTTAAGTGGGTGGTTGGTTGAATAGTATAATCTAACGGATGAAAATGATCAAAATCATAGATCTAAAGGTAAAAAATTCACAAGCACCAAATATTTGGTGCTTTTACAAGCACCATAGCGAGACTCATATATTATAATTGATAATCGAAGAATCACTCGACATGCAAAAGATCGATGGAAGGAACATAGCAGTTAAAAAAGATAGGGCAATTGTTTAAGTATATATATCTATAAAAAGTTTAATTTGGACGTTCTAATTTATTTTTTAAAAAAAGATAATATTAAAATAAATTTTTTACATTTTAAATTATTTCAAATATATTTTTAGAGTTAAATTCTTTTTGTGAACTGTTAGCAATAGCCGTTATCTTTATGAAATTACTATTTTGCCCTTTCAAATACACCCTTCTACCATCACCAAATTTTTTTATTTGCTTTTTAAGTTAATGGCAAAAGAAGTATTTTGATTTTTAATCTTTTCAAATATACCCTTCAACTGATCACCAACTTTTTTTTTATTTGCCCTTAAATCAGGAGCAAAAGAGATATTTTGATTTTTTAACATAAATATTTAACTCACGTTTAATCCTAGATTACTTAACGAGTGAGAATTGCGGGAGTATTTTTTGAATAAAGAAGAACATAAAATGGATATATTAATTAGAAAAAAAAAAAAAAAAAAACGTAAGAATAACTTAATGCATGCCTTCTCCGAGAATACTTTAAGCCTCCAAATACATCCAATTATTAATGTATCTCTCGTATTAAAATCTACAGAATATGGGGTATAAATACTAAAATACATGATCAGCTTTATCCTAAATATTGGATTAGGCATATTTCTGATTTAATTAAATAGTGGTCCAAAATTAATATCTACAATAGAAAAATTCCAAAATTACAATATATTAAATACATTGAATTTAAATAGTGTTACAAAAATATTACAACATATTGAATTTAATTTTTTTTTTACCTACATTCATATTTTTTTTAGTTTGTGACATAAAATTAATATATAAATTAGAGGAATTTATGAAAGTCTCTTAAACAAATTAAATATGTTGAATTCGTTATTATCAACATTAAATTTGTTAAAATAGCAATGCAAAATTCCTCTTATTTAAATTTAAATTTTAAATTGAAATATTAAATATTTAAATTCAACATATTTAGAAATATTACTATTTCTAAAATTTTTAAAATTTAAATTAATGCCTAAATTAGAAGAACTCCAAAATTCCTAAAATTAATGACTAATTTAGTGCAAAATTAATGCCTAAATTTGGGATATCAAACCTTAAATTAATGCTTAAGTTAATACAAAATTAATGCTAAATTTAGGATATTAATCAAAATTTTCTCAAAATTTTTGCCTAGTTTAATTACAAAAATACCCTAACATTTTTTAACCTTTATTAGTCAACAGCTAAGATCTGTATTATTTTTTATAAAATATAGTATCGAATAATTTCACGTTAATTAAAACATAATAGGATTAGAAAAATTTTGGCCTCTATAAGTGGAAAGTTAGATATATTTTATCTAGTCGTAATTTAAAGTTTCTTGTACTAACAATATCAAGAATTAATATATAATTTTAATAATATTAAGTTCGAATTCTATGGCGAAGGGCTTGATGGTTGGTACTCAATGTCCCAAGTTCGAATTCTTGTTGATTTATATTTCCAACTAAATTTATTTTTAAATAAAATTAACGAAACGGGTAGCGTGCTACGAAGCTCTAAAAAAAAAATAATAATAATATTAAGTTCCATTACATAACCCCAAAATATTTTCTGTTCAATTTCGCCCCAAAGAATTTTGGACCACATTGCAATGTGGATCAGACCCAAAATATTCTAAATACAACAAACAATTTAAGTACTATTATTATTATTATTATTATTATTATTATTTCTGCTTAAAATTACTATTATTATCTTTGAAACAGTTAGATATATACTTGCAATTTATTTTTGAAAAAAAAAAGATTTAGCTGAACTTGAAAATTAACTCATTGAATGAGTAAACCATTGAATCCGATTCGGTTGAAGTAACTGATCAACTTGCTATGGGACATCATATTTATTTTTAATTTGCTATTACTTGAGAAAGGATTTCCACACATTTCACTTTTTTATAATTATGAGAATCAATCTTACTACTCATTGTCCTACGGTTTCCACACTCTAAAAGGAAAAAACCCAAGCTACCGTTTGGTTTGGGGTTAAGAAAAAACTAGTTATTTCAGGGATAGTTAAGTTCAGGGTTAAGGTGGGGTTAGAGTATTTTTGTGTTTGGTTGGGGTTGGAGTTAGTTCAGGATAATGAAAAGTAGTGTTTGGTTGGAGTAGATGGGATAAGAAGGATAGTGGGTTATTATAAATAAAAAATAATGTTTGATTGGGATTTGGTGAGATTTGGTGAGATTAGTTAAACCGGAATAATCCATTTGAGGTGGGGTTAGTTAACCCCCAACTATTTTTTAGGATGTTTGGGGATAAAATGGGGGTTAAGGGGTTATTCCACCCCTTAACCCCCAACCAAACAGAAGATGTTAAGCTCAAATTATGGGTTCTGTACTAATGCCGTTTTTCTCCAAGCAAAATGCCTAATATTTATAATGCTTTGGTACGTAGTTGTCAGTTAGTAAATCAATGTGGCTTGCGAGGTACAACAATTATTAGAAAATAATCAAGGCAATTTAAGGTGACATGCGAGGTAGAATAATTATTAAGAAATAATCGAGATAGAGTTGTAGCTATATATGAGTGCTACGGATGGGCTAATGAGGGGAATGGAAGTGGTTGACACGGGAGCTCCTCTAAGTGTTCCAGTCGGCGGAGCTACTCTCGAGCGAATTTTCAACATTCTTGGAGAGTTAGGTCCTGTAGATACTCACACAACATCTCTCTCCTAGTTAGGGATGTCAACGGGTCGAATTTGGGTCGGGTTTTCAAAAATCCGAATCCGAACTCGAACCCAAACCCGACGGGTTTTAAAAATTCATGCCCATATCCGGACCCGACCAAAAACCCGAAACCCGAACCCGAACCCGAAAACTCGAACCCGAAAACCTAAACCCAAAATAATAAATTTTTTTATCATATTTTAAAATATATTATAGTAAAATCAAAATTTTAAAACACAATAAAATACAATCAAAATACATTCATGTTATATAAATAAATATAATTAAATATTTTACAATAATATTTTATATATTTTATATTATACATAAATAAATAAATAATATATATATATAATTTTTTCGGGTTCGGGTTCGGGTTCGGATAATTTTTCGGGTATCCATACCCATTGACATCTCTACTCCTAGTCATAAATATGTGCATTCGATCTTTACAGTTAGATTCAAAATTATCAATCTTTTAAACAGGTAGGTATTAATTAAAGTTGGTTGATCTTTTGGCTCATTGAATTGTGTCTCTACGTGGTGTTATACAATTATTGGAATATTCTCGTGTTTCTACTGGAGCATTAATTGATGTTGATAAATAAGACCAAGCAAAGTAGCTAGAGGCAAACACAACATCCCACTCATCTGTCTATCTATTTCATTTCAATTTCATCTATATACTATCTTTGAATTGAGAACCCGAAGACGGTACGGCCGGCCTCTCCGTGAAAAACGCGAACCGGGGCGGGCGAGCGGGCGCGAGCCGGCGCGGAGAGCCAGCTAGCGCGAGGCGGGGGTCTTTTTTTTTTTTTTTGGCTTTTTCCGGTGGATCCACTCCCTCACTCCCTCACTGCCCCCCTCTCTCTCTCTCTCTCTCTCTCTCTCTCTCTCTTTCTTTTTTTTCTTTTCTAACTTTTTTTTTTTATCCTGTGGATCCAGTCCTCTCTCTCTCTTTCTCTCTCTCTCTCTCTCTCTCTCTCTCTCTCTCTCTCTTCTTTTTTTTTTTTTCTTTTCTAACATTTCTTTTTTATAATTTTGTAGTATTGTGACTCACGTACAAAAAATAAAAATTTATATAATATTATAACTCATATACAAAAAATAAAAATTTTAATTTTAAATATAAATTAAAATTAAAATTTAACTTTTAAATCGAATCTTTTATTTTGATGGATTGCGGGCGAGCGGGAGCGGGCGTGAGCCAAGCGGAGTGGGCTTTTTTGTGTTTTTTTTTTTTTTTTTTTCTCTCGTGACCCACAAAATTTAAAAAATTTAAATGTAAATTTAAATTTTAAACTGAATCTCTTCTTAACATAAATTAAAATTTTATATTTAATTTAATATTTAAATTTAAACAAAAAAATAAAAATTTAAACTTAAATTTAAAATATAAATCTATATCTATATTATATTTATATTACAAACATGAAAGGAGAACCCTAATGCAGCCCTCTCCGCAATCAGTTGCCCCCGCGTTCACCCTACGTGAGAGGGGCTCGCGGGCGCTCCTGCGCGCGGTCCGCGGGGGCCGGCGTGGCGGTGGACCGGGTGAGGGAGGGGCGGAGAAGACTAGGGATGTCAACGGGTCGGGTTTGGGTCCGGTTTTTAAAAACCCGAACCGAAAATCAAATTAAAACCCGTACGAACCCAAACCCGACGGGTTTTAAAAATTGATACTCATATCCGTACCCGACCAAAAACACGAAAACCGAACCCGAACCCGAACCCGACGGGTTTTAAAAATTCATTCCGTTAAAGAAAGAGCAAAGGGATAAAAAATATTAAATATTTTATATATTATATAAATAAATAAAAATAAATTATGTATATATATAATTTTTTCGGGTTTGGGTTCGGGCTCGGGTCGGGTTCGGGTTCGGGTCGGGTAACTACAAAATCCATATCCGTCGGATTTTTATTTTCTATACCCATAACCGAACCTATATCCATTTAGCTAGAACCCGTCCCATTCAAGTCCGGGTTCGGATAATTTTTTGGTATCCATATCCATCGACATCCCTACAGAAGACCCCGCGTGAGGGAGACGGGGTCGTGGCCCCCTCTCTCCTTCTATGTCATACATAATACATATATAATAATATGAATAATATATATACAATATTTGGTTTTAGATATAAAAAAATATAGATATATATTAATTGTATTAATGGTCTTTTATATATATATATATATATATATATATATAGTTCATATATATATATATATATATATATATATATATATATATATATATATATATATATATATATATATATATATATATATATATATATATATATATATATATATATAAAATTTCTGTTTTTACCGAAGTGTGTCTATTTGGGTTTACTTATATATCATTTATGATTAATTATATTATTATTATTAGTATCTATTACGTGTTTAATTTAGTTTTTACCGAAGTAATAATTGGACTAAAAAATAATACTATACTAATATAATATTTAGTCATAAACGGTGTTACATCTATATATTATTATATATTTTAAAAAGAAAAATGTATTACTTTGCATCTCTATAATTTTGTTTTTATCTTTTCGGTACATTTTTTTAAAAATATTTTATTAAATTATATATAAAAAACTTCATATGCCCATATAGATTTATCGAATATTTATAAACTAAAATAAATTACTGTTGTAGAAGCTTCCCGCCGCAATGCGCGGGTCCAAAATTTCATTAAATGGACTAATCTTATATTTTAATGGTCGATATAACAAAATTAAAATTTCATACGGTATAAAAAAGTTGCACACCGAGTATATAAGACATGCTCATATACAATCTATAATTAATTTCTTCTTCTTTTTTTTTGTTTATGTCACGCCCCGGGTTGAAGGATTTTCCGGGCACGCCGACAGATCTGCCGTGTATAAGAAATTTTTCCTGTACACGAAACGTAGCTGTACCTGTATAAACATACACTGCTACAAACAGTAGCTTAGAGCTGAATTAACTGAAAACACATACACAGGTAGGAATAACAAAATCAATATACACACAGCATCCATAGATACAAGAAACTACTTGCTCCAACGAGTTCACAACTGTATGTACATAACACCCACAAAAGAAAAGCATCACTACCTGCAGCCTGGGTCCTCAGCTAGCACTCGAAGGGTAGGGCTCTAACTCGCGACGCCCTTGCCTCGATCCGACTCAGGAGAAGCAGCAGCCGAAGCCGAAGGCCCTGCAACAAAAGTGGAAGAAAAGGGGCGTGAGAACTACTGTAAAAACAGGTAGTCCTCAGTGGGTGCCGCCCTAAAACAATATCGGTCCACCCACTAAGTCTACAGGGTAAGCAAGAAAAGTAAAAGAAAGCTGGAACCACTCTACAGCTAAATGCCACTACTATCCTGCTCTAAAACCACACTCTGTAAAATAAGTAAAAGCTAACCCAATCTTACGAGGGACTGTGATACACTCGTCCCGCCTGTCGAAGCTACACTAACAACTACCTCAAGGATAGCTAGTGGAGAGCGAGTCCAGCCAGGGCGCAGCGACACCAACGCAAAAGCACTAAGCCAGACTCCGGAGCGGCACTCGTGGGCGCGAACCAACCGAGTATGCAAGCATATCTCTGTCGAGCTCAATCAGGCTCTCACAGGCATAGTCAAGAAAACATGGTCTAACCACCAATAGGTCACGTGCCCTTGGCACAATCTGTATCCAAACAGAAAACCGGGCCCACCGTCAACCCCCGACGGTCCCCGACAACACGAACAGTCAGAACTCTACAGTAACAAGGCTCGGCGTCCCCAGCACGAGCGTAGAAACAAGCTACACTACCATGGGTATCCGTCGCACTCCCACGGCGACGATACAACGCAGTACGGCTCCTAGAGCTAGATCTGGTAGTGTATATATATGACGATCAAGTCGTGGTTTTCTCCTAAGTCAAGTCCAAGTCCAACATATAAGAAAATATTACTTGCTACTCATGCTCCAATTCAGATATTAAAACATACTATAATCCATGAATTGAGATAAGGTTAACATTAATTACAACTATACATGTCGACTATTAGTACTTAGGCATGATCCGATGAAAACCCACCTCTCAAGCGACCTCTAACAGCGAGTAGAGTATCCGAATCAGGGGATGGTATCCAAGGCGTCCCGCTCAAGCCCAAGGTCCCACAACTGCGGAAGTAGTGTCACATTAGAATTCCAATTTACGAAATCTGTTCGAAAAAACAGCAGCGAAGTTGAACTTAAATCCGACCAGGCTAACCTTGTCCAAAATCAGCGATTCAGGGCTCTGTGGATTCCTCTCGCAGTCTAGAATCCAGCACCCCAAGTTTCGCCGACCATTACTCCCTCGTCGTGTACGAGCCAAAATACCGAAGGTCGTCGCTGGGAATCTGCAATTAGCACATCAGAGTCTGCTCGGCAAACAGCAGCTTAGTAAGGATGGGGTTCGACCGAGCAAACCTTGTCCAAAAATTCCAATCTTGGGCTCAGAATCTTCGTCTCGAAGCCGCGAATCCAACGACCCAAGTTTCGTCGAATTCCGACTCTCCTACACAGAGAACAAGCCAAAACGCCAACGGTCGACGCCGAAATCAGCAGCAGCAGCAGAAAACTCGAAAATCAAAGAAGTTTGAGGTAATCGAAGGGATTCCGGTGGTCTACTCACCTCGATAACCTCCCTGGGGCAGCACCACGTCGGGGATGGCGAAGAACAACCGTCGCACGGCCTCCTCGCAGCACAACGACCTCGAAAACCCGCCAGAACCACACTTCGGCGCGTCGTCGACGTAGTTCGGGCTTCTCTCTTGAGCTTAGGGGAAGAAGAAGAGGAAGAGTAGTAGCAGCAGCAGCAGCAAGGGGAGAAGAAGGAGAAGTCCTCTCTCCTTCCTCTCTGCTGTAAAGAAAGCATGGGGTAAAGGGTGATGTGACTAGGTGACTAAAAAGTCAACCTGCACCATACCCCACTTTGTACCGGTACAAAGCCCCCCTGGTACCGGTACAATAGGCAACCCGAGAGCCTCTCTGCGCAGGGCTATACCGGTATAGCCCTGGTGGTTATACCGGTATAGCAATCAATGTTGTACCGGTACAGCCATCAATTTGTACCGGTACAACTCACAGAAAAGTCTGCTATTTCGCAGATTTTCATGATACACGCTGCACTCGCGTTCCTACAGGGTCCGTTTCGCGTCTATTTCGCGCCAACACGACCCGGACTTGCCCCGACACTCTCCGGAGCTGTCACCAAGCCTCAACAAAAGAATTTCAGGTCTCTACAGTTTACACTAAGTGTAAAATTTTAGCCCATGAACCAATCCTATTTTTTAATAGTCGATATAACAAAATTAAAATTTCATACGCTATGCTCATATGCAATCTATAATTTGAATTGGGAACCCAAATCTTTTCTTTTTTATTTTTGCCTACACCAAGTGTAAAATTTTATCGCATGAACCAATACTATTTTTTAATAGTTGATATAACAAAATTAAAATTTTATACGGTCTAAAAAAGAAATTATATGTACACCGAGTGTATAAGACATGCTCATATACAATCTATAATTAATAAAAAAATTTGGGTAAATTGCATAGTTACCCGTGAACTTTTGGTGAAGTTTCACTTTACCCCTCGAACTTCTAAAATGGACATTTAACCTCATAAACTCTAATATTTCTTTCATGTTACCCATTTCGTCTGTCACGCCCCGCAACCCGCCTATTTGGTCGGGTTCGGGCCACGTCAACAGACGCCGAGCGAACAGGGCCTCCCCTGCCCGCCCAAGGCCCTAACAACAAGTATAATTTGACAATCAAAGAGAATTTCAATTATACAAGGCTTACACGAAGGTAAGCAACAACAACACAGCGGAAGAGTAAGCACTAAGCTAGAATATAAACCATACATGAACTTGATTACATTTGAACCAAATACAAGTAAACTAATCTATTACATTCTTTTAGCATTCAATACATCATTTCTTTTTACATTTGTCATCTCCCAAAAATTACTTGAATGTTTACAACTTGACATCTATAGTTCAACAAAGTAAGGTTGATACAAGTATAACAAAATGGAAATGACTAGATGAAAGACTCCGGTGGCCACTAGCTATGGCGCTAACCCCTTGCCCGGTCCTCCGTGCCCGCTCGTGCTAGGACCTGTGGGGTTAGTGGTGTGAGAACTACAACGAAGTTCCCAGTGGGCTCGGCAACCGACCCCGCCGACTTACCCACTAGGTCTATCCAGGCATAAGTATTTCAACGGAAATGAAATAGTAACCAACTATATAAATGCTAATACTATGCCTGCAAGATCGCGTTAGATTGATAGATAATCGAATTTAGATATGTTTGCATGCATGCTCGTTACCATACTTTACTTTACTTTACTTGGCTCATTACCCAATCTTGCCGGTTAACATAGTTAACCCCAACAAACTCAAGACCCAAAATCCCTCACTGAACGGGGAGGCTCTAAGCCTACAAGACCCGAGGGACCGTCCGTCGGGGCCACGATCCCCTAGGTGACTGTTCCGGAACTCACCGCTTGAGGAGGAGCGACCTCCCTCAAGCCAAGACTTGTCAAGAGTATCGATCTAATCCTCACATTGAGGATTCATAGCCACTAGTTACCATGCCATTGTCAATGATAGGTTTTCTACCTAATCATGTATATCATTCTTGCCATAATGCCACTAAGTTAAACTATGTTTAACTAAGGTTGTCTCAATGCCAATCTTGTCTCTATGTTCAATATCACCTTTGTTGACTAAGATCAAGTCCATCCTATATTCACACAAGTAGGGTTCTAATTCTCATGCCTCTATGGTTCCATTACAATCTCTAAGTTCATTCTCATACTAGAACAATAATCGAAGTTCAACCATAGCATAATTAACCTCTACCCTATCATGCATGAATATACTATACATATAACATGCTCAAAAAGGTGAAATAGACATAGAAGGGAATTCGATGATTCCGGAATGCACCCCCCCCCTTAAAATAATTTTGTGAGGATGCCCAAGAAGTTTCACGACCTACCGAGGCCTAGGTAAAAACCTGCAGTTTAAAAGTGAACCTAATCAGGCCATTTTACATAGTAGCCCCTATATCGGATTTTCGTTTAATTAAACGGAGTTGTCCCACGCGTCGGGAATACCCCCAATTAGGTTTCTACAAGGTCAATTTGACCCAAGAACCCCTATGTTCAAAAGCCCCAAATTTGGGTGCTCCAACCATGCCCTATGTCCAACCTAGGGTTTTGATCTCATTCACAAGCAAAATATAGCTTTAGATCAACCTAGAAGCTCCCTAACACCATCCTTGACCCATTAGAACCATCCATTTGGGGTTTACAACAAACCCTAAGAAATCACCATGAGAGCACTTGAGCTCTCATGGAGCTTTCATGGTGTTCATAGCCCTAGCATGCCTCTAACACTAGCAAGAAGCTAGAAACTCCAAACATCAAGCTAAAATCGAAACCCTAGAGTTAAACTTGTAGAACTCTTACCTCTAGTGCAAAGCTCTTCCAACTACTCCTTGTAGGAGAGCTTCAAGACCTCCAAGAAGCCTTCCCAAAGCTCCAAAGTCCTCTCCTCCAACTTCTTCTCCTTCTTCTTCCCTTGCCCTAGAGCTCCTCTAGAGAGAGAAAGGGAACAAAAGAAAGAAATGAGAGAGTGAGTGTGTGTGTGCTGTGAAGTGAGTGAAAGGAGAGCTTATTGTGTTGTAACAATAGCCAAAAAGCCCGTCAACTTCTTATATTTCGCGCTTCACAACCGTCGGACCATCCCATACCTGGTATGGGGGAGATCTCAGCACCGGTATGGGGTGCTACGGTGGCGAAACCCGAGAGCAACCTCCCTCGGTTTCGCGGCATCTATACCGGTATGGGGCGACTGTGCAGTATGGGCCAAAGAAACTACCAAACCCGAGAGCTCTCTCTCTCGGGTGTGATGGCTATCTGTACACACCGGCCGGCACTGCGGTATGGGCCATAAAATTCTCAAACCCGAGAGCTCTTCCTCTCGGTCAAAGTTGCTATATACCGGTGCAACTTTGCATGCCGTACGAGAATGCCCAGGACTTGTGTTTTTCGCTGTTTCGACTCTACTTCGCGCCGAACAACGCCAAAACCCTTTTAACTCTTTTAGATTATCTTCTAACCCTTCCAAGAAGTTTGGAATGGCAATTGGAACACGTCCAACTATTTCATCTTCGTACTTTAGTCAATTTGGCCAAAGTCCGATCTTATCGTCAAATTTTCGATATGCTACATTCTCCACCCCTTAAAATTAGTTTCGTCCGCGAAACTTAACGCATACCTTAGCTTGTCGACTCGAACAAGTGAGGGTACTCCTTCCTCATTGTGTCCTCGAGTTCCCAAGTGGCTTCACGCACCGCATGATTGCTCCACGGACCTTGACGTAGGAAATCTTGCGATTCCTAAGCTTCTTTTCGCCTTTCCCAAGAATACAAACCGGTACTCTTCATAGGTCATGTCCTCGTTTAATTCCACCGGTTCATACTCCAATGCATGAGCCGAATGGTGGATATACTTGCGAAGGTTTGAAACGTGAAACACATTGTGCACTCCCGCAAGTCTCGGTGGTAACGCCAACTTGTATGCTACCGCACCGATCCGCTCCAATATCTCAAAAGGTCCGATATATCGGGGACTTAGCTTCCCCCGAACTCCAAACCTTTTTATGCCGCGCATAGGTGATACTTTCAAAAACACGCGGTCTCCAACCGCAAACTCTAGATCCTTCCTCCGCTTATCGGCATAACTCTTTTGCCGAGATTGCGCCGTCGAGAGTCTTTGTCGGGCTAGGCGGACCTTCTCCTCCGCCTCCCGCACAACATCGGGGCCAAGAGTCGCTCTCTCGCCCACGTCGCTCCAATGAATTGGAGAACGACACTTCTTACCATAAAGGGCCTCGAATGGCGCCATCGCAATACTCTCTTGGTAGCTATTGTTGTATGCGAATTCCGCCATTGGTAGGAAATCGTGCCATCCGCCTTTATAGTCGAGTACACAAGCCCGAAGCATATCCTCAAGTATCTGAATAGTCCTCTCCGATTGACCGTCACTTTGAGGATGAAATGCCGTGCTAAAATTGAGCCGTGTACCCAAAGCATCTTGCAAGTTCTTCCAAAAATGAGAGGTGAACCTCGGGTCCCGATCCGATACAATTGACACCGGAACCCCGTGTAACCTCACGACCTCGTCGAGATACACTTGAGCTAGCTTGTCTCCCGACCAAGTAGTGTGGATCGGCAAAAAGTGAGCCGATTTTGTCAACCGGTCCACAACTACCCAAATCGCGTCGTGCCCTTGTGACCTAGGCAAACCCGTCACAAAGTCCATAGCAATGTCTTCCCACTTCCACACGGGTATTGGTAGACTTTGCAATTTCCCCATTGAAAGCGACGCTCCGCTTTTACTTGTTGGCACGTGAGACATTGTGCCACAAATTCTCCAATGTCCCTTTTCATACCCGGCCACCAGTAATGGAGTTTCAAGTCTTGGTACATCTTGGTGCCGCCGGTGAATGCTATAGGGTGATTGGTGTGCTTCTTGCATAATCGCCTTCCGAAGATCATCGTCCTTGGGCACACACCAACGGTTCCGATACCGTAGTGTTCCGTCGGTCCCAATGCCAAAATCTTCGGCACTACCGTTCTCTACTTCGCCCCGCACCTTTTGGAGATAAGGATCGGAAATTTGTAACTCCTTTATCTTCTCCAACAAGGTGGGTTGCACGATCAACATAGCAACTGTTGCCGGCACTCCCGGCGCCACCACTTCAAGTCCTAGCCGCTGCATCTCCTTGCGCAATGCAGGTTGAGGTGTAATCGCCGTCGCCAAATTCTCCGCCGACTTTCTACTCAAAGCATCGGCCACGACATTTGCTTTCCGGGTGATATAGAATAGTAACATCATAGTCTTTAAGCAATTCTAACCACCGCCGTTGTCGCATATTTAACTCTTTCGGGTGAACAAATACTCGAGACTCTTATGTTCCGTGTAAATCTCACAATGTTCCCCGTACAAGTAATGCCTCCAAAGCTTTAGCGCGAAAATGACCGCCGCTAATTCCAAGTCGTGAATCGGGTAGTTCTTCTCATATGTCTTTAATTGGCGCGAAGCATAAGCTATAACTCGGCCATTTTGCATCAGAACGCACCCAAGACCAACGTAAGAAGCATCACTGTACACGACATAACTCTCCCCCGGCGTCGGCAAAGCAAGCACAGGAGTCGTCGTCAATCTTTTCTTAAGCTCCTCAAAGCTTCGCTCACATTCGGGGCTCCAAACATACTTCACCCCTTTGTGCGTAAGGCGCGTTAGTGGAGTTGTTATTTTAGCGAACCCCTCCACGAACCGCCGGTAGTAGCCCGCAAGCCCCAAAAAGCTTCGAATTTCCGTTGCATTTGTCGGGGCGAGGCCAATCTTCAATTGCCTCAACTTTCTTTGGGTCCACAAAGACGCCGCCTCCAGATATAACGTGACACAAGAAAGTAACCACCGGTAGCCAAAACACACATTTCTTCAATTTGGCATAAAGCTCCTCTCGCCGGAGTGTCTCCAACACGATTCTCAAGTGCTCCTCGTGTTCTTCCTCGGTCCGAGAATATACCAATACGTCGTCAATGAATACCACGACGCACCGGTCCAATAGCGGACGGAAGACTCTATTCATTAAGTCCATAAATGCCGCCGGGGCATTAGTAAACCCGAAAGGCATAACCGTGAACTCATAATGGCCATACCGCGTACGGTACGCCGTTTTGTGCACATCCTTGGGCCGTATCTTCAACTGATGATACCCCGATTGAAGGTCAATCTTCGAATACACCCTTGACCCTTGCAACTGATCGAATAAATCGTCAATCCTCGGCAACGGGTACTTGTTCTTAATTGTGACCTTATTCAACTCGCGATAGTCAACGCAAAGTCGAAGTGTGCCGTCCTTCTTTTTCACAAACAGCACCGGAGCTCCCCACGGAGACACGCTCGCCGCACAAAGCCTTTATCGAGCAAGTCTTGCAGTTGGGCTTTAAGTTCCTTAAGCTCCACCGGTGCCATTCTATACGGAGCCTTCGAGATTGGCGCCGCCCCGGGGATTAAGTCAATGACAAACTCAACTTCCCGGTCCGGTGGCAATCCCGGTAACTACGCAGGAAACACATCCGGGTACTCGCATACCACCCGAATGCTACTCAATTCCGGGTGCTCCCTTTGGGTATCCACGATGGTCGCTAAATAAGCCTTGCAACCACCCTTGATCATCCTCTTCGCCCTCACCGACGATATGGTCGCCGCAAAACGTGCGCCCACACGCTTGGTAAACCATTTCTTCTCGTCCGGGTTCACGAAATGTGATAACCTTCCTCTCACAATCGATGACGGCGTAGTACTTAGAGAGCCAATTGATCCCTAGGACCACGTCGAAGCCCGATAACCGCTCGACCACTAGGAGATTGATTGGCATAATCCAATCCCCAATTTGCACTGGGCAATTTTCGCACTCCTCGTCCACGACAAAGAGTGCTCGATAGAGTTGACCCACCATTGGTCATCATGACGCCCTATCTCTACCCCATGAGCCTCGGCGAATGATGCACGTATGAATGAATGAGATGCACTGTATCAAATAATGCTTTAGCTCGAGTGCCTTGGATCAGAATAATACCTGCCACCACATCATCTGGAACTGGTGCTGGAGTCGACTGCTCCTCCAGCTGAGTGGCAAAAACCCGCCCACTAGGTGCTCGAGGTGCCTCCCCGCCGACGAGATGCCGATGATCGTCCGGGCCAGACATAGCGGGTGGCGCTCCCGCCAACCGTCGCGGAGTGTACCGTACGTGCCGCCGAGGGTGCAGGAGATGAGCTTCCTGGACACTCGCGACCAATGTGGCCCGCCTGGCCACACCGAAAGCATCGCCCCTCCCGCTGAGGGCAAGTAACAACTCTGTGGTTCCCGCCGCAGATGACACACGGGTAGGAGGTCTGACTCTGAGTCTGACTCCTACTGCCGCGCCACTGTGACCGCTGAGGTCGAGGGGGCCGCTTAGAGCTCGATTGCCCCGCCGACCCACTCGATGCCCGCTTCTTGGACTTCTCCCTGTCCTTGTCCCTCTCAAAAGCCTCGCGCTCCTCTCGCGCTATAGCATTGCCGCGCTCCACCCAAAGTGCGCGGTCCAATACCTCTCCATAGGTCGTCAGCCGAAAAGAATCAACTGTCTTAAAAATATCCGGCCTCAACCCACGCCCGAACTTCTTCGCCCGGTCCCCGTCGCCGTGGACCAAGCTCGGCACGCAATGAATCATGTGCGTGAACTCCCTCTCGTATTCGCGCACTGTGCGACTCCCCTGCCTTAGCTTGCGGAAGTCCTCCTCGATCTTTCTTTTATCGCTTTCGGGAAAATACTCCATCAATAGCATCTCCCGAAACGTCTCCCAAGCCATGGTAGTATCGTTCAAGGAACGATCCTCCTTCACTTGCCTCCACCAAAGGCGCGCCGACCACTCGAAGCAATGGGCCGCCAAATGCACCTTGTCCCGCTCGAGGGTATAGACGTCCTCGAACAAGGATTGCATAGCGATCAACCACGTCTCGACCATCCACGGGTCCTTGTCTTCCCGTTGAAGGTTGGTGGTTTCAACCGCTTAAAAGCCGTCAACACCGCTACCGCCCGTTCCGCTCCGCCTCGGGGTGTCGTGATCTGGCCGACGAACCCGAAATCGGCGGTGGTACAAGCACATCGGTACCGCTGCCGCCACCGGAGGTGGTGCCGCAGGCTCATCAGGTGGCGTCGGGTCCCGAGGCACGGGCTCCGCCGCCGCCTGCTGGGCCACCAAGTCGTGGAGCCTACTGAGCTGCTCCGCTTGCTGCTTCATAGCCCCGGCCAACGCCGCTACTTGGGCTTGCAGCTCGCGTACTTCGCCCGATCCCGACTGCTCGGGCACCTCGGGAGGTGGTGCCGCCGCAGATCGCGTCTTAGGAGGGCGTCCCCGTGGTGCCATCACGTCCTGAAACGTAGCACACACATTAATACTCAATACACGTGACTCTTACACGTTCCAAAATAACTACCCAATTAAGCGAAAGCAAATAAGTAAATTATTTCCCACTCTAGGTGTCATGTGGTCGGCCGCCCACAAGGTTCCTTAAGCAGAAATAAATACTTGAATTCATCTCTAATTCCTTCTAGAGAAGTCTTAATGTCAACCCAATCCACTAGCTTTCGCGTTTACCAAATCCACGTTAAACGTTTCCCAAGTCCCTAAGGTCTCCAATCCTATGGTTCTTAAGTCAATCCTAGACCTTTGCTTACTTCCGTTCACGCTCTGATACCACTTTATCTGTCACGCCCCGCAACCCGCCTATTTGGTCGGGTTCGGGCCACGTCAACAGACGCCGAGCGAACAGGGCCTCCCCTGCCCGCCCAAGGCTCTAACAACAAGTATAATTTGACAATCAAAGAGAATTTCAATTATACAAGGCTTACACGAAGGTAAGCAACAACAACACAGCGGAAGAGTAAGCACTAAGCTAGAATATAAACCATACATGAACTTGATTACATTTGAACCAAATACAAGTAAACTAATCTATTACATTCTTTTAGCATTCAATACATCATTTCTTTTTACATTTGTCATCTCCCAAAAATTACTTGAATGTTTACAACTTGACATCTATAGTTCAACAAAGTAAGGTTGATACAAGTATAACAAAATGGAAATGACTAGATGCAAGACTCCGTGGGCCACTAGCTATGGCGCTAACCCCTTGCCCCGGTCCTCCGCTGCCCCGCTCGTGCTAGGACCTGTGGGGTTAGTGGTGTGAGAACTACAACGAAGTTCCCAGTGGGCTCGGCAACCGACCCCGCCGACTTACCCACTAGGTCTATCCAGGCATAAGTATTTCAACGGAAATGAAATAGTAACCAACTATATAAATGCTAATACTATGCCTGCAAGAAAGAGTCAGATAGATAGATAATCGAATTTAGATATGTTTGCATGCATGCTCGTTACCATACTTTACTTTACTTTACTTGGCTCATTACCCAATCTTGCCGGTTAACATAGTTAACCCCAACAAACTCAAGACCCAAAATCCCTCACTGAACGGGGAGGCTCTAAGCCTACAAGACCCGAGGGACCGTCCGTCGGGGCCACGATCCCCTAGGTGACTGCTCGAACTCACCGCTTGAGGAGGAGCGACCTCCTCAAGCCAAGACTTGTCAAGAGTATCGATCTAATCCTCACATTGAGGATTCATAGCCACTAGTTACCATGCCATTGTCAATGATAGGTTTTCTACCTAATCATGTATATCATTCTTGCCATAATGCCACTAAGTTAAACTATGTTTAACTAAGGTTGTCTCAATGCCAATCTTGTCTCTATGTTCAATATCACCTTTGTTGACTAAGATCAAGTCCATCCTATATTCACACAAGTAGGGTTCTAATTCTCATGCCTCTATGGTTCCATTACAATCTCTAAGTTCATTCTCATACTAGAACAATAATCGAAGTTCAACCATAGCATAATTAACCTCTACCCTATCATGCATGAATATACTATACATATAACATGCTCAAAAAGGTGAAATAGACATAGAAGGGAATTCGATGATTCCGGAATGCACCCCCCACCTTAAAATAAATTTGTGAGGATGCCCAAGAAGTTTCACGACCTACCGAGGCCTAGGTAAAAACCTGCAGTTTAAAAGTGAACCTAATCAGGCCATTTTACATAGTAGCCCCTATATCGGATTTTCGTTTAATTAAACGGAGTTGTCCCACGCGTCGGGAATACCCCCAATTAGGTTTCTACAAGGTCAATTTGACCCAAGAACCCCTATGTTCAAAAGCCCCAAATTTGGGTGCTCCAACCATGCCCTATGTCCAACCTAGGGTTTTGATCTCATTCACAAGCAAAATATAGCTTTAGATCAACCTAGAAGCTCCCTAACACCATCCTTGACCCATTAGAACCATCCATTTGGGGTTTACAACAAACCCTAAGAAATCACCATGAGAGCACTTGAGCTCTCATGGAGCTTTCATGGTGTTCATAGCCCTAGCATGCCTCTAACACTAGCAAGAAGCTAGAAACTCCAAACATCAAGCTAAAATCGAAACCCTAGAGTTAAACTTGTAGAACTCTTACCTCTAGTGCAAAGCTCTTCCAACTACTCCTTGTAGGAGAGCTTCAAGACCTCCAAGAAGCCTTCCCAAAGCTCCAAAGTCCTCTCCTCCAACTTCTTCTCCTTCTTCTTCCCTTGCCCTAGAGCTCCTCTAGAGAGAGAAAGGGAACAAAAGAAAGAAATGAGAGAGTGAGTGTGTGTGTGCTGTGAAGTGAGTGAAAGGAGAGCTTATTGTGTTGTAACAATAGCCAAAAAGCCCCTCAACTTCTTTTATTTCGCGCAGTTCACAAAGCTGGCTGTCGGACACATCCCAGGTATGGGGAGATCTGTATGGGGTGCTACGGTGGCGAGAAACCGAGAGCAACCTCCTCGGTTTCGCAGCATCTATACCGGTATGGGACGACCTGTACCGGTATGGGCCAAAGAAACTACCAAACCCGAGAGCTCTCTCCTCTCGGGTGTGATGGCTATACCGGTACAGACACCCGGGCTGTACCGGTATGGGCCATAAAATTCTCAAACCCGAGAGCTCTTCCCTCTCGGTCAAAGTTGCTATACTGCAGACAAAGAACTTTGCTGCCGTACGAGAATGCCCGGACTTGTGTTTTTTACTGTTTCGACTCTACTTCGCGCCGAACAACGCCAAAACCCTTTTAACTCTTTTAGATTATCTTCTAACCCTTCCAAGAAGTTTGGAATGGCAATTGGAACACGTCCAACTATTTCATCTTCGTACTTTAGTCAATTTGGCCAAAGTCCGATCTTATCGTCAAATTTTCGATATGCTACATTCTCCACCCCTTAAAATTAGTTTCGTCCGCGAAACTTAACGCATACCTTAGCTTGTCGACTCGAACAAGTGAGGGTACTCCTTCCTCATTGTGTCCTCGAGTTCCCAAGTGGCTTCACGCCCCGCATGATTGCTCCACTGGACCCTGACGTAGGAAATCTTGCGATTCCTAAGCTTCTTTTCGCCTTTCCCAAGAATACAAACCGGGTACTCTTCATAGGTCATGTCCTCGTTTAATTCCACCGGTTCATACTCCAATGCATGAGCCGAATGGTGGATATACTTGCGAAGGTTTGAAACGTGAAACACATTGTGCACTCCCGCAAGTCTCGGTGGTAACGCCAACTTGTATGCTACCGCACCGATCCGCTCCAATATCTCAAAAGGTCCGATATATCGGGACTTAGCTTCCCCGAACTCCAAACCTTTTTATGCCGCGCATAGGTGATACTTTCAAAAACACGCGGTCTCCAACCGCAAACTCTAGATCCTTCCTCCGCTTATCGGCATAACTCTTTTGCCGAGATTGCGCCGTCGAGAGTCTTTGTCGGGCTAGGCGGACCTTCTCCTCCGCCTCCCGCACAACATCGGGGCCAAGAGTCGCTCTCGCCCACGTCGCTCCAATGAATTGGAGAACGACACTTCTTACCATAAAGGGCCTCGAATGGCGCCATCGCAATACTCTCTTGGTAGCTATTGTTGTATGCGAATTCCGCCATTGGTAGGAAATCGTGCCATCCGCCTTTATAGTCGAGTACACAAGCCCGAAGCATATCCTCAAGTAGCTGAATAGTCCTCTCCGATTGACCGTCACTTTGAGGATGAAATGCCGTGCTAAAATTGAGCCGTGTACCCAAAGCATCTTGCAAGTTCTTCCAAAAATGAGAGGTGAACCTCGGGTCCCGATCCGATACAATTGACACCGGAACCCCGTGTAACCTCACGACCTCGTCGAGATACACTTGAGCTAGCTTGTCTCCCGACCAAGTAGTGTGGATCGGCAAAAAGTGAGCCGATTTTGTCAACCGGTCCACAACTACCCAAATCGCGTCGTGCCCGCCTTGTGACCTAGGCAAACCCGTCACAAAGTCCATAGCAATGTCTTCCCACTTCCACACGGGTATTGGTAGACTTTGCAATTTCCCCATTGAAAGCGACGCTCCGCTTTTACTTGTTGGCACGTGAGACATTGTGCCACAAATTCTCCAATGTCCCTTTTCATACCCGGCCACCAATAATGGAGTTTCAAGTCTTGGTACATCTTGGTGCCGCCCGGGTGAATGCTATAGGGTGATTGGTGTGCTTCTTGCATAATCGCCCTTCGAAGATCATCGTCCTTGGGCACACACCAACGGTTCCGATACCGTAGTGTTCCGTCGGTCCCAATGCCAAAATCTTCGGCACTACCGTTCTCTACTTCGCCCCGCACCTTTTGGAGATAAGGATCGGAAATTTGTAACTCCTTTATCTTCTCCAACAAGGTGGGTTGCACGATCAACATAGCAACTGTTGCCGGCACTCCCGGCGCCACCACTTCAAGTCCTAGCCGCTGCATCTCCTTGCGCAATGCAGGTTGAGGTGTAATCGCCGTCGCCAAATTCTCCGCCGACTTTCTACTCAAAGCATCGGCCACGACATTTGCTTTCCCGGGGTGATATAGAATAGTAACATCATAGTCTTTAAGCAATTCTAACCACCGCCGTTGTCGCATATTTAACTCTTTACGGGTGAACAAATACTTGAGACTCTTATGATCCGTGTAAATCTCACAATGTTCCCCGTACAAGTAATGCCTCCAAAGCTTTAGCGCGAAAATGACCGCCGCTAATTCCAAGTCGTGAATCGGGTAGTTCTTCTCATATGTCTTTAATTGGCGCGAAGCATAAGCTATAACTCGGCCATTTTGCATCAGAACGCACCCAAGACCAACGTAAGAAGCATCCGTACACGACATATCTCTCCCCAGGCGACGGCAAAGCAAGCACCGGAGTCGTCGTCAATCTTTTCTTAAGCTCCTCAAAGCTTCGCTCACATTCGGGGCTCCAAACATACTTCACCCCTTTGTGCGTAAGGCGCGTTAGTGGAGTTGTTATTTTAGCGAACCCCTCCACGAACCGCCGGTAGTAGCCCGCAAGCCCCAAAAAGCTTCGAATTTCCGTTGCATTTGTCGGGCGAGGCCAATCTTCAATTGCCTCAACTTTCTTTGGGTCCACAGAGACGCCGCCTCCAGATATAACGTGACCCAAGAAAGTAACCTCCGGTAGCCAAAACTCACACTTCTTCAATTTGGCATAAAGCTTCTCTCGCCGGAGTGTCTCCAACACGATTCTCAAGTGCTCCTCGTGTTCTTCCTCGGTCCGAGAATATACCAATACGTCGTCAATGAATACCACGACGCACCGGTCCAATAGCGGACGGAAGACTCTCTTCATTAAGTCCATAAATGCCGCCGCGGCATTAGTAAGCCCGAAAGGCATAACCGTGAACTCATAATGGCCATACCGCGTACGGTACGCCGTTTTGTGCACATCCTTGGGCCGTATCTTCAACTGATGATACCCCGATTGAAGGTCAATCTTCGAATACACCCTTGACCCTTGCAACTGATCGAATAAATCGTCAATCCTCGGCAACGGGTACTTGTTCTTAATTGTGACCTTATTCAACTCGCGATAGTCAACGCAAAGTCGAAGTGTGCCGTCCTTCTTTTTCACAAACAGCACCGGAGCTCCCCACGGAGACACGCTCGGCCGCACAAAGCCTTTATCGAGCAAGTCTTGCAGTTGGGCTTTAAGTTCCTTAAGCTCCACCGGTGCCATTCTATACGGAGCCTTCGAGATTGGCGCCGCCCCGGGGATTAAGTCAATGACAAACTCAACTTCCCGGTCCGGTGGCAATCCCGGTAACTCCGCCCGACACCCATCCGGTACTCGCATACCACCCGAATGCTACTCAATTCCGGGTGCTCCTTTGGGTATCCACGATGGTCGCTAAATAAGCCTTGCAACCACCCTTGATCATCCTCTTCGCCCTCACCGACGATATGGTCGCCGCAAAACGTGCGCCCACACGCTTGGTAAACCATTTCTTCTCGTCCGGGTTCACGAAATGTGATAACCTTCCTCTCACAATCGATGACGGCGTAGTACTTAGAGAGCCAATTGATCCCTAGGACCACGTCGAAGCCCGATAACCGCTCGACCACTAGGAGATTGATTGGCATAATCCAATCCCCAATTTGCACGGGGCAATTTTCGCACTCCTCGTCCACAAAGAAAAGAGTGCTCGATAGAGATGACCCACCATTGGTCATCATGACGCCCTATCTCTACCCCATGAGCCTCGGCGAATGATGCACGTATCAATGAATGAGATACACCTGCATCAAATAAAGCTTTAGCTCGAGTGCCTTGGATCGAATAATACCTTGCCACCACATCATCGTGAACCGAGTGCCGGAGTCGATCGCTCCTCCACCCGAGTGGCAAAAACCCGCCCACTAGGTGCTCGAGGTGCCTCCCCGCCGACGAGATGCCGATGATCGTCCAGCCAGACATAGCGGGTGGCGGTCCCGCCAACCGTCGCGGAGTGTACCGTACGTAAGGCCGCGGAGGGTGCAGGAGATGAGCTGCCCGGACACTCGCGACCAATGTGGCCCGCCTGGCCACACCGAAAGCATC
Source organism: Aechmea fasciata (assembly GCA_025177825.1). Classification (NCBI taxonomy): domain Eukaryota; kingdom Viridiplantae; phylum Streptophyta; class Magnoliopsida; order Poales; family Bromeliaceae; genus Aechmea; species Aechmea fasciata. Next base: position 177,957 of record CM045944.1, on the reverse strand, counting down.
GCCCCTCCCGCTGAGGGCAAGTAACAACTCTGTGGTTCCCGCCGCAGATGACACACGGGTAGGAGGTCTGACTCTGAGTCTGACTCCTACTGCCGCGCCACTGTGACCGCTGAGGTCGAGGGGGCCGCTTAGAGCTCGATTGCCCCGCAGACCCACTCGATGCCCGCTTCTTGGACTTCTCCCTGTCCTTGTCCCTCTCAAAAGCCTCGCGCTCCTCTCGCGCTATAGCATTGCCGCGCTCCACCCAAAGTGCGCGGTCCAATACCTCTCCATAGGTCGTCAGCCGAAAAGAATCAACTGTCTTAAAAATATCCGGCCTCAACCCACGCCCGAACTTCTGCGCCCGGTCCCCGTCGCCGTGGACCAAGCTCGGCACGCAATGAATCATGTGCGTGAACGCCCTCTCGTATTCGCGCACTGTGCGACTCCCCTGCCTTAGCTTGCGGAAGTCCTCCTCGATCTTTCTTTTATCGCTTTCGGGAAAATACTCCATCAATAGCATCTCCCGAAACGTCTCCCAAGCCATGGTAGTATCGTTCAAGGAACGATCCTCCTTCACTTGCCTCCACCAAAGGCGCGCCGACCCTCGAAGCAATGGGCCGCCAAATGCACCTTGTCCCGCTCGAGGGTATAGAAGTCCTCGAACAAGGATTGCATAGCGATCAACCACGTCTCGACCATCCACGGTCCTTGTCTTCCCCGTTGAAGGTTGGTGGTTTCAACCGCTTAAAAGCCGTCAACACCGCTACCGCCCGTTCCTCGCTCCGCCGGGGGTGTCGTGATCCGAAGCCGACGAACCCGAAACCGGCGGTGGTACAATCACATCGGTACCGCCGTCGCCACAGAGGTGGTGCCGCAGCTCAACAGTGGCGTCGGTCCCGAGGCACGGCGCCGCCGCCCGCCGGGCCACCAAGTCGTGGAGCCCATCCGAGCCGCTCCGCTTGTCGCTTTCATAGCCCCGCCAACGCCGCTACTTGGGCTTGCGGCTCGCGTATTCGCCGATCCCGATCGCTCGGCACCTCGGGAGGTGGTGCCGCCGCAGATCGCGTCTTAGGAGGGCGTCCCCGTGGTGCCATCACGTCCTGAAACGTAGCACACACATTAATACTCAATACACGTGACTCTTACACGTTCCAAAATAACTACCCAATTAAGCGAAAGCAAATAAGTAAATTATTTCCCACTCTAGGTGTCATGTGGTCGGCCGCCCCACAAGGTTCCTTGCTAAATAAATACTTGAATTCATCTCTAATTCCTTCTAGAGAAGTCTTAATGTCAACCCAATCCACTAGCTTTCGCGTTTACCAAATCCACGTTAAACGTTTCCCAAGTCCCTAAGGTCTCCAATCCTATGGTTCTTAAGTCAATCCTAGACCTTTGCTTACTTCCGTTCACGCTCTGATACCACTTTATCGTCACGCCCGCAACCCGCCCATTTGGTCGGGTTCGGGCCACGTCAACAGTCGCCGAGCGAACAGGGCCTCCCCTGCCCGCCCAAGGCTCTAACAACAAGTATAATTTGACAATCAAAGAGAATTTCAATTATACAAGGCTTACACGAAGGTAAGCAACAACACAGCGAAAGAGTAAGCACTAAGCTAGAATATAAACCATACATGAACTTGATTACATTTGAACCAAATACAAGTAAACTAATCTATTACATTCTTTTAGCATTCAATACATCATTTCTTTTTACATTTGTCATCTCCCAAAAATTACTTGAATGTTTACAACTTGACATCTATAGTTCAACAAAGTAAGGTTGATACAAGTATAACAAAATGGAAATGACTAGATGCAAGACTCCGGTGGCCACTAGCTATGGCGCTAACCCCTTGCCCCGGCCCTCCGCCGCCCGCTCGTGCTAGGACTGTGGGGTTAGTGGTGTGAGAACTACAACGAAGTTCCCTGGCTCGCAACCGACCCCGCCGACTTCCCCACTAGGTCTATCCAGGCATAAGTATTTCAACGGAAATGAAATAGTAACCAACTATATAAATGCTAATACTATGCCTGCAAGAAAGAGTCAGATAGATAGATAATCGAATTTAGATATGTTTGCATGCATGCTCGTTACCATACTTTACTTTACTTTACTTGGCTCATTACCCAATCTTGCCGGTTAACATAGTTAACCCCAACAAACTCAAGACCCAAAATCCCTCACTGAACGGGGAGGCTCTAAGCCTACAAGACCCGAGGGACCGTCCGTCGGGCCACGATCCCCTAGGTGATCGTTCCGAACTCACCGCTTGAGGAGGAGCGACCTCCTCAAGCCAAGACTTGTCAAGAGTATCGATCTAATCCTCACATTGAGGATTCATAGCCACTAGTTACCATGCCATTGTCAATGATAGGTTTTCTACCTAATCATGTATATCATTCTTGCCATAATGCCACTAAGTTAAACTATGTTTAACTAAGGTTGTCTCAATGCCAATCTTGTCTCTATGTTCAATATCACCTTTGTTGACTAAGATCAAGTCCATCCTATATTCACACAAGTAGGGTTCTAATTCTCATGCCTCTATGGTTCCATTACAATCTCTAAGTTCATTCTCATACTAGAACAATAATCGAAGTTCAACCATAGCATAATTAACCTCTACCCTATCATGCATGAATATACTATACATATAACATGCTCAAAAAGGTGAAATAGACATAGAAGGGAATTCGATGATTCCGGAATGCACCACCCACCTTAAAATAATTTTGTGAGGCTGCGCAAGAAGTTTCACGACCTACCGAGGCCTAGGTAAAAACCTCAGCTTTAAAAGTGAACCTAATCGTGCCATTTTACATAGTAGCCCCTATATCGGATTTTCGTTTAATTAAACGGAGTTGTCCCACGCGTCGAATACCCCCTATTAGGTTTCTACAAGGTCAATTTGACCCAAGAACCCCTATGTTCAAAAGCCCCAAATTTGGGTGCTCCAACCATGCCCTATGTCCAACCTAGGGTTTTGATCTCATTCACAAGCAAAATATAGCTTTAGATCAACCTAGAAGCTCCCTAACACCATCCTTGACCCATTAGAACCATCCATTTGGGGTTTACAACAAACCCTAAGAAATCACCATGAGAGCACTTGAGCTCTCATGGAGCTTTCATGGTGTTCATAGCCCTAGCATGCCTCTAACACTAGCAAGAAGCTAGAAACTCCAAACATCAAGCTAAAATCGAAACCCTAGAGTTAAACTTGTAGAACTCTTACCTCTAGTGCAAAGCTCTTCCAACTACTCCTTGTAGGAGAGCTTCAAGACCTCCAAGAAGCCTTCCCAAAGCTCCAAAGTCCTCTCCTCCAACTTCTTCTCCTTCTTCTTCCCTTGCCCTAGAGCTCCTCTAGAGAGAGACTGGTTACAAAACAATGAAATGAGAGAGTGTGTGTTTGTGTGCTTTGAAGTGAGTGAAAGGAGAGCTTATTGTGTTGTAACAATAGCCAAAAAGCCCCTCAACTTCTTTTTATTTCGCAGCTCACAACCATTGTCACCATCCCATACCGTACGGGGGAGATCCGTACCGTACGGGTGCTACAGCGTAAACCCGAGAGCAACCTCCTCGGTTTCGCAGATCTATACCGTGGGGCGACCCGTACTGCGTACGTGGGCCAAAGCAACTACCAAACCCGAGAGCTCTCTCCTCTCGGGTGTGATGGCTATACCGGTACAGACACCCGGGCTGTACCGGTATGGGCCATAAAATTCTCAAACCCGAGAGCTCTTCCCTCTCGGTCAAAGTTGCTATACCAGACAAAGAACTTTGCCCGTACCGCACGTAATGCCCGCACTTGTGTTTTTCGCGCTGTTTCGACTCTACTTCGCGCCGAACAACGCCAAAACCCTTTTAACTCTTTTAGATTATCTTCTAACCCTTCCAAGAAGTTTGGAATGGCAATTGGAACACGTCCAACTATTTCATCTTCGTACTTTAGTCAATTTGGCCAAAGTCCGATCTTATCGTCAAATTTTCGATATGCTACATCGTCGGTTTTCCGTCAAACTCCGTTAACTGAAAACTGACGGAAGGTGTAAAACGAATGAAATATCAGAGTTCGGGGTCTTAAATGTCTATTTTAAGAGTTTGGGGGGTAAAGTAAAACTTGCCAAAAGTTCAGGTGGTAGCAGTACAATTTTCCCCTAGGACTCTTGACTGTAAATTATTTTATCATAATATGTTACTTTTGGATTGACTACTAACTCTCAAGTTAGTGATCATATTTGATTTTGAATTTATATATATTTTTATTCTAAAATAAATTATACAATAATTTATTTTATATTTTATTGTAATAAAATAAAAGCGAAAGAAATGAATTAAAGTGGCTTAAAGATAAAAAAAAAAAAAAGAGCGATACTAACCACCTACAATACTCGAACACTCTACTGTTCTGGTGTACTCGCTAATATAGTTGATTTACAATAGGTGTCGACACTCGGATATAGATATTTTAATTCTCAGTTAATTTTCTATATTTTTTTTTTTTTTTTTTTTTTTTTTTTTTTTTTTAATCTTTCAAGTATTGTTCTAATATATTATAAAATATTATTTTATATTTTTAAATTAAAAATTTTTAATTGGTGAAATGAAGTACAAAAATTTTATTTTAGGCTACAATAAAATTATATTGCATAGTTTCATAAGAAATAAGGGTATTTTCTAATAAAATATTATTTTATATTTTTATATTAAAAAATTTTAATTGGATGAAATGAAGTATAAAGATTTTATTTTAGGCTCCAATAAAATTACTTTGCATAGTTTCATAGAAAATAAGTGTATTTTCTATAACTATGCTTTTAGAGATAAAAGGGACAAACGAATATTACAGAAAATTTACTGAGAATTAAAATCTCTATATCCTAGTGTGGACATCTATTGTAAATCAACCATATTAGCGAGTACAAATGAGGACAAGAGAGTGTTCTAAGCGTCGTAGGTAGTTAGTATCACACTTTTCTTATCTTTAAGCAACTCAAATTTATTCCTTTCGTCTTTTATTTTATTACAATAAAATATAGGATAAATTATGGTATGATTTATTTTAGGATAAAAAATATATATAAATTCAAAATCCAGTATGATCGCTAACTAGAGAGTTAGTAATCAATCCATAAGTAACATATTATAATAAAATAATTTATAATCAGCAGTCCTATAAGGTAAATTGCACTGCTACCTCCTGAACTTTTGGCGAGCTTCACTTAACCCCCTAAACTCCTAAAATAGACATTTAACACCCTAAACTCTAATATTTCATTCGTTTTATCTCTTTCGTCAATTTCCGGTTAACGGAGCTTGACGGAAAACTGACGGAAGTGGTGATATGAATAAAATATTAAAGTTTAAAGGGTTAGATTTCCATTTTAGAAGTTCAAGGGGTAAAGTTGAAACTTCGTCAAAAATTTAGAAGGTAACAATGCAATTTACCCTAAAAAAATTCATACATTATATCTTACACCATACATGAAATCGGAACATAAAGATGTACAGCATGCTTCTCCTCAATTGGGGCAAAGAGGTGGGGCCTACTTTTTTTTTTTTTTTTTTTTTTTTTTTGCATTTCTCTCTCTCCCACCAAACACTTTTTTTATTCTCTCAACATTTTTTTTTTCTTGTTTACACAAGTGTAAAATTTGATCTCATTGACCAACTTTATTTTTTAATAAGTTATATAATAAAATTAAAATTTTATTATATAAATACAATCATCTTATCTCACTCCCCCCGTCTCTCTCTCTCTCTCTCTCCCTCTCTCTCTCTCTCTCTCATTCTACACTATTTTTTTTTCTTTTTTTTTCCCTCAACACTCTTTCCTTCTTCTTTTTTACTTATACCGAGTATAAAATTTTATCGAATGACCAACCTTATTTTTTAATAATCGATATAAAAAAAATTAAAATTTTATCTTAAATACAATATATAATTAGTGTTGGGTCGGTTTAAAGCGAAATAATAATTTTAGAAGTTCAAATCGCCGGGGCACCGGGTCTACACCAGAAAGTAGTCCAGAAGGATGCACCAGGAGCACGAAAGAGACATGAACCGCGAAAGTTTTAGCAACTGCAAGCGGTTCCGAGATGGTTGCCGATCGGCTGGAGGTGGTCCGAGAAATCAGGAAGTGGAGATAATGGCTGCTCGTGGCAATAACCAACGGAAGGAGACCCTATAAATAAACACATTGAACCAAGAAAAGAGGTCTTTTCCCTGCGAACAGAAGACCACCATTACTTTTTCTTGCAATTTTCTACTCTGCATTTACTGTTTTTCCTAGGAGTAGTCCGTAACTTAGATATTTGGAGTCTGTCTACCCTCAGGGCATCACTCCGTCCTTTATTGTAATCCATAGAGTCTGTCTGCCCTCAGGGCATCACTCTGTCGTGGGTTGCAGTCTGTTCCTTTGTGTTTTTCACAGAGCATTTCAATATAAACCATCATTCGGCTGCTCTAGGCCGATTGCTTTGAGTATATTTTGGCCATTAGGCCCCTCTTCAGACTTGATTTCCTATTTTTCTGTCCATTCGGCTCATCCAGCCGAACCGAGAAGATAATAGAGTTTTTCGAACCCGATCGTTTTGATCCCTCACCGACCGAATCGCTTGACCGTCAGAAGGGCGCATTTCTCGAGGGTCATTAATCTGAGCCGTTTTTCACCCCGACGCACATCCTGAAGAAGATCTTTGACCGGGTCAAGGGTCGGGAGATTTCGGCGATTAACAATTTTTGGCACGCCCGGTGGGATCACTTTTTCAAGGTAAAATTTTAGTTTGAATTTTTATATAATACATGGCTGACGATAACGCCATGAACCTTCGTAACAGAGTCGTTCACAGAAATTCTGGGAACGAGCAACCTAGTAACTCGGAGAATGTCATAGAACAGAGAGTGGTTTTACCTGCAGAAAGTGAAACTAGTGGACAATCTAGCAAACAAGAGCCGAGTCTAGTCCAAACTCTTGGGCAAATGACTCGAGTCTTGCAGACGCTAGATCAGAACAGTCATGCTAGTACCACACGGCTGGACGCAGTGTTGGCCGCACTCACGGCTTCGAATGAGAATATTGCCCGAATAGGGCAATTTTTAACTCGGAATGAACATCCAATAGAGGGCATGCAAACGCCTGCGATGACGCCAGTATTGCAAAATCCAGCAATACCGGTTGGTGGATTGCCTCAATACCAGGGGGCACCATTTCAAGCAGTGTATAGGCCAGCAAATATCAATGCCGGCTAACAGCCAGAGGTAGCATGGGGGTTGCCACCTCCTCCCCCGGTGGCAATGTATCTGCCCCAAAATGTAGGGGCTGGGGGGCAAATCCCTAATGTTCAGGGAATTAACGCCGCCATACCAAATGTTGGTCTAGCACAAAGACCAAATGAAACTCAAACACCAGCTCCTGTGCAAGGAGTGAATAATGAAATTTATGCACAAATAGAAGAAGCTATCCAAAATACATTCGGAGTAGGGGCAAGGCCGGCGATGCGGCCTGTATTTAGATCCCCATATCCTGCAATCGTAGATGTAGAGCATCCTTATCCGGCAAATTGAAAAATGCCGAAGTTTGATAAATTCTCGGGTGATGAGACCGAAAACACGGTCGAACATGTCGCCCGGTTCACGGCTCAATGTCGAGAAGCCGCAGGCGATCCATTTCTGAAGTTAAGGTTATTTAATACCTCACTAACTAAAACAGCTTTCACTTGGTATACTAGTTTGCCTCCTAATTCAGTTCATGATTGGAACGAATTAGAGGGTAAATTTCATGAGCAATTCTACAGGACCGAACCAGAATTATCGGTCGCAGATTTGGCTCAATTTAGACAAAGAACAGGAGAATCGGTTGATGAATATTTGAACCGATTTAAAACGGCTCGGAGCCGTTGTTTTGTAAGAATGCCAGAATCGGAATTTACCAAAATGGCATTCAACTGTATGCATTTTAAAATTAAGAATCATTTCGAAGATAAATTCTTGCCAAATCTTTTCGATTTGGGAGTCCGAGTTCCTCAATATGAGCAATTTTGAAAAGGGAATAATGAGGATCGGCCTAGATGGAGCCGAAATAAAGACTGGAACAAGGGGAAAGAGAAAAATGTTTCTTTTCTCGAAGAATCCTCGGCTCAAGAATAGCCGAATCTATTAGAAGAGAAAGACGAGTCGGTTGATGAAGCCGAAAGTTGTGCTGCTGAAATGGTTAGAAATAATCAGCCGTACAAATGTGCTTTGTTGAAACCGGCTAAATCCAGCGAAGCGAAAGCTCGAGTATCCGCATTTAACTATTCGTTCGATATATTTAAAATCGATTTGATTTTTGATCGGTTACTAAAAGACGGACGAATCAAATTACAGGAGAGTCAAACTATACCTCCTGTAGAGGAACTAAAACGACGGAGATATTGCAAGTGGCACCATTCATGGAGCCATAAGACGAGTGAATGCACCGTTTTTAAAAGGCAGGTGCAAAAAAAAATCAATGAAGGTCAACTCATATTTGCCGACCTGAAAAATAAAAATATGGAAATTGACAAAAACCCTTTTCCACCACAGGTTAACGTTGTGGACTTGAAAGGAAAAGCCGTCATCAATAGGCGGATTCAAGAAGAGATAGAAGAGGGTCGGCTTATCTTCGCCTACCAACAGAATCGAAATAAGAAATCTTACAGAAGCATGTTTTCTTTACAGGACGAAGCAATGGGCGCTCGAGGTAAGGTGAAGGCGGCTGGAATAGCCGCGGACGATATCGCGCACGCGAAGAGAAACCTTCGGCTTTGCATTAGGTGCAAGGCCGAAATGACAAAAAAGGATTGGGAAGCCATAATCAACAACAAGAAAACGAGTAATGAGAGGAACGAGTTGATGGCTTTTCCAGAGGAATGGGAGCACATTCCTGAAGGCGAAGAATCCGAAGGACATGGCTTCGACGAAGCCTCAAATGAGACCGAACCGGAAGTTGATTCGGTCCAGAAGAAACAAAATATGCTAATGCAGAAAGTTCTGCATGATTATTATAATGACAGGCGTGATGAACGCCAGAGCCGATGGGGTCATTAGGAGAGACCATTTGGCTCCAAGCAACGATTCCCTAGATATCGGCTTCATTGGCAGCATCAGGCCAGGCCGAGACCAGAGCCAGAGTTTGAAGGAATGACCGACGGAGATATCGAATTCCTTGGTCGGAGGTTAGTGAATGAGTTCGATATCCAACCTTGGTCGAGACCCTGGGAAAGGACAGAGATATTAAAAAATCACTTAAGAATGGTGAAAGTACCAGCAAACGTGCCAATTGACAAATGGCACGAAGTAGAAGTGAAACCATCGGCTAGATGGCAATGGCCGATGTTAATGAAGACCCAAAAGCGTCAGCAGCAAAGGATGCAAACCGAAGCTAAACAAAATTATGAAGAGGCGAAAGGAATGAGATTAAGCGTTTGGAGGCGCCCTGATGAAAAGTCATTTCCCAGTCGCCCAATGTCGCATGATCATGAGGCAGGCGGTTCCGGGCCTGCCCTTAAGTTGAAGTAGAAAGTAGAACGGCCAGTCGAGGCCGGGTAAGAGGAGAAGGCAATTCGCAAAGAATTAGAAGATAAGATAGCCCCCACTTGGGCCCTGTCTGCGACCACGAATGACGTCCCTCGCACGGTGAAATTTATCTTGAATTTCCCGTGGGGTAGTGTTCACGATTCAGATTAATATTTAAATATGTATGGTTATCAGGTATTGTGGATCCATGGCTTCCAATAAACGCAAGCGTCTATTGTTAATTACCCCTATAAAATGTTAGGGTACCTTCGATTAAGAGACCTCTGAAGTGCTAGATTTGAAATAAACTGGAATTGAACAAAGAATTTTATTGTTTATCGTTCAATTACATGGCTTTAACCAAGGACATACCCTCGGTGTACATAAGTGGAGCAGAAAAAGAAAAGAAAAGTTTGATTTTGATTGCATCTTAGTTATATGTTCCAAGATGCTCAAAGTATGTGATCAAATTAATTTTGTTGGGCCCTATATATTTTGGAGCTCAACATGGTTCACCCTAAGATGAAAGATTGAATAAATTCCCTGTATATGCATTGGGATTTAATCGAATTTGATTCAAATTAAACTCTAATCATGTGTATTAGAGTTTGATTTGGTTAATTGAACTTTAAATATATATGATAAAGTCCAATAGAATTTGATTTGATATTCAATTTGAGCTCTCATCCTAAATATATGTGTTAGGATTAGCCTAAATATTTTGAATTAGACTCTAATTTTATATTTTAGAGTCTAGTGTAATTAGGCTCTAGGCTTATTTGTTAGAGCTTAATCACATTTGCTTTGGGTTCATCATAGGGTGAAATATTAACTGAATCCTAATTATATGTATTAGGATTAGTCAAATTTGATTTAAATTAAACTCCAAGGATATGTATTGGAATCTAACTTAATTTCATTTATTTGAACTCCGAGTAAATGTATTAGAGTCCAACAAATTTAATTTGATTAAATGGTTTGATCAATTCTAAGCATATATTTAGAATTTGATCGAGTTTGAACATAATTTGACTCTAGTTTTATGTGCTAGAGGATTGGATGATTTGGATTTGGTTTGAGTTTGGGTTTAGTTTAACGACTTCACGGTCGTTTAGATTGGGTTTAGTTTAGGATTTAGAAATTGGGTTTATTTGGGTTTGAATTTGGTTTATGGATTGGAATTAGGAATTGGGTTCATTTGGGTTTTTTGATTTGGTTGTGGACTTGAATTAGGAATTGGGTTTGAGCTCATGGGCTTGGATAAGTGGATTTGGGTAATGGATTTTGGTTAATGGGTTTAATTGGTTTAAGTAAATGGGTTAAGGTTTATGGGTTTTGGGTTAATGGATTAAATGGGTTTTGGTTAAATGGGTTTGGATATGGGTTTATAGGTTAATGAATTTGGATATAGGTTAATGGGTTTAGATGGGCTTATAGGTTAATGGATTTGAATATAGGTTAATGGGTTTATAGGTTAATGGATTTGGATATAGGTTAATGGGTTTATAGGTTAATGGATTTGGATATAGGTTAATGGGTTTATAGGTTAATGGATTTGGATATAGGTTAATGGGTTTGGATTGAATTTGATTTTCGAAAGTGAATTCGGGCCTAATTTGGGCTCATTAAATTTAAACCCAGATGTGGGTTAATCCAAATGATATTTTGAAACGAACTTGAGAACTTTAATTTAAAACCAAATGTATTTGTAGGTTTAAAGTATAGAGCATCCAATGTGATGGGATTTTAATTTGGTTCAATTCGACCAAGTCAAAGGATTCAATGTTCGATTTAAATGGATTTAATAAAGCTCATTCTCTCTTTCTTTGATTGAAAGAATGATCTTTCTCTCTCTTTTGATGATAAAGGAAAGAACACCGCTCTCTTTGTTTTAATTTCGTCGTCAATACTTCTTTGGGGCATTCCATCGAATGGATGGTTAGCATGTTGATGACGGAGCATTCTGTCGAACGATGTGATTAGCACGTCGACGACGAAGCATTTCGTCAAACGGTTTGATTAGTACGTTGACGACGAAGCATTTCGTCGAACGGTTTGATTAGCACGTCGATGACAGAGCAGCACGTCGACGCCGAAGCATTTCGTCGAACGGTTTGCGGATACGTTTCGTTGCACAACATCGGCTTCGTCAAAAAGGCTTGTTTGGGCATTCCGTCGAACATATGGCGGGCGGGTTTCTTCATGAATGGCTAAACGAAGTTCGTCGACTTCGTTGTCTCAGTTGTGAGTGTCAACGCGCCGTTAATTCTGTCGACGGCTAAGCATCAAACGGAGACTAGCTTCATTGCCTTCGTCGTCGCCATTGCGTCGTTAGCTCCGTCGATGGCTAAGCATCAAACGAAGACTAGCTTCATTGCCTTCGTCATCGCCGTTACGTCGTTAGCTCCGTCGATGGCTAAGTATCAAGCGGAGACTAGCTTCATTGCCTTCGTCGTCGCCGTTAGCAGCGACTCGGGCGTTTCATCGAACAGGTGGCGGGGTAGTGGTCCGGGTCGACGTATTGCACGTCGCTGCCAGCGTTGAAGTAGGCCGAGGCGGGTGGCGGAGCACGACGCCTTTGTCGGAGCAGGGCCGAGGCGGGTGGCGGATCGGATAAAGGTGCTTGGCGACGACGCGGATCAGACCAGGAGTGATGGCGGCGCAGGCTCCGAGAGGGATCGGCCGGGGGGCTCGTCGCGATGCCAGGCCGAGGTGGAGTGGCGGAGTTGGGCCGATTTTCGAGGAGGGTCTCGGGCTCGAACGACCGAGGGTGACAGTGGTGACGGAGCGCAGCGCGGACGGAGTCGTGGCGCGGGCGGCGGTGAGTCGAGGCGACAAAGGCGAGCGCAGTCGCGACGCGGCGCTGAGAAGGTCTACGACGATGGGGATCGCGACGGAGGAGGCGCGCGGTTCGAGGAGCTCGGCGACAGCATGGGGCTGCGATGGAGGAGGCGCGCGCTCGAGGAGCTCCGCTGCAGGCGAGCCGCGACGGAGGAGGCGTCGTGGAGGTGGGTTCGGGCTCACCAAACAGAAAGAGAGAGAAGAGAGAGAAAGTTTTGATTTTTTTTGTACGAGACAGAGAGCGAGAGAGAGAGAGAGAGAGAGAGAGAGAGAGAGAGAGAGAGAGAAGGAGGAGCTTTTAATTTTTCCATAGAGAGAGAAAGGGCTTTGATGGTGCTGCATCAATAGGAGAAAAAAAAAAGAAATTATCATTACCTTTTTCTTTCTCTTTTTTCTCTTTCGTGAAGATGGGTGTCACGCCCCGAGCGCGCCTCTTTGGTCGGTTTTGGGCACGCCGACAGACCGCCGAACGGACAGAGTTTCCCCTGTACGTCCTAGGCGTCGCAATCAATACAATATACAAAGTTCCAACCAGGAACACATTTCAATCAACGATTGCATAAGGAAGCATCAACAACATAAACCACTAATGCTATTACAAGCATTCCCAATACCTGCATTTTACATCACATTCTCTATTAAGTTTTACTTCCAAATACAATCAAGATTATTACAACCTTTATACAACTTTGATACATTTCAGTTTTCTTCATTTTCCTATACCGCTAGCTATGCTAACTAGGGTACCGCTATCTCCAGTCTCTGGGGTAGGGCGCTATCCACGGAGCTACGCCCTTGCCTCGCGCCGCCGCGCCGCTCCTGTGTGAACCTGTAACCCCCAAAACCACACGGGGGTGAGAACTATATAAATATAGTTCCCAGTGGGTACGGCCACCCAAGGGAAAAGCTCAATCCACCAGGTCCAAAAGAGGCACTGCAACATGTTACTCCAACAAATATCCACAGATATATATATTTATGCAACTAACAATTACCATGTTCATGCCTCACAATATGCAATATGCAAATCATGCAACTCAAGCAAGTAGACTAATTGATTCTACTCCCCATCATTTACCATTCTTTATATTATTAATAACTCTTTATTCTTAGCCACATTTTGCTCAATTGTCATTCTTTCCTAAGGTTACATTTACCTTAGCCAACTATGCCACTCGACTTGGTCTTGAGTCAATCAACTGCGGATGATCCGCACTCTGTTAGGCTCGAGGCGAAGGACGTCTCACATGCACCTCAGCCTTAAATCCACTCGACTGGGATACCAAATCCATAGCTCATAATACGTGCTTTTCTTGTTCTCATTTTCTTTTCACTTGGTTTTTACCCAATTCGTCTCGGGGTGCTCTTAGGTCACCCAACGGCTTTTACCTAATCATCCCGGGGTACTCCTGGTTCACCCCAAAACTCACAATTCAAATTTCCGTCTACCGGGGGAGGCACAAGGCTCAACCACCCGAGGGATCTTCGCCGGGGTACTGCCCCGTGGTGTCTACACTCCGGAGTACACCGCTTGAGGGGGAGCTACCGCCCTCAAGCCGGAACCAATACATGTGAGTATGATCCCATCCTCAACTTTGAGGAGGTAGCCAAACTGTCTCAATGTCTCAAAGCTAAAGTTTTGTTCGATCATTCTTGTTCTTGGTGCCAATTTGGTCACTAATGCCACTATGGTTAAACTTTGTTTAACTAATCACTTTTCAATGCCAATCATGTCTCTAGTGTCCTTTACACTAAGTCATAATACCAATCATCAAGTTCTATACTTGGTTCACATGCCTCTAGTGTTCACATTTTTATGTCGAATACCATAATGTCAACATGCATGTCTCATTTATCATATTCCACAATATGCCTATAAACATATACCAACTAGCATATTTCCATAAGGTTAACATCCATATGTCATCCAACACTTTCAGGATTTATCAACATGCATATTACCTCTAACATGACAATATGCATTCCTTTAGCATTCCTACATTATGTTAATTTGCATTCTTTTAGCATTTCTATCACATGCCCATATTCATTCATTTAACATTCTTACATTAGCATTTAACTTATGCCAACATAGGTTCTATAGTCAACTATCCTTTAGTTCTCCAATGGTAGTCAATACATGTATTCTTGATTAGCATAAACCTCTTGCATTCATTAGTATTTATTACATGCATTCATTATTAGCATATACCTTTCACATTCATTTAACATTCTTGCATTAGCATTTAACTTATGCTAACATAGGTTCTATAGTCAACTACCATTATATGCATCAATAAGAAAACATATTTCTCTTCGACATGAAGGCGACCTAGTCGCTTCGGTAAACACAATCCACCTCAAATCGCTTTCCGATTGCTTGTCGACACTTGCAATCGGCCTCCCGCGGCGCACGCCGCACGGCTCGACCTAATCCACGCGCGACCACCGAACGACCCCCGACTCGCGATCCGGAAATTAAAGGTCTTCGGTTTGTTGCCACGAGCCCACTATTCCATTTTCATAGTTTTACGATGTCGCCTCGGCCCTCCAGGCGGAAACGAAGCCTAAACGTCCGTTTCTTTAATATCTTCACAACGGTTTGACGAATCGCCGAACCGACTTTGCCAACCTGTTTCGTTACCTAGCAATTAGGTTTACGGAGGGTCAAATTAGATCAAACCCTTCTATTAGCGAAAATCGCATTTCTAAACCCTAGGTGCTCACTATTACAATTAACCTCCAAATAATCCAAATTAAATGGGGAAAATATGTTTAGAACACTCTAGATACTACTAGAATATCATTCATGGAGGATTTAAATAAAATCCCAAAAGCTTACCTAAACGTGAACGCCGCGACGAATGCACGTCGCTGCAACGGGCGCACGAAAACCCGATCCGACGCTTTCAACGCGTTCGCAGGATCGTTCTTCACCAACATCGTGAATTTGAGCGGATAACGTAGAGAGATGAGAGAGATTTTTAGAGGGAGAAAGAAGGGTTTCTCTCCCCCCTCACCATGCGTGTGATGCTTGGAGTGTGCTGCCAGGTTGAGGGAGAAGAAGCAATTAGCTTCTTTAATAAGCAACACTCAAACACTATTCACACTATTCACACCCAACTTTCAACCGAAGCTTAGGTACTTTCGCCTGCCCTTCGGAATGTCCGATTGAGCTCGAATTTGACAGTTATGTTCGTTTTTACTTAACTTAACAGAAAAGATTTTAATCCTTCAGTTTCGACCCCGTTTGGTCACTGCGAACTCTACCGAACTGTAATCGTTATCAGATGACATTCGGATTTTATTTCTCATCTTCCGGGTGTCAGAATGGCATGAAACTTTAAATCTAGCCTTGTAAAAATATTCCTAACATACCCTCCGATTTTCATAATTTTCTGACACTGTGCAATTTCTGCTAATTTATCTGCCCCTTTAAATCTAGCCTTGTAAAAATATTCCTAACATACCCTCCGATTTTCATAATTTTCTGACACTGTGCAATTTCTGCTAATTTATCTGCCCGGTTTCTTGCAGAAAATTCTAAATCTTCTATTTTTATTCCGATTTCGGCACAGGTCATTCCAGACTTATATTTTACTTCTATAAGTCCAATAAAAATAGTATCTCACACTATTTTTATTTATACTCACTTTCAAATTAAAATCCGGTATATTACATTCTCCACCCCTTAAAAAGAATTTTGTCCTCGAAATTCAAACCACGCCTCAGTTCAACTTCTCGAGCAATTGAGGGCACCAATGCGCTTTCTCACTCCGGGATGGCCTTACGTTCATCGGAACGATTCAAAGGCCCGCTACAGAGGATACAAAATCAAACGCATACACGTTTGCACGGCGCAGCACATAAAGTGCTTTACGGTCTTCATAATTCTCGGCGGCAACGCAAGTCGAAACTGGACGACTCTACGCGCCCAACACTATTCGCCACTTGGCGCACAAGGCACTCTTCCTTGTATTTACCTTCCCTTCAGGGAATACATCCCGCTTCGATCGCCGACATTGCTTAGAAGCAATATCACTGGTGCATCAACCAATCACAAGTGCTCTAGTCCCAACTGGATCCTTACTCTATTGCGAGATGGCACACTTCGGCACATCCCCATTTCAATCCTCAAATGAGCATTATCTCATTCCGTGTGGTTTTCCATTGCCCACGTATCTCACAAGAGCACTTCATCCTTTATACCATAAGCCATGTTCAACAACAATCCGCTCTTGCAACGAATTCGCACGAACGCTTTGTTCATGAATTTGAGTCAAACTACTCGATAAGGCTATCCGCCAAATCGCTTTCCTCGGTTTCCGCAGTTGGACCAAAGGTCAGCAATCCTACGTAGGCCTACCGCCTAAATCTGTCTGAATACGGTCTCTCGCTCGCAAGCACAGACCCAATCATAATCGGGCGAAATTCTCACTTGAAAATTCGCAAACACTCCAACTAGGAGCAATCAAAACCCCAAACCACATCAAATCCTTGGGTTGGGTCACTACACACTTGGTGTATCCTCGATCTCATGATCCAATACGTGTCATTCCACGCTCCCGGGTCTACGCTCGGACTACCGCCCTGACCATATCTCTACCCTACCCGTAGGTACCGGGCTGCTGTCACTCACAGCTGACTGCACCTGCCCAAAGGGCCCAGGCTCCACAGTCCACAATCGGTCCAGGCACGGATCGTCCCCAAGCACTACCCGCAACCGTCGTCGTCCTAGACGACAAACTCTACCGAGTCATATGTACCACTATCGGCCCCCTATGCAACTAGTGCGAGCCACCAGCCCTACGAGTGATCCAAGGCACGCTTCACACTTAGCAACGCTGAAGTGTTACTGCCAATTCACTCTCACGGCTGAACCAAATCCGCATCTCACGAGCATCTATACTCGAGCTCTAAGACGTCATGTACTAAGTTCAATATCAGGCAATCCTGCCAATGCACACCAGCCACAAGCACGACTCGTCCACCTCACTCGAGGTACCACAAGGCCTACGTGCTCGTACTTGGCAACTATCCGCTTGATCTCTCAACAGTGATTATACTTTCACTGTTCGTTCTACCGAAACCACATTCGAAACTCTCAGACCACTCTGGTGTTCGAAAGGGTTATGATTCAACTCTTGCAATCGGTTAATCACCTTGTCTTGATAGTCGGTCTACTATCTCCATCTTTATCGTGAGTCTTACCATCAAACTCTCACTAGCGACTCACTAGTGCCAATTCGTTCTCTACCTGCTCCAACAGGTACTATACTTCCATTTGCAAGCATGCCCGGGTATCCTCAGTCACCCGTCTACTTGATCCCTACTATCTAATGTATAAATAGTTGCAACTGACCACCACAAATGCACGCTATGCACCAACCTTACATCATGCAGAAGCATACAACTGCTTCAATTAACAACGCCTGCCATAATATCGTCGACAGCAGTAGGTTCCCCAACCTGGGTCGCGTACCAAGGCCACTTGCCGCTCACCGCAAACCCTCCGGTTGCCACATCCTCACCGCTCACTCTCCAGACCATGCTATAGATAGCACATCCACAAGCTGTCTCAGAGAAGAGAAGGCCGCCGCAAATGCCAATGTCTGGTCACACCTCAACAGGCACTCATCCAGCATACGGCCCGGCCGCCCAACCACGAACTAATCTCCCGTCCCGAAGCGTACACCGCTGCGCTTGGGGGAGGGGGGAGCTTCCATAACCCCGCATCCTAAGGAAGTTACAGAAGACACTTCAAGGGTTGCGGATTGCAACCACATTCAAAACATGCACTGCCTAAACTGGGCAAGTTTCGAGTACGGGGACCGGTTTCCCTATGGAGGGATCGGACCTCAAGAGCTAACATTGTGGGCATTATTTTCTAACGCACCACCTGCTTACGGGAACCCCTCCTTGTCACGCCCCGGGTCATTTTAGAGTATAAAACCAGCAGAATTTTTTTTTTTTTACAAACCTTGACCCCCAAGGACATGTCAGACCTGCCACAAATGCAGAGAGACCACTGTATACACGGACAGAGTCTACCCTGTATTTGTACGGCATCGCACAAGTACATAGAGTCTTTTACATATAACCGTACAACCACAAGAAGTGTAAATGCAAAGATATTAACTTACATTCATACACAATCACCATTCACCATAGGTTCATTCATAAAACCACATCATTTGAAATGTTTCCTACTCGGAAACTGATTTTTAAATGCTAAGTTATAAAATCCACGATAAAACCTTTTAAAAACTGTTTCCCACACGGAAATCTTTTCTTTCTTTAAAACGCTACCACGAGGGGTAGAAAACCGTTTTGTAACATAAATTCAAAACCATTATGAAAATCCAATATTACTTGATATCCCAAAGTATAAGTAGAGAACATGAACCATATATATGTCTAAGTCGTAAACAAAGTAAACAGGAAGGGTAAAGGAATAACCGACAAAGGGACGGAGCTATGTCGCGAACTAGACTCGCTCATCACCAGCTGTCCCACTAACCCCCGCAATGTCACTCGAAAAAGAAGGCGAGGGTGAGAACATGTAAACATGTCTCCCCCTCCCAGTGGATATCTCGCGGAGATAGACACAAGAGGAGATAATAGTAGTACAGTAGCTATGATAAACAAATAAACGGAAGAGATATACAGATATGAAACAACAGCTACTGTAAGTATGCGTCAACAGGTATAGAAGCTCAAAAGTACCCAATCTGAACCAATGCTCTCTTGGTCCTGCACTACGTGCACCTCATGCAGAAGCCTTCTTGGTCAGTAGTACCGCAGACCTCAAGCCAATGCCCCCAGCATAAAGCTCCCGGGCTCACGGGTCGAACCTCTGCAACCACTTTTCCGAAAAAGAACACCCCACTTACGGTGGATCAGACCGCTGGTGTTCGTGACGTGCGACGAGTATCGGGCGATTAATGCAATTATGCTCAATTATTAACCATCGGCAACTAGCCGACAATCCTGCCCCCCAGGGCCCATCGACCACGTGGGTCGTCAAGTAACCAGAAGAACCAACCAGGTACCAAGTACTGAGTGTGACTGACCAAATAGGTCCCAAAGTATGCAAAGTAACTGACCAACCAGGTCCTGAGTAGAGAAAGAAACTGACCAACCAAGTCCCCAACTATGCAAAGTAACTGACCAACTAGGTCCTGAGTAGAGAAAGAAAGAAACTGACCAACCAGGTCAACTAGGATGGAACAACTCAACATCCTCTCAACTGTACGCAAGTACTACTGAAGGAAACGCGAGAACTGACCAACCGAACAACAAGGTCACTGAGTACACTGAAGTAAACTGACCGAACAGGTCACAGATGTCATAGGCTGACAAGAAGTAATCTACTCTACTCCTACACATGATACTAAACATGAAAACACTGAGTAGAGTAATACTGTAACAAACAGGTGCAAGATATATCTAGGATCAACGATATAAACAGTAAGGGTGGAAGGAACGTCACCAGCGTGTACCACTGTACGGACGTCGGATCGAAATACCCACCTGTACGACTGTCACGTCTGTCTCCTGACTACAAAAGAGTGTCAACCGGACCTAAGGAAGGTCCACTGGGTTAGTGTCTAACTCACCACTAATAAACACTGACACCACATACCACAAACTAATCCCACGGAGATTGGTTTTCCGAAACCAATTACCGTAACTCGCCGGAAGTCCCGTAAACCGCACCGGGACTCCGCCGGGACCCACAAACTGTCCCGGAACTCACCAACTCGTTTCACGAGTCACCCGCTGCCATAAAACACTCATATTTGGATGTTTTGGCAGCAAACACAAGATAACACTACAATATAATTATCGTCGGATAATTATACGAATACGGGTTCCCGGAAGTGTCTACATCGACACCGGAACCCACCGTCGCTCACCCGTCATTTCCGAACCATCGAAATGACCCGAGTGTCCAGCCAACAAGGCTCAGCGACCACACAATAGTTCCCAAAGTACCATCGGAATAATTTCGAACCAAAACCCGCGTTCCGTCGGCGGATTTCGCCGAGAAACGCGCCGAAAATCACTTCTCGGACTCTACGAGGGCTTGGGACCTTGGACAATCAGTCCAAAGGTTACCCACAACTCACACTTGCTGTCCACAGCAGCCGCGATAAACACAATTGCATAAAAGCCCTCCCGACTATCCGAAATCGCATTATTTCACATGATTTCGGAGCTTTTATGGCCCGACTACGCAAACCAGAGGTCAATCAGACCAACCGAGACACCTGCTGATAGGTTTCGACGTGACGGATACCGTGCTCACCCCTTGGAGCAATTCTAGACACTGTGGAGAGCGCGGGAGCGACCCGAAATTCAGCGAACTGCGCGCACTGTTCGAAAAACATGCTTGTTCTCACAAACCAGGGGCTTGTTGACCCTAGCTAAGGTGAGCGCTGTGATCGTCACTGATAGACGATCACTGTGCTCCCCTCCGGAGGCATCGGAACAGCCTCGAGTCACCGGAACAGTGCACGTAAGCCGAAACAGCAGCCAAAAAGGCCCGATTAAGGTCGACATCGCCAAATTAGCGAAACGGGGCTTCCCGACAGAATTACAGGTGAGCACGGTGATCGATGAGGTGTCCCGATCATCGTGCTCCTTCGTTAGGATCGGGAAGGCCCGGGTGGCTCGGAATAGAAATCCCACATACAAAAGCCCTATTTCTAAGCTTTGGCCGGAGCAACTAGCTCCGGCCGGCCTCCGGCGGCACGGCGGCGCGCCCGGCGGCCCGGGATGGAAGCAGGGGAGGAGAGGAGTACAATGCTCACCTTGAAGGGCGGCGGAGAGCTTCGGCAGCAACAACCATGGATGCCCTAACCGCAACATGCCGAGGAAGCTCGCCTTCAAGTCCGGCCGCGGCGGGCTCCGGCGGCGGGAGCGCCGGCGGTCCTCGGTGCGGCCGTCTAGGGCAAGGTGATGCGCGGGTTGGCCGACGTCGGAAGGTCGCGATCGTGGCTCGGGACCAACACGAGCCCGCACGGGCTCGCTCGGCCGGTTCGCCGGGTCTCGCCGGCCATGGCGCTTCAGACGGCGGCGGTGGGTCGCCCGAGGGCCGGAGGAGGAGGAAGGAAGCGACGGGTGACCGCGGCGGCGGTCCATGGCTTGAGCGCGTAGCCCGAGGCAAGGGGCGGCGGCGGCGGCGGCCACGCGTGCGGCGGCGGCGACGGCGGGGGCTCGGGGCTAACCCGCGGCCGGCGCGGAGATCCGTCGGAGGTCCGTGAGGGCGGCGCGTCCGGACCAAGGCGGCGCGGCGCGAGGGCAGTCGCGTGCCCATCCCAACCCGACTCGGTCCGGGCGGCCAGCGCGGCGCGGCGCGGCGGCGCAGCGGCTCGAGACGTCGGGGTCGGCGGCGGAGGTCGGTGCAGGCTTGGGGTCCCATGCAGCCTCGGGATCTTCCCCCCCTTAGCCCGAGAAAGAGAGAAAGAGGGAGAGAGATATGGAGAGAGGGCTGCAGGGACTTTTCCGGCGGCCGGGGGTGGTCGCCGGCGGCAGGGGCGAGCGCATGGGAAGGGCAGAGATGAGGTAGGGTGGTTAGGGCTCGGTTGAGGAAGGGGGAGGCCAAGAGGTTAGGGTTTCCTATGGAGAAACCCTAATGCATCCTTTATACAAATGGGCCAAATTGCGTCTAAGTCCCTCTAAACTGTTTATTTCGACCTGAGTCCCTCACAGCACGAGTAAAATGCATGAATAACCCTCCACGTGCGATCCCATGCGATTTGGTACATAAAATATTGGGACTTTTGCAAAAACATCGATTTGTCCACACCGACCACTACTCGATCAATTCGCAATTTTCGCAGATCCGTCAGTCCGATTTGTGAACGGATTGCGCCATCGCGTTCAGCACGTCGAGGACATAGAAACTAGCATTCTGTTTCACTCGATTTGATCTCCGTTTTGCGACGAACCCATCTCTCCATCTTTTCCCGTAATAAACCAACTTATTAACATATATACTTTATATATGTAATATCGTTCGGGACCCTTTTTCTCGACAACCGTGCATCGAAATTCAATTCCGTCAGTGCCAACGGTTCCAGTACATCTGAGCCGTTCGAAACGAGCTATTGGAAGCCTATATTTGGAATCCGACACGTACCCGAACCTAACTTCTATTCCCGGCTTATCCGGAAAACTGAAGTTACTATTCACTTTAAGTCGGACATCCGGGTCGCGTAACTTTTCCGTTTTAGCTTATTTTCTCCTGAAACTTGACGAGTGCTTATGTAATTAAATTACACACATAAACATCGTCAACAGAGAGTCAAATGGCACAGTCAAAATTTCAGTCTTCACACTCCTAAAGCCTTCTCTTTCCACTATCGGGGAAGTAACGGAGAATACTAATCCCTGAAACTTATCCCAAACCATAAGAGGAAGACTAGGCAGTCGATCCCACGTGACGCCTGTCCACCATACCTTCGTCATGACTCCCGACCGTACTCGACGAACCAATACTGGTGTGGTCACCACTGACCTACCGTCTCTTGCAGTGTTTTCACTCGCTCATTCTGGCACATGGTAGCCTCCTGCTGACGCTGCACCGTATCGACTTGTGGCCTCATCACTATCACGAGTGGGGCGAACTGATAGCGAAGTTTCAATTCTTCGCTCTCATCGAATTGCTTAGGAACATCACTTGTCCCGACCCGCATCGATCTAAATGAAGATCGCCTATGTAGTACTATCGTTTCCTAAGACACGACAACTCGGTCAACTCTCGACCCTCAAGGTCGAGCGCGAAACAACTGACACTGACTCAAATCAGGCGAAAGTCACGGAAGGACGTATATTCTCATCGCTCGGTTTCATGTTGTATGCATCCAACATGAACACCCTCGGTGGAGAATAAACTTAACCTTGAATCTACCTCTAATATCCATCTTAGAGGTTTCTACACTTGACCCAATCAATTTAACTTTCGCCGCACGTCTCAAGTTCTCGTCTCTCACGAGCCTTAATCTCGTATGGCTTGCTATCCTAGGGTTTCCTAGGTCTACCTAAACCATTCCCATTTTCTACTTTCTGCTCTGATACCACCCTATCTGTCACGCCCCGAGCCCGCCTCTTTGGTCCGTTTCGGGCATGCCGACAGACCGCCGAACGGACAGAGTTTCCCCTGTACGTCCTAGGCGTCGCAATCAATACAATATACAAAGTTCCAACCAGGAACACATTTCAATCAACGATTGCATAAGGAAGCATCAACAACATAAACCACTAATGCTATTACAAGCATTCCCAATACCTGCATTTTACATCACATTCTCTATTAAGTTTTACTTCCAAATACAATCAAGATTATTACAACCTTTATACAACTTTGATACATTTCAGTTTTCTTCATTTTCCTATACCGCTAGCTATGCTGACTAGGGTACCGCTATCTCCAGTCTCTGGAGTAGGGCGCTATCCACGGAGCTACGCCCTTGCCTCGCGCCGCCGCGCCGCTCGCGTGTGAACCTGTAACCCCCAAAACCACACGGGGGTGAGAACTATATAAATATAGTTCCCAGTGGGTACGACCACCCAAGGAAAAAGCTCGATCCACCAGGTCCAAAGGAGGCACTGCAACATGTTAGTCCAACAAATATCCACAGATATATATATTTATGCAACTAACAATTACCATGTTCATACCTCACAATATGCAATATGCAAATCATGCAACTCAAGCAAGTAGATTAATTGATTCTACTCCCCATCATTTACCATTCTTTATATTATTAATAACTCTGTATTCTTAGCCACATTTTGCTCAATTGTCATTCTTTCCTAAGGTTACATTTACCTTAGCCAACTATGCCACTCCACTCGGTCTTGAGTCAATCAACTGCGGATGATCCGCACTCTGTTAGGCTCGAGGCGAAGGACGTCTCACATGCACCTCGGCCTTAAATCCACTCGACTGGGATACCAAATCCATAGCTCATAATATGTGCTTTTCTTGTTCTCATTTTCTTTTCACTTGGTTTTTACCCAATTCGTCTCGGGGTGCTCTTAGGTCACCCAACGGCTTTTACCCAATCATCCCGGGGTACTCCTGGTTCACCCCAAAACTCACAATTCAAATTCCCGTCTACCGGGGGAGGCACAAGGCTCAACCACCCGAGGAATCTTCGCCGGGGTACTGCCCCGTGGTGTCTACACTCCGGAGTACACCGCTTGAGGGGGAGCTACCGCCCTCAAGCCGGAACCAATACATGTGAGTATGATCCCATCCTCAACTTTGAGGAGGTAGCCAAACTGTCTCAATGTCTCAAAGCTAAAGCTTTGTTCGATCACTCTTGTTCTTGGTGCCAATTTGGTCACTAATGCCACTATGGTTAAACTTTGTTTAAGTAATCACTTTTCAATGCCAATCATGTCTCTAGTGTTCTTTACACTAAGTCATAATGCCAATTATCAAGTTCTATACTTGGTTCACATGCCTCTAGTGTTAACATTTTTATGTCGAATACCATAATGTCAACATGCATGTCTCATTTATCATATTCCACAATATGTCTATAAACATATACCAACTAGCATATTTCCATAAGGTTAACATCCATATGTCATCCAACACTTCCAGGATTTATCAACATGCATATTACCTCTAACATGACAATATGCATTCCTTTAGCATTCTTACATTATGTTAATTTGCATTCTTTTAGCATTTCTATCACATGCCCACATTCATTCATTTAACATTCTTACATTAGCATTTAACTTATGCCAACATAGGTTCTATAGTCAACTATCCTTTAGTTCTCCAATGGTAGTCAATACATGTATTCTTGATTAGCATAAACCTCTTGCATTCATTATTAGCATATACCTTTCACATTCATTTAACATTCTTGCATTAGCATTTAACTTATGCCAACATAGGTTCTATAGTCAACTACCATTATATGCATCAATAAGAAAACTTATTTCTCTTCGAAATGAAGGCGACCTAGTCGCTTCGGTAAACACAACCCACCTCAAATCGCTTTCCGATTGCTTGTCGACACTTGCAATCGGCCTCCCGCGGCGCACGCCGCACGGCTCGACCTAATCCACCCGCGACCACCGAACGGCCCCCGACTCGCGATCCGAAAATTAAAGGTCTTCGGTTTGTTGCCACGAGCCCACTATTCCATTTTCATAGTTTTACGATGTCGCCTCGGCCCTCCAGGCGGAAACGAAGCCTAAATGTCCGTTTCTTTAATATCTTCACAACGGTTCGACGAATCGCCGAACCGACTTTGCCAACGTGTTTCGTTACCTAGCAATTAGGTTTACGGAGGGTCAAATTAGATCAAACCCTTCTATTAGCGAAAATCGCATTTCTAAACCCTAGGTGCTCACTATTGCAATTAACCTCCAAATAATCCAAATTAAATGGGGAAAATATGTTTAGAACACTCTAGATACTACTAGAATATCATTCATGGAGGATTTAAACAAAATCCCAAAAGCTTACCTAAACGTGAACGCCGCGACGAATGCACGTCGCTGCAACGGGCGCACGAAAACCCGATCCGACGCTTTCAACGCGTTCGCAGGATCGTTCTCCACCAACATCGTGAATTTGAATGGATAACGTAGAGAGATGAGAGAGATTTTTAGAGAGAGAAATAAGGGTTTCTCTCCCCCCTCACCATCCGTGTGATGCTTGGAGTGTGCTGCCAGGTTGAGGGAGAAGAAGCAATTAGCTTCTTTAATAAGCAACACTCAAACACTATTCACATTATTCACACCCAACTTTCAACCGAAGCTTAGGTACTTTCGCCTGTGTCACGCCCCGAGACCGCTACCAATTTGGTTCGGTTCGGGGACGCCGATCAGGCGCCGAACGGACAGCACCTCCCCTGTCCGCCCAAGGCTCGACAACTAGTCATGTACAAAGAATTGCCCAGGAATTTAATTCTATAACATACATGACAAGACGATGCACCAAAATGTGCCAATAGCGGTAAGAGCAAGGTACTAGTAAATCATACAAGTAACATAAAGAGAGAAAAGTCTATCTATTACAATCATTCACCATTTGTTTAATTACATCAAGTTCACATTTCCCAAAATACATAGTATTGTCATCTTCAAAAATATACATTCATTTACATTCTTTTTTTGTACATAACACTATACCAAAAGTGATATCGGGGAGGTTCTAATGCAAATGGCGGCCTCTATCAACTAGGGCGCGATGCCCTTACCGCGATCCTCACCGCCCGCCTGCGCGCTGGAACCTGTAATTGAGTGGGGTGAGAACTAACTTCCTTAGTTCCCAGTGGGCTCGGCCACCGACCCCACCGATCTCCCCACTAGGTCTAAGCAGGCAAAAGCAGATAGATAGATAGATAGATATTTAACTTGAAAGCTGTAAATAAAGGCACTATAAAAGAAATGTAACTACTGCTATGCCTGAAACAACAAGACCATGATGTAGCTATGAAATATCTAACATGCTACTATGTTCCAATCGAGTATGTATGAAATACTTTTTATGTTCTTGGATTATTACCCAATCCATGGCTAGCCCGTAGGCACGCCCACGACTCAACACAACTCAACCCAATGGGTTGTCTGCGGGACCCCACATAGGCTATCCCTCGGGACCCCACATAGGCTATCCCTATCGTATCACGTGCCAAGACCTCCGGAGACTCGCACTACTCGTGTGGAGCGACCAACCACGAGCGCTGAGCAGACTGTGTGAGTATGATCATCTCCTCCACTTTGGAGGGCATCCATACAAGGGTATCAATGTTCATGTGTTTTCTAACACTATGTTCAATGTCGTTTGCCATCAAGTTCTCTACTTGGATCACATGTCATTAGTGTCTCTATACACTATGTCATAATGTCAATCATCAAGTCATCTACTTGGTTTACATATCTCTAGTGTTCTTTACACTAAGTTATCATGCAATGTCATCATCAAGTTGTCTACTTGGTTCATGTCACTAGTGTCACTACACAATGTCATATGTCATTGTCATTCATGCAAGATCAAGTTCTTTTCCAATTTATCTCTAGGGTTCAATGTCATACACTTAGTTCTCATGTCTCCTACATTCAATTATCAATCATAAGATGCCACAATATAGAGGAGCATGGAAGAATAGTAAAACAAACTATATAACCCTAGCATGCATGAAACTATACATACACACATATATATGCTATATGACCAATAAAGAGACTTAGACATAGAAGGTAGCCCGATGGCTTCGGAATGGCACCCCCTACCTTTGGGATGTTCCACGAGGCTACAACGTCGAACTCGAAGCCTCCAACCACCACTTTGGCTCTTCAGCCAATTTTTCAACTTCGAGCCTTTGTTTTGCTCGGATCAGTCAAACCGCTCGTCGGATCGACGAACCGTCGCTTCCCACGCGTTCGTGTACCTATCAATACCTTAGAAATGAGGTAAAAATAGATCAATACCTCCTATTAGCGAAAATCGCATTTCTAAACCCTATAGGTTTACTATTGCAAAAATCATTAAACTAACCTATGATTTAGGCAATAAAGCTCTAATTAGCATGCTAGGATTCCTCTAAATCCATTTTTAGAGCATATAGACCAAACCCTAAACACTTACCACCATTGTGAACGCCGGGTCGAAGGCACGCCGCACAAATGGGCGCACGAGAGCTCGATCCGACGCCTCTAACGCGTTCGCAGGATCGTTCTCCGCCAACACCGCGAATTTGAGCGGATATTATAGAGAGGCGTGAGAGATATTTAGAGAGAGAAAAGAGGGTTTTCTTTCTCCTTCATGTGTGCGTGTGAGGTGTTGTGGGTGTGTGTGCTGCCATGGAGAAGAAGCAGCAGCTTCTTTAATAAGCCACCAAAAACAAACACTATTCACACTCAATTTTCGGCCGAAGCTTTGATTTTTTTGCCTACCCTTCGGAATGTCCGATTGAGATCAAATTTGACAGCTATGTTCGGTTTTACTCAACTTAACGCAAGAAACTTTAATCTTTCGCCGACCCCGTTTGGTCACCGAAAGTCAGTATCGAACCATAATCGCTATCAGATAGCGTTCGGATTTTATTTCTCATCTTCCGGGTGTCAGAACGGCACGAAACTTTAAATCTAGCCTCGTACAAATAATCCTGACATATCCCCCAGTTTTCGTACTTTTCTGACACTGTGCATTTTTTGCTAATTTATCGCTCGTTTCCAAATGTAAAATTCTAAATTTCCGTTTGTGTCCGATTTCAAAGACAAGTCACCCGTACTTATATTTTACTTCTATAAATCCAATAAAAATAGTATCTCACACTATTTTTATTTATATTTATTTTTAAATTAAGAATCCGATATATATCACATTCCATCGCAACTTCACGATTTCAGAAGTTCGGTATCTTACATCCTCCCCTCCTTAAAAAGAGTTTCGTCCTCGAAACGAACCCTTATATTTAACTTAAACTCAAATTCATACCTTACTCACCAAATAGATGAGGATGATGAATTTTCACCTCGCTCTCGAGCTCCCAAGTGGCTTCACGATTGTCGTGATTGCTCTACCGGACTCTGACATAGGGAATCTCGCGATTCCGTAATTTGAGCACCTCCCGAGCAATAATCGCCACCGGAAACTCTTCATAGCTCGAGTCCTCTTGAAGCTCCGGCGGTTCAAACATCATAGTGTGTTCGGGATTGTGAACATATTTCCGAAGGTTGGAAACATGAAACACATTGTGCCCGTCCGCTAATTGTGGCGGCAATGCAATTCGATAAGCTACCGCACCAATGCGTTCCAACACTTCATACGATCCAATATATCGAGGACTCAACTTTTCTCGTACTCCAAACTGTCTCACGCATCTCATAGGCGAGACCTTTAAGAACACGCGGTCTCCTACCGCGAATTTCAATTCTCTACGGTGCTTATTGGCATAACTTTGTTGCCTCGACTGCGCAGTGAGCATCCGCTGACGAGCAAGGCGAACTTTCTCTTCCGCCTCCCGCAACACGTCGGGACCTATCACCGCCCGTTCACCTACATCACCCCAATGCACAGGAGATCGGCACTTCCGCCCGCAAAGGACTTCGAACGGTGCCATCTCCACACTGGCTTGGTAACCGTTGTTGTAGGCGGACTCGGCCATCAGCAAATACTTGGCCCAACATAACGGGGACTCAGCTTCCCCCGCACCTCAAATCGCTTCATGCTACAACTCAGCTTATCGAGTAATCTGGAGTTTCAATGTACTTTCGCACTTCGGAGTGGCCTTTTACTCATCGGGATTGTCAAAAGGCCCACTACGGAAGATATAAGACCAGATTCACTCACATCAGTCAAGTAAATCTCTGAAAGTGCATTACCACTCCCGCGAGTCTCGGTGGTAGGTCAAGTCGATACTCGACAACCTTACCTACTCCAACCCCACTCGCAAACGGCACACCAAGGCCGAACCGCTTCCTTTGAGACCGGGACTACCCGCCATCCTCGTGGTGTAGATCTAGCATGAATGTGCCAACTAGTCGAACGACCCACCACCACTACACAATGCACACGGGTAGACCTTCTCGGATTAGTCAGGCGTCCACAAAGTGGCGCTTTACCACTCTGGCTATCCAAGAGTCTTATACAGCTCTTCCTTGCATTCACCCTCAATTCAGGGAACATACTCCGATTCGATCACCGTCATTGCTTAGAAGCAATATCGTAGGTGCATCGCTTAATCGCGAGTGTTCCAATCCCAACCGGATCCCTGTTCTATCGTGAGATGGCGCACTTTGGCACATCTTAAATATCAATCCACTGGAGAGCGCTATCCTTATGCTCCAACTCTCCTGAGAGCATCAACTCCAACTCTCTCGCGTGGCCTCCATTATTGAAGTGTCTCCTAGGGACCACTTGCTTCAAATTCCAATGGCCACGGCCAATTCGGCCCCTTCTGTCGCACTCATCTCACACGAACACTTCGTTCGTGATCCTAAGCCAAACTCATTAATAGAGTTACCGGCCACACCGATCTTCGGTCTCTACGGGTGGACCAATGGTCACCAACCCTACGTCGGCCTACCGCCTAGACGTGTCTCAACGCTCGATGTCTCTTACTCGCAAGCGTAGACCCAATCAAAGACCGGGCGACATTCTCACTTGGGAATTCGCACACACTCCAACCAGGAGTAAACAAGACCCCAAACCACTATAAGTTCTTGGGTTGGGTCACTACACACTTAGTGTATCCTCGATCTTGAGACTCAACACGTGGCATTTCCACGCTCCCGGTCTAAGCTCGACTACCGTCCCGACCAAAACTCGCCCTACCAATAGGTACCGGTCGCTGCCTTCTCACAAATGATCGCGCCGCCCAAAGGGCCCAGTGATCCACAAACCCACAAACGGCCTGTGCACGGGTCGTCCCCAAAGCACTACCTACCAACGTCGTCCTATACGACATGCTCTAGAGAGCTACTCACTCTATCGGCTCCTTAGCACCTAGTGCGAGCCACCAGCCCTCCGAGTGCTCAATGGCCCGCTTCGCACTTGGCAATGCTAAAGTGCTACTACCAACTCACTCCCTCGGCTAAGTCAATACCGCACACCACGAGTACCTATACTCGTGCGCTCTATACACCTCTATAGCGTTCCAAACCAAGCCAAGCATTAGGCAACCTTGCCTATGCACGCTGGTCGTACGAGCACTATTCACCTACCTCAATTTGAGGTATCATTATATGCCCGGACTCGACCACTAACTGGTCACACTCTTAACAGCGGTTCTACTTTCACTGCTCGATTTATCGAAACTACATTCGAAACGCTCGGATTACTCGGGTATCCTCAAGTATCACGGCTCAACTCTCGCAATCCACTGCTCACTGCCTTGAGAGTTGCCGCACCACTTCGTCCAAAAATCACTACCAACTATTCGCTAGTACCACTTGGCTCTCTACCTGCTTCAACAGGTAACATGTTTCCACACACAAGCATGCCCGGGTATCTACATTCACCCGTCCATTGGTCTCTACTATACTAATGCATAATTAGTAGTAGGTGACCATATGACAAATGCATGCTATGCATCGACCCTACATCATGTAGGAGCACAAGCCTACTTCAACAATTCATGCCTACCATGACGCGGTCAGTAGTAGTAGGTTCCACAACCTGGGTCGTGTACCCATGGTCACTTAGTGCCCGCCGTGAACCCTCCGGTTGCCATATTCTCATCACTCGCTCTCCCGACCATGCCGTAGGTGGCGCACCCACAGACTGTCTTAGAGAGGAGAGGGGGTCGTCGCCAACGCCAAGGTTTGGTTATCCCAAATCATTCTAGAGCCTAAATAACAAAATCCTAGATGTATGCCATTGGCAAGCTCAAGAGTTTACCACCAAAATCTTCTCTCCACTTGAGGAAGAAAATGAAGACCTTACTCCTCCAAGCCGTTCCTTCCACTTCTTCTCTTTCTCCAACTTCAATGAGAGGGAAGATATCCTAGAGAGAGAGGGGAAGTTTTTGGCTTAGCTTAAAAGAAATGAGGGAAAGGGAGAGAGAGCTACATGCCCATATACTCTCAACTAAGGCCACTTTGCTCTTTAGCCCCTCAACTTCATCATATATGCACAAATTTCTGGGCCCGGGGCAATTTTTTAGTGCGAGACCGGCCTCTTCAGGAACCGGACCCTGTCCTCAAGACCGGTACCCGAGAGCAAAATTTCTGCAACTTAGCAGATTTTTTCCCATTTGCTCTTCGAGGCCCTCGCCAATGCATTTTTTGGGTTTCTAATGCCTTCGGTCCTTCCGATGCATACCCAATCGACAATTAGTCGATTCCAAATGAAGTCCAATCCTCGAATTTCGAGAATTCACTTCCTTACATCCCGAACCTCGACCACGTCTAGTCGAAGTCTCCACGCAACGCATTGGCCACATCCTCGCCATCCCGCACTTCGTTCGGGATGCAACTCACGATACGGGAGGATCCTCACTCGTATTCCCCCACGGTGCAGCTTCCTCGCCGCAGCTTCTGGAACCTTTCCCAAAGCTTTTTCTCCTTACCGTCGGGGAATAAACGGAGATTATCGATCCCCGAAACTCTTCCCAAGCCATAGGGGGGAGACTAGGCGATCGATACCACTCGACGCCTATCCACCACACCTTCGTCGATTGTTATGGACAATACTTGTCCCGTACCACAGTGCACAACTCCTAAAAGGGAGTCTCCATGGAGTCGGCCCACAACTCCACGACCGACGGATCCGCATCCTTTCTATCAGGGTAGACGGATCAAACCGCTTGAAGGTCATAAGGGCCGCTAACGCTCGCTCCCTCACTGCCTCCACCCCTGAAGCGCTAGAAGTCGGATTGCCCGACCCCGACGAAAATATCTTTGCCGTGACTCCCGACCGTACTCGACGAGCCGAAATTGGTGCGATCACCACTGATCCACCAACTCTTGGAGTCCCGCTTACACGATCCTCTAGTGTTTGGCAGCCTCCTGCTGACATTGCACTAACTCGACTTGTCGCCTCACCACTATCACGAGTGGGGCCAACTGATAGCGAAGTTTCAATTCTCCGTTCTCATCGAATAGCTCAGGAACATCACTTGTCCCAACCTGCACCGATCTAACTGAAGATCGCCTATGCAGTACCATCGTTCTCTAAGACACGACAATTCACCAACTCCGACCCTCAAGGTCGAGCGCGAAACAACCGACATCGACTCAAATCGGGCGAAAGTCACACAGGGCGTCTATTCTCATCGCTTCGGTTTCATGTTGTATGCATCCAACATGAACACCCTCGGTTGAGAATAAACCACACCTTGAATCTACCTCCAAAATCCGTTTTAGAGGTTTCTACACTTGACCCAATCGAATTCAACTTCCGCCACTCGGTTCACGTCTCGCTCACGCACCTATTAGCCTTAAGGTTAACCGTCCTAGGGTCTCCTAGCTCAATTCTAGACTCTCTCTTTACTTGCTCTTAACTTGCTCTGATACCATCTTCAACCTGTCACGCCCCGAGACCGCTACCAATTTGGTTCTTCGGGACGCCGATCGTGCGCCGAACGGACAAAGACTCTCCCCTGTCCGCCCAAGGCTCGACAACTAGTCATGTACAAAGAATTGCCCAGGAATTTAATTCTATAACATACATGACAAGACGATGCACCAAAATGTGCCAATAGCGGTAAGAGCAAGGTACTAGTAAATCATACAAGTAACATAAAGAGAGAAGAGTCTATCTATTACAATCATTCACCATTTGTTTAATTACATCAAGTTCACATTTCCCAAAATACATAGTATTGTCATCTTCAAAAATATACATTCATTTACATTCTTTTCTCGTACATAACACTATACCAAAAGTGATATCAGGGGAGGTTCTAATGCAAATGGCGGCCTCTATCAACTAGGGCGCGATGCCCTTACCGCGATCCTCACCGCCCGCCTGCGCGCTGGAACCTGTAATTGAGTGGGGTGAGAACTAACTTCCTTAGTTCCCAGTGGGCTCGGCCACCGACCCCACCGATCTCCCCACTAGGTCTAAGCAGGCAAAAGCAGATAGATAGATAGATATTTAACTTGAAAGCTGTAAATAAAGGCACTATAAAAGAAATGCAACTACTGCTATGCCTGAAATAACAAGACCATGATGTAGCTATGAAATATCTAACATGCTACTATGTTCCAATCGAGTATGTATGAAATACTTTTTATGTTCTTGGATTATTACCCAATCCATGGCTAGCCCGTAGGCACGCCCACGACTCAACACAACTCAACCCAATGGGTTGTCTGCGGGACCCCACATAGGCTATCCCTCGGGACCCCACATAGGCTATCCCTATCGTATCACGTGCCAAGACCTCCGGAGACTCGTACTACTCGTGTGGAGCGACCAACCATGAGCGCTGAGCAGACTGTGTGAGTATGATCATCTCCTCCACTTTGGAGGGCATCCATACAAGGGTATCAATGTTCATGTGTTTTCTAACACTATGTTCATAAATCCATTTTTAGAGCATATAGACCAAACCCTAAACACTTACCACCATTGTGAACGCCGGGTCGAAGGCACGCCGCACAAACGGGCGCAGGAGAGCTCGATCCGCCGCCTCTAACGCGTTCGCAGGATCGTTCTCCGCCAACACCGCAAATTTGAGCGGATATTATAGAGAGTCGTGAGAGATATTTAGAGAGAGAAAAGAGGGTTTTCTTTCTCCTTCATGTGTGCGTGTGAGGTGTTGTGGGTGTGTGTGCTGCCATGGAGAAGAAGCAGCAGCTTCTTTAATAAGCCACCAAAAACAAACACTATTCACACTCAATTTTCGGCCGAAGCTTTGATTTTTTTGCCTACCCTTCGGATTGTCCGATTGAGATCAAATTTGACAGCTATGTTCGGTTTTACTCAACTTAACGCAAGAAACTTTAATCTTTCAGTTTTGACCCCGTTTGGTCACCGAAAACTGTACCGAACCATAATCGCTATCAGATAGCGTTCGGATTTTATTTCTCATCTTCCGGGTGTCAGAACGGCACGAAACTTTAAATCTAGCCTCATATAAATAATCCTGACATATCCCCCAGTTTTTGTAATTTTCTGACACTGTGCATTTTCTGCTAATTTATCAGTTCCGTTTCCAACAGAAAATTCTAAATCTACTGTTTCAGGTCCGATTTCAGCACAAGTCAGTCCAGACTTATATTTTACTTCTATAAATCCAATAAAAATAGTATCTCACACTATTTTTATTTATATTTATTTTTAAATTAAGAATCCGATATATATCAAATTCCACCGCAACTTCACGATTTCAGAAGTTCGGTATCTTACAGCCTGCCCTTCGGAATGTCCGATTGAGCTCAAATTTGACAGTTATGTTCGTTTTTACTTAACTTAACAGAAGAAATTTTAATCCGTCAGTTTCGACCCCGTTTGGTCACTGCGAACTCTACCGAACTGTAATCGTTATCAGATGACATTCGGATTTTATTTCTTATCTTCCGGGTGTCGGAATGGCATGAAACTTTAAATCTAGCCTTGTAAAAATATTCCTGACATACCCTCCGATTTTCATAATTTTCTGACACTGTGCAATTTCTGCTAATTTATCTGCCCGGTTTCTCGCAGAAAATTCTAAATCTTCTATTTTTATTCCGATTTCGGCACAGGTCATTTCAGACTTATATTTTACTTCTATAAGTCTAATAAAAATAGTATCTCACACTATTTTTATTTATACTCACTTTTAAATTAAAATCCGGTATATTACAATTGGATTGTTTTTTTTTTTTTGTTGGGGATCAATTAGTCAGTAGAAAAAAAAGTGTCCCTCTCAAGTTGGTTAAGTGGGTATTTATGGACCCTCTCTCCATTTTTTTTTTTATCGTGCAGAGATGATCGGAGTAGTGGGAGCGGATACAGATCGTGCGAAGGTGTTGGTGCGGATCGTGCCAATAATGGGATATTGGGATGACATTTGCAACTTGACCCCTCCAATTTGCTCATATTGCACTTATATGCTTGAGATGGAGTATTTTGCAAATACATAAAAGGGAAAGGACAAATTTGCTAAAAATGTATATGTAATAGCCATACTTGCTTACGAGCATTCTCTCCTCTTTTTTTTTAGTCTATGCACCTAGTGCATAAATTAACTCATGCACCATGTTCAAAATTAAAATTTTCTCTGTGCACCTAGTGCATGGATTATCTCGTACACCACATTTAAACTCTCTCTTTTTTTTTATTATTTATTATATATTTTTTTTATTTTTTCTTCAACAAATGCCCCCCACCTTTTCGAACTTGTGAATTTAAACAAGTTGGAAAAGGTGCTCGTCTCCTTGCGCGATTTCCACTTTCATATTGCCATCAAAGATCCGAGGTAACTTTATCATGGCCAAATCTTTTTGATCAACTTCTTCTAACGCTATATACACATATCTTTTTTTTTATATTAAATGCTCAGTTTAACGACATGCGGTCAAATTACATCAATCGCTCAGTTTAAAAACATGGCGGTCATATTACATCAAATGCTCAGTTTAACGACATGTTGGTCATATTACATCAAATTGCTCAGTTTAACGACATGGCGGTCAGTTTACATCAGTTGCTCAGTTTAACGACATGGCGGTCAGTTTACATCAGATTGTTCAGTTTAACGACATGGTGGTCATATTACATCAAATTGCTCAGTTTAACGACATGGCGGTCAGTTTACATCAGTTGCTCAGTTTAACGACATGGCGGTCAGTTTACATCAGATTGCTCAGTTTAACGACATGGCGGTCATATTACATCAAGTTGCTCTGTTTAACGACATAGCGGTCAGTTTACATCAGTTGCTCAGTTTAACGACATGGCGGTCAGTTTACATCAGATTGCTCAGTTTAACGACATGACGGTCATATTAGCGGCCGCTTACATCGATTGCTCGGCTTTAACGACATGGCGGCCGGGCTTACATCGATTGCTCGCTTTAACGACATAGCGGCCGCTTACATCGCTTGCTCGCTTAACGACATGGCGGTCAGTTTACATCAGATTGCTCAGTTTAACGACATGGCGGTTAGTTTACATCAGATTGATTTCCACTGGATATATGCATTTTTCGTTTGAAGCAATCGAAATTGCCGCGCATAACTGACCTTAAGATGAGTCAGTGGATTTTTTTATTTATTTTGCCTCGAGAAGCAATCCAAGTTGCTGCGCATAACCGACCCTAAGGTGAGTTAGCATTCCGTCATAGACAAAATATATCTTGGGTAGTATGGCGCCCATAAGGATTTTTACTAAGTACCTTCTCCTAACTTTTGCCTGTGAGTCTCGAAAGGTTTTCTCACAGCGGGGATCCCAATTTTGCCTGTGGGATTATACCACAGCCGAAAATTTTACAATTTTACCCTTGAAGTCCGATGTGGACAATCAAGTCCGTAGGTGGCTCATATTTTACCCATATTATCTAGAAAATTAGACAATATGTCCTACACTTCTCTCTTTTATTTATTTATTTATTTATTTATTTTTTATACATAATATTTCTTTAAGAAACGACCATTGATAGGTGGCATTGGTCTTTCACCTTTGGCATCAATTAAATGATAAGCGCCGCCTTCATAGACTTTTTTCACTACATATGGGCAGTCCCAATTTGGATCAAATTTCCTTCCAGTGTGTTTATTGATTATAATCGGTCTACGAAGAACGAGCACCAACTCCCCAATATTAAAGGTGCGATATCGAGTGAGCTTATTATATGCTCTTGCCATCTGGGCTTGATATAGTTCCAAATTTTGTTGGGCAGTTAGCCTGATTTCATCTAATGCCTCCAGCTCATCAAGCCTTAGTAGAGCATTTTCTTCATTTGTTAATTCATGTTGAACTGCTATCCTCAATGAGGGTAATTCAACCTCTAGTGGTAATACCGCCTCAGCGCCGAACACCAAAGAATAGGATGTTGCTTGAGTTGGCGTTTTGTACGTGGTTCGATAGGTCCAAAGAGTTTCTATGATTCGCACATGCCATTCCTTTTGATTTTTGCCAATTATTTTCCTTAATAGCTTTATCAAAGTCTTATTAAAGGCTTCAGCCAATCCATTAGCCATTGCATTATATATCGAAGAATACCTCTAATCAATTTTGTGTTGAGTAGCAAATCTATTGACTTTGAAACTCTTGAAGGCAGTTCCATTATCAGATATAATTCACCTTGGAACTCCAAATCGGTATAGAATATTTTCTCTAAAGAATTTGACGACATCATCTGCTTTTACTTCTCTTAGTGGGATTGCCTCAACCCATCTAGAAAAATAATCTGTAGCAGCAAGAATAAACTTATGCCCCCTGGAAGATGGTGGATTGATAGGTCCTATCACATCTGTTCCCCACATATCAAACGACCATGAAGCGATTGTAGGATGCAAGGGAATTGGATGTCGATGAATAAAGTCACCGCGGATTTGACATTGATGGCATTTCCTAGCATACATCATACAATCTTGTATCATGGTTGGCCAATAATACCCCAAATGTTTAATTTTAAGGCGCATTTTTGGCCCTGATTGGTGCGCACCATAAATGCCTGAATGAACTTTATGCATGACTTGTTTAATCTCATTTGGAGATAAACATTTAAGCCATAATTGATCATAAGATCTGCGATAAAGTTGATCATTAACGAATACATATCGCATTGCTTTTTTCTTAATTTGTGCCTGTCTTGACTTGTCTTCTGGCAGTTTATTATATTTGAGAAAATCGATGAAAGATTCTCTCCAATCATCTTCTATATCGATGGTTGCAACTTCAGCCTCCTTTGTATCTTCTTCTCGATTTAAGTCAGCTGGGGACAATATTTTTTGATTCCGTATAATTATTTGGACTTCATCCATGGTAGGATCAGCAAGCTTTTTAGCCAATTTAGCCAGGGCATCGGCTTTTCCATTCATAACCCTCGTCACTTTTTCTATTTTTATACATGGAATTTTCTTTATAAGATATTTCACCTTCGTTTGATATTTGACCAACTCAGATTTATGTACTTTAAACTCTCCTTCAACTTGGTTGATGATTAATTGGGAGTCTCCATAGATATGCAATTTTTGTATATTCAACTGGATTGCAATTTCTAAACCAGCAACAAGAGCTTCGTACTCAGCCTCGTTATTTGTGCGAGACTCAGAAAGGGCTAATGAGTATCTCAAAATGCCTCCTTCAGGTGTTACAAAGATTAACCCTATCCCGGCCTTAATCTGAGGGATATTTGGACTGAAAGCTGGTTGAATTGAGGACGCGCCATCGAAATACATTTTTCAATAGGGTTGGTCTTCCATAGTAAACATGATGTGCTCATCGAGCAAATCGCAGATCAAAGGTGAGTCATCTGGAATTGGATGCGCAGCTAGAAAATCAACAAGTCATTGACCTTTGATGGCCTTCTGTGGCACATAAGTAATGTCAAATTCAAGGAGTATGACAGCCTTATTTTGCCAATCTTCCAGTCAAAACTGGTCTTGTCATTAAGAATTTAAGTGGGTCCACCTTCGAAATTAAATGGATTTTATGTTCCAGCATATAATGTCTTAATTTCTTAACGGCAAATATAAGGACTAGACAGTGCTTTTCAATTGGAGAGTAAGAATTTTCTGCCCCCACTAACATCCTACTGAGATAGTATAAAGCATTTTCCTTTCTTTCTTCATTGTTTTGAGCAAGAAGTGCACCCAGCGATCCTTCAAGTGCAGCTGTATATAAAATTAATGGCCTACCATGAATAGGGGCAGCAAGCACTGGGGGACTTAATAAATATTTCGTAATGTCGTCAAATGCCGTTTGACAATCATCATCCCATATGAAAGGCGCATCCTTTTTCACCAATTTAGAAAATGGTTTAATTCTGCCAGATAGATTTGATATAAATCTTCTAATGTATGCCAATCTTCCTTGAAAGGATCGCAATTGCTTCAAATTTTTTGGGGGCGGCAATTCTATGATAGCCTTAATCTTTGCTGGGTCGATTTCTATTCCTCTATGTCTAACAATAAACCCAAGGAATTTGCCTGAATAAACTCCAAATGCACATTTAAGAGGGTTCATTTTCAGATTATATTTTCTTAATCTGATGAAAACTGTTCTTAAGTCTTCAAAATGATTTGCTTTGTTTACAGTTTTGACTACCAAATCGTCAACATAGCACTCAACAGTTTTGTGGAGCAAATCATCAAAAATTACCGTCATAGCCCTTTGATAAGTGGCTCCTGCATTTTTTAGACCAAAAGGCATAACCTTCTAACAGTATATGCCAATTGGAGTTCTAAAAGCGGTGTGTTTTTCGTCCTCAGGTGCCATCTTTATCTGGTTATATCCAGAGGAACCATCCATGAAAGAAAACATCTCGTAACTTGAAGTGTTATCAATCATTAGTTCAGTGACTGGCAGTGGAAAATCGTCCTTTGGGCATGCTTTATTTACATCTCGAAAGTCGACGCATACGCGAATTTGACCATTTTTCTTTTTTACTGGGACTATGCTTGCGATCCAATCAGCATATTTTTTTTCTCTGATGAACCCTGCTTCAATAAATTTTTTAGTTTCTGTTATGATCTGTTCTTCTAAGTCAACTCTTGCTCTCCTTGGAGCTTGTTTAACTGGAGCCACATCTGGGCTAATAGCAAGTTTATGAACAGCCACACTCGGATCTAGACCGGGCATTTCTTTATACGTCCAAGCAAAACAGTCTTTATATTCTATCAACAATGCTTTCAACACATCTTGATCTTTTTCTGGAAGCAGCGCACTAATATAAGTGGGTCTTCGATCTTCTTCAGTGCCCAAATTTATTTTTAAAAGTTCATCAATAGTGGCTTGCCCCCCATCCTCAAGCTCTTGTGGAGTATCTTTTAATTCCAGAAGCTCTGTTTTTACTTGCTCAATGTCCTCATCTTGCATCATATCTTTTATTGTAATCATAGTGCAGGTATGTCGTATGACAGATGAATCATTATGGGTTATCTCTGTCATCGGAGGTGTGAGATTGAGTTGAGTCGTTTCGTGTCGTTATTCCAACGATCTCTTTGTAAGACACCTGAGCAGGTTGATGATATCCTAACCCTCTTGTGCGTACTGTTCGCCCATTTGGAAGCACAACTCTTTTTTGCGGTGGATTCCACATTTTCTGAAAAAGTTTTCGATTAGCCCGTGACCTTTTTATAGGAAATCCTGAGCTATTCATCATATTCTTGAGATTTTTCAAAAAGTATGCTGGTATGTTGACGTCTTCATATATTTCCTCATTAGAGTTGTCGAGCTTGATAAGATCAGAGGGTTTATAATCATCTGACTTATAAAAGAGGATCCCTTTCTTTATTTTTTCTTTTCCCCTGACTTTCTCAACTCGAGGAGGTACAAAGAAGGTTTTCAGATCATTCACTTTTATTGGCTCACATATATGAAGAGATTTTATATGTCCATCTGGAATTCTGGTAATAGTTAGGGAATCCTCAATCAATTCAGGAGTTCTTATGAACATATTTGATTCGGATGTCGAGAAAATCTCCTCATCTTCGGATGAATCTTCTCCCCAGGGCATGTTTAACTTGGAAGAAAATGTTTCCGACATTTTTCTTAATTGTTCTTCATCATCGGAATCTTCTGAATCACTTCCGAAGTGTGGAATCGCATTTTCTTTATTATCCTTAATTTTTATCTTTTCCTTTGAGGATTTTTTATCACTTTGAACTTTATCCTCTTCGAGTTCGTGAGATAATTTTATATCTTTTTCAGATTTCACAAAATATCTTGCATCTTCATATCGTATGCCATGCACTCCAAATGGGCGTATATCACCATCAACTCTGAATTCTTCTCCATCCTTGATATATTTCAAACATTGATGAAGAGTAGATGGGACAACATTATACTCGTGCAACCAAGGCCGTCCCAATAATGCTTTATACGAAGTA
This sequence comes from Aechmea fasciata, assembly GCA_025177825.1. Classification (NCBI taxonomy): domain Eukaryota; kingdom Viridiplantae; phylum Streptophyta; class Magnoliopsida; order Poales; family Bromeliaceae; genus Aechmea; species Aechmea fasciata. Next base: position 136,121 of record CM045944.1, on the reverse strand, counting down.
TCTGCATTTATCACATAGAACTTTACATCGGTCCGCAATGTTCCAAATTTTATAGGAAGAATGATCGACCCGAGAGCTTTTTGGCTATGTTGATTAAAGCCTTGAATCAAAATTTTTTCTGAGGACAGATGATCGACATTCAGAGCTAAACTTTTCAAAGTTCGTAAAGTCAGAATGTTGATTGAGGATCCAGGATCGATTAGAATACGATTAATCTTCTCTCCATCGCTTGTCCCAGTCACATATAATGGCCTATTGTGATGGGCAGTTCCCAATAGCATATCCTCATCAGTGAAAATAACATTGGCAATATGTCTGGAGTATAATGCCTCTTTCATATTCATTTCAGCAAAATGAGCATAAAAAGGCTCGGGGTTTTGTAAAGCGTAAATGAGTACATCCCGAAGTTCTCTGGACATCATCAGGGCATCATATACACTCAACAAGGCTGGCACTTTTCTTAAATGGGAAAGTATGTTATATTCAATCTTTGATAATTTCCCTTGATTTGATGAAGTCGGTGCCCCTCCATTTATCTGAATTTCTTTATCTCTACCATTTGGTGGCTGCCCTTGTCTTTCTGGTAACACCTTTCCAGACTTAAGCTTGATTTGGAGAGAATCTTCAGCTCTTTTATCTTCTTTGGTATTAGAGTCGACACCACAGGTAATAGTTTGGCATGTTTCGACTCTGGTCTTTTCAAGAGTATTCAACTTGTCGAGTATCTCTTTTAATTGCTCTTTCATATTTTTTATTGCCATGGCCACACAGTCTATGTTTGTTGCTAGAGTGCGTACATCAATCTGCACTCTTCTCAAATCATTGTTTATCTCGAGAAGGCGATATTCCATCCTCCTTGCGCCGCAATCCCTGCTCGGAGTATTGTATGCTACCCAGGCACTATCACCATCTTCAAGTGCAACAGCAGATTGCCTAACCCTATTCCTTTGATTCACAGAGTCTTCAGATTGCTCTTCGGAGACTGTTATTACCCGACACGACTCTTTGAGTTGTAATTTATTTTTTCTATGGTCCCGAGGTTTCACGCATACATCATAAGCATGACCTCTCGCTCCACACCAAAAACAGCGTAATTTCATATCATCGAAAGCATCATAACATACTTTTCTGAATTCTTCTGGAGTAATGGATTGTTGTTTCTCAAATCGTGGGAGATGTTTCTTCCATCGTTGGCCTTTGGATTCGGCAACCATCGGTTGATTGATCTTTGACTTCACCTTGTCTATAGGTAGATTCTGTACCTTTTTCCACTGGCGGCAATTTTCTAGAGTGTGCCCCCATGTATTATGATAGGAACAGAACTCTGTCGACATAACTTTATTTCTTTCTTTTTTAATCAGAGCTTCATTATTTTGACGAACCTCTGACTGCTGGCTTAGGGTTGGATTCTTCTTCTTTTTTAGTGAAGATGACCCTGCATTTCCTCTCGCCGACATTCTTTTAAGCTCTTGAGCAATTATGTGTGCTTCATAGAAACTTGCATCGTACTCGGCTTTTGTCGACTTTGATGGCTCCGGATCAGCTTGCGTAGTTATGACTCGGCACGTCTCGACCCGACATCTTTTTGATGTTTCAGCAACATCCGCTTTGAGCATATCTATTATGGTTCTCATTTGAATATCTATGCCTTTTATATCGCCAGCCATGCTGTTCACATTCATCTTTATAAGGTTAGTTTCATTGTGTAGCCTCCTCATTTCTCCCTCCATTCTGATTAAGCGACACTCCATTCTATACAGCTTCTTCATTGGATCATGGTGAGTTGAAGTGTCGTATAATTCCAAAGGATCAACATAAGTATCATAGTTTGGTGTGGATGTCTATTGATTTGCCTCCAGGGTCGGTGCAGGTCTTTCTAGCACGTCATCAGATGTTGTAATGACACGGCATGATTCCCGTATGTAAGGAACAGTCTTGTGCTTATTTTTCTCCTGGATTGTCAAAGTTGTGCTTTTGACACTTTGCTTGATGCTCGCCCTTTGAGAAAACTGATTTTTTGGTCTTCTTGTATGTTGAAAAGTGCGACAGTTTTCTATGTTATGTCCTTTCACTTGATGAAAAGGGCAATACATAGATGTATTTTTGCTGTTAGAAGACTGAGAATCAACTCCTTCTGTCGGCGCCGTTCTCGGACGTTCCCTTTTGTTAAACTTTTTATTGATTTCACTCGTATTTTTAGTTTCTATAAGAGGGGCTTTTCCTTTATCTCTTTGAAAAGTTTCGGGTGAATGCTGATTCGAAGATCGACTGGTAGGCTTTGGCAATAGCTCGAGATCCCGTTCTCTGTTATTTTGCGACTGAGACTGTCGAGGGAGGGGAGTAATCTTCATTAGCTGTTCCACTCTAGCTTCGATCACAATCATCATAGAGAACATTACATTCAGTTGTGCTGTCATATCCAATATTTTATCATTCACCTTGTGAAAGTTGCAGCGTGTCATTTCTTTTATTTCTGCTAATTGGTTATGAACTTCTCTGAAATTCCTTTCTTGTTCTCTAACGTGGCGAGAAGGAAAAATCTCTTCATCGTCACGTTGTGTGGTGATGACTCTACAAGTTTCTCCCCAAAAGGGCTCTCCTTTTTCTTCAGACTCCTCGACGGGAATTTCTTTTTTATCAGAGTCCTTCTTTTTCTTAGCCTCTTCTATTGCTTTGAAAATAAAATCATGAATCAGAAGAGGCTCTATTTCAACTTGTTTATATTCTTCCATCGAGTCAATGTGTTCCTCAATAGGCCGCTTTTTATGTTGGGGTTCATCCGGCTCAACAAATTTTTTATTCTTTTTCGCCCGAGTTATTCTTTGCCTCGACTTGGCTGAAGTATTAAATTTTTTGGTTGGAGGCATGAGCTTATCCTCAGACTGCACTTCTGGGTTTAAGGGGCCTCGCCACTTTATCCCTGGGACTTCCTTTAAATATTTCAACATCTTCCGAGTTTTCTTAGATAAGAATATATTCCAAAACTCAGGAGGAAGTTCATTCTCAATTCCTTCTGTATTTTCAGCATCCACACCAATTATATTGGTCTTTTCGACTGGTCTTTCTGATAATACTGACTGTGAAAGAGTGATTGCGCCAGTTTTATATTGTTTCTCAACCCAGTCCTTGAAAACCCAGCAGTCTTCAATTGGATGGCCAATTAGCCGATGATATAGTCAATATTTTGGATCATCGGTTTTCCCCACATCCTCTGGCTTCTTTGACTCGGGCAGTTGAAGACCATTTTTAACAGCATCATTAAATATTTTCTTAACTTTCTCCCGTTTGAAAGGGTACACTTTGTTTCTTCGCTTTTCTAAAGAAAACCCTTTTGGATAATTGCCCCCCAACACATGTTTTACAGGGGTCTGTTCAACTGTGGAGGTAATTGCTTTCTTTCCTTTCTCTATCATGTTCGTGCGGGCCGGTCTAGCCTGTGCCAGCTTCGCTTCGACTCTTTTGTTCTCATCCTTCTTTGTCCTTTGTACGTTTACAAGGACTTGGGGATCAGTTCTCTCTAATCTAGAGACGTTTAATATCAATTCATGAAAGGTGGAACAACTGGATGTGCACAGAAAAGGGGCCATCCAGTTATCAATGTTGCCCATAACAAGACCAACAGCTTGAGGCTGGTCTAGAGGTTGCTCACACCTTATACTTAAGTTTCGCCATCTTGTAATGTAATCTAGCATTGTTTCATCTCTTCTTCGTTTAGTGGCTACCAGATCAGCGATAGTAATCTTATCGCTAACGGTGGCGAACTTTGCTTTGAAAGCTTCTTCCATGTCGGCCCAGGTTTTAATGGACTCATCTTCGAGAGAGTAGTACCATTCGAAAGCTATACCCGATAAACTTTGTGAAAATTGTCGCAAGAGTAGAGGCCCATTACTCCCGGTATTTCCGCACATGGCTTTAAAATGTGCTAGATGCTGATCAGGGTTACCAACACCATAAAACATTTTGAACTTAGGGACCTAATACCCTTCTGGAAAAGGTATATTATCATATTCCGATAAATAAGGGTGCCCTTTCCCTTTCGGTTTTGGATTTGCCCCCGCTACCGTCTCTTTAACTTGTGAAGTGATCAGATTATGGATTTCTTCTTTAGTCAAAGAGGTAGTCTCTTTAAGAACAGTTGTTTTAGCCTGTTCATCAATGACTTGTGGTATGCGTGCTTCTGTCTGGGTTATAATTTTGGTTTGAGTTCGTTGATCCTCCAGTTGCTTCTGCACATTCAACATTAAATCCATAACATCCTCCATCTTCTTATAGAGATTTATGATATCTCTATCCTTTTCATCAACTTATTTTTTCAATGATGCAATCATAGCATCCTTTGGATCCCTCGAGAAAAATATAACTTCTTCTTCCTCTCGCGGGTCAGATAGATCATCAGGTAGATCATCTTTATTCACAATATTTTGCGAAGAGTTTGCTTCTTTAGCTCTTGCTCTCTCTTCCGCTGCTTTTCTTGCAGCAGCTCTCGTAAGAATTTGTTGGATCGTTTCTTCTTCATCAACAGCCTCACTTGAGGGCGTATGCCCTATAACTCTTACAGTATGAACCTCCCGATTCTCTATTTTAGATTTTTCTTCTTTAATCTGAGCAAGAGTCTTGGGCTTCCACTCTTTTTTTCTTCCTTTCCAGGATAGTGCTGATTTCTGTTGCCATCTCGGCTTCTCAATTTTTTTCTCTATGTTCACTCTCCCCTTTGTAGCCTTAAAGGCTTTATATATATGCTTGCAGACAGAGTTCTCGTTATTGTTTCTCAAACGAGGACACTCGGAAGAAGGCTTTAGATGGGACATTTCTGACTCTGGGCGCAGAACGGCCGTAGGTGAGTTCTTTCTCACAAACCTCAGGGGTGCGTATCGGTTATTGACCAAAACGTCGGGTCCAGCGACAAACCTAGTGAGTTGGGTTTGTCGAGACCTTTGTTCTTTGTTCGTCTCTTGCCGCTTCAAAGTATGGCGAAGATTTCTTTTGCATGCCTTCGTCACAGGCGATAGAGTATCTTTGGGAAACGTCAACCTATTGAAGACCGACGCTTTATGTGCCATATCAGGTAGCGATGTTTCCTTAGTGTGGCTTTGAAACACCAGCCTACCTTGCAACTCCATTTTCTTCGAAGCAGTAATAGGAGTTATCCTCTCATTCACAGGAACGCGAGGAGGGTTGGGGATGACAACATTCGGGCGCCTCCCACGACAAGGAAGTCGGGTGACCACAGCCTTGACATCGTTTTTGCTTGTAGTAGCAATGAAAGGGGCCATAGCAGCAGCCCTAGCTTCTTCCGGGATGGTGCCGAACTGGATCGTAGCACCAGCAGCTCCGAAGGTGAGGATAGATGCTGGCAGGGAAACCTGACCCGCATTGATCATCACCGTGCCCATAGCAGTAGCAGTGTTCTTCAGTGCCATTTCTCTGTAAGGAAATAACGAATGTAGATTTGATATTTATCGTCCAATTCTATTAGCATATCATCGGTCTCAAAGATGGAAGGAGAAGCCATGTCCCACCGGGCGTGCCATTTTGTCTGCGACCGCGAATGACGTCCCTCGCACGGTGAAATTTATCTTGAATTTCCCGTGGGGTAGTATTCACTATTCAGATTAATATTTAAATATGTATGGTTATCAGGTATTGTGGATCCATGGCTTCCAATAAACGCAAACGTCTATTGTTAATTACCCCTATAAAATGTTAGGGTACCTTCGATTAAGAGACCTCTGAAATGCTAGAATTGAAATAAACTGGAATTGAACAAAGAATTTTATTGTTTATCGTTCAATTACATGGCTTTAACCAAGGGCATACCCTCGGTGTACATAAGTGGAGCAGAAAAAGAAAAAAAAAGTTTGATTTTGATTGCATCTTAGTTATATATTCCAAGATGCTCAAAGTATGTGATCAAATTAATTTTGTTGGGCCCTATATATTTTGGAGCTCAACATGGTTCACCCTAAGATGAAAGATTGATTAAATTCCCTGCATATGGATTGGGATTTAATCGAATTTGATTCAAATTAAACTCTAATCATGTGTATTAGAGTTTGATTTGGTTAATTGAACTTTAAATATATATGATAAAGTCCAATAGAATTTGATTTGATATTCAATTTGAGCTCTCATCCTAAATATATGTGTTAGGATTAGCCCAAATATTTTGAATTAGACTCTAATTTTATATTTTAGAGTCTAGTGTAATTAGGCTCTAGGCTTATGTGTTAGAGCTTAATCACATTTGCTTTGGGTTCATCATAGGGTGAAATATTAACTGAATCCTAATTATATGTATTAGGATTAGTAAAATTTGATTTAAATTAAACTCCAAGGATATGTATTGGAATCTAACTTAATTTCATTTATTTGAACTCCGAGTAATTGTATTAGAGTCCAACAAATTTATTTTGATTAAATGGTTTGATCAATTTTAAGCATATATTTAAAATTTGATCGAGTTTGAACATGATTTGACTCTAGTTTTATGTGCTAGAGGATTGGATGATTAAATGGTTTGATCAATTCTAACTTAATTTCATCCCGCGGTGCCGTCGCCACCCTCTCCTGCCGTGCCACAAACGGCGCAGAATGTGAAGATCCGGGCGCTGGAGTCGGTGCCCTCGGTGCTGCTACCTCAGTAGGTGCTGGTGGTGCTGGAGCCTGGGCCTCCCTGGCAGCCGCTTGCTGCAGAAGAAGATCCTCTAAACGCTTCATCCGCTCGTCCTGTCGGCGCGCCGCCTCGGCCTGCTGCTGGGCCGCCGCTGTCTGCTGGGCCACAAGATCCGTGAGGACCGCCACCTGGTCCCTCAGCTCACGGACCTCGCTGGACCCGGAAGTAGCGGAGGTCTCAACCTCCTCAAGATGTGCCATGTCCTCCGCCCCGACAGACTGGGAGCGAGTGATAGGCATCAACACTGCAATAACATGAAAGCGCAAGTTAGTAAAACCCACGCTATTGCAACCCCACTCAAAACACAAATCATGCGAAAGTAAGGAAGTGTGCTCCCTACTAACTCCCGATGTTACGTTGTCGGCCGCCAACGTAACCCTCCGCGAAGCTAGAAGTTATACACTTCGATTAAACTCCACTTTTTAGAGTTATAATAAAACCCAATCAAGTACTTTCGCCCACAAGTCAAATAGACCTCGTCTCTCACGAGCCTATTTCCTATAGTCCAACAAGCCTAAGGTTTGCTAGGTCCACTAAGACTTTACCCTAGGCTCTGATACCAAAATAATCTGTCACGCCCCGAGGCCGGCAGGGCCTTCCCCAAAGCGTGCCCAGACCCGCCATATGTCATCACATACAAGACGTCTACTAAAACACAGCGAAAATAAAACCATACAATAGGCTAAAACTATAGATATCAGAGCAACATACAGCTAGCCCTATCAACAAGTAGAGAGAAGGTTAACAAAGTGAATAATAAAAGAGTCTAACAACACAACCATAACACATAAGGTTAATACAATATCTGTCTCAAAATATGGCGGTCTCTCTATACACGGGTACAACTCACATCCTCTCTATACCAAAAAAAATAGAGAAGTAACCACCTATCGACGTATCCTCTCCCAAAGTCGCTAGCCCGAGGCAACACCCTTGCCGCGGTCCCGAGCCTCCCCCGGTGCAGAAGGCGCTGAAAGTAAACAGAAACAGAGGGCGTGAGAACTATAATTTATAGTTCCCAGTGGGCAATTACTGACCTGAACCATTGCACCACTAGGCCCAAAGAAAAGAGAGTAAGTAAGCGATAAATAAACTTGTAATAAAAGCATAAAGAAATGCTATCGAATATGCTACAATAAACATGTCCATCAATAGGTGTCATAATCCTCTGTTCCAACATATAGTAAAATATGTTCTATTATAACCACAAGTATACTAAGATGTAATTAAAGAACTATCAAGTATACTATATAACTCAAGTAATGCCCTAAGCATGTCCACAATATCCAACTACTAAGTCCTATCTAGTAGTGATTGTCATTTAACATTGTTAATATTCAAAGCCCATTCTCTTTTGGGATCTACACAAGGTAATCCCGCTTGTGCCACCTAAGTGTCGTGGTAGCCCCAACATCTTCCGTAAGGAATGAGTCTAACCAATTCGGCCCCATAGGTTTCTCTATACTGCACGAGCGAACGAATCGCAAAGGCCAACTCCGGAGTGCCGGCTTGTAGGGAGCGACCCTCACAAGCATGTGCGAAAGAGCACAAATGGCAACAAGCATAGTCAAGTCTCAAGTCCAAACCTCATGTCTCAACATGAAAATAGTAACTAGCAACCCTAAGGTCTAGTTCAAATACTCACATGACACTAGATTCTCTATGTCAAAGTTCAATATGAGCCTAATGCCGCTTGATAACATTAGCTCACTATTCTACAAGTAGATGCCAAGTCTAATGCCGCTTTATGACATTAGCTTTTCTCCTATGTCAAGCATAGTTTCTAAGTTCACAAATATGTCAAAACTTACTATTTTACATGTCCTCACACTAAGCTTAACATGTTCCCGATCCACAAGAAGAATGCTACAATTATGCCTAAGTTCACAAGGCTACACTCTACTATATAGAGGCCAAAACACATTACACATAAGACATAGTTTTTAAGCATTAATTCTAAAATTCTCAAATAAATCAAATATCATGAAAATATACTAATTTTCATTTAACCATAAGCAAATAAGCATCAATGAGAATTTCTCATTGTGCTAGGTGAGGCCAAACCCATCGTCGCTCCAAGCGTCGCTCCGAACCGCTAACGAAGCTTCGATTCCTACTCCTAGTACCCTAAAAAGTAAATCCTAGGAGTTACAACCTCTAGAATTGAACCATGAGTTCAATCTTTAAACGTCTATACAAAGAGTAAGGAAAACTCACCTCAAGTGTAGAAATCCCACTCCAATCCTCAAATGGAGGTTAGATCCTTCCCAAGGCAACCTAAACAAAGGTTCTAAACCATTCAAAAGGAATCTAAAAGCCCCAAATCACAAAACCCCAAAATAAACCCTAATCTACCAAAACTAGGGTTTCATCTAGTAGAAAGCTCCAAACCACGAATCTAAAGGAAAAGGGATGTTTTCCTACCTCTTTGAAGCTTCAAACCAAGTCCAAAATCCTCAAGCCTTGAAGATCTCTCCTCAACCAAGCACTAACTTCAAGCTCCAAGCTTCATCCATGGTGGAGTAGGCACCACAAGGCAAAAAGAGAAGAAAAGAGATGATCAATCTCATTGAAATCCACCAAAAATCAAAGAAATGCAAAGGAGGGAAAAAGGAGGAGTCCTCTCACCTCTTGCTGCTGTGAAGGGGCTCCAAATGAGCCCTAGGGGCGTGCTACACACTAATAGAAGGGCACAATTACAGAAAATTCCCTGCAGTTTCGCCGAGTCAGAATCTGCCGAGCTGTACCGGTACAGATCCAACTTGTACCGGTACAAGTCCTGCGAAACAGCCAAACCCGAGCCTCGGTTAGCCCAGTCCAGCCCCTCCCATACCGGTACAAAATCCCTCTTGTACCGGTATAGCCATCATGGCTGTACCGGTACAGCAACAATTCTTGTACCGGTACAGGCACCCAGAAATGCAACCCGAGAGCAACCTAAAATCCAACTTTTTGGACTTTAGTGCTTGGAACTCATCCACTAACCTCGGTACTCGTGCCATAGGTTGGAACACAGTCAACGACCCTCCAGAAAATCTGGAAAAGCTCAGATCCCACAACCAAAACTCGAACCTTGCTATTTGCTAAAGTTCAGTGCACCACAGACCTACATAAGTGCGAAGCTTTCGGCTCAACAACAGGAGGAGCTGAAAGGATTGCTTAAGGAATACAAAGACTGCTTCGCATGGAGCTATGAAGAGATGCCGGGTCTAAGCAGGCAGATTGTAGAAAATAGGTTGCCTATTAAAAAATGATTTAAGCCTTTTAAGCAACCGGCTCGTAGATTTGAGCCGAGTATTGTACTTCAAATTAAGAATGAAATAGAAAATCTTTTGAAGGCCGGATTTATTAGAGCGGCCCATTATGTTGATTGGGTGTCTAATATAGTTCCTGTGCGCAAAAAGAATGGCAAACTTAGGGTTTGCATTGATTTTAGGAACTTACATTTAGCTACACCTAAAGATGTGTATCCAATGCCGATAGCCGATATGTCAGTAGATTCGGCTGCTGGTAATGAAATATTATCTTTCATGGACGGTCATGCCGGCTATAATCAAATCTATATTGCTGAGGAAGATGTAGCCAAGACGGCGTTTAGATGCCCTGGTTCGATTGGAACTTTTGAATGGGTAGTAATGCCGTTTGGTTTAAAAAATGCCGGAGCTACATACCAGAGAGCAATGAATTTTATTTTTCATGATTTAATCGGTAAAATGTTAGAAGTATACATTGACGATATAGTGGTGAAATCCAAGTCGCAAGTTGAACATTGGATTGATTTGAAGATTGCCTTTGAAAGAATGAGAAAATACAATTTGAAAATGAATCCTTTAAAATGCGCTTCTGGAGTCTCAGCAGGAAATTTTCTGGGATTCCTAGTTCATAGAAAAGGGATTGAAATTGATAAAACCAAGGCGAAGGCAATATTAGAATTACCACCACCGAAAAGTAAAAAAGAGTTGCAAAGCTTGTTGGGAAAAATTAATTATCTTCGGCAGTTTATATCTAATTTGTCCGAAAAAATGAGGATTTTTACCCCACTATTACGGCTCAAGGATAAAGAAGAATTCATTTGGGCGGCGGAACAACAAGAGGCGTTTGAAAATATAAAGAGATATTTATCAAACCCTCCAGTATTAATGCCTCCGAAAAGGAATCAGCCGATGAAATTGTACATATCGGCTGCAGAAGAAAATTTAGGATGTTTATTGGCCCAAGAAAATGAAGAAAAAGAAGAACAAGCCATATATTATTTAAGCCGACGTTTCTTAGACACAGAGAAATGATATTCGGCTATCGAGAAGTTATGTCTGGCTTTGTATTATTCATGTACAAAATTGAGATATTATATTTTACCAACCGAAGTATCGGTAATATGCAAAATCGATCTGATAAAATATATGTTAGCCAAGCCAGTACTGCGAGGGCGAATAGGAAAATGGGTGTTGGCATTATCCGAATTCTCTCTTACATATGTTCCTGCAAAAGCCGTTAAAGGACAAGCCATAACGAATTAACTTCTTAGCTGATCATCCATATGTAGACGTTGAAGAATTGACACAAAATGTGATCGGCTGTCAATATTGGACGCTTTATTTCGACGGCTCAAAAACAGCCGAATCTGCGGGAGCAGGAATAGTCATTCAATCTCCTGAAGGGTACGTTTGTCAATTTGCTTTCGAGTTAGATTTTAGTTGTTCCAATAATCAAGCCGAATATGAAGCTTTAATAATCGACCTAGAAATTTTGCAAGAGTTAAAAATAAAATCAATTAAAGTTATCGGTGATTCACAATTAGTAATCAAACAAATTATTGGAGAATACCGATGTGAAATCCCAAACTTGCAAAATTATTTAAGAAAAACATTGGAGTTATTATGCAATTTTGGAGAAGCAGAATTCGAACATATGGGCAGACAAGAAAATGAAAAGGCAAACGATTTAGCCCAATCGGCTTCAGGATATAAAGAGCCGAAGTTAGAATCAGTCATAATACAAAGAAGGTTGTTACCTTCGGTTCATATACGAGAGCCGATGATAGCACCAATAGAAGTGAAAGAAGACTGGAGAAAGTCTTTGATCGAGTCCCTGGAGAATCCTAATGGAAAGGTTGATTATAATATTCGGAGGAAAGCTCTCGGCTATTGTTTGTTAGATAGACAACTCTATAAGAGAACAGCTGAGGAAGTATTATTGAAGTGTTTGGGGTCCGAAGAAGCTTTACTGGTAATAGGAGAAACACACGAAGGGATATGCAGAACCCATTTAGCAAGAAAGAAATTAAGATGGATGATCTTAGGATATTACTGGCCAACTATGCATCAGGATTGCAGAGATTATGCTAAGAGATGCCAGGATTGTCGGTTTCATGGTCCAATACAGAGAGTCCCTGCTTCTGAAATGTATGCCATAATCAAACCATGGCCGTTTCGAGGATGGGCTATTGATTTAATTGGGGAAATACAGCAGAAGTCATCGGCTGGTCACAAATTCCTAATAGTAGCTGTCGATTATTTTACTAAGTGGGTCGAAGTGAAACCTACTCGTTTGGTTACTCAAAAGGAGATCATTGATTTTGTTGAAGATCATATAACACATCGCTTTGGAATTCCTGAAACAATCACAACCGATCAAGGAACGATGTTCACAGGTGGACAATTTGTTCGGTTTATCGAGTCAAGAAGGATAAAGCTGCTTCATTCGTCCCCTTACTATGCTCAGGCGAATGGACAAGTAGAAGCGGCGAACAAAATAATTATTAATCTAATGAAACGGCATATTGGAAAACACCCAAAGAAATGGAATGAAAAACTTTCCGAAGTACTATGGGCATGCCGAACTTCAGTAAAAACGGCAACAGGGATGACGCCTTTTCAATTAGTCTATGGTCACAAGGCCGTAGTACCAGCCGAAATAACAATTCCATCTCTAAGAACGGAGAAACAAGGAGAACTTTCAGCTGATGAATACAATAATCTAATGAAAGAAGAGATGGAAAAAATACATGATACTCGATTGATGGCCTTAGACAATATACAAGCATACCAGAATCGAGTATGTCGAGCATGTAACAAAAGGGTCCGGCATAAGTTATTTACAGCCGGTGATTTAGTACTTCGGCTAGTATTTCCCATCGGTCAAAAAGAAAGAACATACGGTACATGGTCCACAAATTGCGAAGGACCATTTCAGATTAGCCGAATTGCAAGAGGGAATGCATATATACTATATTAAAAATATGAATGGAGTAGAGAATGAGAAACCAATCAATGGAAAATATTTGAAAAAATATTATCCTTCAACATGGAAAAACAATACATAATAAATCACAAGCCGAAACAAGATAAAAGTTCTTTAATCTGATTCCATTCGGCTATTAAATTGGCCTGAGCATTTTCAGCAGCTTTCTTCTTCCGTTTCATCAGGGGGTGTATTTTGTATAGTTGGGAAAGTTAGTCCCAAAGCTTTACTCCTTCATCCTTCTTGATCTTTAATTGGTCTTGAAGAAGGAGCCTACGTTCAGAGGTACGAGCTAAGGCGGCTTCGGCTGTGGACAATTCTTCCTTTAGAGTCAATATCCGCTGTTGCAAGGCCGATTCCTAATCGGCCAAAAGTTTATCTTCACGACTCACTTCCGTGATAGGAGTCGTTACCTCAGGAATAATTTTCTTAATTTGATCAACACGACCGAAATGTTGATCTAAGGATAGAAACTCGACATGCAAAGATTGTTGCCGAGACAAAAAAAGAAGAAAGATGAGACGATAGAGTCTCTATAAAATATAGACTAGCGGGAGAAATACCTGATTGATCGGCTAAATTACATAAAAGGGCGCATAACCGATCGAATTGTTCTTGATGTTGGGCTAAGTAAGGAATGCCACAATTATATAATTGCAGACACTCATCCAAATTTTGTCTAGTGTCTGACGATATAATCATAGTCGTTGGGTCATCTTCATTGTGTGAGCTAGGGCTTGAAGCCAGCAATGAATAAAGAGAAATGGATAAAGGATCATCCGAGGCTGGGGCAGTAGGAGAATGAGTTTCTGTTTGTGTCCTGAAGATTTTCTGGCGGAGGTGCACTTGAGCTTGGTTCCACCACCGACGATGGTGGAGACAATTGTTTCTCAACCTCTTGTTTCTTTTTAGTACGAAGCTCACGGCGAGTTCGTTTTTCAATCTGCGTCGTGAAAAAAGAAACGAAAGAGTTTTCTTAAGATTGTTCTTAAAATTTGAACAAGTTAAGAGAATGAGCGATTAATTAAGCATACCTCAATTTCGATAAGTTCACTCGGCTCAGTAAGAACAGGAATTTTTTTCCGAAACATCAGCCGATTCGGCCCCAATAGCCGAAGGTAGATCTTCTGAAATAGCAGTTGGAAGAGAGAACTCAGTTGTTGGTTATTCAGGTACGTCCGACCGAGATCTCTTAGCCAAGGATTTACGCCTTTTCGGAGGCGTCGGGGGAGCAGTTTGAGTAATTTCGATCGGCTGTTTATCTGAAGCTGGGGCCGATGAAGAAGTTGGAATTGACTGCTAACGTAGGAAAATGTTTAGATATAAAAAATTGAGACATTAAACACATGAAGAGCATAAAGATCAAAATTGAAAAGAAAAGTAAAATACAGGAGAAGGAGGCGAAGGATTAGAGGCTTCTTCCGATAGCTCGTCCGACATTGACGGAGCAGGAGCCGAACGGATAGCAGGATCCCGAGGTACCGCCGTAGCTGATAAATATAAGAGAAGCAGACTGTTTAGCAAAAGAGAAAGTAATAATAAAAGGAAAAGAAGATTTACAAGTCAAGAATATACCGCAAGGAAGGATAATTCGACGGTATGCTTGTATAGAAGACCGAGTGAAAAATTTTTGGGCGAAGCTTTCCCAATTGATGGTATGACGAAAAGCTACCACTTCTGTATAGTTCGGCGTGAAGCTTACTAATTTGAAGAACCGCCGAAGACGATTTTCCTTAGCCGAAATAGCGTCGATGTCGGCTATACCCTTGCTTGGGGGTCGGTTAGAGGCGGTATTGGATGTGAAAAATTTAGCGAGAGCAGGAGTCGCTTGAGAAAGCCCAAATTGACGCGCCGCGAATTGAGGGGAATAAACTTCAGTGCTCGGTATCAGTTTCGAGCGCGACTTCAATCCAATATGCAGATCTCGAGGGGCCAAAAAAGAATACCAAACATCTGCATACTCTCCAGCACGAGAAGAAGCTAATTCATGTTGAATAGCTTCATATCGAGTTAAAAACCAAGATGGACCGGTGACGCGGTCATTAAATGCACACCAATTAATAACAGTATGAGGTGGACATTCATAGAATATTTTAAAATAAGGAAGAAAATCAGAATGTCGACCCAGGGTAAGCGGCTCAGGATGGCCGAGTGCCAATCCATAAGAATCAAAATTAGCAGCCGAGCTTGCATCCAGAGGGGTTTTACACAGAACAGGAAAATAGATTTATAAAAATATTTGTAAAAAACAAAAAACACCGCAGCCCGAACTGATGGCGACACCACCACCAGAGGGTAATGGTTTGATAGAATCAAGATTTTCTCGATAGACAAAAGCAAGTAAATAAGACCCAAGAGCTAATTTATCACCATTGGCTAGACCAACGGCGATGGGAACAAAATCTCGGTTGATTTTTTGTGACCGAGTACAGAAGAGGTTGTGACACAACCAATATAGTAAAAAGGCAATATGTTCTTTCCTGGTAACAGGAGTAGGTGCCTCACCAGCAAACCGTCGAAGGAATTTAGAATAGGTCAAATCCGCGAGGTCGAGATGCTCCTCAAAATCGGATATACCATCGGGATTGTAGGCCATGGAGAGAGTAATGCCATGGGGCCTTAAGCCGATGATGGCTGCGACATCTAGAAGAGTTGGAGTCAGAGAGCCCCCTCGGAAAAGAAAAACATTAGAAACAGGGGACCAGAAGCAAAGAGAAGAGGCTAAGAGGAGGTTGTCGGCAAGAGAGGGTTGTCCAGAGAGCTGAATAGCTTCATATACACCTACTTCTCGCCAGACATCACCATAGACAGCTTCTACCCAATCTAACCAGGACAAATAAGCATCTGAAACGGTTGGCCAAGTTCGAAAGCTTTTACCAGTGGGGGTTGAAAAAAAGCCAAGAATGTAGATCGATTGAATCGGCCGTCAATGGAAGACCATCACTAGAGTAAGGGAAATCATCAACAGGTGCATCTCCAGTGAAAGAGGGGCCCAAAATAAATCTGGTGTTATTGGTCAGAAGATATCGGTGAAGAATGGTATAGTCCAACAAGGGACGAGTTGGTAAAGGCGGAATTAGCGCCATTGTTGGAAGTAGAGATTAAGAGATGGAAAGAAATTTGAGTGGAAAGATGCCGATGGAGAAGGCAAACAAAGAAAGGATTCGGTGAAGAAAATAGAGAGGAAATAAGAAGAATACGACGAAGAAGACGAAGAGAAAGCAAAAAGGGTAAAAGGCGTGGGTAAGAAGAAGAAGAAGAAACTGTCCCGTCGCTTCGTCACATCGATACGATTTTCGAAGTAGGCTTTAATGATGAATAGACGGCGGCAATTAAGAGGATGCAATCAATGCCGCGCATAAGACAAAAATCGTAAGTGAATCAAGGCCATCAATGAGAAAAGGAACGGCCAGGATTAAAATCGTACGTTGGGCTTCAAATCTTGCGTAATTCACTGACGCAGAATATTTGAAGTTGATTGGACCGAGAGATATATCTCGGATTCAAAGCTAGGGCAGAAAATTGAGCCGAACGGCTTAAGCAAGGCCGAACCGAAGATAGAATGGTCCTCAAGAGAAACGCCAGCTACCGAAGCGTCACTCCGGAAGCTGCCGAGGGGGCAATTGTTGGGTCGGTTTAAAGCGAAATAATAATTTTAGAAGTTCAAATCGCCGGTGCACCGGGTCTACACCAGAAAGTAGTCCAGAAGGATGCACCAGGAGCACGAAAGAGACATGAACCGTGGAAGTTTTAGCAACTGCAAGCGGTTCCGAGATGGTTGCCGATCGGCTGGAGGCGGTCCGAGAAATCAGAAAGTGGAGATAATGGCTGCTCGTGGCAATAACCAACGGAAGGAGACCCTATAAGTAAATACATCGAACCAAGAAAAGAGGTCTTTTCCCTGCGAACAGAAGATCACCATTATTTTTTCTTGCAATTTTCTTCTCTGCATTTACTGTTCTTCCTAGGAGTAGTCCGTAACTTAGATATTTGGAGTCTGTCTGCCCTCAGGGCATCACTCCATCCTTTATTGTAATCCGTAGTCTGTCTGCCCTCAGGGCATCACTCTGTCGTGGGTTGCAGTCTGTTCCTTTGTGTTTTCACAGAGTATTTCAATATAAACCATCATTCGGCTACTCTAGGCCGATTGCTTTGAGTATATTTTGGTCATTAGGCCCCTCTTCAGACTTGATTTCCTATTTTTCTGTCCATTCAGCTCATCCAGCTGAACCGAGAAGATAATAGAGTTTTTCGAACCCGATCGTTTTGATCCCTCACCGACCGAATTGCTTGACCGTCAGAAGGGCGCATTTCTCGAGGGTCATTAATCTGAGCCGTTTTTCACCCCGACGCACATCCCAAAGAAGATCTTTGACCGTCAAGGGTCGGGAGATTTCGACGACTAACAATTAGTAAAAAATTTATATACAAAATTACTAGATTTTTACCTTTATAAAATAATTTTATAAATACAGTGTTAAAAAAATTGTACACCTCAGGTAGCGTCACTACAACAAAATATGTTTTAGACGACGTTTTTTTTTTTCTAGCGTCTTTAATATTTAGCATTTACCGACACTATGATTAAGCGTCACCAATAAACATATTTTTATCAAAAATTTATAAATATTTTCCGACACTATATTAAAACGTCGGTATATTTATCCCGACATGTTTATTTAACGACTCTTTGCTCGACGCTTTTAAAAGCGTCGAGATTATTTTTGCCGACGCTTTAAAGCGATGCTAATTATTGTTTAAAGTGTCGTTAAGTGCAAGATTTTTTGTAGTGCGTTTGGTTCGGGAAAAATGGAGGGGGGATAAGCCCTTGTTCGGTTGTTCCCCCTTTGTTCCCGAACGTGATGTTTGGTACTTCGGGAACAGTAGTTTTCGAATTTCTGGAATAAACTGGTATAAGGCTGGAACTACTGTTCTACCTTTTTTCGTGAACAAGTGTAAGGACTCAAAACTGCTAAACGAGAAACTGGACTATGATTCAAATTGATCAAAGTCAAGTTAAGAATGCCTTAGAGTGATTAAAGGCATTAAGTAGGCTAAAAGTGTACCGGAGACGATCCCGAAGGCTTGTTGTGCAATCTGCACAAACCTGCAGATATTGCCTGATGGGACCGGTCCCCACAAGGGGGAGACCGGTTCCCGTAAGCAGGAAATGACGGTTCGCATAAAAGGACCGGTCCCTCATCCAGGGAGACCGGTTCCCGTATGTAGGTTTTGCGCGGTCGCATAAAAGGACCGGTCCCTAGAGGAGGGGGACCGGTCCCTCTGTGCGAAAATGCCCGAAGTGGGCTGCTCCTTGGGAGGTTGAGTGAGGGGTATTTCGGTAATTTCACATATGAGTAGGCTATTTGGACTTGGCCTCTCCCTCACTTCTCATTACTTGCTGCCTAAGCAAACAAGTAAGCCTCTCTCTCTCTCTCTTAACCGAAGGAAGGAAAGAAGGAGAGAAAGAAGAAGAGAAGGAAGAAGTAGAAGGAGAAGTGGAAGGAGAAGCTTGGGAGTGGGATTCCTCTCCCTTGATCCCTTCTCTACACCAAGTAGAGATCTTCTAAAGGTAGGCTTTGGTTTTCTAAAGCTTAGTTCTTCTGGAGTTTTCTTAAGTAACCTTAGAAGTGGGTTTTGGCGACCTCTAGAACCCTAGCTAGTTGCTAGAAGCGTGATTCTAGAGATCGTGCGGCTATTTTGCCGAAGTTGTGAGCTAGGGCTCCAAAGTTCAGATTTGCTAACGGTTAGGGTTTGATCTAGTTTAACCTTATGTTTATGATGGTTTTAGGCTCACGAGCGCCCCCGCGAAAACAGTTAGCGATTCCGACGAGCGAATTCGGAGAAATCAAGCCGGGAGCCTAAATTGGCTCAAATTGCCGTAGAGTGCGGCAAAGCTTTCGAGAATTCAGCGAAGTGCGCCGGTGGAGCCTACACGATATTAAAATGTGGGGGGTGTCCATCCCGAAGCAGCTGGGCTGCTCCCTATGTCTGTATGTGTATATGTATATAGTATCGATCTAGTGTAAATTGTCGAGAACAAGTAGGGTAATGATGCTTCTCTTATTGCATGTATTCTAGCTAGTGTAGCGAGATAGCTTGACACTAGGGTAGAATACATGAATAGAGGCGAACAATGACATAGAAACCCTAAAGTAGAAAACTTACATGAGTTGGCAAAACTGAAAAACATTCCTTTGTTTGCATGTGATTCTAGCCAGTGTAGCGAGGTGAGCTTGATACTAGGGTAGAATACATGAATAAAGGTGAATGATGACATTGAAACTCTAGTGTAAAGAACTTGTGTGAGTTTGACAGAACCGAGAATAAATGATAACCTAGATCGAGTGGCATCTAGTTGAATGATAACCTAGATCGAGTGGCATCTAGTTGAATGATAACCTAGATCGAGTGGCATCTAGTAAATGAGAACATTGACAAATGACATGTTAAACTAGAGGTTAAGTGAACTCTACGCATGATGAACTAGAGGTGATAGTTCTGAGAGTTGTTAACCTTAGTTGATAGGGTGTCCTCAGTTGGCGAGGATTGGATCTTACTCACGCAGTCTGTTTGAGCTTGTGGTGGTCGCTCCACACAAGTAGTGCACTCCGGAGTTGTCACACGAGCGGGGTAGCTCACCGGGTGGGATACGAGCGGGGTAGCTCCTCACCCGTTGGACTGAGAGGTGAGTCGGGTGAAGGGCGGGGTAGCTCTTCACCTATGAGATTTGAGCGGGGTAGCTCTTTACCTATTAGATTTGAGCGGGGTAGCTCTTTACCTATTAGATTTGAGCGGGGTAGCTCTTTACCTATTAGATTTGAGCGGGGTAGCTCATCACTGGGAGGTTTGAGATATCAGTAGAGGCGGAAGGCGGGGTAGCCCTTCACCTCTTCACCTACTAGATTTGTAGTGTGAGTACCATGAGATTTGAGATCTTAGGCGGGGTAGCCTAGTGGATTGGGTAATGAAAGAATGTGTTTCCTGATAAACATAGTTAAGTGACAGTTTCCTTTATACTGTACTTAGTGTGATAGTTCTTTAACTATATTGAGCATGCTAGTGTATACTGTTAAGTATAGTAGAAATATCTGTAGCATGATTTACAGCTTTCAATATAAATATCTATGTGTGCATACCTATGCCCGTATGGACCTAGTAGGGAGATCGGTGGAGTCGGCGGCCGAACCCACTGGGAACTAAGGAAGTTAGTTCTCACCCCACCACTATTACAGGCCTAGCGCGAGTATCCCGGGCGAGGAGCGTGTCAAGGGCATAGCGCCCTAGTCCGAGGTAGCGGCCACCTATGGTATTAGAACCACCGACATATGTACGAGTGTAGATGATGTATAGGTGTGAGATGTTGTATATATATCTATTTTGAGGTTGTGTAAAAGAGGTTGCTGTAAATGATAAATGATGTTTGGAACATGAATGTAATAGCTAAGTATTTCTCTCTTTTACACTTGTATGAATTTACTCGTATCGCTTGCTCTTGTTTGGTTGGCACTTTTAGTGCTTTGCTTAGTCATGAAAAAAAATGAATTCTTGTTCTTGTACATGACTCGTTTGTTGAGCCTTGGCTCACAAGAGGCGTCGTCTGTCATTCGTCCGGTTGTCTGCTTTGACGTGTTCTCGCCGCCAAATAGGCGGTCGCGGGGCGTGACAACAAGCTTGTTCCTTGATGAGAACAAGGTTAATTAAAATCTAAATTTAATTTTAATAGAAGAAAATTATTAATAAATCTAATTAATATATTTAAATCATTATTTATTTCCTTAATAATTAAATAATTAAATAATTATAATTAATTATTAATAATTAGATAATTATTATAATTAAATGATGTATGTAAATTTTTAGAGTATAAAAACAGCGGGTCATTTTAGAGTATAAAAACAACGAAAATTTTTTTTTCCTTTTTTTTTTAAAACCCTGACTCCCAAGGACATGTCAGACCTGCCACAAATACAGAAAGACCATTGTACACACGGACAGAGTCTCCCCTGTATTTGCACGGCATCGCACAAGTACAAGGAGTATTTCTATAATCATACAACCACAACCACGTGTACGGATAATAATTACAATCAATATACACATCCAAACACCATTCACCACAGGTTATCCACAATTATTCATTCATAAATCCACATCTATCAGTTGAAATGTTTCCTACTCGGAAACTGGTTTTGAAATACTAAGCTACCAAAATCCACGATAAAACCTTTTAAAAACTGTTTCCCACACGGAAACCTTTTCTTTTTAAAACGCCACCACGAGGGGTAGAAAACCATTTTTATCACATAAAAATCCAAAGCCTTTTTTTTACATTATAAACCATCTCATATTCAAAAGCAGAACTGAACTGAACCATAAATAAGTCTAGGTCATAAAACAGGAAGGGTAAAGGAATAACCGACAAAGGGACGGAGCTATGTCGCGAACTAGACTTGCTCCTCACCAGCTGTCCCACTAACTCCAGTAATGTCACCTGAAAAAGAAGGCGAGGGGTGAGAACATGTAAACATGTCTCCCCCTCCCAGTGGATACCTCGCGGAGATAGACACAGGAGGAGATAATAGTAGTACAGTAGCTATGATAAACAAATAAACGGGAGAGATATACAGATATGAAACAACAGCTACTGTAAATATGCGTCAACAGGTATAGAAGTTCAAAAGTACCCAATCTGAACCAATGCTCTATTGGTCAGCACTGCAAATCTCAAGCCAATGCCCCTACTACTCTCCAGTGCATATAACCCCTCTTGGGCTCACGGGTCGAACCTCTGCGACCACTTTTCCGGAAAAGAACACCCTCTTGCGGTGGATCAGACCGCCTGTGTTCGTGAAATGCGACGAGTACGTATCGGGCGATCAATATAGACATGCTCAAAAGATCATCCATCGGCAACTAGCCGACAATCCCGCCCTGTGGCCCAGCGACCACGTGGGTCGTCAAGTAACCAGAAGAACCAACCAGGTACCAAGTACCGAGTATGACTGACCAAATAGGTCCCAAGTATGCAAAGTAACTGACCAACTAGGTCCCGAGTAGAGAAAGAAACTGACCAACCAGGTCCCAAGTACTGAGTGTGACTGACCAAATAGGTCCCAAGTATGCAAAGTAACTGACCAACTAGGTCCCAAGTAGAGAAAGAAACTGACCAACCAGGTCCCAAGTAAGAATGTAACTGATGGAAGCTACTCTACTCCTACATGTAGGGCAAAATCAGGAAGCTACTGAGCAGAGTAAAACTAGAGTAATACGATGCACGAGTATGAAATAAGCAAAGTAAAGGCAAGGGGTGAAGGAATCGTCACCAAGCTTGCACCATTGAACGGACGTCAAGTCGAGATACCCACCTGTACAATTGTCGCGTCTGTCTCCTGACTGCGAAAGAACATCAACTGGACCTAAGGAAGGTCCACCAGGTTAGAATCTAACCCACAAGTAAGAAACACTAAACCCATAACCTCACCAATAATCCCACGATGATCAGTTTCCCAAAACTGACTACCGTAACCTGCCGGAAGTCCTGAAAATCGCACCGGGAATCCGTCGGGACCCACGAACTGTCCCGAAAGGCATCGACTCATATCACGAGACCTCCGCTGCCACCAAAACACTTATTTTAGTGTGACTTGGCAGCAAACACAAAGCAACACTACAATACAATTATCGTCGGATAATTGTACGAATACGGGTTCCCGAAAGTGTCTATTTCCACACCGGAACCCACCGTCGCTCATCCGTCATTTCCGAACCATCGAAATGACGTAAGTGACCAGCCAACAAGGCTCAGCGACCACACAATAGTTCACAAAGTGCCATCGGAATAATTCCGAACCAAACCCGCGTTCCGTCGGCGGATTTCGCTGAGAAACGCGCCGAAAATCACTTGCCGGTCTCTACGAGAGCTTGGGACCATGGACAATCAGTCCAAAGGTTACCCACAATTCACACTTGCTGTCCACAGCAGCCACGATAAGCACAATTGCATAAAAGCCCTCCCGATAATCCAAAATCACATTATTTCATGTGATTTTGGGGCTTTTATGGCTCGACTACGCAAACCAGAAGTCATTCAGCCAAACCAATTCACTTGCTAATAGGTTTCGGCGTGCCGGAGACCGTGCTCACCCTTCGGAGCACTTCCGGACACTGTGGGGAGCGTGGGAGCAACCCGAAATTCAGCAAACTGCGCGCACTGTATGAAAAGCATGCTTTTCTCGCAAACCAGGGACTTGTTGACCCTAACTGAGGTGAGCGCTGTGATCGTCATTGAAAGACGATCACCGTGCTCCCCTCCGGAGGCATCGGAACAGCCTCGGGTCTCCGAAACAGCGCACGCAAACCGAAACAGCAGCCAAAAAGGCTCGAAAATGGCCGACATCGCCAAATCAGCGAAACGGAGCTTCTCCGACAGAAAGTAAAGTGAGCACGGTGATCAGCGAGGTGTCCTGATCATCGTGCTCCCTTCCGTTAGGATCGGGGAGGCCCGGGTGGCTCGGAACAGTGAACCTACTCATTTAAGCCCTTATTTTGGATCTTGGCCGGAGCAAACTAGCTCCGGCCGGCCTCCGGCGGCACGGCGGCGTGCGCGGCGGCCAGAGATGGATGAGGGGGAGGCAAGGAGTCGGGGGCTCACCTCGGTTGGCGGCGGAGAGCGGCGGCGGTGGCGTCGGATCAAACTGAGCCCGCATGGCTTGGGCTGGAGCTCCGGGGTGGTTGCGGCCGGATGGCAGTTGCACCGGCAGGGGGATGATGCTGGTGACGGAGGGAGACCAGGGCGCGCATCTGCAGGCGTCGGGAAGCGGCGGCAGCGACGGACCTTGATGCCCTAGCCGCCCAAACCCGAAAGAGAGATAGGTTTGCTCCGACCAGCGGGGGAGCTCCGGCGACGTGGGCGACGATGGCGGACGAGTGCGGCCGACCAGGGGGAACCCGTGCTCACGCCGTTCAGCGATGGAGGGCGGCCGCGGCGGAGCTGGACTAAACCGAGCCCGCGCGGGTTCACCTCGGGCTCCGAGGGTAGCGGTGGCCACGGCGGCGACCGGAGGAGGGTTAGGACAACGGGGGCATGTCGTCGGAGGCCGAGGGAAGGCGGCGCGCCATGCTGTGTGCGGCGGCGACGCGCCGTGGCCGAGATGACTCGATCTCGGCTAGCTCTAGATCTGGGCGGCTGCGATACACAGAGGAGGCGGCGGCGGTTCATCGGGACGACGGCGACGGCGTGCGGGGGTCGCCGTGGCTCCGGGCGATGCGCCGCGGCCGAGCTAAGGTGGTGGCGGTGCTCAGGGGAAATCGCGCACAAAACTCGGTCTGGCTCGGGCTGGGACAGACCCCGGTTGGCCGGGGGTCGCCCAGGTGGCGACGGCGGCGCTTGGGGGCGGCTCCGGACGGCGGCGGTGGGTCGCCTGAGGCCGGAGGACTACCTCGGGTGCGGCCCCGAGCGGCGGCGGCGCGGGGGTTGAGTCGCACCCCGACTTGAACCCGAGCGGGTCCGGTGCTGCTGCAGGAACAACAGCGACTTCAACGGCGCGACGGCCGTGCTCGGGGTGGCGGTGGCCGACGGGGAAAGTCCGACGAGGTCGGGACGACGCCGGCAGGGTGCTGGTAGGCGGCAGCCTCAACCAGGTTCCAAACCCGAGAGATAAGAGAGAGATCTAGAGAGAGGTGGAGAGAGACATGGAGAGGGAGGAGGAGCTACCAGCTCCGGCGGCCGGCGGCGCTTCCAGGTGGCCGGGGCGCGAGCATGGAGGGTAGGGAGAAGAGAGGAAGTGCGGCTAGGTCTTGGATTTCGTTTGGGGGGGGGTTACGGAAGGCCAAGGGTTAGGGTTCGGTGAAGGAGAAACCCTAACAAGCTCTATACACATACGTACAATCGCAAGTTAGTCCCCCAATTTCAAATACTTTCAGTTTAGTCCCTCGTAGCGCGTGTATTATACGCGTACGCACCCCCACGTGCAATCCCACGCGATTCAATACATAAAATACTAGGGCATTTGCTAAAATACCGATTTGCAAGTTTTCGACCCTTCCTCGATCAACTCGCGATATCTACCAATCCGTCCGTCGGATTTATGAACGGATCGCACCAGTACGATCAGCACGACGAAGACAACAAACCCACGATTTTGTTTCACCTTGATCGGTCATGGATTCGCGATGAAATCCGTTCGCTCTCCAAGTATCTAATCTGGACAATATTGACCCCTTTGCGATCATCTCGTAATTTCCGGCGATCCGCACATCGGATTTGCAAACGGATTGCGCCATCGCGTTCAGCACGTCGAGGGCATCGAAACTACCATTTTCCTTTATCCAGTTTGGTCGCCGATTTGCGACGGAACCCATCTGCTCTCTACTAATCCTCACAATTACACATATACCCATGTGCACTTCACGAAATCATAATTTCGCCTCTGATTCTGACTTCCTTGCTACTTGTAGGGACTCCAAACATTCCTCACGCTGCTCTAGGTCACATGCACGGAGTCCGAGGAGTTCCACAATGCAAGAATAGCAAAGTGGAGAAACCCTCTTTTCAATAAAACTCATTTTTCTCGAAAATCGTGCATCGGATCAGAAATCCGTCAGTGCCATTGGTTCCAGAATATCTGAACCGA
This sequence comes from Aechmea fasciata, assembly GCA_025177825.1. Classification (NCBI taxonomy): domain Eukaryota; kingdom Viridiplantae; phylum Streptophyta; class Magnoliopsida; order Poales; family Bromeliaceae; genus Aechmea; species Aechmea fasciata. The sequence goes on along the minus strand of CM045944.1, from coordinate 110,573 downwards.
TCGAAACGAGCTATTGGACCACTATGAACGAGTCCGATACGTACTCGTAAGCCTACTCTCCTCCGCGCTTCACCGAAAAACCGGAAGTTACTATTCACTTAAGTCAAACTTCATAATCGCGTATCTTCTCCGTTTTAGCTTATTTTCTCCTGAAACTTGACGAGTGCTTATGTAATTAAATTACACACATAAACATCGTCAACAGAGAGTTTAGTTGCACTGTCAAAAATCTCAGTCTCTACACGTTTAACCCAAGTTAACTTAACAGGAGATAACTGCAGGAGTATTTTGTAATAACGGTGGAACATATGACGGGTATTTTAGAAATAAAAAAAAAGTAGGGATAAATCGGATATTTTCAAACGTATGAGGAGTATATAGGCAATTATCCCTATACATAAATATAAATTATATAAATTATATAAATATAAAATATACGTATTCAAGTTGTTATCGAGCCGAACACGAGCGAACTAACTACAACTTGTGTTTGGTGACTCGTTTATTAAACAATCTGAAAAATTCAGCTTGTGTTAGGCTCATATATTAAACAAGCGATTCAATCTCGAGTTCATTTTGAAGCGAACATGAGCTGGCTTGTGAATATCGAGCTGGATTGTCATCCCTACCCATTACCCATATAAGGCTTAATTTTATATTACTAAATTTATCAATATTTTAATATTAAAATTTAAAAATAAATGTAACCTCGTAAATGAATAGGTGTAAAATTTATAGTCTACATTTTGAGTATAGTAGTATTTTTCAAATTAAAAATATCCATTTGATATGGTACATGTGCTCACTTTATGTGATACAAAAATAAAAATACTACCGTTTGGTTCGGGTATAAGGAAGAACTAGCTATTCCCGGGATAGATACAAATATGGGGATAAGAAAAATAACATTTGGATGAAAATTGGGTTGTTCCCGGGGATAAGAAAACTTAAATAGTTTTATATAGAAAATGGAGGTGTTGGTGGGAATAACCGAGAACTACTATTTTCGGATAAAAAATTAACGTTTGGATATAAAGGAGGGATAGTGGCCTATTCCTATCCTTATCCCCTAACCAAACAAAGCCGAGCTCGTGGTATATTCTATATATTGATATAAATCTAATATTCCACCACTTCTACTAAACTATTTATATGACATTTATAATTTGAGAATTAAAAAAAAAAAAATACTAGTGAAAAAAAACAGTTTTATAAAAAAAAAAAAGTCTATTATGTCACATTATTTTTATAAAAAAATATTGTTTTATTTATTTTTATTAAAAATAAATTTAATTAAAAATATAAATTAATTAAAATTTATATTTAAAATTTTAAATATTAATCACCAAATTTTTTTTTGCCATTTTTCTTTATGAACAATTATAACTTTAATAATATAAATGACATATTCTAGACTTTTTGGTTGCTGAGGTGTATACAATGCAATTGCTCCAACAGAATGTATATGCGCCAAATATCGTGATATGCAGCTGTTACACCGAATACGGAATATCCTCGTTTCCTCGTCCTCCTGTCTCGTTGTGTTTTTATTAGTTTTTCCCCTTTTTTAGTCCTCCTTCGTTTGTATCTCTGTATTATCGTCTTCCTCATTTCCTTCCCTTTACCCCGCCCTCCCCCTCTTTCCTCCTCTTTCCCCTCTCTATTTCTTCAAAACAAACATAAAAAAAAAAAAAAAACTCTTTCTTTCCCTCCCTAAAAAGTAGAGCATAGAACGTTCTCTTCAACCCGAATATTATTTTACCCTACTTCTCTCTCTCTCCTCCTCCTCCTCCTCCTCCTCCTCCTCTCGCACGAAAGGAAACCTTTTACCTCCCCCCTTGTTTTTGATTTTGATTTTATTAATATCTGATTTCATGGAAGAATAACAATATTTATTTATATTTATTATAATAATAAAAAGAAAAAGGAAAGGATGGTTTCGCCATGGCTTACCTCGCTCGCATGCACTCCTCCTCCTTCGACCCCTCCCCTCCAATGGCTCCGCTTCCTCTTCCTCTCCCCCTGCCCGCAACGCTTCCTTTTGGGCGCCGCCGACGCGCTCTTCCTCCTAACCCTAATCGCCCTCTCCATCCCGAGGCTCCTTTCCCGCTTCCGCCGCAACCGCCGCGGCGCCGCGGGATCGGACGCGAACGGCGCCGATAAGCCGCTGCTCCCGCGGCCACGCCCGGAGGCGGCCGCGCGGGCCGGCCCCCGCTTCACCCTCGCCCTCGGCGCCTCCTCCCTCCTCGCCGCGTCGCACGCCACGCTCCTCGTCCTCGTCCTCGCGCGCGGAGACCGAACCCTAGCCCCCGCCCCCGGGTGGTGGCGCGTCGCCGAGCCGCTCTTCCTCGGCCTCCAGTTCCTCGCCCACGCCGCCGCCGCCGCGCTCGTCGCCCACGCGAAGCGCTTCCGCGCGGCGACGCACCCCGCCGCGCTCCGCCTCTTCTGGATCGCCTCCTTCGTCCTCGCCGCCCTCTCCGCCGCCTCCGCCGCGCTCCGCCTCGCCGGCGGCGACCCGATCCCCTTCGACGACCCCGCCGCCCTCGTCTCCCTCGCCCTCGCCCTCCCCCTCCTCTTCCTCGCGGCGACCGGATCGACGGGGGTTCAGATACTACCACCGGCCGGCCCCGAACCGGGCCGGACCGACCCCGAGCCGGAGTCCAAACCGGCCCCGAACACCACGCCCTACGTCGCCGCGTCGCTCCCCTCGCGCGCCACGTGGAGCTGGATGAACCCTCTGATCTCCAAGGGCTACCGCGCGCCGCTCAAGCTCGACGACGTCCCCGCGCTCGCCCCGGACCACCGCGCCGAGCGCATGTACGGGCTCTTCCGGGCGAACTGGCCCGAACCGGCGGTCCGGTCGGCGCACCCGGTCCGGTCGACCCTGTTCCGGTGCTTCTGGCCCCACTTCCTCTTCAACGCGTCGCTGGCCGTGGTTCGGCTGCTGGTGATGTACGTGGGCCCCTCCCTGATCCAGCGATTCGTGGACTTCACGGAGGGGCCGCGGACGTCGATGGCGGAGGGGTACTACCTGGTGGGCGTACTGCTCGCCGCGAAGACGGTGGAGGTGATGTGCTCGCACCAGTACAATTTCCACTGCCAGAAGCTGGGGATGCTGATCCGGTCGACCCTGATCACCGCGCTCTACAAGAAGGGCCTGCGCCTCTCCTGCTCCGCCCGGCAGGCGCACGGCGTCGGCATGATCGTCAACTACATGGCCGTCGACGCGCAGCAGCTCTCCGACATGATGCTCCAGATACACTACCTCTGGCTCATGCCACTGCAGGCATGCCCCCAACACACGCACACACACACGATATCTTTTTTTTCCCACAAGTTAATTTGCAAGTTCTTCACAAATTTTTTTTATAAAATTATTATTATTATAGACATTAATTAAAAATAAAACTTTATACATACATCATTTATTATCTGATTAATGATTAACTAAACTAAATATATATAATAACATTTTTATTTTTGTTTTGAATTGAAAGACAAAACACTTTAAATCGACAACTTTTTTTTGCGTATCTTTGCCGCTGCCGTACGTGTTTTGTTTTGCTTTATTTTGTTTCGGTTTTTTTTTTTTTTTTTTTTAAGAGAGATACAGATAGCACGCTATCTGGTTCGTTTATTTTATTTTAAAATAAACTGTGCTATCTGGTTCGTTTATTTTATTTTAAAATAAACTTAGCTGAAAATGTGAATTAATTAGGATTCGAACTTGAGTCTTGGATATCAACTACCAAACCCTTTGCTATTTATTCTAGGGACGGTCGGTTTGCCGCCGTACGTGTTGTTTTATGCTTTTTGGTATAGTTTGGTTTGGGTATAAGTAAGAACTAATTATTACAAGGATAGGTACAAGTATAAGGATAAAAAAAATAACGTTTGGATGAAAATTGGATTGTTCCCGAGTATAAAAAAAATATTAGATCATTTTACATAGAAAATAAATGTGTTGATGGGAATAACCGAGAATTACTATTTTTGGATAAAAAATTAGCCTTTGGATATAAAAGGAATAAGTGCTTATTCCTATTCCTATCTCCTAACCAAAACGGTGCCAAATTTATGTTTTTGTTGTACTCGACGAGCTGCATCTGCCGCTTAATTTGTCAATTTCTGAATTTTCTGCTTCAATGCATATTTTGAATTTTTGTTGAGTTTGGAATTTTCTTTTTTAATTTAACACTTGTCCAATATTTTTAATCTGAAATAAAACGGCGATCGAGCTACTTTGTGTTAATTAATAAAAAGAAAAAAAAATGTGCTATGGTGTGCTCTGCAGGTCGGAGTTGCCCTTGCGCTCCTCTACACGTACCTGGGCCCCCCGGTGACGTCGGCCACCGTGGGCATCTTCGGGATCATGGCGGTCGTCCTCTTCGGCAGCCGCCGCAACAACCGGTTCCAGTTCCAGCTGATGGGGATGCGCGACAAGCGGATGAAGGCCATGAACGAGATGCTCAACTACATGCGCGTCATCAAGCTGCAGGCGTGGGAGGAGCACTTCGACCGCCGCGTCCGCAACATCCGCGACGGCGAGTACGGCTGGCTCGCGCGCTTCATGTACTCCATCTCCGGGAACATCATCGCCCTCTGGAGCGCCCCCGTCGTCGTCGCGGCGCTCGTGTTCGGCACCTGCGTCGCCGCCGGGGTGACGCTCGACGCGGGCCTCGTCTTCACCGCCACCTCATTCTTTAAGGTCCTCCAGGAGCCCATGCGCAACTTCCCCCAGGCCCTCATCCAGGCCTCGCAGGCCAGTACCATCCATCTTTCTATCGGATCGTATCATATATCATATTTGCATATTTGTCTGTCTGTCTGGTGGTCGTTTGAAAAGTACAAAATACGGGCAGACAGACTGTTTCTTTTTTTTAAAAAAAATATATATTTATCTTATTAAAGTACCGAGGAGGAAAATTCAATAAAACCAAAATTGGGATGTGCGCCTGCAGGCGATGATCTCGCTGGAGAGGCTGGACGCGTACCTCACGAGCGGGGAGCTCGACGAGGCGGCGGTGGCGAGGGTCGAAGGATGCGGAGACGACGGCATTGCGGTGGAGGTGCGTGGCGGGGCTTTCGTGTGGGACGACGAGGGGACGGCGGAGAAGGATAAGGAGAATGACGCAGCCGCCACAGCAGCAGCGGCAGCTGCGGCGGGGGGATTGAAGGGGATCGACATGGAGATTCGTGCCGGGGCGCTCGCGTCGGTGGTGGGGACCGTCGGATCGGGGAAGAGCTCCCTGCTCTCCTGCATCCTCGGCGAGATGCGCAAGGTCGCGGGAAAGGTACGGCCTCGCCACTCTTTAATTCTTAGTCGCTTAGTTGCGCGGACCCGGTTCACGCTCCACCTCGTGCTCCTCTCTTTATTAGCGCTTTATCTCGTTCGGCCACTTTAATCCAACGGTTTCGATTGAAGCATGTGTATACAGCTCGTAAGGAGCGGTGCACAGATTTTATTTTCCGTAATTTATCTCGATCATTTTAAATTAATATAAAATTTAAATTATATATAATTTTTAAAACTTTAGATAGCAAATTTTAAATACTAATATCTGATTTATCGTGCTAGACATTTGGCGAAGGGGTTAGCGACTTTTATTTATTTATTTGAATATTTTTTTTAAAAAAAAAAGTAGGTACAGTGCGGGGTGGGTAGGTAAATTAAAACGAGGCAGTCGCATGCGGGCGCTGGATGGGATTACGTGGGGACTTTGATAAGGTTACACTGGGAGACGGTGCTCGGCACGTGCGAATAGTTAATTGGGTTAGGGTGTTGTGATGTGTGCATGTGGACTATTCGACCCATCAGTTCGTTACGTGGAGTGAGACTCTCGGGTTTTTTTTTTAATTAAATTAGTATCAAAGAATTTGTCACTAATTATCCATTTCTACTATCTACTATTGTCACACAAATTAGGGGTGGCAATTTTACGTTCACGAGCACTCGTTTATTCAAAATGAAATTTCATCGAAATCGAATTATTCGTTTTGTAAACGTGTTGAACACGAGTCGAATTTTTCAGCTAGTTTAATAAACAAGCTGAACACGATCGATTCATTCGTGTTCGCCGATAATAATTTCGAATATATATATTTTTATATTTATATAATTTATTTAATTTATATTTATATTTAATATATATTTTTATTATTTAATTTTTATCAAAATAAAAAATATAAAGGCAAGCTCGTCGGTTCGTATTAAACTTAATTTAGAAATGTGAATCAACTAAACTTCGAACTTGAAAACTCGAGTATCAATCATTAAACCCTTTGCCTTGCTCCAGGGAGGGTCGATAATATCAACATTTTTATAAATATATCTATATATATGCCCAGCTATATTTTTTGAGGTACAGTTATGTACATGCCACTCAAAATTTTAAAATATTTTATATATTCTTAATTTTTTATTTCACACATACTGCTTGAATATTTTTTCGTTATTAAAACATAATTTTGCTGTTAGTATCTGATAAATTATTCTGAATTAATCCGAATTAAATTCGAGTTAAATTTTAACAGAGTTAAAAAAAACGGAATATCCCTTTTGCCTCTAATTTAAAAATAAATAAGAGAATTTGATGGCAACCGACTGTATATTTGAAAGCGCAAAAAGTTAAAAATCTCTCTATAAAAAATATTAAAAGTTGCTCACAGTAGAAGATTGTATTTGAAAGGTCAAATAGTAATATAATCTAATTTTAGAGGTATATTTGAAAAAAATTGAAATATAAAAAAAGTATTTTTTATATTATCCTTTTAAGTAGTGTAAATAAAAAAGTTGAAAGTTTTTCAAAAGTATATAAATAACTGCTCTTTTTTTTTAAAGTATAAAAAAATTATTTGAATTTTGTTTCCATATGAATAATTTGTTTTTATTTATTTTTATTTTTTTAGAAATAGGTAGCATGCTACCCGCTTCGTTTATTTCGTTAAGAAAATAAACTTAGCTAGAAATGTGAATCAATTAGGATTCGAACTCGGGTCTCAGTCTTAACTACCAAGCCCACTTTTTGCTCTAGAAACGGTGAGGGGTCTCCTTACATTTTTATTTCTAAATAATAATATGACATAATTAGTGACCTATCAACCAACGATTGTGCCGTAAATTTGCTGACACGGTACAGACGGTGCGTGTCGGACGGTATCAATGTGTGTTTGTCACAAAAAAAATACGTAATGATATGAAAATTTTATTTTTTCTTAGTAACAAAATTTTCTAGTTACTTATTATGTATATTTATCAATTTTTTTGACTTTATTGAGAACTTTATTTACTAATTTAAAATAAAAAAAAAAATTAAACTGGACATTTTATCAATATCTTATTTGCACAATACGTTCCGATCTGATGTATACCTAAATTTTTGCTATCAATAGTGAGGTGTTTTGGCGTTAGCGGTAGTACTTTTGTAGCGAGGGGGAATTTTTTGGGAGGGCATTGACGGGTAAGCGTAGGAGAGTGAGGCATGGTTCTGGGAACGTGACGGGTTGTTTGACTTCTCAGATCGCGGACTTTGAATCGACAGAGACGGTGACAGTGTCCGCCTTGCAGTGCAAGATACACGTGACGCAAGCGCTGACGCAATAAATAAAATTGATATTTAGTTAAATTAAATTAAATTAAATTAAATTAGGTGTGGGGGCAGTGATGCCGGTCAACTAGGCCGGCCACGAAAAGGTCCCCACGTGAAAAAAAAAAAAAAAAAACTCAGCCCAACCTCTCGGGAAAAGAAAAATGGGAAGTCAAAGGTGTTTTTTTTAGTGAAATAGTTTTTTTTCTAAAATTTTATTTTAAAAATAGGCATTAAATTTTTATTTGTAAATATGATTCTACAAAAGTGTTACCGTTTTTTTTTTTCTCACTTTTTTTATATTTCTATGATGATAAAAGCAGTAAATGGTTCACCATTTTTATTCTTTATCTACTCTTGAAGAGCTATGGATGCGTGAATCATTTATCGCATTTAGAGATCTATTTTTATAATTATTTTTTTAAAAAAAATTATTTTTATAATTATAAAAATCAATAGGATTATTTATAAAAAATCAATAGGATTATTTATAAAAAAATTCAAGTAAAAGGTGTAAATATTTTTTGAAAATTATTAGTAATTAATATTAAAATAAAATATTTAGTTTTATTTTTTAAAAAGTGATTAAAGTTATTAAATTGGATAAATTTACCGATAAATTTTATAAAATAAAATTAAATTTTACATGAGAAAAATTACTTAATTTCCAAAATCAATGGGTCCTCAGTTAAAATAAACCTAAAATCATGAATTAAAACCATCAATTGAACCTTTTAGTTCCTAGGCTTCGTTTGGTTCGGGGTTAAAGTAAGAACTAATTATTTCAGAAATATGATTAAGTTCATGTTAAGGTAGGGTTAGAGTTATTTTGTATTTGGTTGAGAATTGGATTTAATTCAGATATAGTAAAATAGTGTTCGATGATTGGAGTAAGTGTAATAAGAAGGATAATGGGTTGTTATAAATAGAAAATAACTTTATATTTGAATTGAAATATTAAAATTTTATAATTAAAATTTTAAATTTAAATCAATAACTTTAAAATCTCAAAAATTCAAAATAAAAATTAATTTTTAAATCTCAAATTCAAAAATTTAAAGTTCTAAATTTTAAATTTATGATTAAATTTAAATTTAAATTTTTATTAAATTTTAAATTTAAAAAATTAAAAATAATAATTTAAAATTTAAAATTAATATTTTAAAATTATATGTCTCAATTTTAAACTTACAAATTTTTAAATTTAAAAAATTTAAAATACAAAATTTAAATTTAAAAATCAAATTTTAAATTTTAATTTAAAATTTAAATTGAAAAATTAAATTGGGGTGGGATTAGCTTTAATCACATTCCATTTCCATGAGGGGGCAAACTCTACTGTTTGGGTTAAGGGATTATCCCTCCTTAACCCCGAACCAAACAAGGTGTAAAAATTTACATATATTTATAATTCTCTTTTTATTTTTGAAAAAATTATAGCAGATTTTATAAACTATAATTCTTTTTTCCCCAAACATGCAAAATTAGTAAATTATTTTATGCAAAAGGGTAAAATGAAGGCTAACTGTATCTTCATTTTGTAGTGCTGTAGGTTAAAAAAAAATTTATTTTGCTACCTTACTGTTTTCATTTTGTATCACTATATGTTGAACACGGTGAACCATGGTGACGGTGAATGGTTCACTGTGTTCAACTTAATAATGGTTCACTAAGCACGCGAGCGCCACGTGGCGGGGATAGGGCCAATTTTGTAAATATAATTTTTGTAGGGCTATTTGTGTAAAAAAAAAAGAAAGAAAATTTAACGAGGCTAAATGTAAAAAAAAAAAAAAAGCCCTAATATTTATTATTCGTAAAATATAGCCTTTGCTACTATAGGTATATGTGACGCCCTGGGTGACACGATGCATGCATGGTTTGATCATATGAGTGATCTGGAAACGAGGTCCGCATGGAAATTCTATGCGGGGTACAGTGGGGACCTTCCCTTCTCCGTGCTTTATTTGTCTCTATTCTCTGTTATAACTTTTATCTATTCTGCGTGAATGAAGCCGTTATTGTGTGGTCAGTTTCATACGCCCAGGAAATTAAATGCACAATAGGAGGAATGAATGGGACTCTAATTAAGGTCATGCTAGAGATAGGGATTGATCGTCTCTGATACTATTTTGCAGAATACAGAGTTAAGAGACATATAAATCTATTTAATGATTGAAATTAGGAGTTTCAATTCTCAACAGAAGAACACATATAATTCGACAAGGCCCGGCACAAACTGATCAGGTTCGTGTTTGGCTTAAATAAGTTTGGTGAACATGTATATTATGGGTTGGTCCACTAACTTGTTTGACCCGTTAATGCGTTTTTTTTTTTGAAAAAAAAATAAAAGTTTATATAATCATGTTATTATATTATATATATTAGTTGTATATAATTTGAAGTCTTAATAGTTTTTAAGCTTTACTTTTAGGCATAGATAATTTAAATTAGTATATTTAAAAAATAATTGAGTAATTAAATGAGTTTTGACCCATTTATTAAAGGGGTCTGGGTTTGAGCTGACCTATATATATCTTGCATCTTGATACGATCCGTCTACAACCCATTAACATGAATTGTTACTCCTTGAAAGGTTGCCCCCGATAAAGAAAGAAAGAAAGAAAGAAAGAATTTTGTTATGCTCACACACAATTAGGTGCACGTAAAATCATAGCCTTCGCGCAATTCAAGGAGCTGTTGTAAGATTCACGCTTATAAGGATGAATGGTACGGGTTGCACATCATTTTTGCTGATAAAAAACTTTCCAATTTTTCGTTTACTCACGATTCAGGAGGTATAGCATTTAAACGGAAAAAAAAAAATCAAGAGTAATGCCATGCTTAGTTGACAAATTCTGCCATAGTTTGCTGTCAGGCAGAGATGAAGGCTTCAATTGGATACTCGCTGCAACTCATGAGCATGGTGATATAATTTGTGGTTATAATGATAATTATGATAACCTAAAATCACTAATAAAAATTTGTCATATAAACTATTGTAGAACTTTTTAGGTGGGCAAATCATTTTCTGAGAATCACGGGGCAAAAGTACAGCTCTATATCTACTAACACTTTAAGAGACTTGTACAATAACACTGATGTGGAAGGTTTTAATTGGTAGCGCGTAAGACAGATAAGGTATATGTTCAGAAACCTTTTTTCCCCCTATTACTTTTTATGTTTTTCTCCAATTCCCTTGTCTGCTGAGTAGGAGCTGTCAATCTGAGACAATGTTACCTGGGCCATGTTAGGTACTGTCATGTTTAAGTCCACTTATTGTGTTTAATTAATGGCTTATTTGGATGGTCATCCAGAGAGCTGTAGACTTATTATTTGTCACAATCAAATCAGTTTATCATCGTAATCCACTCCACATACTTAAAACTAAATCGAATCTCGTTTATATGATTTAAAAAAAAAAAAAAAAAATTCTCACGTATTTTTAGTTTTGTAGGAGATACAAGGTTGGTCCTTGAGTGTTTAGCTGTAATTCTTAATTTTTTTTATATGATTTTTTTTTTCTCACGTATTTTTAGTTTTGTAGGAGATACAACTTACAAGGTTGGTCTCACCGGATCCTAGGTCAGGACTGACGGGGCTTGAACCCGCAGCTTTTGAGTGTTTAGTTGTGATTCTTAATTTTTAACTTTCAGTTGGTTTGGTAGTTTTTATTTCTACACAAACTTAATCTCATATTGGGGGAATCGTTTGTACAGATACGCTATTCTCTGAAAATTATGTCGAGTCTAGTCTTCTAATCTGCTCTTAGTTAGAAAAGTTTTTCAGTGATTTATTTTGAAATATAAGTCACTTTTATGTAAGAGCTGTTCTAGTAGATAGTGATGCATGGAATTGCCAATTAAATTAATCCTAATCCAACTGAATATTTTTTATATTCCTCCCTGATAAATTAAAGGTGAATTCATAATCACTAGCTCATCACGATTTAGACTCTTTTATCACAATGCTCTTATAGGAGTTTTTTTTTTATTGTCCTTTCCTTGTGAGCTTGTCTTTTTCATTAATAACTCAATGTATGATTCTTTTTTGTTTATGTGTTTTTGGGTGAGTTTTTGTATGTTTTCTCAAGCTATTTTGGTACTTTTGCCATGATTTTTTAAAGCAAATCCACTAATAATTCTTCTTGGAGTTTCTCTAATATATATATATATTTTTTTTTTTACTTATGGTCTGACAGGTTAGGGTTTGTGGGAGCACGGCCTATGTGGCGCAGACAGCGTGGATCCAAAATGGAACCATCCAAGACAACATCTTGTTCGGGAAGCCGATGAACCAAGAAAGGTACAAGGAAGTCATCCGTGTTTGTTGCTTGGAGAAGGACTTGGAGATGATGGAGTTTGGAGATCAGACAGAGATAGGGGAGAGAGGGATCAACCTTAGTGGCGGCCAGAAGCAGCGTATACAGCTCGCAAGGGCCGTCTATCAGGACTGTGACATATACCTTCTTGATGATGTCTTTAGCGCCGTCGATGCTCACACGGGTTCTGAGATCTTTAAGGTGAAATATGCTCTCTTTGATTGGTCCTGTATGGAAATCGTTTACTGAAATGACCTGGTGAAAAGAGTATTTGCAATCCTTGCAGGGAGAAGGGGGCAGTTTTTGCAAATAATTTTTATGCTAGTTACATTTTTTACACTATTTTTTAGGCATATTCCTATTTTATCAGAGTCGAGTTTAAGTTATAACAGTATAATCGCCAAGAGGTACTTCAGTATCATCAAAATGGAAAATTCAATGAACACTTGTTTACTGTAGATACTTAAGCTCTACTACTCAATGATTGCATGAAGGGCTTGAATTCAAAGCTTGTTTCTTTGCAGAATGTATTTTTCCCTTAATTGTTGTCCTTCGTGATGCGCGCTTTTTGGTATGAAAAATTCTCGTAAGTTGGGAAATTTGGCCTTTAAGATGATTTGATCTGTAATTCCTGCTGCCAATCATTCCTTTTGCACTCTTTAACCATTTTACAGCTGAGGAACTTTATTCTGACGCTCTATTATTTAGAATTGCCACAACAATGGTTATTAAGTATTACACTATTTTACTCTAATTTCCTGTATGCCTTCGATTACCATCATTAACTTTGTCAGAGATCGATCGAACTGATTTGAAGACTCAAGTGTGAATATCTGATTTAATAGAGATGAAACTTGCTAACTAGTGCGAAATGAAACAGCGATGTCATCTTTTTAGTGTTCAGATCACAAATCAATCTTTATTTCTTTTTTCTGTCTGTTTTGCAGGAATGCATAAAGGGTGCACTCAGAGAGAAGACTGTTATCCTTGTAACACATCAAGTCGACTTCTTGCACAATGTTGATGTTATATTTGTAAGTGCCATTTTTCTAATCTTGTAGACTTTTAAATAATTTATTATCTAGGGATAGAGCTACAGTAGGACCATGGGAACCATACTAACCGGACTTTGCTAAAAATTTAAGAAACCCTTATATATGCACCTCAGTGGGTTTTTTGCTAGTTAGCTTATTATTAAGGCCTTTCAGAAATATGAATCTCTACTCCCATTGTTTATCCTTTTGTGTTCCAGTCTATACAAGAGTAGCTGAGGCAATTTCAATGTTATATTTTGTAACTTTTAGCATATTCTATGATGTGCTGAAATTGTGTGCTGCATGTTTTTAAGAATTTTTTTTTTAAATAATCCTACGATTTTTATAATTATAAAAAAAATTTCTTAAAAAAATAATTACAAAAATAAACCTCTAAATGCGGTGAATGATTCACCGCATTCATAACAAGTAGAAAAAGAATAAAAACGGTTAACCATTCACCGCTTTTACCATTAAAAAAATATAAAAATAAATGAGAAAAACAAAGAAAAGTGGTGAATGGTTCACCGCTTTTAACGCTTTTATAAGATCATATTTATAAATAAAAATTTAATAGGTCTATTTTTAAAATAAAATTTTAACAGAAGACTATTGCACTAAAAAACCCTGTTTTTAATCCTCTGACACAAACTTACAGTCAAGCATTACCTTTTTGTTTTCTATTTTTATTTTCGAAAATTTTATCATATATTCCTAAAAGAAGAACGTATTTATATGTACACGTTGCAAACGTTAATTTATCCTTTATATTCCTCCAAACTTCAAACACTTGCACATATATACCTGTGGTTTGATCGTTGTCATTTCGTTATAAATATTTTACCTTTTCCTAATCGAATGATCATTTTGTTCTTGCTAGTATCTCCCTCTAAAATATTTGGAGAATAATTGTTTTTTCTCTAAACATTTTTTTCTCTATCTCCTGCACTGTCTCATCTCAACCATATTCATTAAACATTTCTTTCTATTTTCTCAAATTCAATTCACAATATTATATAGAGATATATTTAGCAACATATAATAGTCATTGAGATATAAAATATTATGTTTTTAACCATCAATTGGCAATAGTCAAATTAAGGGTATATTTGCAAATTTTTGTTGTTTAGAGGGGTATGAATTAATTGCAGTTTGCCAATTATTTGAAATTTTTTCTTTGTTGTTTTTTGTTTCTCATTAACATATTTGGAATCATATATTTTATTATGATATATTTTGGTCACCCCTATTTGAATCCTGGCTTTGTCCCTACATTAAATTGAGTTTGGCTTAATCACAAAATGTCTAGTGGGTGTTTGGCTTAGCTTCCAAAAAGTGATTTTGGACCCAAAAGTGATGTTCGGCTTACTAGACCGTTTGGCAATCTCGTTTTCAAAATTTGATTCTAATTTTTAGAATTATTTTTTTGATTTTCAAGGCCAATTCAGAAGCAGCTAAAACCTGCTTCTTCAAAACTGGACTCAAACTTCAAAATTTGATTTTATGTTCAAATTTTAATTTTAAATTCAAATTTTAATTTGAAATTTTAAATTTATATTTGAATTTTTAAATTTCAAATTTTAAATTTTAAATTTCAAAATTTAAAATTTAAAATTTTGATATAACTTTCAAATTTAAAATTCAAATTTTATTTTAATAAAATTTAGTAAAAAAATTATTATATTCCAACATCAAAAAAAAAAAAAAATTTGTCCAACAGCTTTACAAAATTACTTCAAAAAAATCACTTCATCTAAACAGCGAAAAACGCTCTACAGCTTTTAATTCTTCAAATCAAAATCAATTCTGCAGAAATCACTTTTCCAAAATTTAGGCCAAACGGGCTATTATCTTGTCCCTTTTATTAGTTCTTTTATTCTCGTTAATTTGCACTACTTTGAGAATTGTTAATGTGGTAAATTTGGAGTATAAATAACTGGATATATTGTTCTTCATTTACGCTCCATTCTTGTCTTTTGAATGCTGAATTTCATTAGAGCTAGGCCTGTAAAAGAATTCCAAGTGATCTCAAACATTTTCTTTTTGTATTCCGTTCTTTACTTATCTTCATAATGTAGCAAACATATGCTCTTTAGAAGAAAATTGATTGTTTAATTTACGCAGGTAATGAGAGATGGGATGATTGTACAGTCAGGGAAGTATAACGAGTTACTACAACCCGGTTCGGACTTTGCTTCTCTTGTCGCAGCTCACGATAGTTCAATGGAGCTTGTAGAGCACACGGGTGCAGTAGGACATGACGCTACCCCAGAACCTACAGAATTAAAGCGTCCCACCACAAATAACATGAAATCTAGCGGCGAGACCTCTTCACCAATCTCACCAAAGAAAGAGAAAGCCGGTTCCAAGCTCATTAAGGAGGAAGAGAGAGAGACTGGCCATGTAAGCTTGCGCATATACAAGATGTATATCACCGAGGCGTGGGGTTGGTGGGGAGTCATCGTGGTGTTCATTATGTCCTTAGTGTGGCAGTGTTCACTAATGGCGAGTGACTATTGGTTGGCTTTTGAAACATCGGAGGATAATGCAGCTTCTTTTCGTCCGTCCTTGTTTATCGAGGTTTATGCTGGTATAGCAGTGATTTCTGTTATCCTTATCGCACTGAGGGCTTTTCTTGTGGCATATTTGGGGCTTGAAACTGCTCAGATATTCTTCAAGCAATTCTTGAACAGTATACTGCATGCTCCGATGTCATTTTTTGATACTACTCCATCTGGAAGAATCCTTAGTCGGGTAATTCTCGTTTTCATGTGGCTTTTTGTTATGGCTTATTTACAAATTTTATGTAGTCCTTAACAGTTCGACCTGAGTTTGATTATATCCGGGGGCTTTCGATTTTCAACTTAGTTTTGTGCGACAATTAACTGATAAAGTTCCTTCTTAGTATACTATCTAAAAGAAAGCCATTATCTGGGGATAACCTCACCGGGTTTTTTAGTGCAATAGTCTTCTCCTAAAATTTTAAACCTATTAAATTTTTATTTATAAATATAGTCTTATAAAAGCGGTGAAGTCTTATAGAAGCGGTGAATGATTTACCGCTTTTAAAAGCGGTGAACCATTCACCGCTTTCTTTGTTTTTCTCATTTATTTTTATATTTTTTTAATAGTAAAAACGGTTTTCTTTGTTTTTCTCATTTTTTTTTATAATTTTTTAATAGTAAAAGCGGTGAATGGTTCACCGCTTTTATTCGTTTTCTACTCCTTATGAGTAGTTATGAATTCAGTGAATCATTCACCACATTTAGAGGTTTATTTTTATAATTACTTTTTTAAGAAAATTATTTTTATAATTATAAAAATCGATAGGATTATTTATAAAAAAAATTCAACCTCACCAAAATGCCTTGCCATGATGCCATTGTGTCATCTTGAAATTTGGGGATTAAATTGTTATAATTGAAGCTTTAAGGGCACAATTCAAATAAGGGCCAAACTTCAGGGAGTAACTTTCTTATTAACCCTTTGATTATTCTTTAAAAGTTGCTTTAACAATGCCCTGGAATTAATGCTGAATTTTCTATTCAGAAACTTGACATAGGAATTAAAATTCATATACTGTAAATTGATGCTAATAATAATAACATTTTTTCAGTTATACTGCCTTAGTATTGTTAATTAGATGTGCAATCTAGTGTTATATGCATCTCTAACTTTTTCATTATGCTCTTTCTTTCAGGCATCATCGGATCAAACAAACGTTGATCTTTTCCTTCCCTTCTTTGTGGGATTAACTGTCGCTATGTATATTACTCTGTTAAGTGTCATCATAGTCACATGTCAGGTCGCCTGGCCATCAGTGGTAGCGATAATTCCACTAGTGATCTTGAACATCTGGTACAGGGTATGCTTGATTCGCCAAAAACCATAATGGATGATTCTGTTTTTATGTAGAAAGTTTATTCCTTTTGCTTTTAACAAGTTTGTTTCATATCAATACATTTCTCAAAATACTTTGACATTTGTCAGTATTTCGAGAAATTGATGAGCATAGGAGTGTGGACAATAGGCCTTTTCTACCCAAAAAATTCTACTTAATATGAATTCATGGTAATGTTTCCTTTTTTATTATTATTAGGGCCAAACTACTGCTCCACTTCAAAACTGTGATGGACTGGTTTGAATGATTTATCCATATTTTGAAAGGAAAACTTCAAATGCCACCCCTGTGATTTCGCACTTTCTCACTTTAGTACCCTGTGGTTTAAAGTGTATCACTTTCGTACCCTGTGGTTTTATTTTTCTCTTTTTGTTTTCCCCTCTAATTTTTTTTCGTTAAATTAGTAACAAAGTTAAAACTAAAGGGTATTAAAGTGAATATTCGATAAACTATTATTCAATAAACTATAGGTGGGTATATGATGTTTTTTTGTATATGATATAACGAAAAGTTAACGGAGGGGCTGACGAAAAAAGAAAAAATGAAATCACATGACATTAAATTGATACACTTTAAACCACAGGATGCTAAAGTGAGAAAGTGCGAAACCACAGGAATGGTATTTGAGGTTTACCCTATTTTGAACTACATGCGCCTTTTATACTGTGGATCAATCATTTAGACCTATGCATAAAAAGTATCTTGGATCCTGCAAAAATTGAAAAAAATGGTTTTTTTGGGGTGCAAAAAGGCCCAGATAAAAGATCTTGAAGGAACAAAATTTTCCGTATAAGATAGTAACTTAAAACTTTCTTTCTTGTAGGGTTATTATCTTTCGACATCTCGAGAGCTGACGCGTCTTGAATCAATCACGAAAGCACCAGTTATTCATCACTTCTCAGAGACCGTTCTCGGCGTTACGACCATTAGGTGCTTCAGAAAGGAAGAAAGCTTTTTTAAGGAAAATTTAGATAGAGTGAATTCGAGCGTACGAATGGACTTTCACAATAACGGTGCTAACGAGTGGCTAGGATTCCGGTTAGAGCTGATTGGAAGCTTTGTCCTCTGCATTAGTGCTTTGCTCATGGTCACTTTGCCAACCAGTATTGTGAAACCAGGTACATGGTTGAGTTACAAATAAAATTTTACTTCCGAATTTCTATAGAAACTATGTCATGTTTCTTTAGATCAACAATATTTGTTCCATTATGAATACATTTTGGGCAAACTTAGTAGAAATTTTTGGTAGGTAATTTCAACAAAATCCAAGAATTAATGGGTGTATTGTTCATTTAAAATGCAAATAAATTAGACCTTTCAATAATTTCTTTGAATTAATGAGTGCATTTTGTATCTAATTGTCAAAATTAACGCTTTACAATTTGGATTCTTTAATGATAATTTCTTTGAAGTTTTGGGGTGCCATATTGACTGTTGCACTTTTTGATGCAGAATTTGTTGGTTTGTCTCTTTCTTATGGTCTCTCTCTCAACGCTGTTGTGTTTTGGGCGATTTGGGTCAGCTGCTTTATTGAGAATAGGATGGTCTCAGTGGAGAGGATAAAGCAGTTCACCAACATTCCCTTTGAGGCACCATGGAGAATCAAAGATTGCCTCCCCTCGCCAAATTGGCCCACCAAAGGAGATATTGATATCAAGGATCTAAAGGTAATTGATTCATGCCAATATTCTTGTATACGCAAAACTTCTTTTGTAACTTGTAAATTTTGTTAGGATAATTGAGAATCTACTCTAATGTACTAGTGATGCTAATGAAGAACCTAAACGAAGCAGTTCGTCTTGGTCACATTTGGCACTGTTTTACAAACTTTGCACGGTTGAATGTGCTGTCAGATCAAGGAGACTTATACTGTGGGATATACATCCCTCAAAAATGCAATTTCTTACAACAATACCCTTAACTTGGGAAGTAGTTTCCTTCATCGCGGGAGTTGATTTTGTATAAGTAATTTTTTTGATTTGTGAGCTGTAAGTGCAATAAGAAATTCAGACTTTGCAGGGATCTATCTACCTGTGTAGTAAAAGGAAAATATATTATGTAAATAAATAGTTTTAATCCGTGTCACTTTAGTTAACTATGTCTATACACGCAGGTTCGATATAGGCCCAATACTCCTCTGGTTCTTAATGGCATTACAATAAGCATTCGCGGAGGAGAGAAAATAGGAGTTGTGGGTCGTACAGGCAGCGGAAAGTCCACATTAATACAAGTTTTGTTCAGAATAGTGGAACCTAGTGGGGGCAATATCATTATTGATGGAGTAGACATTTGCACATTAGGCCTTCATGATCTGAGGTCTCGCTTCGGTATAATTCCTCAGGAACCTGTTCTCTTTGAAGGAACTATAAGGAACAATATTGATCCGATTGGACAATATTCAGACGATGAGATATGGCAGGTACATCTTTTTTCTTATCTCTCTCTCTCCCTCTCTCTCTCTCTCTCTCTCTCAGTTTTTGCAGAAATGTTGTTTGAGTAGAGCTATTCTAAAAAAGGGTCGTAGCTAACTGATTAAAATCACCCAACCACTTACTGCTGCAGAAAAAGCGAAAGCTTCCACTTGGAGCTTCTGCTTTTGGGGCCAAATTACTTACTTGAACTTCCTGCTCCAGCTAAAATTCTAGATTTTCTTTTTCCCAAATCTGGCTACTGCTTTATGGAGTAGAGAAACTCTTCTAGGAGGCACAGCAAACAGGAATTCAGTTGGGCAAATGGCTTGAGACTATTGAAACCTAGGCTAGTTTTAATTAAGTAGTGGAAGAACTAATCACCATAGTAATCCGCTTTCATTCGTTAGAGATTAGTATTGCCAATCATATTTGTAGATGTAAAATGCGTAGAAACCTCTTCTTTTTTCTACGCTCTAGATTATATTTTTGGATATTAAGCCTTAGGAAATATGGAAGCTTCTTAGTATCTTGATTTTGAATTTGTATGCCCTAAACAGCTCAAGTTCATCTTTTTTTTTTTTTTCTCTCGTCTCCATACTGTATACTTAGAGGGGCCCTTAAAGCACATAACATTTTGGATTCTTTAGATCTACACAGTGTACTTACAGCTACTCTTCAGGAAACTGATGTTTATCTTTCAATTTGGCCTCTTTGCAGGCACTGGAACGCTGTCAGCTTAAAGATGCAGTAGCTTCTAAACCTGAAAAGCTTGATGCATTGGGTATTCTATTCTTTCGCTCGTTTTCCACTAAATATTCTTCACTTGTCTTATAGTCTCTTCTTTTTGATGCTGAAGTTTTCGTCTCCTTTTGTGAATTTTATCCTAAGATTCAGAAACAATAATAAGAATAGGACATATAGTTTATGTCGTATCAATTCTCAAACTTTGCTCTCTTCGAGTTATATTTGATTATTTTCCTCTACTTTTACTTACAATCATGAAATCGCATCCACTTTGCAAATTTCATATTGTTGATTTGAAAATTCTCTTCAAGTATCTGAATACCTTGATGATTAAATCATGTAAGCAAGGGAAAACTCAACTGAACCAGCTTTCGCTTCGAATAACACAATTAAGGTCAACCGCCTTTATTCATAACAGACTTGTCAAAATGTCTTTATGCATATTAAAAGACTAGATTTTCATAATGGTATAAATTTAACCGGAGGAACTACTTGTTCTACTTATGTTTTTCTTCTTTATCTTTTCGTTAAAATTGACACAGTAGTACACATTGGACTATTTCTTCAAGTTAACGTCTTTCTAATGACTTGCATATTTGGTGTTTTTTTGTACTGCGAATTTCAGTTGTTGATAATGGAGAGAACTGGAGTGTGGGGCAGCGACAACTCATCTGTTTGGGCCGGGTGATCTTAAAGCGTAGTCGGATACTGTTTATGGACGAGGCGACTGCCTCAGTGGATTCGCAAACCGATGCCGTGATTCAAAAAATTATCAGAGAGGATTTCTCGGCTTGCACGATCATTAGCATTGCTCACAGAATACCCACAGTTATGGATTGCAACCGAGTTTTGGTTATTGATGCAGGTAATTTTGTCTATTTCACTTTTCTGATGATAAAGTGCAGGGAATCCCCCTTACAAACTTCACAATTCTCACATTACCTCCTGGGAAAGTAATGAAATGTTGTTTGAAGCATATATGGAGGGGTCATATATAAACTAAAACATCAGATATTTAGGGGAAATGGAAAATGGATCCAAGTATCTCCTTTTTTTTTTAGCAAAATACAGTCAGTCACTCTCTGGTTTGTGTTGTATTCTTAGGTATCTAATTCTTCGAATTTTCCTTACCAGGACTAGCAAAGGAATTCGACAAACCATCGAATCTGATCGAGCGCCCGTCTCTCTTCGGCGCGCTGGTTCAAGAGTATGCCAACCGATCTTCTGACTTGTAAAGTAATTTCCTGATGCCGAAAATTTTTGCCCTTCCAAACTTCACGAATCCGACCCAGTTGCCTCGGCGTGAGATTCTCAAGACTACTCAGCTCCATTGCTCCATTTGTAAGCAGAATACGATGTACTCGAGCCGTATGTGATTGTGGAGCAAATCGCAATAAGTGTTTCGGAGACATCGACACAATAAGGCGGGACAGATAAATTATAATCGACGAACGCACTGTCCATGAAGTAATTATTCTCTAAATATTTGTAACGTTAGCGATGATATCACGTTGAAGATATACGAAGAAAGTGTCAATGCGTAGAAGATTTAGTTGCTTGTAAGCTCATGTATTGACTATTGAGTGGAAAATTCACTGCAAAATATACTTCTTTGATACTCGTGGATCTCCCAAAATCCAGCAGAATATCAAGAAAAATCTCGATCTACTGTAATCTTTTTTTTCTTTTTTCTTTTTTCTCTTTTTGTGAGCTATTTGAATTGATTGGACTTGCATTCTGAGACATGTTTTTTGTTGCATAAGTTGGATGTGCGTGTCAGACGTGATGATCAAATCTTATTGCAGATCACAGGTGCGGCGCAAATCAAAACATCACAGCTAAAACAATTTGTCGTCAAGGCGTTGCACACCCGAGTTAGATTTAAAGAATGCGTTTTCTTTGAATGATAAACTCATGGTCACATTCGTTAGATCGATCATCGCACGATGAAACTACAGAATAAATTTGTTAGCAAATGCATTTTTGAGATGTTATTTCTATTTTGTCTCTCGAGGATTGGAGCATTGAATTGCTTTAGGCAATATATATATTTGTTGTATTATGAAGGTGAAAAATGTTGACGGCAATTTTACAACCCATATTCTATAAGCATTCAACGAAAAACTAAACACAAGAGCAATAACAAAATAAAAAAAAAAAAAAAATCACGAGAATTAACAAAATAAAAAAAATCACAAGAACACAAGTATTTATATGGTTCGGACAATGCAAAACTATGATTAAACTAAGGTATAGAGTTCTCTTTCTTTTCTCCCACTTCTTTTCTTACTCTCTACTTCTCTTCTTTTTTTGTTTTCTCTAATATTATAACTGTTAAAAATATTCAAAAAGAAATAGTAAATTAAAAGAGCAGAAAAACTCTCTCTTTTCTTCTATATTCTCCATTAACACTAATATATACATGATTCTTACATCCCAAAATGACAACTTGGCTAATCATAGAAATAAAATATTATACAATCATATACATGGTAGAGTAGCACAAATTATGTTGTAGGATTTTTCTTATATGGAAGGTTGTAGGAAATCCCAATCAAGGAATAATATTTCTTCAATCAAGGAATAATATATCTCCAACATCGCCTCTCAAACTCAAGGTGGCATACTAGATGTCAACTGGAGTTTGGACAATAAATCTCTAAGTCGCATAGTAGAGTGAGATTTAGTGAAAATATCCGCGAGTTGATTAGCTGATGAGATTGAGCAGAGGTGGAGTTCACTTTGCACTAGATGATGCCTGATAAAGTGACAATCTATTTCAATATGCTTAGTCCTTTCATGAAAAACATCATTATGTGCTATTTGAATAGCACTTTGATTGTCACAATATAATGGAGTGCTTGAATGTTGAGGAACACCCATGTCTGCAAGTAGCCAGCGAAGCCAAAGTAATTGGGTGGTTGTATCAGCAAGTGCACGATACTCCGCCTCAGTGCTAGAGCGAGCAACAACATTTTGCTTCTTACTACGCCAAGAGATGAGAGAGTTTCCTAATAAAAAGCAATAGCCAGTGGTGGATCTCCTATCTGTTGGATCGCCTGCCCAATCGGCATTTGAATATGCGCGAAGTTCCAAAGACGAAGAAGAAGAAAACTTGAGCCCATGAAAGAGAGTTCCTTTAATATATCTTAGAATGCGAAGAACAGCAGCATAATGAACTGATCGTGGTGAAGCCATAAATTGACTTACCAAATGCACAGCATATGATATATCTGGTCGGGTAACAGTAAGATAGATAAGACTACCCACTAATTGCCGATAGAGAGTAGCATTAGCGAGTGGCTCTCCGTCAGTTGGACGAAATTTAATATTAGGTTCTAATGGTGTATCAGCAATTTTGCTATCTGATAGTCCAGCTCGAGATAAGAGATCAGATGCATATTTGGCTTGAGATAAGAAATAGCCATCAGAGCACGATGTTATTTGAATGCCCAAGAAATAACTCAGTGTGCCCAAATCTTTCATTTCGAATTGTTCACTAAGAGAGCATTTGAGGTCTTGAATGCCCTATAGATCATCACAAGTGATGATCATGTCATCTACGTATAGTAGTAGAATGATAATACCCTTTGTCGATTTTCGCAAAAATAGAGCTGAATTGTATGGGCTAGAAGAAAAGCCAAAACGATTGATTGTAGAGCTGAATTTAGAAAACCAGGCTCTTGGAGCTTGTTTCAACCCATATAAAGCTTTTCGAAGTCGATAGGCCTTATTTGGAGGATGATCCAAACCAGGAGGTGGTAGCATATAAACTTCTTCATCAAGATCACCGTTAAGAAATGCATTCTTAACGTCCATTTGAAAAAGAGACCAGTGGCGCGTTGCAGCTATCGCAATAAGAGATCGAACTGTGGTGAGGCGATGTAAGGTACCGGACTTCTAAAATCATGAAGTTATGGTGTACATTTGGTTGGAGAGCCATTTGAATGGTCTCGGTGAAGTTCGGTAGCATTCGGGCGTTTCAGTGCGCGTAGGCACGGAAACGGAACCCGAAAGGCTATGTTGGGCCGTGAGCTAAATCCGGCATTAGCGTGAATGAAAAGATGATGAAAACATGCTTGAAAACATGTTTGGGGAGTCTCGGTTCGATTTGAAAAGAATCGGAAGTCAAACGAGCAAAAACGGGCGAAAAAGCTGAAAAATTGGCTAAGTCCTTTGTGCAGGCTGAAGGTCCCTGTGGGGACCGGTCTTGAATGTGGGGACCGGTCTCCAGAGGTCCGGACTCCATGGGATGTCCGGATCCCGCAGCCCGAAAACGCCCAATTTGGTGCAATTTGAGAAGTTGAGGGTGTTTTAAGCAGTTTTGCAGTTATGAGAGTGTATAGAGAGGGGAGATGGGTCTTTTCTCTCTTCTCCCTCACCGGTTCATCTATCTCTCTCTCCCTCTCTCTCTCTAAACGAAAAGGAAAGAAAGAAAGAGAAGAAAAGAGGAAAGAAGAAGGAGAAGGATTTGGAGGAGAAGCAGCTTGAAGGTGGGATCTTCATCGTCATCTTCTTCTTCCTAGGTCTTTGGAGTTAGCTCTTGAGGTAAGCTTCTTGAGCAACAATGGTGAATCTCTAGAGTTAGGTTTATATGCTCTAGAATTGGCTTTAGATGACTCCTATGATGCCAAATATATATTAATTGCATGATTTAAGACCTAGTATGGGTATTCTTGCAATAGTTGCATATTAGGGCATCCAAAAGAGGGTTTTGAGTAATAGTAGGGTTTGATCTAAACTAACCCTATGGAAACCTAATTGAGGGTATGGTGAGCGCGTTGGCGCGCTCGGTTCGATGATCCGACGAGCGTGCAACGTATCGATGCCAAGGTTCACAAGAACCAAATCCGGAACCACATTAGACTACTCAGTTGCGCCCTAACAGTATAACATTGGAAACAGTACTTTTTCTCATTTAATCGAACAAAGAGTAAAACCTAATTATATTGTTCTATTATGCCCCGAGAGTGTAAATTTGCAACGTATCGATGCCAAGGTTCTCAAGAACCAAATCCGGAACCATAATAGACTACTCAGTTGCGCCCTAACAGTATTACTTTGGAAACAGTACTTTTTCTCATTCAATCGAACAAAGAGTAAAATTTAATTATATTGTTCTATTATGCCCCGAGAGTGTAAATTTGCAGCGTATCGATGCCAAGGTTCACAAGAACCAAATCCGGAACCACATTAGACTACTCAGTTGCGCCCTCACAGTATAACATTGGAAACAGTACTTCTTCTCATTCAATCGAACAAAGAGTAAAACCTAATTATATTCTTCTATTAAGCCCCGAGAGTGTAAATTTGCAACGTATCGATGACATGGTTCACAAGAACCAAATCCGGTGTAATATACCGAAACCCCGAAGAGTAACTGTCGAACTTTAGTCAAAGTAATCAAAGTTCGAGGATGAAAGGCTTTGTAAAGGCCGAAGGCCTCTACAATGCAAAAAGTGCATTGTAGGTGACCTTCGAGGGCTAAACGGAAAGGAAATCGAAGAAGTCTGTAGTTCTGCAGAATTCTGCTTGCTGAGACCGGACAATGTGGTTGAGACCGGTCTCAGTACGCGCAGGGGATTTTGAGGGTCGAAAATTTGGCTAAGTCCGGGAAACCCTGCGTACGGGATCCGGACAATGGTTGGAGACCGGACATCTGTGAGACCGGACAGCAAGGTTGAGACCGGTTGCCACGCGAGATTGAACCGAGTGAAGACACTGTGAGACCGGACCTCAGTGTTGAGACCGGTCTCAGCACCCGAAATTTGCCCAGTTCAGGCTGATTTAATTAGATGAAAGTTGAGGGGCTTATTTGCATTTCTGCAATATATGTAATAAAGGTGAAAGGGTATGAGCTCTTTGCTCATTTCTTCAAGCCCAAGCAACCTTGTGATGAGCTCTCTCTCTCTCTAGGATCTTCTCTCTCACAAAGAAGAAGGAGAAGAAGGAAAAGAAAGGAGAAAGGAAGTAGAGGAAGTGAAGTAGCTCCCTCTCCTTCACCTCTAGAGCAAGAAAGGAGGAAAGCTTTGAGGTAGGCTTTTCCTACTTTTCTACTTAAACCCTTAGTAGGGATTAGAACGGTTTGAGAATGGTTTTTATGGACTCTCTTGATGCTAGGGAGTTCTCTAGAGTGTTTCGTCGAGATCGAAACCAAGGTTTTGATGGTTTTTGCCGAGCTAGGGCACCAAATTGGGGTTCTTGCTCGTGAGGGCTTTCTAAGTGAATTGACCCTACAGAAATGTAATTAGGGACGTTACTGACTCGCTCGAGCGAACGGTTCGTTTAAACGAAAAGTCTATGGAAAGTTATGTGCAAAAAGCCTAATTCGGCTTGTTTTCGCCGCAGGTCAAGAAATTGGCGATCGAGGATCGCAGTAACTGAACTAGAGCATCCTACTGAACTCACAAGGTGGGGGGTGCTTCCACTAACTCTGAAATTCCTCTTATGTCTATATGTCAATTCTTGAGCATATATGTGATAGTGCTATTGTGCATGATAGGGTAAAGGAATATGAATTGCATGTGTAAAGAACCTAGCGGTTAACTATATATATATACATGTGTTAAGAACAAAGAGCCTAGTGGTTAATCCCTATGTATGCATGAGATGAGACAAAGAACCTAGTGGTTAAAGAATGTGAACAAAAATGACATATAGATCGAGTGGCATGTGAAAGTTGTCAACGACCACTAGAGTTAGTGTAACGACATGATCAAGAATGTTAAAGACTAAAGAACCTAGCGGCTAAAGAATCTAGTGTTTAAAGAACCTAGTGGTTAAAGAACGCTAGAGAGTAAGGAATGTTAAAGAATAAGAATAAGAATGCTAAAGAACAAAGAGCACTAGAGTTAGTGTTAAGACCTGGTCATGATCTCGAAGAACAAGAATGAAAAGAATAAGAACAAATGACAAAAGCCTTAAAGTTAAGGGTCATTGTGCAAAGTCTTCCTTAAAGTTAAGGAACGGATTTGGATTCAATCCTTGGAGCAAGGATTTGATCATACTCGCCTATAAGTCCTTGCTCGAGGCGGGTAGCTCCCCCTCGAGCGGTGCGCTCCGGAGTAGGTCACCACTGAGATGAGCGTCTCAGAGGACGGTCCCGTCGGGTCGTAGTAGTCTCCCGATCGGGATTTGAGTTGGTGAGTTCTTGAGCGGCTACGAGCTAGCCATGAGAGATTGGGTATCGAGATTGGGTAACGAGAACGAGATTGCATTCGTCATATTTATTATATGAACATAAGCATGTTAATTGTGGTTCGTGCATATTAGTAGTTTGCATGTAGCTTGGTTACTATCTGCTATTTCTTTCAAATTATGCAGAAATAGACCTAGTGGGAACGTCGGTGTGATTGGGGGCCGAGCCCACTAGAAACTTCGTTGTAGTTCTCACCCCACTATTTCTACAGGGCCGAGCTCCAGCGAGCCAGCTGGCGATCGTGGTAAGGGTCTCGCGCCTTAGCTAGCGACTGCCACAGCAGAGTGTGTTTTTGTAGTTACTTACCACTCATGTATATGTCTTTTGGAAAGTTGAACATGAACAAGTGTATTTTATTTATGGAAGTTAAATGCCAATGAATGTAAAGAGAAGAAATGACGTTTTGGGAAGGAAAGGACATGTAAATGTAAATGATGTTTCGAACGTTGAATGAAAATGTGGAATTATGTGTAGTTTAGTATTTTCTTTCACTTGGCTGTTGCTTACCTTCGTGTAAGCCTATGTTTATGCTTTCGCCTGTGCTTTTCATATCTTATTGAATTGTCCTTGTGTTGAGCCTTGGGCGGGCAGGGGAAACTCTGACCGTTCGGCGTCTGTTTGACGGGCCCGGGCCGGCCAAAGGGATCGGTCCCGGGGCGTGACAGATGTTTTGGTATCAGAGCCTAAAGTGAAGGAAAACTAGGAACAGACCTAGAGAACCCTAGGATGGATAAGCCATAAGGATCTAGGAAACGTGAGTGACGCGGAATCTAAGTTAGCGAAGGCACTGGATTGGGTTAAAGTGTGTCGTCTCTAATGTAATTGGAGGCTAAGTTAAGATGGAATCGGTTCTTTATACCTTGAGTAATGTTGGGTGGCCAACAACATTACTCTTGGGACGAGAACAAATATAAGTGTTGCTTTCGCCTAATTGGGTGTGTATGAGTGAAGTTGTCTGTGTAGCTGATGAATACGCTACCTTTCAGGTACGATGCCTCGTGGTCGGCCCCGAACGCGGTCGATGCCGGAGGAGCCGAGTGTGGCTCCTGAGCAACCCAGAGCAGGTGGCGATGGGGGGCTTCAGGAGCAATTGTCTGCACTAATCGGGGTAGTGCGACAGCAGGCGGAATCGGTGCGTGCTCAGGGTGAGCAGATCCGGCAGCTTCACGAGACGGTGGAGCGGCAACAGGCGGCGACGGCTCAGGCTAGCGGAGGGCCTTCTGTGCCCCCTGTTGTGGTGCCAGGCGCGACCGAGGGAGTGCCCGTGGCGGCCGTGCGATTACGGTTATGCCGGCCGGGTCGGGGACTTCGAATCCCGACAGTGCGGCGGTAGAGGCGGAGCGGGAGCGTGCCTTGGCGGCTCTTGTCCAGTTTCAGAAGTTCAACCCCCCGTTACTCGAAGGAGAGTTGACGGAGCCCGATGTGGTGGAGTCGTGGGTCGACTCCATGGAGACGTTGTTCGGAGACCTTGGTATCGCGGAGAAGGATAAGGTTTACATCGCCACTCGATGCCTTGGTAAGGCGGCGAAGGTGTGGTGGCGGCGGATGAAGCGTGATAGGTCTCCCGACCTTTCGCCAATGTTGTGGGAGGAGTTCAAAAGGGCGGTGTTCGCCGACTACTTCCCGGATACGGTAAAGCGGAAGTTGCAGGAGAAGTTTCGCAAACTGAGACAGGGAGATCGCTCGGTAGCGGATTACGAGCAGGAGTTCTCGCGCATCATAGACTGCGTCCCGGATGTTGTTCGTGATGACCGGGACCGGGCCGATTGGTTCTTGAGAGGACTCCGGCCGAGGATCTACGAAGCGGTGCAGATTCTCAAGTTGGCGACCTATGCGGAGGTCTTTGATAGGGCTTTGTGGGCGGAGCATGGCGGCTTACGCCGTGAGGAGCGTGAGTCCATGGGAGACGCGCGACAAAGGGAAGAAGCGGACGGCGGGCGGTGCCGGGGGCAGGCCGAATGCTAAGAAACCCCCTCGGTATCCCCGACGGCAGACGAGAAGCTGGAGGCCTTCCCGATGTGTTATCTGTGGTGGTGAGCATCAGCCGAGGGCTTGCCCACAGGGTGAGG
Source organism: Aechmea fasciata (assembly GCA_025177825.1). Taxonomy (NCBI): domain Eukaryota; kingdom Viridiplantae; phylum Streptophyta; class Magnoliopsida; order Poales; family Bromeliaceae; genus Aechmea; species Aechmea fasciata. The sequence goes on along the minus strand of CM045944.1, from coordinate 81,312 downwards.
GGAGGTGCTTTAAGTGTGGACAGGCGGGACATATGGTTCGGGAGTGCCCGAAGTGGTCGTCGTCTGCGCCGACGGCGGCGTCGTCACCGTCAACCCCGAGACAGCTTGCGGGGTTACCGCTGGCGATGTCGGCTGGGCGTGTGTCATCCTCGCCCCAGCCGGAAGGATCGCGTGCACCGAGCGGACGGGTTTTCGCCGCTCTGGTGGAAGAGCAACCTGCTGCACCGGACGCTGTCGTGGCAGGTATGATTTCTATTAAAGGCACGAGGGCTAGAGCACTATTTGATACGGGAGCATCGCATTCATTCATTGGCGCATTGTTTGCGAGGACTCATGACCTTGATGTAGAGTGTAGCCCTGATCGTTGGTGGGTTAATGCCCCAGAACATGAGTTTAGTGTGCAGGATTGGTACCCGGATTGTCCAATTTAGGTAGGAGATTGGATTATGCCGGTAGACCTGCTAGTGTTGAAGAAGATGTGGGACTTCGATGTAATCTTGGGGATCGACTGGCTCTCCAAGTACTATGCGGTGATCAATTGTGAGAACAAGAGAATCACATTTCGTGAGCCGGATCAGAAGGAGTTCGTGTATCAAGCGTGTAAAAGCTCGCGCTTCGCGGCGACTGTGTCGGCGGCGAGGGCGAGGAAGATGGTCAAGGGTGGATGTAAAGCCTACTTGGCAACTATTGTGGACACCCAAAGGAAGTACCCGGAGCTTGGTGAGATACGGGTAGTGTGCGAGTACCCGGATGTTTTTCCGGCGGAGTTACCGGGACTACCACCAGACCGGGAGATCGAGTTCGCTATAGACTTAGTCTCCGGGGCGGCGCCAGTTTCAAAGGCTCCTTACAGAATGGCACCGGCGGAATTGGTAGAGTTGAAAGCACAGCTACAGGACATGCTTGACAAGGGCTTTGTGAGGCCGAGTGTGTCGCCGTGGGGTGCTCCGGTGTTGTTTGTGAAGAAGAGGGATGGTTCACTTCGACTCTGCGTGGATTATCGCGAGTTGAACAAGGTGACCATAAAGAATAAGTACCCGTTGCCTAGAATCGACGACTTGTTTGATCAGTTGCAAGGGTCGCGGGTGTATTCGAAAATTGATCTTCAGTCGGGCTATCACCAATTGAAGATTCGACCGGCGGATGTACACAAGACGGCGTACCGTACGCGGTATGGCCACTATGAGTTTACGGTGATGCCGTTTGGGCCTACTAATGCCCCGGCAGCGTTTATGGACTTGATGAATCGAGTCTTCAAGCCGTTGTTAGACCGGTGCGTCGTGGTGTTCATAGACGACGTGTTGGTTTATTCGAAGAACGAGGAAGAGCACGAGGAACATTTGAGGACCGTGCTGCAAATACTTCGCGAGGAGAAGCTTTACGCTAGACTCAAGAAATGTGAGTTCTGGCTGTCGGAGGTTACCTTCCTAGGCCACGTGATATCCGGGAGCGGAGTCTCGGTGGATCCCAAGAAGGTGGAGGCAGTTAAGGATTGGCCTCGCCCGACGAGTGTTGCGGAGGTCCGCAGCTTTCTTGGACTGGCGGGCTATTATCGGCGGTTTGTGGAAGGGTTTGCGAGGATCACCACTCCACTAACACGCCTTACGCATAAGGGAGTGAAGTATGTTTGGAGCGACGATTGTGATCGGAGCTTCAAGGAGTTGAAGAACAGGTTGACGTCGACCCCGGTTTTAGCTTTGCCGACTCCGGGGGAGAGCTTTGTGGTGTATAGTGATGCCTCTTATAGTGGCCTCGGGTGTGTGTTGATGCAGAATGGCCGAGTGATAGCTTATGCTTCTCGCCAACTGAAGACTTACGAGAAGAACTACCCGATACATGACTTGGAGCTAGCTGCGGTGATATTTGCACTAAAGCTATGGAGGCATTATTTGTATGGTGAGCACTGTGAAGTTTACACGGACCATAAAAGTTTGAAGTACTTGTTCACCCAGAGAGAGTTGAACATGCGACAGCGACGGTGGTTGGAGCTGATAAAGGACTATGATGTCACTATCCTGTACCACCCGGGGAAAGCCAATGTCGTGGCCGATGCGCTGAGTAGAAAGTCTGTGGAAAACTTGGCGACGGCGATTACACGCGGCCGTTGTTGCGAAGGAGATGCAACGGTTAGGTTTGGAGGTGGTGGCGCGGGAGTGCGGCAACACTTGCGGCGTTGGTAGTACGACCGACCTTGTTGGAGAGAATCAAAGAACTGCAAGCTTCTGATGAACATCTCCAGAAAGTGCGAAAGGATGTTGAGAGCGGTAATGCTGAAGAGTTCAGCATTGGGACCGATGGTGCGCTTCGGTTTAGAAACCGTTGGTGCGTGCCCATGAACGAGGAGATTCGAAGGATGATTATGCAGGAAGCACATCAGTCCCCTTATAGTATTCACCCCGGTGGCACTAAGATGTACAGAGATCTAAAAGTGCATTACTGGTGGCCGGGTATGAAAAGGGAAATTGGAGAGTTTGTGGCGCAATGTCTTACGTGCCAACAGGTGAAGGCGGAACGCCGGTTTCCGGCGGGGAAACTGCAAAGTTTACCGATACCTGTGTGGAAGTGGGAGGACATTGCGATGGACTTTATCGTGGGTTTGCCTCGATCGCAAGGTGGGCATGATGCGATATGGGTCGTTGTGGATCGATTGACGAAATCGGCCCATTTCTTGCCGATTCACACGACGTGGTCGGGGGATAAGTTGGCTCAGGTGTATCTTAATGAGATTGTGAAGTTACATGGGGTTCCGGTGTCCATAGTGTCGGATCGAGACCCTAGGTTCACATCTCATTTCTGGAAGAGCTTGCAGCAAATTTGGCTAAGTCCGGGAAACCCTGCGTACGGGATCCGGACAATGGTTGGAGACCGGACATCTGTGAGACCGGACAGCAAGGTTGAGACCGGTTGCCACGCGAGATTGAACCGAGTGAAGACACTGTGAGACCGGACCTCAGTGTTGAGACCGGTCTCAGCACCCGAAATTTGCCCAGTTCAGGCTGATTTAATTAGATGAAAGTTGAGGGGCTTATTTGCATTTCTGCAATATATGTAATAAAGGTGAAAGGGTATGAGCTCTTTGCTCATTTCTTCAAGCCCAAGCAACCTTGTGATGAGCTCTCTCTCTCTCTAGGATCTTCTCTCTCACAAAGAAGAAGGAGAAGAAGGAAAAGAAAGGAGAAAGGAAGTAGAGGAAGTGAAGTAGCTCCCTCTCCTTCACCTCTAGAGCAAGAAAGGAGGAAAGCTTTGAGGTAGGCTTTTCCCTCTTTTGTATTTAAACCCTAAGTAGGGATTAGAACGGTTTGAGAATGGTTTTTATGGACTCTCTTGATGCTAGGGAGTTCTCTAGAGTGTTTCGTCGAGATCGAAACCAAGGTTTTGATGGTTTTTGCCGAGCTAGGGCACCAAATTGGGGTTCTTGCTCGTGAGGGCTTTCTAAGTGAATTGACCCTACAGAAATGTAATTAGGGACGTTACTGACTCGCTCGAGCGAACGGTTCGTTTAAACGAAAAGTCTATGGAAAGTTATGTGCAAAAAGCCTAATTCGGCTTGTTTTCGCCGCAGGTCAAGAAATTGGCGATCGAGGATCGCAGTAACTGAACTAGAGCATCCTACTGAACTCACAAGGTGGGGGGTGCTTCCACTAACTCTGAAATTCCTCTTATGTCTATATGTCAATTCTTGAGCATATATGTGATAGTGCTATTGTGCATGATAGGGTAAAGGAATATGAATTGCATGTGTAAAGAACCTAGCGGTTAACTATATATATATACATGTGTTAAGAACAAAGAGCCTAGTGGTTAATCCCTATGTATGCATGAGATGAGACAAAGAACCTAGTGGTTAAAGAATGTGAACAAAAATGACATATAGATCGAGTGGCATGTGAAAGTTGTCAACGACCACTAGAGTTAGTGTAACGACATGATCAAGAATGTTAAAGACTAAAGAACCTAGCGGCTAAAGAATCTAGTGTTTAAAGAACCTAGTGGTTAAAGAACGCTAGAGAGTAAGGAATGTTAAAGAATAAGAATAAGAATGCTAAAGAACAAAGAGCACTAGAGTTAGTGTTAAGACCTGGTCATGATCTCGAAGAACAAGAATGAAAAGAATAAGAACAAATGACAAAAGCCTTAAAGTTAAGGGTCATTGTGCAAAGTCTTCCTTAAAGTTAAGGAACGGATTTGGATTCAATCCTTGGAGCAAGGATTTGATCATACTCGCCTATAAGTCCTTGCTCGAGGCGGGTAGCTCCCTCGAGCGGTGCGCTCCGAGTAGGTCACCACCGAGATGAGCGTCTCGAGGACGGTCCCGTCGGGTCGTAGTAGTCTCCCGATCGGGATTTGAGTTGGTGAGTTCTTGAGCGGCTACGAGCTAGCCATGAGAGATTGGGTATCGAGATTGGGTAACGAGAACAGTAGATTGCATTCGTCATATTTATTATATGAACATAAGCATGTTAATTGTGGTTCAGGCATATTAGTAGTTTGCATGTAGCTTGGTTACTATCTGCTATTTCTTTCAAATTATGCCTGAAATAGACCTAGTGGGAACGTCGGTGTGATTAGGGGCCGAGCCCACTGGGAACTTCGTTGTAGTTCTCACCCCACTATTTCTACAGGGCCGAGCTCCAGCGAGCCAGCTGGCGATCGTGGTAAGGGTCTCGCGCCTTAGCTAGCGACTGCCACAGCAGAGTGTGTTTTTGTAGTTACTTACCACTCATGTATATGTCTTTTGGAAAGTTGAACATGAACAAGTGTATTTTATTTATGGAAGTTAAATGCCAATGAATGTAAAGAGAAGAAATGACGTTTTGGGAAGGAAAGGACATGTAAATGTAAATGATGTTTCGAACGTTGAATGAAAATGTGGAATTATGTGTAGTTTAGTATTTTCTTTCACTTGGCTGTTGCTTACCTTCGTGTAAGCCTATGTTTATGCTTTCGCCTGTGCTTTTCATATCTTATTGAATTGTACTTGTGTTGAGCCTTGGGCGGGCAGGGGAAACTCTGACCGTTCGGCGTCTGTTTGACGGGCCCGGGCCGGCCAAAGGGATCGGTCCCGGGGCGTGACATCCGGAACCACATTAGACTACTCAGTTGCGCCCTAACAGTATAACATTGGAAACAGTACTTTTTCTCAATCAATCGAACAAAGAGTAAAACCTAATTATATTGTTCTATTATGCCCCGAGAGTGTAAATTTGCAACGTATCGATGCCATGGTTCACAAGAACCAAATCCGGAACCACGTTAGACTACTCAGTTGCGCCCTAACAGTATAACTTTGGAAACAGTACTTTTTCTCATTCAATCGAACAAAGAGTAAAACCTAAATATATTGTTCTATTATGTCCCGAGAGTGTAAATTTGCAACGTATCGATGCCAAGGTTCACAAGAACCAAATCCGGAACCACATTAGACTACTCAGTTGCGCCCTAACAGTATAACTTTGGAAACAGTACTTTTTCTCATTCAATCGAACAAAGAGTAAAACCTAATTATATTGTTCTATTATGCCCCGAGAGTGTAAATTTGCAACGTATCGATGCCAAGGTTCACAAGAACCAAATCCGGAACCACATTACACAACTCAGTTGCGCCCTCACAATATAACTTTGGAAACAGTACTTTTTCTCATTCAATCGAACAAAGAGTAAAACCTAATTATATTCTTCTATTAAGCCCCGAGAGTGTAAATTTGCAACGTATCGATGACATGGTTCACAAGAACCAAATCCGGAACCACATTAGACTACTCAGTTGCGCCCTGACAGTATAACATTGGAAACAGTACTTTTTCTCATTCAATCGAACAAAGAGTAAAACCTAATTATATTATTCTATTATGCCCCGAGAGTGTAAATTTGCAACGTATCGATGCCAAGGTTCACAAGAACCAAATCCGGTACCACATTACACAACTCAGTTGCGCCCTGACAGTATAACTTTGGAAACAGTACTTTTTCTCATTCAATCGAACAAAGAGTAAAACCTAATTATATTCTTCTATTAAGCCCCGAGAGTGTAAATTTGCAACGTATCGATGACATGGTTCACAAGAACCAAATCCGGAACCACATTAGACTACTCAGTTGCGCCCTGACAGTATAACATTGGAAACAGTACTTTTTCTCATTCAATCGAACAAAGAGTAAAACCTAATTATATTGTTCTATTATGCCCCGAGAGTGTAAATTTGCAACGTATCGATGCCAAGTTTCTCAAGAACCAAATCCGGAACCATAATAGACTACTCAGTTGCGCCCTAACAGTATTACTTTGGAAACAGTACTTTTTCTCATTCAATCGAACAAAGAGTAAAACCTAATTATATTGTTCTATTATGCCCCGAGAGTGTAAATTTGCAACGTATCGATGCCAAGGTTCACAAAAACCAAATCCGGAACCACATTAGACTACTCAGTTGCGCCCTCACAGTATAACTTTGGAAACAGTACTTTTTCTCATTCAATCGAACAAAGAGTAAAACCTAATTATATTGTTCTATTATGCCCCGAGAGTGTAAATTTGCAACGTATCGATGCCAAGGTTCACAAGAACCAAATCCGGAACCACATTAGACTACTCAGTTGCGCCCTAACAGTATAACATTGGAAACAGTACTTTTTCTCATTCAATCGAACAAAGAGTAAAACCTAATTATATTGTTCTATTAAGCCCCGAGAGTGTAAATTTGCAACGTATTGATGCCATGGTTCACAAGAACCAAATCCGGAACCACATTAGACTACTCAGTTGCGCCCTGACAGTATAACATTGGAAACAGTACTTTTTCTCATTCAATCGAACAAAGAGTAAAACCTAATTATATTGTTCTATTATGCCCCGAGAGTGTAAATTTGCAACGTATCGATGCCAAGGTTCTCAAGAACCAAATCCGGAACCATAATAGACTACTCAGTTGCGCCCTAACAGTATTACTTTGGAAACAGTACTTTTTCTCATTCAATCGAACAAAGAGTAAAACCTAACTATATTGTTCTATTATGCCCCGAGAGTGTAAATTTGCAACGTATCGATGCCAAGGTTCTCAAGAACCAAATCCGGAACCATAATAGACTACTCAGTTGCGCCCTAACAGTATTACTTTGGAAACAGTACTTTTTCTCATTCAATCGAACAAAGAGTAAAACCTAATTATATTGTTCTATTATGCCCCGAGAGTGTAAATTTGCAACGTATCGATGCCAAGGTTCACAAGAACCAAATCCGAACCACAATAGACTACTCGATTGCGCCCTAACAGTATAACTTTGGAAACAGTACTTTTTCTCATTCAATCGAACAAAGAGTAAAACCTAATTATATTGTTCTATTATGCCCCGAGAGTGTAAATTTGCAACGTATCGATGCCAAGTTTCACAAGAACCAAATCCGGAACCACATTAGACTACTCAGTTGCGCCCTCACAGTATAACTTTGGAAACAGTACTTTTTCTCATTCAATCGAACAAAGAGTAAAACCTAATTATATTCTTCTATTAAGCCCCGAGAGTGTAAATTTGCAACGTATCGATGACAAGGTTCACAAGAACCAAATCCGGAACCATATTAGACTACTCAGTTGCGCCCTAACAGTATAACATTGGAAACAGTACTTTTTCTCATTCAATCGAACAAAGAGTAAAACCTAATTATATTGTTCTATTATGCCCCGAGAGTGTATATTCGCAACGTATCCATGCCAACGTTGACAAGAACCAAAACCGAACCATAATAGACTACTCGATTGCGCCTAACAGTATAACTTTGGAAACAGTACTTTTTCTCATTCAATCGAACAAAGAGTAAAACCTAATTATATTATTCTATTATGCCCCGAGAGTGTAAATTTGCAACGTATCGATGCCAAGGTTCTCAAGAACCAAATCCGGAACCACAATAGACTACTCAGTTGCGCCCTAACAGTATTACTTTGGAAACAGTACTTTTTCTCCTTCAATCGAACAAAGAGTAAAACCTAATTATATTGTTCTATTATGCCCCGAGAGTGTAAATTTGCAACGTATCGATGCCAAGGTTCAGAAGAACCAAATCCAGGTACCACATTACACAACTCGATTTGCGCCCTGACAAAGATAACTTTGGAAATGATTTTTCTCATTCAATCGAACAAAGAGTAAAACCTAATTATATTCTTCTATTAAGCCCCGAGAGTGTAAATTTGCAACGTATCGATGACATGGTTCACAAGAACCAAATCCGGAACCACATTAGACTACTCAGTTGCGCCCTGACAGTATAACATTGGAAACAGTACTTTTTCTCATTCAATCGAACAAAGAGTAAAACCTAATTATGTTGTTCTATTATGCCCCGAGAGTGTAAATTTGCAACGTATCGATGCCAAGTTTCTCAAGAACCAAATCCGGAACAATAATAGACTACTCAGTTGCGCCCTAACAGTATTACTTTGGAAACAGTACTTTTTCTCATTCAATCGAACAAAGAGTAAAACCTAATTATATTGTTCTATTATGCCCCGAGAGTGTAAATTTGCAACGTATCGATGCCAAGGTTCACAAGAACCAAATCCGGTACCACATTACACAACTCGATTGCGCCCGACAAGATAACTTTGGAAACAGTACTTTTTCTCATTCAATCGAACAAAGAGTAAAACCTAATTATTTTGTTCTATTATGCCCCGAGAGTGTAAATTTGCAACGAATCGATGCCAAGGTTCACAAGAACCAAATCCGGAACCATAATAGACTACTCAGTTGCGCCCTAACAGTATTACTTTGGAAACAGTACTTTTTCTCATTCAATCGAACAAAGAGTAAAACCTAACTATATTGTTCTATTATGCCCCGAGAGTGTAAATTTGCAACGTATCGATGCCAAGGTTCTCAAGAACCAAATCCGGAACCATAATAGACTACTCAGTTGCGCCCTAACAGTATTACTTTGGAAACATTACTTTTCTCATTCAATCGAACAAAGAGTAAAACCTAATTATATTGTTCTATTATGCCCCGAGAGTGTAAATTTGCAACGTATCGATGCCAAGGTTCACAAGAACCAAATCCGGAACCACATTAGACTACTCAGTTGCGCCCTAACAGTATAACTTTGGAAACAATACTTTTTCTCATTCAATCGAACAAAGAGTAAAACCTAATTATATTGTTCTATTATGCCCCGAGAGTGTAAATTTGCAACGTATCGATGCCAAGTTTCACAAGAACCAAATCCGGAACCACATTAGACTACTCAGTTGCGCCCTCACAGTATAACTTTGGAAACAGTACTTTTTCTCATTCAATCGAACAAAGAGTAAAACCTAATTATATTCTTCTATTAAGCCCCGAGAGTGTAAATTTGCAACGTATCGATGACAAGGTTCACAAGAACCAAATCCGGAACCACATTAGACTACTCAGTTGCGCCCTGACAGTATAACATTGGAAACAGTACTTTTTCTCATTCAATCGAACAAAGAGTAAAACCAAATTATATTATTCTATTATGCCCCGAGAGTGTAAATTTGCAACGTATCGATGCCAAGGTTCTCAAGAACCAAATCCGGAACCATAATAGACTACTCAGTTGCGCCCTAACAGTATTACTTTGGAAACAGTACTTTTTCTCATTCAATCGAACAAAGAGTAAAACCTAATTATATTATTCTATTATGCGCCGAGAGTGTAAATTTGCAACGTATCGATGCCAAGGTTCTCAAGAACCAAATCCGGAACCATAATAGACTACTCAGTTGCGCCCTAACAGTATTACTTTGGAAACAGTACTTTTTCTCCTTCAATAAAACAAAGAGTAAAACCTAATTATATTGTTCTATTATGCCCCGAGAGTGTAAATTTGCAACGTATCGATGCCAAGGTTCACAAGAACCAAATCCGGTACCACATTACACAACTCAGTTGCGCCCTGACAGTATAACTTTGGAAACAGTACTTTTTCTCATTCAATCGAACAAAGAGTAAAACCTAATTATATTCTTCTATTAAGCCCCGAGAGTGTAAATTTGCAACGTATCGATGACATGGTTCACAAGAACCAAATCCGGAACCACATTAGACTACTCAGTTGCGCCCTGACAGTATAACATTGGAAACAGTACTTTTTCTCATTCAATCGAACAAAGAGTAAAACCTAATTATGTTGTTCTATTATGCCCCGAGAGTGTAAATTTGCAACGTATCGATGCCAAGTTTCTCAAGAACCAAATCCGGAACAATAATAGACTACTCAGTTGCGCCCTAACAGTATTACTTTGGAAACAGTACTTTTTCTCATTCAATCGAACAAAGAGTAAAACCTAATTATATTGTTCTATTATGCCCCGAGAGTGTAAATTTGCAACGTATCGATGCCAAGGTTCACAAGAACCAAATCCGGTACCACATTACACAACTCAGTTGCGCCCTGACAGTATAACTTTGGAAACAGTACTTTTTCTCATTCAATCGAACAAAGAGTAAAACCTAATTATATTCTTCTATTAAGCCCCGAGAGTGTAAATTTGCAACGTATCGATGACATGGTTCACAAGAACCAAATCCGGAACCACATTAGACTACTCAGTTGCGCCCTAACAGTATTACTTTGGAAACAGTACTTTTTCTCATTCAATCGAACAAAGAGTAAAACCTAACTATATTGTTCTATTATGCCCCGAGAGTGTAAATTTGCAACGTATCGATGCCAAGGTTCTCAAGAACCAAATCCGGAACCATAATAGACTACTCAGTTGCGCCCTAACAGTATTACTTTGGAAACAGTACTTTTTCTCCTTCAATCGAACAAAGAGTAAAACCTAATTATATTGTTCTATTATGCCCCGAGAGTGTAAATTTGCAACGTATCGATGCCAAGGTTCACAAGAACCAAATCCGGTACCACATTACACAACCAAGTTGCGCCCTGACAGTATAACTTTGGAAACAGTACTTTTTCTCATTCAATCGAACAAAGAGTAAAACCTAATTATATTCTTCTATTAATCCCCGAGAGTGTAAATTTGCAACGTATCGATGACATGGTTCACAAGAACCAAATCCGGAACCACATTAGACTACTCAGTTGCGCCCTGACAGTATAACATTGGAAACAGTACTTTTTCTCATTCAATCGAACAAAGAGTAAAACCTAATTATGTTGTTCTATTATGCCCCGAGAGTGTAAATTTGCAACGTATCGATGCCAAGTTTCTCAAGAACCAACCGAACAATAATAGACTACTTAGTTGCGCCTAACAAGTATTACATTGGAAACAGTATTTTTTCTCATTCAATCGAACAAAGAGTAAAACCTAATTATATTGTTCTATTATGCCCCGAGAGTGTAAATTTGCAACGTATCGATGCCAAGGTTCACAAGAACCAAATCCGGTACCACATTACACAACTCAGTTGCGCCCTGACAGTATAACTTTGGAAACAGTACTTTTTCTCATTCAATCGAACAAAGAGTAAAACCTAATTATATTGTTCTATTATGCCCCGAGAGTGTAAATTTGCAACGTATCGATGCCAAGGTTCTCAAGAACCAAATCCGGAACCATAATAGACTACTCAGTTGCGCCCTAACAGTATTACTTTGGAAACAGTACTTTTTCTCATTCAATCGAACAAAGAGTAAAACCTAACTATATTGTTCTATTATGCCCCGAGAGTGTAAATTTGCAACGTATCGATGCCAAGGTTCTCAAGAACCAAATCCGGAACCATAATAGACTACTCAGTTGCGCCCTAACAGTACTACTTTGGAAACAGTACTTTTTCTCATTCAATCGAACAAAGAGTAAAACCTAATTATATTGTTCTATTATGCCCCGAGAGTGTAAATTTGCAACGTATCGATGCCAAGGTTCACAAGAACCAAATCCGGAACCACAATAGACTACTCGATTGCGCCTAACGGTATAACTTTGGAAACAGTACTTTTTCTCATTCAATCGAACAAAGAGTAAAACCTAATTATATTCTTCTATTAAGCCCCGAGAGTGTAAATTTGCAACGTATCGATGACAAGGTTCACAAGAACCAAATCCGGAACCACATTAGACTACTCAGTTGCGCCCTAACAGTATAACATTGGAAACAGTACTTTTTCTCATTCAATCGAACAAAGAGTAAAACCTAATTATATTATTCTATTATGCCCCGAGAGTGTAAATTTGCAACGTATCGATGCCAAGGTTCTCAAGAACCAAATCCGGAAGCATAATAGACTACTCAGTTGCGCCCTAACAGTATTACTTTGGAAACAGTACTTTTTCTCATTCAATCGAACAAAGAGTAAAACCTAATTATATTATTCTATTATGCCCCGAGAGTGTAAATTTGCAACGTATCGATGCCAAGGTTCTCAAGAACCAAATCCGGAACCCTAATAGACTACTCAGTGACGCCATAACAGTATTACTTTGGAAACAGTACTTTTTCTCCTTCAATAAAACAAAGAGTAAAACCTAATTATATTGTTCTATTATGCCCCGAGAGTGTAAATTTGCAACGTATCGATGCCAAGGTTCACAAGAACCAAATCCGGTACCACATTACACAACTCAGTTGCGCCCTGACAGTATAACTTTGGAAACAGTACTTTTTCTCATTCAATCGAACAAAGAGTAAAACCTAATTATATTCTTCTATTAAGCCCCGAGAGTGTAAATTTGCAACGTATCGATGACATGGTTCACAAGAACCAAATCCGGAACCACATTAGACTACTCAGTTGCGCCCTGACAGTATAACATTGGAAACAGTACTTTTTCTCATTCAATCGAACAAAGAGTAAAACCTAATTATGTTGTTCTATTATGCCCCGAGAGTGTAAATTTGCAACGTATCGATGCCAAGTTTCTCAAGAACCAAATCCGGAACAATAATAGACTACTACTTGCGCCTAACAAGATTACTTTGGAAACAAGATTTTTCTCATTCAATCGAACAAAGAGTAAAACCTAATTATATTGTTCTATTATGCCCCGAGAGTGTAAATTTGCAACGTATCGATGCCAAGGTTCACAAGAACCAAATCCGGAACCACAATAGACTACTCAGTTGCGCCCTAACAGTATAACTTTGGAAACAGTACTTTTTCTCATTCAATCGAACAAAGAGTAAAACCTAATTATATTGTTCTATTATGCCCCGAGAGTGTAAATTTGCAACGTATCGATGCCAAGTTTCACAAGAACCAAATCCGGAACCACATTAGACTACTCAGTTGCGCCCTCACAGTATAACTTTGGAAACAGTACTTTTTCTCATTCAATCGAACAAAGAGTAAAACCTAATTATATTGTTCTATTATGCCCCGAGAGTGTAAATTTGCAACGTATCGATGCCAAGGTTCACAAGAACCAAATCCGCAACCACATTAGACTACTCGCTTGCGCCCGACAAGATAACATTGGAAACAGTACTTTTTCTCATTCAATCGAACAAAGAGTAAAACCTAATTATATTATTCTATTATGCCCCGAGAGTGTAAATTTGCAACGTATCGATGCCAAGGTTCTCAAGAACCAAATCCGGAACCATAATAGACTACTCCTTGCGCCTAACAAAGATTACTTTGGAAACAAGATTTTTCTCATTCAATCGAACAAAGAGTAAAACCTAATTATATTATTCTATTATGCCCCGAGAGTGTAAATTTGCAACGTATCGATGCCAAGGTTCTCAAGAACCAACCGAACCATAATAGACTACTCTTGCGCCCTAACAAGATTACTTTGAAACAAGATTTTTCTCATTCAATCGAACAAAGAGTAAAACCTAATTATATTGTTCTATTATGCCCCGAGAGTGTAAATTTGCAACGTATCGATGCCAAGGTTCTCAAGAACCAAATCCGGAACCATAATAGACTACTCAGTTGCGCCCTAACAGTATTACTTTGGAAACAGTACTTTTTCTCATTCAATCGAACAAAGAGTAAAACCTAACTATATTGTTCTATTATGCCCCGAGAGTGTAAATTTGCAACGTATCGATGCCAAGGTTCTCAAGAACCAAATCAGGAACCATAATAGACTACTCGATTGCGCCTAACAGGTATTACTTTGGAAACAAGTACTTATCTCATTCAATCGAACAAAGAGTAAAACCTAATTATATTGTTCTATTATGCCCCGAGAGTGTAAATTTGCAACGTATCGATGCCAAGGTTCACAAGAACCAAATCCGGAACCACAATAGACTACTCAGTTGCGCCCTAACAGTATAACTTTGGAAACAGTACTTTTTCTCATTCAATCGAACAAAGAGTAAAACCTAATTATATTGTTCTATTATGCCCCGAGAGTGTAAATTTGCAACGTATCGATGCCAAGTTTCACAAGAACCAAATCCGGAACCACATTAGACTACTCAGTTGCGCCCTCACAGTATAACTTTGGAAACAGTACTTTTTCTCATTCAATCGAACAAAGAGTAAAACCTAATTATATTCTTCTATTAAGCCCGAGAGTGTAAATTTGCAACGTATCGATGACAAGGTTCACAAGAACCAAATCCGAACCACATTAGACTACTCGCTTGCGCCCGACAAGTATAACATTGGAAACGATTTTTCTCATTCAATCGAACAAAGAGTAAAACCAAATTATATTATTCTATTATGCCCCGAGAGTGTAAATTTGCAACGTATCGATGCCAAGGTTCTCAAGAACCAAATCCGGAACCATAATAGACTACTCAGTTGCGCCCTAACAGTATTACTTTGGAAACAAAATTTTCTCATTCAATCGAACAAAGAGTAAAACCTAATTATATTGTTCTATTATGCCCCGAGAGTGTAAATTTGCAACGTATCGATGCCAAGGTTCTCAAGAACCAAATCCGGAACCATAATAGACTACTCGATTGCGCCTAACAGGTATTACTTTGGAAACGATTTTTCTCCTTCAATAAAACAAAGAGTAAAACCTAATTATATTGTTCTATTATGCCCCGAGAGTGTAAATTTGCAACGTATCGATGCCAAGGTTCACAAGAACCAAATCCGGTACCACATTACACAACTCAGTTGCGCCCTGACAGTATAACTTTGGAAACAGTACTTTTTCTCATTCAATCGAACAAAGAGTAAAACCTAATTATATTCTTCTATTAAGCCTCGAGAGTGTAAATTTGCAACGTATCGATGCCAAGGTTCACAAGAACCAAATCCGAACCACATTAGACTACTCGATTTGCGCCGACGTATAACATTGGAAACGATTTTTCTCATTCAATCGAACAAAGAGTAAAACCTAATTATGTTGTTCTATTATGCCCCGAGAGTGTAAATTTGCAACGTATCGATGCCAAGTTTCTCAAAAACCAAATCCGGAACAATAATAGACTACTCAGTTGCGCCCTAACAGTATTACTTTGGAAACAGTACTTTTTCTCATTCAATCGAACAAAGAGTAAAACCTAATTATATTGTTCTATTATGCCCCGAGAGTGTAAATTTGCAACGTATCGATGCCAAGGTTCACAAGAACCAAATCCGTACCACATTACACAACTCGATTGCGCCCGACGGTATAACTTTGGAAACAGATTTTTCTCATTCAATCGAACAAAGAGTAAAACCTAATTATATTCTTCTATTAAGCCCCGAGAGTGTAAATTTGCAACGTATCGATGACATGGTTCACAAGAACCAAATCGGGAACCACATTAGACTACTCAGTTTCGCCCTAACAGTATTACTTTGGAAACAGTACTTTTTCTCATTCAATCGAACAAAGAGTAAAACCTAACTATATTGTTCTATTATGCCCCGAGAGTGTAAATTTGCAACGTATCGATGCCAAGGTTCCCACGAACCAAATCCGGAACCATACTAGACTACTCGATTACGCCCTAACGTATTACTTTGGAAAGCAGATTTTTCTCCTTCAATCGAACAAAGAGTAAAACCTAATTATATTGTTCTATTATGCCCCGAGAGTGTAAATTTGCAACGTATCGATGCCAAGGTTCACAAGAACCAAATCCGGTACCACATTACACAACCAAGTTGCGCCCTGACAGTATAACTTTGGAAATAGTACTTTTTCTCATTCAATCGAACAAAGAGTAAAACCTAATTATATTCTTCTATTAATCCCCGAGAGTGTAAATTTGCAACGTATCGATGACATGGTTCACAAGAACCAAATCCGGAACCACATTAGACTACTCGGCTTACCGACGGTATAACATTGGAAACAGATTTTTCTCATTCAATCGAACAAAGAGTAAAACCTAATTATGTTGTTCTATTATGCCCCGAGAGTGTAAATTTGCAACGTATCGATGCCAAGTTTCTCAAGAACCAAATCCGGAACAATAATAGACTACTTAGTTGCGCCCTAACAGTATTACTTTGGAAATGACTTTTTCTCATTCAATCGAACAAAGAGTAAATCCTAATTATATTGTTCTATTATGCCCCGAGAGTGTAAATTTGCAACGTATCGATGCCAAGGTTCTCAAGACCCAAATCCGTAACCACATTACACAACTCGATTTACTGACAGTATAACTTTGGAAACAGTACTTTTTCTCATTCAATCAAACAAAGACTAAAACCTAATTATATTGTTCTATTATGCCACGAGAGAGTAAATTTGCAACGAATCGATGCAAAGGTTCCCAATAACCAAATCCGAAACCACAATCGACTACTCGGTTGCGCCTAACAACGTATTACTTTGGAAACAGTACTTTTTCTCATTCAATCGAACAAAGAGTAAAACCTAACTATATTGTTCTATTATGCCCCGAGAGTGTAAATTTGCAACGTATCGATGCCAAGGTTCTCAAGAACCAAATCCGGAACCATAATAGACTACTCAGTTGCGCCCTAATAGTACTACTTTGGAAACAGTACTTTTTCTCATTCAATCGAACAAAGAGTAAAACCTAATTATATTGTTCTATTATGCCCCGAGAGTGTAAATTTGCAACGTATCGATGCCAAGGTTCACAAGAACCAAATCCGGAACCACAATAGACTACTCAGTTGCGCCCTAACAGTATAACTTTGGAAACAGTACTTTTTCTCATTCAATCGAACAAAGAGTAAAACCTAATTATATTCTTCTATTAAGCCCCGAGAGTGTAAATTTGCAACGTATCGATGACAAGGTTCACAAGAACCAAATCCGGAACCACATTAGACTACTCAGTTGCGCCCTGACAGTATAACATTGGAAACAGTACTTTTTCTCATTCAATCGAACAAAGAGTAAAACCAAATTATATTATTCTATTATGCCCCGAGAGTGTAAATTTGCAACGTATCGATGCCAAGGTTCTCAAGAACCAAATCCGGAACCATAATAGACTACTCAGTTGCGCCTAACAGTATTACTTTGGAAACAGTACTTTTTCTCATTCAATCGAACAAAGAGTAAAACCTAATTATATTATTCTATTATGCCCCGAGAGTGTAAATTTGCAACGTATCGATGCCAAGGTTCTCAAGAACCAAATCCGGAACCATAATAGACTACTCAGTTGCGCCCTAACAGTATTACTTTGGAAACAGTACTTTTTCTCCTTCAATAAAACAAAGAGTAAAACCTAATTATATTGTTCTATTATGCCCCGAGAGTGTAAATTTGCAACGTATCGATGCCAAGGTTCACAAGAACCAAATCCGGTACCACATTACACAACTCAGTTGCGCCCTGACAGTATAACTTTGGAAACAGTACTTTTTCTCATTCAATCGAACAAAGAGTAAAACCTAATTATATTCTTCTATTAAGCCCCGAGAGTGTAAATTTGCAACGTATCGATGACATGGTTCACAAGAACCAAATCCGGAACCACATTAGACTACTCAGTTGCGCCCTGACAGTATAACATTGGAAACAGTACTTTTTCTAATTCAATCGAACAAAGAGTAAAACCTAATTATGTTGTTCTATTATGCCCCGAGAGTGTAAATTTGCAACGTATCGATGCCAAGTTTCTCAAGAACCAAATCCGGAACAATAATAGACTACTCGCGCCTAACGGATTACTTTGGAAACAGATTTTTCTCATTCAATCGAACAAAGAGTAAAACCTAATTATATTGTTCTATTATGCCCCGAGAGTGAAAATTTGCAACGTATCGATGGCAACGTTCACTAGAACCAAATCCGAACCAACATTAGACTACTTAGTTGCGCCCTAACAGTATAACGTTGGAAACAGTACTTTTTCTCATTCAATCGAACAAAGAGTAAAACCTAATTATATTGTTCTATTATGCCCCGAGAGTGTAAATTTGCAACGTATCGATGCCAAGTTTCACAAGAACCAAATTCGGAACCACATTAGACTACTCAGTTGCGCCCTCACAGTATAACTTTGGAAACAAGATTTATCTCATTCAATCGAACAAAGAGTAAAACCTAATTATATTCTTCTATTAAGCCCCGAGAGTGTAAATTTGCAACGTATCGATGACAAGGTTCACAAGAACCAAATCCGGAACCACATTAGACTACTCAGTTGCGCCCTGACAGTATAACATTGGAAACAGTACTTTTTCTCATTCAATCGAACAAAGAGTAAAACCTAATTATATTATTCTATTATGCCCCGAGAGTGTAAATTTGCAACGTATCGATGCCAAGGTTCTCAAGAACCAAATCCGGAACCATAATAGACTACTCAGTTGCTCCCTAACAGTATTACTTTGGAAACAGTACTTTTTCTCATTCAATCGAACAAAGAGTAAAACCTAATTATATTATTCTATTATGCCCCGAGAGTGTAAATTTGCAACGTATCGATGCCAAGGTTCTCAAGAACCAAATCCGGAACCATAATAGACTACTCAGTTGCGCCCTAACAGTATTACTTTGGAAACAGTACTTTTTCTCCTTCAATCGAACAAAGAGTAAAACCTAATTATATTGTTCTATTATGCCCCGAGAGTGTAAATTTGCAACGTATCGATGCCAAGGTTCACAAGAACCAAATCCGGTACCACATTACACAACTCAGTTGCGCCCTGACAGTATAACTTTGGAAACAGTACTTTTTCTCATTCAATCGAACAAAGAGTAAAACCTAATTATATTCTTCTATTAAGCCCCGAGAGTGTAAATTTGCAACGTATCGATGACATGGTTCACAAGAAGCAAATCTGGAACCACATTAGACTACTCAGTTGCGCCCTGACACTATAACATTGGAAACAGTACTTTTTCTCATTCAATCGAACAAAGAGTAAAACCTAATTATGTTGTTCTATTATGCCCCGAGAGTGTAAATTTGCAACGTATCGATGCCAAGTTTCTCAAGAACCAAATCCGGAACAATAATAGACTACTCAGTTGCGCCCTAACAGTATTACTTTGGAAACAGTACTTTTTCTCATTCAATCGAACAAAGAGTAAAACCTAATTATATTGTTCTATTATGCCCCGAGAGTGTAAATTTGCAACGTATCGATGCCAAGGTTCACAAGAACCAAATCCGGTACCACATTACACAACTCAGTTGCGCCCTGACAGTATAACTTTGGAAACAGTACTTTTTCTCATTCAATCGAACAAAGAGTAAAACCTAATTATATTGTTCTATTATGCCCCGAGAGTGTAAATTTGCAACGAATCGATGCTAAGGTTCTCAAGAACCAAATCCGGAACCATAATAGACTACTCAGTTGCGCCCTAACAGTATTACTTTGGAAACAGTACTTTTTCTCATTCAATCGAACAAAGAGTAAAACCTAACTATATTGTTCTATTATGCCCCGAGAGTGTAAATTTGCAACGTATCGATGCCAAGGTTCTCAAGAACCAAATCCGGAACCATAATAGACTACTCAGTTGCGCCCTAATAGTACTACTTTGGAAACAGTACTTTTTCTCATTCAATCGAACAAAGAGTAAAACCTAATTATATTGTTCTATTATGCCCCGAGAGTGTAAATTTGCAACGTATCGATGCCAAGGTTCACAAGAACCAAATCCGAACCACAATAGACTACTCGATTGCGCCCTAACAAAGATAACTTTGGAAACAGATTTTTCTCATTCAATCGAACAAAGAGTAAAACCTAATTATATTCTTCTATTAGAGTGTAAATTTGCAACGTATCGATGACAAGGTTCACAAGAACCAAATCCGGAACCACATTAGACTACTCAGTTGCGCAACTGACAGTATAACATTGGAAACAGTACTTTTTCTCATTCAATCGAACAAAGAGTAAAACCTAATTATATTATTCTATTATGCCCCGAGAGTGTAAATTTGCAACGTATCGATGCCAAGGTTCTCAAGAACCAAATCCGAAGCATAATAGACTACTCGATTGCGCCTAACGTATTACTTTGGAAACGATTTTTCTCATTCAATCGAACAAAGAGTAAAACCTAATTATATTATTCTATTATGCGCCGAGAGTGTAAATTTGCAACGTATCGATGCCAAGGTTCTCAAGAACCAAATCCGGAACCATAATAGACTACTCAGTTGCGCCCTAACAGTATTACTTTGGAAACAGTACTTTTTCTCCTTCAATAAAACAAAGAGTAAAACCTAATTATATTGTTCTATTATGCCCCGAGAGTGTAAATTTGCAACGTATCGATGCCAAGGTTCACAAGAACCAAATCCGGTACCACATTACACAACTCAGTTGCGCCCTGACAGTATAACTTTGGAAAAGATTTTTCTCATTCAATCGAACAAAGAGTAAAACCTAATTATATTCTTCTATTAAGCCCGAGAGTGTAAATTTGCAACGTATCGATGACATGGTTCACAAGAACCAAATCCGAACCACATTAGACTACTCAGTTGCGCCCTGACAGTATAACATTGGAAATAGTACTTTTTCTCATTCAATCGAACAAAGAGTAAAACCTAATTATGTTGTTCTATTATGCCCCGAGAGTGTAAATTTGCAACGTATCGATGCCAAGTTTCTCAAGAACCAAATCCGGAACAATAATAGACTACTCAGTTGCGCCCTAACAGTATAACTTTGGAAACAGTACTTTTTCTCATTCAATCGAACAAAGAGTAAAACCTAATTATATTGTTCTATTATGCCCCGAGAGTGTAAATTTGCAACGTATCGATGCCAAGGTTCACAAGAACCAAATCCGGAACCACAATAGACTACTCAGTTGCGCCCTAACAGTATAACTTTGGAAACAGTACTTTTTCTCATTCAATCGAACAAAGAGTAAAACCTAATTATATTGTTCTATTATGCCCCGAGAGTGTAAATTTGCAACGTATCGATGCCAAGTTTCACAAGAACCAAATCCGGAACCACATTAGACTACTCGGTTGCGCCCACACAGTATAACTTTGGAAACGATGCTTTATCATTCAATCGAACAAAGAGTAAAACCTAATTATATTCTTCTATTATGCCCCGAGAGTGTAAATTTGCAACGTATCGATGACAAGGTTCACAAGAACCAAATCCGGAACCACATTAGACTACTCAGTTGCGCCCTGACAGTATAACATTGGAAACAGTACTTTTTCTCATTCAATCGAACAAAGAGTAAAACCTAATTATATTATTCTATTATGCCCCGAGAGTGTAAATTTGCAACGTATCGATGCCAAGGTTCTCAAGAACCAAATCCGGAACCATAATAGACTACTCGGTTGCGCCACTAACAGTATAACTTTGGAAACAGTACTTTTTCTCATTCAATCGAACAAAGAGTAAAACCTAATTATATTATTCTATTATGCGCCGAGAGTGTAAATTTGCAACGTATCGATGCCAAGTTTCACAAGAACCAAATCCGTAACCATAATAGACTACTCATTGCGCCTAACAAATATTACTTTGGAAACGATTTTTCTCATTCAATCGAACAAAGAGTAAAACCTAATTATATTGTTCTATTATGCCCCGAGAGTGTAAATTTGCAACGTATCGATGCAAAGGTTCACAAGAACCAAATCCGGTACCACATTACACAACTCGCCTGCGCCCGACAAGATAACTTTGGAAACGATTTTTCTCATTCAATCGAACAAAGAGTAAAACCTAATTATATTCTTCTATTAAGCCCCGAGAGTGTAAATTTGCAACGTATCGATGACATGGTTCACAAGAACCAAATCTGGAACCACATTAGACTACTCAGTTGCGCCCTGACAGTATAACATTGGAAACAGTACTTTTTCTCATTCAATCGAACAAAGAGTAAAACCTAATTATGTTGTTCTATTATGCCCCGAGAGTGTAAATTTGCAACGTATCGATGCCAAGTTTCTCAAGAACCAAATCCGGAACAATAATAGACTACTCAGTTGCGCCCTAACAGTATTACTTTGGAAACAGTACTTTTTCTTATTCAATCGAACAAAGAGTAAAACCTAATTATATTGTTCTATTATGCCCCGAGAGTGTAAATTTGCAACGTATCGATGCCAAGGTTCACAAGAACCAAATCCGCACCACATTACACAACTCGGCTTGCGCCGACAAGATAACTTTGGAAACGATTTTTCTCATTCAATCGAACAAAGAGTAAAACCTAAATATTTTGTTTTATTATGCCCCCAGAGTGTAAATTTGCAACGAATCGATGCCAAGGTTCTCAAGAACCAAATCCGAACCATAATAGACTACTCGCTTGCGCCTAACAAACATTACTTTGGAAACAAGATTTTTTCTCATTCAATCGAACAAAGAGTAAAACCTAACTATATTGTTCTATTATGCCCCGAGAGTGTAAATTTGCAACGTATCGATGCCAAGTCTCACAAGCACCAAATCCGAACCATAATAGACTACTCGATTGCGCCTAACGTATTACTTTGGAAACAGATTTTTCTCATTCAATCGAACAAAGAGTAAAACCTAATTATATTGTTCTATTATGCCCGAGAGTGTAAATTTGCAACGTATCGATGCCAAGGTTCACAAGAACCAAATCCGAACCACAATAGACTACTCGGTTGCGCCTAACAAGATAACTTTGGAAACAAGATTTTTCTCATTCAATCGAACAAAGAGTAAAACCTAATTATATTGTTCTATTATGCCCGAAAGTGTAAATTTGCAACGTATCGATGCCAAGTTTCACAAGAACCAAATCCGGAACCACGTTCGACTACTCACTGCGCCTCACAGATAACTTTGGAAACGATTTTTCTCATTCAATCGAACAAAGAGTAAAACCTAATTATATTGTTCTATTATGCCCCGAGAGTGTAAATTTGCAACGTATCGATGCCAAGGTTCACAAGAACCAAATCCGGAACCACGTTAGACTACTCGCTGCGCCCGACAAGATAACATTGGAAACGATTTTTCTCATTCAATCGAACAAAGAGTAAAACCAAATTATATTATTCTATTATGCCCCGAGAGTGTAAATTTGCAACGTATCGATGCCAAGGTTCTCAAGAACCAAATCCGGAACCATAATAGACTACTCAGTTGCGCCCTAACAGTATTACTTTGGAAACAGTACTTTTTCTCATTCAATCGAACAAAGAGTAAAACCTAATTATATTATTCTATTATGCCCCGAGAGTGTAAATTTGCAACGTATCGATGCCAAGGTTCTCAAGAACCAAATCCGGAACCATAATAGACTACTCAGTTGCGCCCTAACAGTATTACTTTGGAAACAGTACTTTTTCTCCTTCAATAAAACAAAGAGTAAAACCTAATTATATTGTTCTATTATGCCCCGAGAGTGTAAATTTGCAACGTATCGATGCCAAGGTTCACAAGAACCAAATCCGTAACCACATTAGACTACTCAGTTGCGCCCAGATAACTTTGGAAACAGTACTTTTTCTCATTCAATCGAACAAAGAGTAAAACCTAATTATATTCTTCTATTAAGCCCCGAGAGTGTAAATTTGCAACGTATCGATGACATGGTTCACAAGAACCAAATCCGGAACCACATTAGACTACTTAGTTGCGCCCTAACAGTATAACATTGGAAACAGTACTTTTTCTCATTCAATCGAACAAAGAGTAAAACCTAATTATGTTGTTCTATTATGCCCCGAGAGTGTAAATTTGCAACGTATCGATGCCAAGTTTCTCAAGAACCAAATCCGGAACAATAATAGACTACTCAGTTGCGCCTAACAAGATTACTTTGGAAATGATTTTTTCTCATTCAATCGAACAAAGAGTAAAACCTAATTATATTGTTCTATTATGCCCCGAGAGTGTAAATTTGCAACGTATCGATGCCAAGGTTCACAAGAACCAAATCCGGTACCACATTACACAACTCAGTTGCGCCCTGACAGTATAACTTTGGAAACAGTACTTTTTCTCATTCAATCGAACAAAGAGTAAAACCTAATTATATTCTTCTATTAAGCCCCGAGAGTGTAAATTTGCAACGTATCGATGACATGGTTCACAAGAACCAAATCGGGAACCACATTAGACTACTCAGTTTCGCCCTAACAGTATTACTTTGGAAACAGTACTTTTTCTCATTCAATCGAACAAAGAGTAAAACCTAACTATATTGTTCTATTATGCCCCGAGAGTGTAAATTTGCAACGTATCGATGCCAAGGTTCTCAAGAACCAAATCCGGAACCATAATAGTGTCACGCCCCGCGACCGCTACCAATTCGGTCCGATCCGGGCACGTCAAACAGACGCCGGACGGACAGCACCTCCCCTGTCCGCCCAAGGCTCGACAACAAGTCATGTACAAGAATTTCCCAGGAAGAATTCAATATTCATACATGACAAGAAACGAAGCACCACTAGTGCTTACAAGTAAGAGCAAGATACCAGTATACTACACAAGTAAATAAAGAGAGGAACATCTAGCTATTACATCCACTTTCGACATTCACATAATGATTTACATTTTCCTTTCTCTTTTCATCTCTTAAATGAATACACATATATCTCTCATGATACAAGTATGGTTCACATGTACACGGGGGTACTCTGATGCATAAGGAAGCCGCTAGCTACTAGGGCGCTGTGCCCCCAACCTCGGTCCTCTGCCGGTCCACTCTCGCTAGCCCCTGTAATAGTGGTGGGGTGAGAACTAACTTCCTTAGTTCCCAGTGGGCTCGGCCACCGACTCCACCGATCTCCCCACTAGGTCCATACGGGCATAGGTATGCACAGATAGATATTTATATTGAAAGCTGTAAATCATGCTGCACATATTTCTACTATACTTAACAGTATACACTAGCATGCTCAATATAGTTAAAGAACTATCACACTAAGTACAGTATAAAGGAAACTGTCACTTAACTATGCTTAACAGGAAACATATTCTTTCTTTTTGCTCAATCTCTTGGCTTACCCTCAAGGTTCGCCCCGACTCACTCAATCTCCAGGTAAGAGGTACTAGTCACTCGTCTACCCGAGACCGTCTGCTGGACAGGTACGTTAGTCCATGGGCAAGTACGTTAGCCCCTCGTGTGACAACTCGAGTGCACGCTTGTGAGGAGCGACCTCCACAAGCTCGGTAATGTACACGTGAGTATGATCCAATCCTCACTCTCGAGGATACCCCGTCAACTAGGAGTGCAATCTCTCAAAGCTATCCTCTCTAGCTCAATATGCACATACATCTACACACTAGTTCAACAGTTCTTGACGATGTTCATTGTTCTCATTTTACTAGATGCCACTCGATCTAGATTGTCATTCATCCCTAGATTGTCATTCATCTCTAGGTTATCATTCATCTCTAGATTGTCATTCATATCTAGGTTGTCATTCATCTCTAGGTTGTCATTCATCTCTAGATGCCACTCGATCTATATTGTCATTCACATCATGTCATTCATACCTTAGGGTTTCTATGTCATTGTTCGCCTTTATTCATGTATTCTACCCTAGTGTCAAGCTATCTTGCTACACTAGCTAGAATCACATGCAATAAAGGAACGTCTCACCCTAACATGCATTTCGACAATTTACACTAGATCGATACTATATACTTATGCACATATAGACATAGGGAGCAGCCCAGCTGCTTCGGGATGGACACCCCCCACCTTTTATAGCATTCCGATTGCTCGTCGCCACTTGCAATCGGCCGCCCGCGGCACTCTCGACCCGGTTCGCCTCTAACTCTTGCGCGACTCACC
This sequence comes from Aechmea fasciata, assembly GCA_025177825.1. Lineage (NCBI taxonomy): Eukaryota > Viridiplantae > Streptophyta > Magnoliopsida > Poales > Bromeliaceae > Aechmea > Aechmea fasciata. Next base: position 55,243 of record CM045944.1, on the reverse strand, counting down.
GAACGGCCTCAAACTCCGATCCGACACTTTGTGACGTTACTCCACGCCTTCACGAGGTCCCCGATCCGATCTCGTGAATTTAGGGCTCCTATCTCGCGCGCTGCGACAATCTGGTAAGAATACATTATTTTATTAATAACTTCGCACACGCTCATCGGATCATCGAACCGAGCGCGCCAACACGCTCACCATACCCTCAATTAGGTTTACATAGGGTTAGTTTAGATCAAACCCCGCTATTTTACAAAACCCCATTTTTGAACCCTAGTTTTGCAATTATAGCAAAACCACCATTGAATCCTTTGATTCATGTAATTAGCATCTAATTAACATGCTAGGGTCCCAAGCAAACTATTTCTAGAGATCAAAACCCATCATCTAGAAAGCTACCATTAAAGCCCTACAAGCTTACCTCAAAAGCTTGCCCTCCAATGGCCCAAAGAGGAAGAAGAGGAAGTAGAGCTTCTTCTTCAAGCTTTCTCCTCCACCACCACCTTCCTTGATGAGAGAGAGAGAGAAAATCTAGAGAGAAGGAGGAGCTTCTCTCTCTACTCATGTGTGTGTGTGTGTTGCTTAGAGGCCAAGTAATGGTTGTGGGAGGGAGATAAGGACCACAAGTCAACACTCCACCACTTAATTACAAGTTTGCCACTCAACAGGGCATTTTCGGGTCTCTGAGACCGGACATCCCCATGGAGACCGGTCTCCAAGTACTTAGCCAATTTTTCAGCACTTTCAGCACTTCGTCGTTTCTTCTCCGTTTCAACTCACTTTCGGCTCGTTTGACCTCCGATTCGTTTCAAATCGAACCGAGACTTTCCAAACATGTTTTCAAACATGTTTTCACCATCTTTTCATCCACGCTAATGCCGGACTTAGCTCACGGCCCAACATAGCTTTTCGGGTTTCGTTTCCACGCCTACGCGCACCGAAATGCCCGAATGCTCCCAAACCTCACCGAACTTCATCGGGACCATTCCAATGGCTTTCCAACCAAGTGTACACCGTAAATTCATGATTTTAGAAGTCTGGCACCTTACATTCTCCCCTCCTTAAAAGGAGTTTCGTCCCCGAAACTAACTCACTTCAATACATCAACTTAATCTAACCCATACCTCGCTCAATTCTCGAGAGGTTGGGAAGATGCACTCTCAACAACTCCTCGAGCTCCCACGTGACTTCACAATCATTGGGATTGCTCCACCGAACCTTCACATAGGGGATCTCACAACTCCCCAACTTGTGCACTTCTCGCGCAATAATCGACACCGGAACTACCTTATATGTCATGTCGTCTTGTAACTCGAGTGGCTCGTACACCAACGCGTGCTCGGGGTCATGAACGTAACTACGAAGGTTGGAGACGTGAAACACATTGCGAACGTCTGCTAGCTTCGGCGGCAACGCGAGCCGGTAGGCTACCGCCTCGACACGCTCCAAAACCTCGTACGGCCCAATATAGTGGGGACTCAGCTCCCCCGCACCCCGAACCGCTTCACGCCTCAACTCAGCTTATCGAGTAGTCTAGAGTTCCATTGCACTTTCGCACTTCAGAGTGGCCTTTTACTCATCAGAATTGTCCAAAGGCCCACTACGGAGGACGTGAGACCAGCTTTGCTCACATCAGTCCAACAAAACACGGAAAGTGCATTACCATTCCCGGGAGTCTCGGTGGTAGGGCAAGTCGATACTTGACGACTCTACACGCCCAACACCACTCGCAAATAGGCACTCCAAGGACAAACCGCTTTCCTCGAGACCGGAACTACCCGCTATCCTCGTGGTGTGGATCTAGCAAGAATGCGTCAACTAGTCGGACGACCCACCACCACTACACAATGCACACGAGTAGACCTTCTCAAATTACTCAAGCGTCCACAAAGTGGCGCTTCACCACTCTGGCTATCCAAGAGTCCGATACAACTCTTCCTTGCATTCACCCTCCGTTCAGGGAATACACTCCGATTCGATCACCGGCATTGCCTAGAAGCAATATCATTGGTGCATCGATCCATCGCGAGTGCTACTATCACAATCGGATCCTTGCTCTACTACGAGATGGCGCACTTCGGCAAATCTCAAATCTCCATTCCCTTGAGAGCACTATCCTCAAGCTCCAACTCACTTGAGAGCATCAACTCTAACTCTCTCACGTGGCTTTCATTGTCCAAGTGTCTCCTAGAGACCACTTTACTTTTTCCTTCAATTGCCACGACCAATACTCAATTGCTCTCACAACGAGCCTACACGAACGCTCCGTTCATAATCCAAGCCAAACTCATTAATAGAGTTACCGGTCGTACCGATCCTCTGTTTCCATAGGTGAGCCAAAGGCCACCAATTCTACGTAGGCCTACCGCTTAAACTGGTCTCAACGACGCCTAGCGTCTCTCGCTCGCCGACGTAGACCCAATCATCATTTTCTGGCGAAATTCTCATTTAGGAATTCGCACACACTCCAACCAGGAGTAAACAAGACCCCAAACCACTATAGATCCTCGGGTTGGGTCAGTACACACTCGGTGTATCCTCGATCTCACGATCCAACACGTGGCATTCACGTTCCCGGGTCTATGCTCGGACTACCGTCCTGACCAAAACTCTGCCCTACCCGTAGGTACTGTGCCGCCGTTCTCACAAATGATCGCGCCGCCTAATGGGCCTGTGCTCCACAACCCACAAATGGTCCAGTGCACGGGTCGTCCTCAAGCACTACCCGCCAACGTCGTCCTATACGACATGCTCTACAGAGCTACACACTCTATCGGCTCCTAAGCACCTAGTGCGAGCCACCAGCCCTACGAGTGATCCATGGCCCGCTTCACACTTAGCAATGCTAAAGTGCTACTGCCAACTCACTCTCCCGGCTGAATCGAAATCGCACTCGACGAGTACCTATACTCGGGCGCTCTAAGCCAGATCTTGGCTCTGGGCACTATTGCCTCCGCGCAACATGTACTAAGCACCTTTTCTAACCCCACATTGAGGTACCACTAGGCCTACAGGCCCAAACTCGGCGCTAACAAACTATTTCCATATCAGCGGTTCGAACTATGTCAAGCATTAGGCCACTCTGCCTATGCACGCTGACTACATGAACCTTACCCACCTACCTCAATTTGAGGTAGCACTAGGCCTCACATGCCCGTGCTCGACAACTAACCGATTACGTTCTCAACAGTGGTTCTACTTCCACTGTTCGTTCCATCGAACTACATCCGAAACACTCGGATTGCTCAGGCATCCCCAAGCATCACGGCTCAACTCTCGTAATCCACTACTCATTGCTTAAGAGTCGCCGCACCACCTCGTCTCTACCACGAGTCTCATCTCTCGTCCAAGAGTCACTACTAGCCACTTGCTAGTGCCACTTGGCTCTCTACCTGATCCAGCAGGTGCCACGCTTTCTCAATGCAAGCATGCCCGGGTGTCTCCACTTACCCGTCACTAGGTCCCTACTATAATGATGTATCAATAGTAGCAACAGACCATTTAATGAATGCATGCAACGTGTTAACTTACAATTATGCCAAAGCACACACTTGCCCTAGCGAAACCACACCTGCTAGGTCCTCACCAGCAGCCACAGGTTCTTCAACCTGGGTCGCATATCCAGAGCCACCTGGCTCTCACCGCGAACCCTTCGGTTGCTTGATCATCTCATCTCGCTCTCCAGACCGTGTCGAAGGCTGCACATCCATAAGTTGTCCCGGAGAGGAGAAGGTCGTCGCCAACGCCAAGGTCTAGTCACCTCAAACCACTCTGAAGTCTAAATAGCAAAACTCTAGATGTATGCCATCAGCAAGCTTGAGAGCTTAACTCCAAAAGCTCCTCTCCACTCGAGGAAGAAGATGAAGACCTTAGTCTTCCATGCCCTTCCTTCCACTAGGGCTACTTGCACTCTAACCCCTTCTTTTCCTTCTATCACCCAAGAGAGAGAAGGGGAAGTCTTTTTCCCTTTTGCTTAGGCTGCAAGAAACGAGGGGAAGAAAGAGAGTGATCAAATACAAATAACTCTCTTGGTGTCCATATTACCAAAATACCCCTCAACTTGAACCTTCTAGAACAGCCCAATTCTGGGCAAATTTCGTGTGCTGGGACCGGACATCCCTCACTGTCCGGTCTTCCAATGTCCGGACAGTGCACCATGTCCCGAACCCGAGAGCACACTTCCTGCGCAAAGTGCCTGGGTTCCGGACATCTCCATCAAGACCGGTCTCCAAGGTCCTTGCACCATTTTTTCTTGCCATGATCCTGGACATCCCTCTATGTCCTGGCCTCTAGGTCCGTGGCATCCTGGCTCCACATGTGGGGATCGGTCTCTGTGTGCATAATCCGCACTTGTCCGTATTATTCACCTGATCGACTTCGAGGTCCACGTCGATACACTTTCAACCTATTAGATGCTTTAGACCTCTTTAAAGCATTCCAAACTCGACTTTGATCTATTTGAATCATAGTCCAGCTTTACGTTTCGCAGTTTCGAGTCCTTACAACGAGGTTCCACTTCCTCACGTGCACAGCATTGGAAATGTTCGGCCGAAGTATCCACACAACAAATCGGCCACATCATCGCCATTCCGCATCACATTCGGGGTGCAACTCCCGGTACGGAAAAATTCCCATTCGTATTCCCTCAAGGCGTTGTCTCCTTGCCGTAGCTTTTAGAACCTCTCCTGAAGCTTTCTTTCCACACTACCGGGGAATTGGGTAGAGAATATCAATCCCCGAATCTCATCTCAAGTCACGGGAGGGATACGAGGCAATCAAATCCGCTTGACGCCTTCGACCACACCCTCGCCGATTGTTTAGACAACGTATGGCTAGGTGTACCTCGTCCTGCTACACCGTGCATCGACCCTCAAAGAGAGTCTCCATGGAGTCAATCCAACACTCCACGATACATGGATCCGTATCCTCTCGGCGCATGACAGCCTCCAGCTGCCGTTGCACGAAATTGGCTCGTTTCCTCGCCACTCCCACAAGAATGGCCAGCTACCCGCGAAGTTCCAAGTCTCCGCTCGCACGTCGAAACGCTCAGGGACATCACTTGTCCCCTCCCGCGCTGATCTAAACAAAGATCGCTTACGCGGTAACATCGTCCCTCGAACCGCGACAACACGACCAGTCTTGACCCTCTAGGTCAAGCACGCAACCACCAACACCGACTCAACTCAAATCGGGCGAAAGTCACACAAGAGCATTTATCCTCATCCCTCGGTTTCATATTGTCGATCGCCCAACATGAACACACTTGGTTGAGGATAAACCACATCTTGAGTCTACCTCTAACATCTATTTTAGAGGTTTCAATACATAACCCAATCGATTCAACTTCCGCCGCCGCAATAGGTTCACGTTCCACTCACGCACCTATTTCCTTAAGGTTAACCGTCCTAGGGTCTCCTAGGTCAATCCTAGACTCTCTCTTTACTTGCTCTTAGCTTGCTCTGATACCATTTAATCTGTCACGCCCCGCGACCGCTACCAATTCGGTCCGATCCGGGCACGTCAAACAGACGCCGGACGGACAGCACCTCCCCTGTCCGCCCAAGGCTCGACAACAAGTCATGTACAAGAATTTCCCAGGAAGAATTCAATATTCATACATGACAAGAAACGAAGCACCACTAGTGCTTACAAGTAAGAGCAAGATACCAGTATACTACACAAGTAAATAAAGAGAGGAACATCTAGCTATTACATCCACTTTCGACATTCACATAATGATTTACATTTTCCTTTCTCTTTTCATCTCTTAAATGAATACACATATATCTCTCATGATACAAGTATGGTTCACATGTACACGGGGGTACTCTGATGCATAAGGAAGCCGCTAGCTACTAGGGCGCTGTGCCCCCAACCTCGGTCCTCTGCCGGTCCACTCTCGCTAGCCCCTGTAATAGTGGTGGGGTGAGAACTAACTTCCTTAGTTCCAATCGGGCTCGGTCACCGACTCTACCGATCTCCCCACTAGGTCCATGCGGGCATAGGTATGCACAGATAGATATTTATATTGAAAGCTGTAAATCATGCTGCACATATTTCTACTATACTTAACAGTATACACTAGCATGCTCAATATAGTTAAAGAACTATCACACTAAGTACAGTATAAAGGAAACTGTCACTTAACTATGCTTAACAGCAAACATCTTCTTTCTTTTTGCTCAATCTCTTGGCTTACCCTCAAGGTTCGCCCGACTCACTCAATCTCCGGGTAAGAGGTACTGGTCACTTGTCTACCCGAGACCGTCTGCTGGACAGGTACGTTAGTCCATGGGCAAGTACGTTAGCCCCTCGTGTGACAACTCCGGAGTGCACGCTTGTGAGGAGCGACCTCCACAAGCTCTGAACAGACACGTGAGTATGATCCAATCCTCACTCTCGAGGATACCCTGTCAACTAGGAGTGCAATCTCTCAAAGCTATCCTCTCTAGCTCAATATGCACAGTGTACATCTACACACTAGTTCAACAGTTCTTGACAATGTTCATTGTTCTCAGTTTACTAGATGCCACTCGATCTAGATTGTCATTCATCCCTAGATTGTCATTCATCTCTAGGTTATCATTCATCTCTAGATTGTCATTCATATCTAGGTTGTCATTCATCTCTAGGTTGTCATTCATCTCTAGATGCCACTCGATCTATATTGTCATTCACATCATGTCATTCATACCTTAGGGTTTCTATGTCATTGTTCGCCTTTATTCATGTATTCTACCCTAGTGTCAAGCTATCTTGCTACACTAGCTAGAATCACATGCAATAAAGGAACGTCTCACCCTAACATGCATTTCGACAATTTACACTAGATCGATACTATATACTTATGCACATATAGACTACAATGCTACCGCCGGGATGGACACCCCCACCTTTTATAGCATTCCGATTGCTCGTCGCCACTTGCAATCGGCCGCCCGCGGCACTCTCGACCCGGTTCGCCTCTAACTCTTGCGCGACTCACCGAACGGCCTCAAACTCCGATCCGACACTTTGTGACGTTACTCCACGCCTTCACGAGGTCCCCGATCCGATCTCGTGAATTTAGGGCTCCTATCTCGCGCGCTGCGACAATCTGGTAAGAATACATTATTTTATTAATAACTTCGCACACGCTCATCGGATCATCGAACCGAGCGCGCCAACACGCTCACCATACCCTCAATTAGGTTTACATAGGGTTAGTTTAGATCAAACCCCTCTACTTTACAAAACCCCATTTTTGAACCCTAGTTTTGCAATTATAGCAAAACCACCATTGAATCCTTTGATTCATGTAATTAGCATCTAATTAACATGCTAGGGTCCCAAGCAAACTATTTCTAGAGATCAAAACCCATCATCTAGAAAGCTACCATTAAAGCCCTACAAGCTTACCTCAAAAGCTTGCCCTCCAATGGCCCAAAGAGGAAGAAGAGGAAGTAGAGCTTCTTCTTCAAGCTTTCTCCTCCACCACCACCTTCCTTGATGAGAGAGAGAGAAAATCTAGAGAGAAGGAGGAGCTTCTCTCTCTACTCATGTGTGTGTGTGTGTTGCTTAGAGGCCAAGTAATGGTTGTGGGAGGGAGATAAGGACCACAAGTCAACACTCCACCACTTAATTACAAGTTTGCCACTCAACAGGGCATTTTCGGGTCTCTGAGACCGGACATCCCCATGGAGACCGGTCTCCAAGTACTTAGCCAATTTTTCAGCACTTTCAGCACTTCGTCGTTTCTTCTCCGTTTCAACTCACTTTCGGCTCGTTTGACCTCCGATTCGTTTCAAATCGAACCGAGACTTTCCAAACATGTTTTCAAACATGTTTTCACCATCTTTTCATCCACGCTAATGCCGGACTTAGCTCACGGCCCAACATAGCTTTTCGGGTTTCGTTTCCACGCCTACGCGCACCGAAATGCCCGAATGCTCCCAAACCTCACCGAACTTCATCGGGACCATTCCAATGGCTTTCCAACCAAGTGTACACCGTAAATTCATGATTTTAGAAGTCTGGCACCTTACAAATAGACTACTCAGTTGCGCCCTAACAGTATTACTTTGGAAACAGTACTTTTTCTCATTCAATCGAACAAAGAGTAAAACCTAATTATATTGTTCTATTATGCCCCGAGAGTGTAAATTTGCAACGTATCGATGCCAAGGTTCACAAGAACCAAATCCGGTACCACATTACACAACCAAGTTGCGCCCTGACAGTATAACTTTGGAAACAGTACTTTTTCTCATTCAATCGAACAAAGAGTAAAACCTAATTATATTCTTCTATTAAGCCCCGAGAGTGTAAATTTGCAACGTATCGATGCCAACGGTTTCACAAGAACCAACCGAACACATTAGACTACTCGCTTGCGCCGACAAGATAACATTGGAAACAGTACTTTTTCTAATTCAATCGAACAAAGAGTAAAACCTAATTATGTTGTTCTATTATGCCCCGAGAGTGTAAATTTGCAACGTATCGATGCCAAGTTTCTCAAGAACCAAATCCGGAACAATAATAGACTACTCAGTTGCGCCCTAACAGTATTACTTTGGAAACAGTACTTTTTCTCATTCAATCGAACAAAGAGTAAATCCTAATTATATTGTTCTATTATGCCCCGAGAGTGTAAATTTGCAACGTATCGATGCCAAGGTTCTCAAAACCAAATCCGGAACCATAATAGACTACTCCATTGCGCCCTAACAGTATAACTTTGGAAACAGTACTTTTTCTCATTCAATCGAACAAAGAGTAAAACCTAATTATATTGTTCTATTATGCCCCGAGAGTGTAAATTTGCAACGTATCGATGCTAAGGTTCACATGAACCAAATCCGAACCATAATAGACTACTCGCTTGCGCCTAACAAGATTACTTTGGAAACAAGATTTTTCCTCATTCAATCGAACAAAGAGTAAAACCTAACTATATTGTTCTATTATGCCCCGAGAGTGTAAATTTGCAACGTATCGATGCCAAGGTTCACAAGAACCAAATCCGGAACCATAATAGACTACTCAGTTGCGCCCCAACAGTATAACTTTGGAAACAGTACTTTTTCTTATTCAATCGCACAAAGAGTAAAACCTAATTATATTGTTCTATTATGCCCCGAGAGTGTAAATTTGCAACGTATCGATGCCAAGGTTCACAAGAACCAAACCGAACCACATTAGACTACTCGCTTGCGCCTAACAAGATAACTTTGGAAACAAAGATTTTTCTCATTCAATCGAACAAAGAGTAAAACCTAATTATATTGTTCTATTATGCCCCGAGAGTGTAAATTTGCAACGTATCGATGCCATGGTTCACAAGAACCAAATCCGGAACCACTTTAGACTACTCAGTTGCGCCCTAACAGTATAACTTTGGAAACAGTACTTTTTCTCATTCAATCGAACAAAGAGTAAAACCTAATTATATTATTCTATTATGCCCCGAGAGTGTAAATTTGCAACGTATCGATGCCAAGGTTCTCAAGAACCAAATCCGAACCATAATAGACTACTCGACTACTTGCGCCTAACAAAGATTACTTTGGAAACAAGATTTTTCTCATTCAATCGAACAAAGAGTAAGACCTAATTACATTATTCTATTATGCCCCGAGAGTGTAAATTTGCAACGTATCGATGCCAAGGTTCTCAAGAAACCAAATCCGGAACCATAATAGACTACGCTGCGCCCGACAAAGATTAACTTTGGAAATGATTTTTCTCATTCAATAAAACAAAGAGTAAAACCTAATTATATTGTTCTATTATGCCCCGAGAGTGTAAATTTGCAACGTATCGGTTCACAAGAACCAAATCCGAACCACATTAGACTAACTCGCTTGCGCCCGACAAAGATAACTTTGGAAACAAGATTTTTCTCATTCAATCGAACATAGAGTAAAACCTAATTATATTCTTCTATTAAGCCCCGAGAGTGTAAATTTGCAACGTATCGATGATACGGTTCACAAGAACCAAATCCGAACCACATTACACAACCAAGTTGCGCCCGACAAGATAACATTTGGAAACAAAGATTTTTCTCATTCAATCGAACAAAGAGTAAAACCTAATTATGTTGTTCTATTATGCCCCGAGAGTGTAAATTTGCAACGTATCGATGCCAAGGTTCACAAGAACCAAATCCGGAACCACATTACACAACCAAGTTGCGCCCGACAAGATAACATTGGAAACAAGATTTTTCTCATTCAATCGAACAAAGAGTAAAACCTAATTATATTCTTCTATTAATCCCCGAGAGTGTAAATTTGCAACGTATCGATGCCAAGGTTCACAAGAACCAAATCCGAACCACATTAGACTACTCGCTTGCGCCTAACAAAGATAACATTGGAAACAAAGATTTTTCCCATTCAATCGAACAAAGAGTAAAACCTAATTATGTTGTTCTATTATGCCCCGAGAGTGTAAATTTGCAACGTATCGATGCCAAGTTTCTCAAGAACCAAATCCGGAACAATAATAGACTACTCAGTTGCGCCCTAACAGTATAACTTTGGAAACAAGATTTTTCTCATTCAATCGAACAAAGAGTAAAACCTAATTATATTGTTCTATTATGCCCCGAGAGTGTAAATTTGCAACGTATCGATGCCAAGTTTCACAAGAACCAAATCCGGAACCACATTAGACTACTCAGTTGCGCCCTCACAAGATAACATTAGAAACAAAGATTTTTTCTCATTCAATCGAACAAAGAGTAAAACCTAATTATATTCTTCTATTAAGCCCCGAGAGTGTAAATTTGCAACGTATCGATGACAAGGTTCACAAGAACCAAATCCGGAACAACATTAGACTACTCGCTGCGCCCTAACAAGATAACATTGGAAACAAGATTTTTTTCTCATTCAATCGAACAAAGAGTAAAACCTAATTATATTATTCTATTATGCCCCGAGAGTGTAAATTTGCAACGTATCGATGCCAAGGTTCTCAAGAAACCAAATCCGAAACATAATAGACTACTCACTGCGCCCTAACAAGATTACTTTGGAAACAAGATTTTTTTTCTCATTCAATCGAACAAAGAGTAAAACCTAATTATATTGTTCTATTATTCCCCGAGAGTGTAAATTTGCAACGTATCGATGCCAAGGTTCACAAGAACCAAATCCGGTACCACATTACACAACTCAGTTGCGCCCTGACAGTATAACTTTGGAAACAGTACTTTTTCTCATTCAATCAAACAAAGAGTAAAACCTAATTATATTATTCTATTAAGCCCCGAGAGTGTAAATTTGCAACGTATCGATGACATGGTTCACAAGAACCAACCGAACCACATTAGACTACTCGCTTGCGCCCGACATGATAACATTGGAAACAGTACTTTTTCCCATTCAATCGAACAAAGAGTAAAACCTAATTATGTTGTTCTATTATGCCCCGAGAGTGTAAATTTGCAACGTATCGATGCCAAGTTTCTCAAGAACCAAATCCGGAACAATAATAGACTACTCAGTTGCGCCCTAACAGTATAACTTTGGAAACAGTACTTTTTCTCATTCAATCGAACAAAGAGTAAAACCTAATTATATTGTTCTATTATGCCCCGAGAGTGTAAATTTGCAACGTATCGATGCCAAGGTTCACAAGAACCAAATCCGGAACCACTTTAGACTACTTGGTTGCGCCTTCACAGTATAACTTTGGAAACAGTAGTTTTTCTCATTCAATCGAACAAAGAGTAAAACCTAATTATATTGTTCTATTTTGCCCCGAGAGTGTAAATTTGCAACGTATCGATGCCAAGGTTCTCAAGAACCAATTCCGGAACCATAATAGACTACTCGCTGCGCCCTAACAAGATTACTTTGGAAACAAGATTTTTTTCTCATTCAATCGAACAAAGAGTAAAACCTAACTATATTGTTCTATTATGCCCCGAGAGTGTAAATTTGCAACGTATCGATGCCCAGGCTCTCAAGAACCAAATCCGCAACCATAATAGACTACTCGGTTGCGCCCTAACAGTATAACTTTGGAAACAAAGATTTTTCTCATTCAATCGAACAAAGAGTAAAACCTAATTATATAGGTCTATTATGCCCCGAGAGTGTTAATTTGTAACTTATCGACCTCAACGTTCACAAGAACCAAATCCGAACCAACAATAGACTACTCACTTGCCCCCTAACAGTATAACTTTGGAAACAGTACTTTTTCTCATTCAATCGAACAAAGAGTAAAACCTAATTATATTGTTCTATTATGCCCCGAGAGTGTAAATTTGCAACGTATCGATGCCAAGTTTCACAAGAACCAAATCCGAACCACATTAGACTACTCTTGCGCCTCACAAAGATAACTTTGGAAACAGTACTTTTTCTCATTCAATCGAACAAAGAGTAAAACCTAATTATATTCTTCTATTAAGCCCCGAGAGTGTAAATTTGCAACGTATCGATGCCAAGGTTCACAGGAACCAAATCCGGAACCACTTTAGACTACTCATTGCGCCCGACAAGATAACATTGGAAACAGTACTTTTTCTCATTCAATCGAACAAAGAGTAAAACCTAATTATATTATTCTATTATGCCCCGAGAGTGTAAATTTGCAACGTATCGATGCCAAGATTCTCAAGAACCAAATCCGAACCATAATAGACTACTCGCTTGCGCCTAACAAGATTACTTTGGAAACAAAGATTTTTCTCATTCAATCGAACAAATAGTAAAACCTAATTATATTATTCTATTATTCCCCGAGAGTGTAAATTTGCAACGTATCGATGCCAAGGTTCTCAAGAACCAAATCCGGAACCATAATAGACTACTCAGTTGCGCCCTAACAGTATAACTTTGGAAACAGTACTTTTTCTCCTTCAATCGAACAAAGAGTAAAACCTAATTATATTGTTCTATTATGCCCCGAGAGTGTAAATTTGCAACGTATCGATGCCAAGGTTCACAAGAACCAAATCCGTACCACATTACACAACTCACTGCGCCCGACAAAGATAACTTTGGAAACAAGATTTTTCTCATTCAATCGAACAAAGAGTAAAACCTAATTATATTCTTCTATTAAGCCCCGAGAGTGTAAATTTGCAACGTATCGATGATACGGTTCACAAGAACCAAATCCGAACCACATTAGACTACTCTTGCGCCCGACAAGATAACATTGGAAACAAGATTTTTCTCATTCAATCGAACAAAGAGTAAAACCTAATTATGTTGTTCTATTATGCCCCGAGAGTGTAAATTTGCAACGTATCGATGCCAAGTTTCTCAAGAACCAAATCCGGAACAATAATAGACTACTCAGTTGCGGCCTAACAGTATAACTTTGGAAACAGTACTTTTTCTCATTCAATCGAACAAAGAGTAAAACCTAATTATATTGTTCTATTATGCCCCGAGAGTGTAAATTTGCAACGTATCGATGCCAAGTTTCACAAGAACCAAATCCGGAACCACATTAGACTACTCAGTTGCGCCCTCACAGTATAACTTTGGAAACAGTACTTTTTCTCATTCAATCGAACAAAGAGTAAAACCTAATTATATTCTTCTATTAAGCCCCGAGAGTGTAAATTTGCAACGTATCGATGACAAGTTTCACAAGAACCAAATCCGGAACCACATTAGACTACTCAGTTGCGCCCTAACAGTATAACTTTGGAAACAGTACTTTTTCTCATTCAATCGAACAAAGAGTAAAACCTAATTATATTATTCTATCATGCCCCGAGAGTGTAAATTTGCAACGTATCGATGCCAAGGTTCTCAAGAACCAAATCCGGAACCACATTAGACTACTCAGTTGCGCCCTAACAGTATAACTTTGGAAACAGTACTTTTTCTCATTCAATCGAACAAAGAGTAAAACCTAATTATATTATTCTATTATTCCCCGAGAGTGTAAATTTGCAACGTATCGATGCCAAGGTTCTCAAGAACCAAATCCGGAACCATAATAGACTACTCAGTTGCGCCCTAACAGTATTACTTTGGAAACAGTACTTTTTCTCATTCAATCGAACAAAGAGTAAAACCTAATTATATTGTTCTATTATGCCTCGAGAGTGTAAATTTGCAACGTATCGATGCCAAGGTTCACAAGAACCAAATCCGGAACCACATTACACAACTCGCTTGCGCCCGACAAGATAACTTTGGAAACATTATTTTTCCTCATTCAATCAAACAAAGAGTAAAACCTAATTATATTCTTCTATTAAGCCCCGAGAGTGTAAATTTGCAACGTATCGATGACATGGTTCACAAGAACCAAATCCGGAACCACATTAGACTACTCAGTTGCGCCCTGACAGTATAACATTGGAAACAGTACTTTTTCTCATTCAATCGAATAAAGAGTAAAACCTAATTATGTTGTTCTATTATGCCCCGAGAGTATAAATTTGCAACGTATCGATGCCAAGTTTCTCAAGAACCAAATCCGGAACAATAATAGACTACTCAGTTGCGCCCTAACAGTATTACTTTGGAAACAGTACTTTTTCTCATTCAATCGAACAAAGAGTAAAACCTAATTATATTGTTCTATTATGCCCCGAGAGTGTAAATTTGCAACGTATCGATGCCAAGTTTCACAAGAACCAAATCCGGAACCACATTAGACTACTCGCTTGCGCCTCACAAGATAACTTTGGAAACAAAGATTTTTCTCATTCAATCGAACAAAGAGTAAAACCTAATTATATTCTTCTATTAAGCCCTGAGAGTGTAAATTTGCAACGTATCGATGACAAGGTTCACAAGAACCAAATCCGGAACCACATTAGACTACTGCGCCCGACAAGATAACATTGGAAATAAGATTTTTCTCATTCAATCGAACAAAGAGTAAAACCTAATTATATTATTCTATTATGCCCCGAGAGTGTAAATTTGCAACGTATCGATGCCAACGTTCACAAGAACCAAATGAACCATAATAGACTACTCTTGCGCCCTAACAAGATTACTTTGGAAACAAAGATTTTTCTCATTCAAGCGAACAAAGAGTAAATCCTAATTATATTATTCTATTATTCCCCGAGAGTGTAAATTTGCAACGTATCGATGCCAAGGTTCTCAAGAACCAAATCCGAACCATAATAGACTACTCGCTTGCGCCTAACAAGATTACTTTGGAAACAAGATTTTTCTCATTCAATCGAACAAAGAGTAAAACCTAATTATATTGTTCTATTATGCCCCGAGAGTGTAAATTTGCAACGTATCGATGCCAAGGTTCACAAGAACCAAATCCGGTACCACATTACACAACTCAGTTGCGCCCTGACAGTATAACTTTGGAAACAGTACTTTTTCTCATTCAATCAAACAAAGAGTAAAACCTAATTATATTATTCTATTAAGCCCCGAGAGTGTAAATTTGCAACGTATCGATGACATGGTTCACAAGAACCAAATCCGGAACCACATTAGACTACTCAGTTGCGCCCTGACAACATAACATTGGAAACAGTACTTTTTCTCATTCAATCGAACAAAGAGTAAAACCTAATTATGTTGTTCTATTATGCCCCGAGAGTGTAAATTTGCAACGTATCGATGCCAAGTTTCTCAAGAACCAAATCCGGAACAATAATAGACTACTCACTGCGCCTAACAAGATAACTTTGGAAACAGTACTTTTTCTCATTCAATCGAACAAAGAGTAAAACCTAATTATATTGTTCTATTATGCCCCGAGAGTGTAAATTTGCAACGTATCGATGCCAAGGTTCACTGGAACCAAATCCGGAACCACTTTAGACTACTTGGTTGCGCCCTCACAGTATAACATTGGAAACAGTAGTTTTTCTCATTCAATCGAACAAAGAGTAAAACCTAATTTTATTGTTCTATTATGCCCCGAGAGTGTAAATTTGCAACGTATCGATGCCAAGGTTCTCAAGAACCAAATCCGGAACCATAATAGACTACTCAGTTGCGCCCTAACAGTATTACTTTGGAAACAGTACTTTTTCTCATTCAATCGAACAAAGAGTAAAACCTAACTATATTGTTCTATTATGCCCCGAGAGTGTAAATTTGCAACGTATCGATGCCTGTGTTCTCAAGAACCAAATCCGAACCATAATAGACTACTTGCGCCCTAACAAAGTATTACTTTGGAAACAAGATTTTTCTCATTCAATCGAACAAAGAGTAAAACCTAATTATATTGTTCTATTATGCCCCGAGAGTGTAAATTTGCAACGTATCGATGCCAACGTTCACAAGAACCAAAACCGTACCAACAATAGACTACTCAGTTGCGCCCTAACAGTATAACTTTGTAAACAGTACTTTTTCTCATTCAATCGAACAAAGAGTAAAACCTAATTATATTGTTCTATTATGCCCCGAGAGTGTAAATTTGCAACGTATCGATGCCAAGTTTCACAAGAACCAAATCCGAACCACATTAGACTACTCGCTTGCGCTCACAAAGATAACTTTGGAAACAAGATTTTTCTCATTCAATCGAACAAAGAGTAAAACCTAATTATATTGTTCTATTATGCCCCGAGAGTGTAAATTTGCAACGTATCGATGCCAAGGTTCACAAGAACCAAATCCGGAACCACTTTAGACTACTCGCTGCGCCCGACAAGATAACATTGGAAACAAAGATTTTTCTCATTCAATCGAACAAAGAGTAAAACCTAATTATATTATTCTATTATGCCCCGAGAGTGTAAATTTGCAACGTATCGATGCCAAGGTTCTCAAGAACCAAATCCGGAACCATAATAGACTACTCGCTTGCGCCCTAACAAACATTACTTTGGAAACAAGATTTTTCTCATTCAATCGAACAAAGAGTAAAACCTAATTATATTATTCTATTATGCCCCGAGAGTGTAAATTTGCAACGTATCGATGCCAAGGTTCTCAAGAACCAAATCCAGAACCATAATAGACTACTCAGTTGCGCCCGAACAGTATTACTTTGGAAACAGTACTTTTTCTCCTTCAATCGAACAAAGAGTAAAACCTAATTATATTGTTCTATTATGCCCCGAGAGTGTAAATTTGCAACGTATCGATGCCAAGGTTCACAAGAACCAACCGCACCACATTACACAACTCGCTTGCGCCCGACAAAGATAACTTTGGAAACAAGATTTTTCTCATTCAATCGAACAAAGAGTAAAACCAAATTATATTGTTCTATTATGCCCCGAGAGTGTAAATTTGCAACGTATCGATGACATGGTTCACAAGAACCAAATCCGAACCACATTAGACTACTCTTGCGCCCGACAAGATAACATTGGAAACAGTACTTTTTCTCATTCAATCGAACAAAGAGTAAAACCTAATTATGTTGTTCTATTATGCCCCGAGAGTGTAAATTTGCAACGTATCGATGCCAAGTTTCTCAAGAACCAAATCCGGAACAATAATAGACTACTCAGTTGCGCCCTAACAGTATAACTTTGGAAACAGTACTTTTTCTCATTCAATCGAACAAAGAGTAAAACCTAATTATATTGTTCTATTATGCCCCGAGAGTGTAAATTTGCAACGTATCGATGCCAAGTTTCACAAGAACCAAATCCGGAACCACATTACACAGCTCAGTTGCGCCCTCACTGGATAACTTTGGAAACAGTACTTTTTCTCATTCAATCGAACAAAGAGTAAAACCTAATTATATTCTTCTATTAAGCCCCGAGAGTGTAAATTTGCAACGTATCGATGACAAGGTTCACAAGAACCAAATCCGGAACCACATTAGACTACTCGCTGCGCCCGACAAGATAACATTGGAAACAAAGATTTTTCTCATTCAATCGAACAAAGAGTAAAACCTAATTATATTATTCTATTATGCCCCGAGAGTGTAAATTTACAACGTATCGATGCCAAGGTTCTCAAGAAACAAAATCGGGAACCATAATACTACTTGCGCCCTAACAGGATTACTTTGGAAACAGTACTTTTTCTCATTCAATCGAACAAAGAGTAAAACCTAATTATATTATTCTATTATTCCCCGAGAGTGTAAATTTGCAACGTATCGATGCCAAGGTTCTCAAGAACCAAATCCGGAACCATAATAGACTACTCAGTTGCGCCCTAACAGTATTACTTTGGAAACAATACTTTTTCTCATTCAATCGAACAAAGAGTAAAACCTAATTATATTGTTCTATTATGCCTCGAGAGTGTAAATTTGCAACGTATCGATGCCAAGGTTCACAAGAACCAAATCCGAACCACATTACACAACTCGCTGCGCCCGACAAAGATAACTTTGGAAACAAGATTTTTCTCATTCAATCAAACAAAGAGTAAAACCTAATTATATTCTTCTATTAAGCCCCGAGAGTGTAAATTTGCACCGTATCGATGATACGGTTCACAAGAACCAAATCCGAACCACATTAGACTACTCACTACTGACAAGATAACATTGGAAACATTACTTTTTCTCATTCAATCGAACAAAGAGTAAAACCTAATTATGTTGTTCTATTATGCCCCGAGAGTATAAATTTGCAACGTATCGATGCCAAGTTTCTCAAGAACCAAATCCGGAACAATAATAGACTACTCAGTTGCGCCCTAACAGTATAACTTTGGAAACAGTACTTTTTCTCATTCAATCGAACAAAGAGTAAAACCTAATTATATTGTTCTATTATGCCCCGAGAGTGTAAATTTGCAACGTATCGATGCCAAGTTTCACAAGAACCAAATCCGAACCACATTAGACTACTCGCTTGCGCCTCACGTATAACTTTGGAAACAAGATTTTTCTCATTCAATCGAACAAAGAGTAAAACCTAATTATATTCTTCTATTAAGCCCCGAGAGTGTAAATTTGCAACGTATCGATGACAAGTGTTCAAGAACCAACCGGAACCACATTAGACTACTCAGTTGCGCCCTGACAGTATAACATTGGAAACAGTACTTTTTCTCATTCAATCGAACAAAGAGTAAAACCTAATTATATTATTCTATTATGCCCCGAGAGTGTAAATTTGCAACGTATCGATGCCAAGGTTCTCAAGAACCAAATCCGAACCATAATAGACTACTCACTTGCGCCTAACGCATTACTTTGGAAACAAGATTTTTCTCATTCAATCGAACAAAGAGTAAAACCTAATTATATTATTCTATTATTCCCCGAGAGTGTAAATTTGCAACGTATCGATGCCAAGGTTCTCAAGAACCAAATCCGGAACCATAATAGACTACTCGCTTGCGCCTAACGATTACTTTGGAAACAAGATTTTTCTCCTTCAATCGAACAAAGAGTAAAACCTAATTATATTGTTCTATTATGCCCCGAGAGTGTAAATTTGCAACGTATCGATGCCAAGGTTCACAAGAACCAAATCCGGTACCACATTACACAACTCAGTTGCGCCCTGACAGTATAACTTTGGAAACAGTACTTTTTCTCATTCAATCGAACAAAGAGTAAAACCTAATTATATTATTCTATTAAGCCCCGAGAGTGTAAATTTGCAACGTATCGATGACATGGTTCACAAGAACCAAATCCGGAACCACATTAGACTACTCAGTTGCGCCCTGACAGTATAACATTGGAAACAGTACTTTTTCTCATTCAATCGAACAAAGAGTAAAACCTAATTATGTTGTTCTATTATGCCCCGAGAGTGTAAATTTGCAACGTATCGATGCCAAGTTTCTCAAGAACCAAATCCGGAACAATAATAGACTACTCCTTGCGCCTAACAAGATAACTTTGGAAACAGTACTTTTTCTCATTCAATCGAACAAAGAGTAAAACCTAATTATATTGTTCTATTATGCCCCGAGAGTGTAAATTTGCAACGTATCGATGCCAAGTTTCACAAGAACCAAATCCGGAACCACATTAGACTACTCAGTTGCGCCCTCACAGTATAACTTTGGAAACAGTACTTTTTCTCATTCAATCGAACAAAGAGTAAAACCTAATTATATTCTTCTATTAAGCCCCGAGAGTGTAAATTTGCAACGTATCGATGACAAGGTTCACAAGAACCAAATCCGGAACCACATTAGACTACTCAGTTGCGCCCTGACAGTATAACATTGGAAACAGTACTTTTTCTCATTCAATCGAACAAAGAGTAAAACCTAATTATATTATTCTATTATGCCCCGAGAGTGTAAATTTGCAACGTATCGATGCCAAGGTTCTCAAGAACCAAATCCGGAACCACATTAAACAACTCAGTTGCGCCCTCACAATATAACTTTGGAAACAGTACTTTTTCTCATTCAATCGAACAAAGAGTAAAACCTAATTATATTATTCTATTAAGCCCCGAGAGTGTAAATTTGCAACGTATCGATGACATGGTTCACAAGAACCAAATCCGGAACCACATTAGACTACTCGCTTGCGCCCGACAAAGATAACATTGGAAACAGATTTTTGTCTCATTCAATCGAACAAAGAGTAAAACCTAATTATATTATTCTATTATGCCCCGAGAGTGTAAATTTGCAACGTATCGATGCCAAGGTTCTCAAGAACCAAATCCGGAACCATAATAGACTACTCAGTTGCGCCCTAACAGTATTACTTTGGAAACAGTACTTTTTCTCATTCAATCGAACAAAGAGTAAAACCTAATTATATTATTCTATTATTCCCCGAGAGTGTAAATTTGCAACGTATCGATGCCAAGGTTCTCAAGAACAAAATCCGAAACCATAATAGACTACTCGCTTGCGCCTAACAAGATTACTTTGGAAACAAGATTTTTCTCCTTCAATCGAACAAAGAGTAAAACCTAATTATATTGTTCTATTATGCCCGAGAGTGTAAATTTGCAACGTATCGATGCCAAGGTTCACAAGAACCAAATCCGCAACCACATTACACAACTCGCTTGCGCCCGACAAGATAACTTTGGAAACAAGATTTTTCTCATTCAATCAAACAAAGAGTAAAACCTAATTATATTATTCTATTAAGCCCCGAGAGTGTAAATTTGCAACGTATCGATGATACGGTTCACAAGAACCAAATCCGAACCACATTAGACTACTCGCTTGCGCCGACGATAACATTGGAAACAAGATTTTTCTCATTCAATCGAACAAAGAGTAAAACCTAATTATATTGTTCTATTATGCCCCGAGAGTGTAAATTTGCAACGTATCGATGCCAAGTTTCACAAGAACCAAATCCGAACCACAATAGACTACTCAACTGCGCCTAACAAAGATAACTTTGGAAACAAAGATTTTTCTCATTCAATCGAACAAAGAGTAAAACCTAATTATATTGTTCTATTATGCCCGAGAGTGTAAATTTGCAACGTATCGATGACAAGGTTCAAGAACCAACCGAACCACATTAGACTACTCTTGCGCCCCGACAAAGATAACATTGGAAACAAGATTTTTCTCATTCAATCGAACAAAGAGTAAAACCTAATTATATTATTCTATTATGCCCCGAGAGTGTAAATTTGCAACGTATCGATGCCAAGGTTCTCAAGAACCAAATCCGGAACCATAATAGACTACTCAGTTGCGCCCTAACAATATTACTTTGGAAACAAGATTTTTCTCATTCAATCGAACAAAGAGTAAAACCTAATTATATTATTCTATTATTCCCCGAGAGTGTAAATTTGCAACGTATCGATGCCAAGGTTCTCAAGAACCAAATCCGAACCATAATAGACTACTCGCTTGCGCCTAACAAGATTACTTTGGAAACAAGATTTTGCTCCTTCAATCGAACAAAGAGTAAAACCTAATTATATTGTTCTATTATGCCCCGAGAGTGTAAATTTGCAACGTATCGATGCCAAGGTTCACAAGAACCAAATCCGGTACCACATTACACAACTCAGTTGCGCCCTGACAGTATAACTTTGGAAACAGTACTTTTTCTCATTCAATCGAACAAAGAGTAAAACCTAATTATATTATTCTATTAAGCCCCGAGAGTGTAAATTTGCAACGTATCGATGACATGGTTCACAAGAACCAAATCCGGAACCACATTAGACTACTCTGCGCCCGACAAGATAACATTGGAAACAAGATTTTTCTCATTCAATCGAACAAAGAGTAAAACCTAATTATGTTGTTCTATTATGCCCCGAGAGTGTAAATTTGCAACGTATCGATGCCAAGTTTCTCAAGAACCAAATCCGGAACAATAATAGACTACTCAGTTGCGCCTAACAAGATAACTTTGGAAACAGTACTTTTTCTCATTCAATCGAACAAAGAGTAAAACCTAATTATATTGTTCTATTATGCCCCGAGAGTGTAAATTTGCAACGTATCGATGCCAAGGTTCACAAGAACCAAATCCGGAACCACATTAGACTACTTAGTTGCGCCCTAACAGTATAACATTGGAAACAGTACTTTTTCTCATTCAATCGAACAAAGAGTAAAACCTAATTATATTCTTCTATTATGCCCCGAGAGTGTAAATTTGCAACGTATCGATGACAAGGTTCACAAGAACCAAATCCGGAACCACATTAGACTACCTTGCGCCCGACAAGATAACTTTGGAAACAATACTTTTTCTCATTCAATCGAACAAAGAGTAAAACCTAATTATATTGTTCTATTATGCCCCGAGAGTGTAAATTTGCAACGTATCGATGCCAAGGTTCTCAAGAACCAAATCCGCACCACATTACACAACTCGCTTGCGCCCGACAAGATAACTTTCGAAACAGTACTTTTTCTCATTCAATCGAACAAAGAGTAAAACCTAATTATTTTCTTCTATTAAGCCTCGAGAGTGTAAATTTGCAACGTATCGTTTATATGGTCCACAAGAACCAACCGAACCACATTAGACTACTCGCTTGCGCCTCGACAAGATAACATTGGAAACAAAGATTTGTCTCATTCAATCGAACAAAGAGTAAAACCTAATTATATTATTCTATTATGCCCCGAGAGTGTAAATTTGCAACGTATCGATGCCAAGGTTCTCAAGAACCAAATCCGGAACCATAATAGACTACTCGCTTGCGCCTAACAAGTATTACTTTGGAAACAGTACTTTTTCTCATTCAATCGAACAAAGAGTAAAACCTAATTATATTATTCTATTATTCCCCGAGAGTGTAAATTTGCAACGTATCGATGCCAAGGTTCTCAAGAACCAAATCCGGAACCATAATAGACTACTCAGTTGCGCCCTAACAGTATTACTTTGGAAACAGAAATTTTTCTCCTTCAATCGAACAAAGAGTAAAACCTAATTATATTGTTCTATTATGCCCCGAGAGTGTAAATTTGCAACGTATCGATGCCAAGGTTCACAAGAACCAAATCCGTACCACATTACACAACTCCTTGCGCCGACAAGATAACTTTGGAAACAGTACTTTTTCTCATTCAATCGAACAAAGAGTAAAACCTAATTATATTATTCTATTAAGCCCCGAGAGTGTAAATTTGCAACGTATCGATGACATGGTTCACAAGAACCAAATCCGGAACCACAGTACACTACTCAGTTGCGCCCTAACAGTATAACTTTGGAAACAGTACTTTTTCTCATTCAATCGAACAAAGAGTAAAACCTAATTATGTTGTTCTATTATGCCCCGAGAGTGTAAATTTGCAACGTATCGATGCCAAGTTTCTCAAGAACCAAATCCGGAACAATAATAGACTACTCAGTTGCGCCCTAACAAAGATAACTTTGGAAACAAGATTTTTCTCATTCAATCGAACAAAGAGTAAACCCTAATTATATTGTCCTATTATGCCCGAGAGTGTAAATTTGCAACGTATCGATGCCAAGTTTCACAAGAACCAAATCCGAACCACATTAGACTACTCGCTTGCGCCTCACAAAGATAACTTTGGAAATGATTTTTCTCATTCAATCGAACAAAGAGTAAAACCTAATTATATTGTTCTATTATGCCCCGAGAGTGTAAATTTGCAACGTATCGATGACAAGGTTCACAAGAACCAAATCCGGAACCACATTAGACTACTCAGTTGCGCCCTGACAGTATAACATTGGAAACAGTACTTTTTCTCATTCAATCGAACAAAGAGTAAAACCTAATTATATTATTCTATTATGCCCCGAGAGTGTAAATTTGCAACGTATCGATGCCAAGGTTCTCAAGAACCAAATCACCACATTACACAACTCAGTTGCGCCCTGACAGTATAACTTTGGAAACAGTACTTTTTCTCATTCAATCGAACAAAGAGTAAAACCTAATTATATTCTTCTATTAAGCCCCGAGAGTGTAAATTTGCAACGTATCGATGACATGGTTCACAAGAACCAAATCCGGAACCACATTAGACTACTGCGACGTATAACATTGGAAACAAGATTTCTTTTCTCATTCAATCGAACAAAGAGTAAAACCTAATTATGTTGTTCTATTATGCCCGAGAGTGTAAATTTGCAACGTATCGATGCCAAGTTTCTCAAGAACCAAATCCGGAACAATAATAGACTACTCGCTTGCGCCTAACAAAGATAACTTTGAAACAAGATTTTTTCTCATTCAATCGAACAAAGAGTAAAACCTAATTATATTGTTCTATTATGCCCCGAGAGTGTAAATTTGCAACGTATCGATGCCAAGTTTCACAAGAACCAAATCCGAACCCACATTTGACTACTCGCTTGCGCCTCACAAAGATTACTTTGGAAACAAGATTTTTCTCATTCAATCGAACAAAGAGTAAAACCTAATTATATTGTTCTATTATGCCCCGAGAGTGTAAATTTGCAACGTATCGATGCCAAGGTTCACAAGAACCAAATCCGGCACCACATTAGACTACTCAGTTGCGCCCTAACAGTATAACATTGGAAACAGTACTTTTTCTCATTCAATCGAACAAAGAGTAAAACCTAATTATATTATTCTATTATGCCCCGAGAGTGTAAATTTGCAACGTATCGATGCCAAGGTTCTCAAGAACCAAATCCGGAACCATAATAGACTACTGCGCCTAACAACGTATTACTTTGGAAATGATTTTTCTCATTCAATCGAACAAAGAGTAAAACCTAATTATATTATTCTATTATTCCCCGAGAGTGTAAATTTGCAACGTATCGATGCCAAGGTTCACAGGAACCAAATCCGGAACCACTTTAGACTACTTGGTTGCGCCCTCACAGTATAACATTGGAAACAGTAGTTTTTCTCATTCAATCGAACAAAGAGTAAAACCTAATTTTATTGTTCTATTATGCCCCGAGAGTGTAAATTTGCAACGTATCGATGCCAAGGTTCTCAAGAACCAACCGAACCATAATAGACTACTCACTTGCGCCCTAACAGTATTACTTTGGAAACAGTACTTTTTCTCATTCAATCGAACAAAGAGTAAAACCTAACTATATTGTTCTATTATGCCCCGAGAGTGTAAATTTGCAACGTATCGATGCCAAGGTTCACAAGAACCAAATCCGGAACCACGATAGACTACTCAGTTGCGCCCTAACAGTATAACTTTGGAAACAGTACTTTTTCTCATTCAATCGAACAAAGAGTAAAACCTAATTATATTGTTCTATTATGCCCCGAGAGTGTAAATTTGCAACGTATCGATGCCAAGGTTCACAAGAACCAAATCCGGAACCACAATAGACTACTCAGTTGCGCCCTAACAGTATAACTTTGGAAACAGTACTTTTTCTCATTCAATCGAACAAAGAGTAAAACCTAATTATATTGTTCTATTATGCCCCGAGAGTGTAAATTTGCAACGTATCGATGCCAAGTTTCACAAGAACCAAATCCGGAACCACATTAGACTACTCATTGCGCCTCACAAGATAACTTTGGAAACAAGATTTTTTTCTCATTCAATCGAACAAAGAGTAAAACCTAATTATATTCTTCTATTAATTCCCGAGAGTGTAAATTTGCAACGTATCGATGACAAGGTTCACAAGAACCAAATCCGGAACCAAATTAGACTACTCATTGCGCCCGACAAGATAACATTGGAAATGATTTTTCTCATTCAATCGAACAAAGAGTAAAACCTAATTATATTGTTCTATTATGCCCCGAGAGTGTAAATTTGCAACGTATCGATGCCAAGGTTCTCAAGAACCAAATCCGGAACCACATTAGACTACTCAGTTGCGCCCTTACAGTATTACTTTGGAAACAGTACTTTTTCTCATTCAATCGAACAAAGAGTAAAACCTAATTATAATATTCTATTATGCCCCGAGAGTGTAAATTTGCAACGTATCGATGCCAAGGTTCTCAAGAACCAAATCCGGAACCATAATAGACTACTCAGTTGCGCCCTAACAGTATTACTTTGGAAACAGTACTTTTTCTCCTTCAATCGAACAAAGAGTAAAACCTAATTATATTGTTCTATTATGCCCCGAGAGTGTAAATTTGCAACGTATCGATGCCAAGGTTCACAAGAACCAAATCCGGTACCACATTACACAACTCTTGCGCCCGACAAGATAACTTTGGAAACAGTACTTTTTCTCATTCAATCGAACAAAGAGTAAAACCTAATTATATTCTTCTATTAAGCCCCGAGAGTGTAAATTTGCAACGTATCGATGACAAGTTTCACAAGAACCAAATCCGAAACCACAGTAGACTACTGCGGACAAGATAACATTGGAAACAGTACTTTTTCTCATTCAATCGAACAAAGAGTAAAACCTAATTATGTTGTTCTATTATGCCCCGAGAGTGTAAATTTGCAACGTATCGATGCCAAGTTTCTCAAGAACCAAATCCGGAACAATAATAGACTACTCGCTTGCGCCTAACAGTATAACTTTGGAAACAGTACTTTTTCTCATTCAATCGAACAAAGAGTAAAACCTAATTATATTGTTCTATTATGCCCCGAGAGTGTAAATTTGCAACGTATCGATGCCAAGTTTCACAAGAACCAAATCCGGAACCACATTAGACTACTCTTGCGCCTCACAAAGATAACTTTGGAAACAAGATTTTTCTCATTCAATCGAACAAAGAGTAAAACCTAATTATATTGTTCTATTATGCCCCGAGAGTGTAAATTTGCAACGTATCGATGCCAAGGTTCACAAGAACCAAATCCGGTACCACATTACACAACTCAGTTGCGCCCTGACAGTATAACTTTGGAAACAGTACTTTTTTTCATTCAATCGAACAAAGAGTAAAACCTAATTATATTATTCTATTATGCCCCGAGAGTGTAAATTTGCAACGTATCGATGCCAAGGTTCTCAAGAACCAAATCCGGAACCATAATAGACTACTCAGTTGCGCCCTAACAGTATTACTTTGGAAACAGTACTTTTTCTCATTCAATCGAACAAAGAGTAAAACCTAACTATATTGTTCTATTATGCCCCGAGAGTGTAAATTTGCAACGTATCGATGCCAAGGTTCTCAAGAACCAAATCCGGAACCATAATAGACTACTCAGTTGCGCCCTAAAAGTATTACTTTGGAAACAGTACTTTTTCTCATTCAATCGAACAAAGAGTAAAACCTAATTATATTGTTCTATTATGCCCCGAGAGTGTAAATTTGCAACGTATCGATGCCAAGGTTCACAAGAACCAAATCCGGAACCACAATAGACTACTCAGTTGCGCCCTAACAGTATAACTTTGGAAACAGTACTTTTTCTCATTCAATCGAACAAAGAGTAAAACCTAATTATATTGTTCTATTATGCCCCGAGAGTGTAAATTTGCAACGTATCGATGCCAAGGTTCACAAGAACCAAATCCGGTACCACATTACACAACTCATTTGCGCCCTGACAGTATAACTTTGGAAACAGTACTTTTTCTCATTCAATCGAACAAAGAGTAAAACCTAATTATATTCTTCTATTAAGCCCCGAGAGTGTAAATTTGCAACGTATCGATGACATGGTTCACAAGAACCAAATCCGGAACCACATTAGACTACTCAGTTGCGCCCTGACAGTATAACATTGGAAACAGTACTTTTTCTCATTCAATCGAACAAAGAGTAAAACCTAATTATGTTGTTCTATTATGCCCCGAGAGTGTAAATTTGCAACGTATCGATGCCAAGTTTCTCAAGAACCAAATCCGGAACAATAATAGACTACATATTGCGCCTAACAAAGATAACTTTGGAAACAGTACTTTTTCTCATTCAATCGAACAAAGAGTAAAACCTAATTATATTGTTCTATTATGCCCCGAGAGTGTAAATTTGCAACGTATCGATGCCAAGTTTCACAAGAACCAAATCCGGAACCACATTAGACTACTCGCTTGCGCCTCACAAAGATAACTTTGGAAACAAGATTTTTCTCATTCAATCGAACAAAGAGTAAAACCTAATTATATTCTTCTATTAAGCCCCGAGAGTGTAAATTTGCAACGTATCGATGACAAGGTTCACAAGAACCAAATCCGGAACCACATTAGACTACTCATTGCGCCTAACAAGATAACATTGGAAACAAAGATTTTTTCTCATTCAATCGAACAAATAGTAAAACCTAATTATATTATTCTATTATTCCCCGAGAGTGTAAATTTGCAACGTATCGATGCCAAGGTTCTCAAGAACCAAATCCGGAAAACCAAATCCGGAACCATAATAGACTACTCAGTTGCGCCCTAACAGTATTACTTTGGAAACAGTACTTTTTCTCATTCAATCGAACAAAGAGTAAAACCTAATTATATTATTCTATTATTCCCCGAGAGTGTAAATTTGCAACGTATTGATGCCAAGGTTCTCAAGAACCAAATCCGGAACCATAATAGATTACTCAGTTGCGCCCTAACAGTATTACTTTGGAAATGATTTTTCTCCTTCAATCGAACAAAGAGTAAAACCTAATTATATTGTTCTATTATGCCCCGAGAGTGTAAATTTGCAACGTATCGATGCCAAGGTTCACAAGAACCAAATCCGTACCACATTACACAACTCACTGCGCCCGACAAGATAACTTTGGAAACGATTTTTCTCATTCAATCGAACAAAGAGTAAAACCTAATTATATTCTTCTATTAAGCCCCGAGAGTGTAAATTTGCAACTTATCGATGACATGGTTCACAAGAACCAAATCCGGAACCACATTAGACTACTCAGTTGCGCCCTGACAGTATAACATTGGAAACAGTACTTTTTCTCATTCAATCGAACAAAGAGTAAAACCTAATTATGTTGTTCTATTATGCCCCGAGAGTGTAAATTTGCAACGTATCGATGCCAAGTTTCTCAAGAACCAAATCCGGAACAAAAATAGACTACTCAGTTGCGCCCTAACAGTATACCTTTGGAAACAGTACTTTTTCTCATTCAATCGAACAAAGAGTAAAACCTAATTATATTGTTCCATTATGCCCCGAGAGTGTAAATTTGCAACGTATCGATGCCAAGTTTCACAAGAAACAAATCCGAACCACATTAGACTACTCACCCGCCCTAACAACATAACTTTGGTAATGCATTTTTTTCTCATTCAATCAAACAAAGAGTAAAACGTAATTATATTGGTCTATTATGCCCCTAGAGTAAAAATTAGCAACGTATCGATGGCAACGTTCACTAGAACCAAAACCGAACCAACATTAGACTACTTAGTTGCGCCCTAACAGTATAACGTTGGAAACAGAACTTTTTCTCATTCAATCGAACAAAGAGTAAAACCTAACTATATTGTTCTATTATGCCCCGAGAGTGTAAATTTGCAACGTATCGATGCCAAGGTTCTCAAGAACCAAATCCGAACCATAATAGACTACTCTTGCGCCTAACAAAGATAACTTTGGAAACAGTACTTTTTCTCAATCAATCGAACAAAGAGTAAAACCTAATTATATTGTTCTATTATGCCCCGAGAGTGTAAATTTGCAACGTATCGATGCCAAGGTTCACAGGAACCAAATCCGGAACCACTTTAGACTACTCGGTTGCGCCTAACAAAGATAACTTTGTAAACAAGATTTTTCTCATTCAATCGAACAAAGAGTAAAACCTAATTATATTGTTCTATTATGCCCCGAGAGTGTAAATTTGCAACGTATCGATGCCAAGTTTCACAAGAACCAAATTCGGAACCACATTAGACTACTCAGTTGCGCCCTCACAGTATAACTTTGGAAACAGTACTTTTTCTCAATCAATCGAACAAAGAGTAAAACCTAATTATATTGTTCTATTATGCCCCGAGAGTGTAAATTTGCAACGTATCGATGCCAAGGTTCACAGGAACCAAATCCGGAACCACTTTAGACTACTTGGTTGCGCCCTCACAGTATAACATTGGAAACAGTAGTTTTTCTCATTCAATCGAACAAAGAGTAAAACCTAATTTTATTGTTCTATTATGCCCCGAGAGTGTAAATTTGCAACGTATCGATGCCAAGGTTCTCAAGAACCAAATCCGGAACCCTAATTGACTACTCGCTTGCGTCCTAACAGTATTACTTTGGAAACAGTACTTTTTCTCATTCAATCGAACAAAGAGTAAAACCTAATTATATTGTTCTATTATGCCCCGAGAGTGTAAATTTGCAACGTATCGATGCCAAGTTTCACAAGAACCAAATCCGGAACCACATTAGACTACTCAGTTGCGCCCTCACAGTATAACTTTGGAAACAGTACTTTTTCTCATTCAATCGAACAAAGAGTAAAACCTAATTATATTCTTCTATTAAGCCCCGAGAGTGTAAATTTGCAACGTATCGATGACAAGGTTCACAAGAACCAAATCCGGAACCACATTAGACTACTCAGTTGCGCCCGACAAGATAACATTGGAAATGATTTTTCTCATTCAATCGAACAAAGAGTAAAACCTAATTATATTATTCTATTATGCCCCGAGAGTGTAAATTTGCAACGTATCGATGCCAAGGTTCTCAAGAACCAAATCCAGAACCATAATAGACTACTCAGTTGCGCCCTAACAGTATTACTTTGGAAACAGTACTTTTTCTCATTCAATCGAACAAAGAGTAAAACCTAATTATATTGTTCTATTATGCCCCGAGAGTGTAAATTTGCAACGTATCGATGACAAGGTTCACAAGAACCAAATCCGGAACCACATTAGACTACTGAGTTGCGCCCTAACAGTATAACATTGGAAACAGTACTTTTTCTCATTCAATCGAACAAAGAGTAAAACCTAATTATATTATTCTATTATGCCCCGAGAGTGTAAATTTGCAACGTATCGATGCCAAGGTTCTCAAGAACCAAATCCGGAACCATAATAGACTACTCAGTTGCGCCCTAACAGTATTACTTTGGAAACAGTACTTTTTCTCATTCAATCGAACAAAGAGTAAAACCTAATTATATTATTCTATTATTCCCCGAGAGTGTAAATTTGCAACGTATCGATGCCAAGGTTCTCAAGAACCAAATCCGGAACCATAATAGACTACTCGCTTGCGCCCTAACAAACATTACTTTGGAAACAAGATTTTTCTCATTCAATCGAACAAAGAGTAAAACCTAATTATATTGTTCTATTATGCCCCGAGAGTGTAAATTTGCAACGTATCGATGCCAAGGTTCACAAGAACCAAATCCGTACCACATTACACAACTCGCGCGCCTGACAAGATAACTTTGGAAACAAAGATTTTTCTCATTCAATCGAACAAAGAGTAAAACCTAATTATATTCTTCTATTAAGCCCCGAGAGTGTAAATTTGCAACTTATCGATGACATGGTTCACAAGAACCAAATCCGGAACCACATTAGACTACTCAGTTGCGCCCGACAAGATAACATTGGAAACAAGATTTTTCTCATTCAATCGAACAAAGAGTAAAACCTAATTATGTTGTTCTATTATGCCCCGAGAGTGTAAATTTGCAACGTATCGATGCCAAGGTTCACAAGAACCAAATCCGAACAATAATAGACTACTCTTGCGCCTAACAAGATACCTTTGGAAACAAGATTTTTTTCTCATTCAATCGAACAAAGAGTAAAACCTAATTATATTATTCTATTATGCCCCGAGAGTGTAAATTTGCAACGTATCGATGCCAAGGTTCTCAAGAAACCAATTCCGGACCCATAATAGACTACTCTTGCGCCTAACAGTATAACTTTGGAAACAGTACTTTTTCTCATTCAATCGAACAAAGAGTAAAACCTAATTATATTGTTCTATTATGCCCCGAGAGTGTAAATTTGCAACGTATCGATGCCAAGGTTCACAAGAACCAAATCCCGAACCACAATAGACTACTCAGTTGCGCCCTAACAGTATAACTTTGGAAACAGTACTTTTTCTCATTCAATCGAACAAAGAGTAAAACCTAATTATATTGTTCTATTATGCCCCGAGAGTGTAAATTTGCAACGTATCGATGCCAAGTTTCACAAGAACCAAATTCGGAACCACATTAGACTACTCAGTTGCGCCCTCACAGTATAACTTTGGAAACAGTACTTTTTCTCAATCAATCGAACAAAGAGTAAAACCTAATTATATTGTTCTATTATGCCCCGAGAGTGTAAATTTGCAACGTATCGATGCCAAGGCTCATGGAACCAAATCCGAACCACTTTAGACTACTTGGTTGCGCCTCACAAGTATAACATTGGAAATAGTTTTTCTCATTCAATCGAACAAAGAGTAAAACCTAATTTTATTGTTCTATTATGCCCCGAGAGTGTAAATTTGCAACGTATCGATGCCAAGGTTCTCAAGAACCAAATCCGGAACCATAATAGACTACTCAGTTGCGCCCTAACAAAGATAACTTTGGAAACAGTACTTTTTCTCATTCAATCGAACAAAGAGTAAAACCTAATTATATTGTTCTATTATGCCCCGAGAGTGTAAATTTGCAACGTATCGATGCCAAGTTTCACAAGAACCAAATCCGGAACCACATTAGACTACTCAGTTGCGCCCTCACAGTATAACTTTGGAAACAGTACTTTTTCTCATTCAATCGAACAAAGAGTAAAACCTAATTATATTCTTCTATTAAGCCCCGAGAGTGTAAATTTGCAACGTATCGATGACAAGGTTCACAAGAACCAAATCCGGAACCACATTAGACTACTACTTGCGCCCGACAAGATAACATTGGAAACAGTACTTTTTCTCATTCAATCGAACAAAGAGTAAAACCTAATTATATTATTCTATTATGCCCCGAGAGTGTAAATTTGCAACGTATCGATGCCAAGGTTCTCAAGAACCAAATCCGGAACCATAATAGACTACTCAGTTGCGCCCTCACAGTATTACTTTGGAAACAGTACTTTTTCTCCTTCAATCGAACAAAGAGTAAAACCTAATTATATTGTTCTATTATGCCCCGAGAGTGTAAATTTGCAACGTATCGATGCCAAGGTTCACAAGAACCAAATCGTACATTACACAACTCGCTTGCGCCCGACAAGATAACTTTGGAAACAGTACTTTTTCTCATTCAATCGAACAAAGAGTAAAACCTAATTATATTCTTCTATTAAGCCCCGAGAGTGTAAATTTGCAACTTATCGATGACATGGTTCACAAGAACCAAATCCGGAACCACATTAGACTACTCAGTTGCGCCCTGACAGTATAACATTGGAAACAGTACTTTTTCTCATTCAATCGAACAAAGAGTAAAACCTAATTATATTGTTCTATTATGCCCCGAGAGTGTAAATTTGCAACGTATCGATGTCAAGTTTCTCAAGAACCAAATCCGGAACCATAATAGACTACTCAGTTGCGCCCTAACAGTATAACTTTGGAAACAGTACTTTTTCTCATTCAATCGAACAAAGAGTAAAACCTAATTATATTGTTCTATTATTCCCCGAGAGTGTAAATTTGCAACGTATCGATGCCAAGTTTCACAAGAACCAAATCCGGAACCACATTAGACTACTCAGCTCCGACCTAACAACATAACTTTGGTAACAGTACTTTTTCTCATTCAATCAAACAAAGAGTAAAACGTAATTATATTGGTCTATTATGCCCCTAGAGTAAAAATTAGCAACGTATCGATGGCAACGTTCACTAGAACCAAAACCGAACCAACATTAGACTACTTAGTTGCGCCCTAACAGTATAACGTTGGAAACAGTACTTTTTCTCATTCAATCGAACAAAGAGTAAAACCTAACTATATTGTTCTATTATGCCCCGAGAGTGTAAATTTGCAACGTATCGATGCCAAGGTTCTCAAGAACCAAATCCGGAACCATAATAGACTACTCAGTTGCGCCCTAACAGTATTACTTTGGAAACAGTACTTTTTCTCATTCAATCGAACAAAGAGTAAAACCTAATTATATTGTTCTATTATGCCCCGAGAGTGTAAATTTGCAACGTATCGATGCCAAGGTTCACAAGAACCAAATCCGAACCACAATAGACTACTCTTGCGCCTAACAAAGATAACTTTGGAAACAAGATTTTTCTCATTCAATCGAACAAAGAGTAAAACCTAATTATATTGTTCTATTATGCCCCGAGAGTGTAAATTTGCAACGTATCGATGCCAAGTTTCACAATAACCAAATTCGGAACCACATTAGACTACTCAGTTGCGCCCTCACAGTATAACTTTGGAAACAGTACTTTTTCTCAATCAATCGAACAAAGAGTAAAACCTAATTATATTGTTCTATTATGCCCCGAGAGTGTAAATTTGCAACGTATCGATGCCAAGGTTCACAGGAACCAAATCCGGAACCACTTTAGACTACTGGGTTGCGCCCTCACAGTATAACTTTGGAAACAGTAGTTTTTCTCATTCAATCGAACAAAGAGTAAAACCTAATTTTATTGTTCTATTATGCCCCGAGAGTGTAAATTTGCAACGTATCGATGCCAAGGTTCTCAAGAACCAAATCCGGAACCATAATAGACTACTCATTGCGCCTAACAAGATTACTTTGGAAACAAGATTTTTCTCATTCAATCGAACAAAGAGTAAAACCTAATTATATTGTTCTATTATGCCCCGAGAGTGTAAATTTGCAACGTATCGATGACAAGGTTCACAAGAACCAAATCCGGAACCACATTAGACTACTCAGTTGCGCCCTAACAGTATAACATTGGAAA
Source organism: Aechmea fasciata (assembly GCA_025177825.1). Taxonomy (NCBI): domain Eukaryota; kingdom Viridiplantae; phylum Streptophyta; class Magnoliopsida; order Poales; family Bromeliaceae; genus Aechmea; species Aechmea fasciata. The sequence goes on along the minus strand of CM045944.1, from coordinate 20,208 downwards.
CAGTACTTTTTCTCATTCAATCGAACAAAGAGTAAAACCTAATTATATTATTCTATTATGCCCCGAGAGTGTAAATTTGCAACGTATCGATGCCAAGGTTCTCAAGAACCAAATCCGGAACCACATTAGACTACTCAGTTGCGCCCTAACAGTATAACTTTGGAAACAGTACTTTTTCTCATTCAATCGAACAAAGAGTAAAACTAATTATATTGTTCTATTATGCCCCGAGAGTGTAAATTTGCAACGTATCGATGCCAAGGTTCTCAAGAACCAAATCCAGAACCACAATAGACTACTCAGTTGCGCCCTAACAGTATTACTTTGGAAACAGTACTTTTTCTCATTCAATCGAACAAAGAGTAAAACCTAATTATATTGTTCCATTATGCCCCGAGAGTGTAAATTTGCAACGTATCGATGCCAAGTTTCACAAGAAACAAATCCGGAACCACATTAGACTACTCAGCTCCGCCCTAACAACATAACTTTGGTAACAGTACTTTTTCTCATTCAATCAAACAAAGAGTAAAACGTAATTATATTGGTCTATTATGCCCCTAGAGTAAAAATTAGCAACGTATCGATGGCAACGTTCACTAGAACCAAAACCGAACCAACATTAGACTACTTAGTTGCGCCCTAACAGTATAACGTTGGAAACAGTACTTTTTCTCATTCAATCGAACAAAGAGTAAAACCTAACTATATTGTTCTATTATGCCCCGAGAGTGTAAATTTGCAACGTATCGATGCCAAGGTTCTCAAGAACCAACCGAACCATAATAGACTACTCATTGCGCCTAACAAGATTACTTTGGAAACAAAGATTTTTCTCATTCAATCGAACAAAGAGTAAAACCTAATTATATTGTTCTATTATGCCCCGAGAGTGTAAATTTGCAACGTATCGTTGCCAAGGTTCACAAGAACCAAATCCGGAACCACAATAGACTACTCAGTTGCGCCCTAACAGTATAACTTTGGAAACAGTACTTTTTCTCATTCAATCGAACAAAGAGTAAAACCTAATTATATTGTTCTATTATGCCCCGAGAGTGTAAATTTGCAACGTATCGATGCCAAGTTTCACAAGAACCAAATTCGGAACCAAATTAGACTACTCGCTTGCGCCTCACAAGATAACTTTGGAAACAGTACTTTTTCTCATTCAATCGAACAAAGAGTAAAACCTAATTATCTTGTTCTATTATGCCCCGAGAGTGTAAATTTGCAACGTATCGATGCCAAGGTTCACAGAACCAAATCCGAACCACTTTAGACTACTTGGTTGCGCCTCACGATAACATTGGAAATGAGTTTTTCTCATTCAATCGAACAAAGAGTAAAACCTAATTTTATTGTTCTATTATGCCCCGAGAGTGTAAATTTGCAACGTATCGATGCCAAGGTTCTCAAGAACCAAATCCGGAACCATAATAGACTACTCAGTTGCGCCTAACAAAGATTACTTTGGAAACAGTACTTTTTCTCATTCAATCGAACAAAGAGTAAAACCTAATTATATTGTTCTATTATGCCCCGAGAGTGTAAATTTGCAACGTATCGATGCCAAGTTTCACAAGAACCAAATCCGAACCACATTAGACTACTCGCTTGCGCCTCACAAGATAACTTTGGAAACAAGATTTTTCTCATTCAATCGAACAAAGAGTAAAACCTAATTATATTCTTCTATTAAGCCCCGAGAGTGTAAATTTGCAACGTATCGATGACAAGGTTCACAAGAACCAAATCCGGAACCACATTAGACTACTCTTGCGCCCGACAAGATAACATTGGAAACAAGATTTTTCTCATTCAATCGAACAAAGAGTAAAACCTAATTATATTGTTCTATTATGCCCCGAGAGTGTAAATTTGCAACGTATCGATGCCAAGGTTCTCAAGAACCAAATCCGAACCATAATAGACTACTCGCTTGCGCCTAATGTATTACTTTGGAAACAAGATTTTTTCTCATTCAATCGAACAAAGAGTAAAACCTAATTATATTGTTCTATTATGCCCCGAGTGTGTAAATTTGCAACGTATCGATGACAAGGTTCACAAGAACCAACCGAACCACATTAGACTACTACTTAACAAGATAACATTGGAAACAAGATTTTTCTCATTCAATCGAACAAAGAGTAAAACCTAATTATATTATTCTATTATGCCCCGAGAGTGTAAATTTGCAACGTATCGATGCCAAGGTTCTCAAGAACCAAATCCGAACCATAATAGACTACTCGCTTGCGCCCTAACAGTATTACTTTGGAAACAGTACTTTTTCTCATTCAATCGAACAAAGAGTAAAACCTAATTATATTATTCTATTATTCCCCGAGAGTGTAAATTTGCAACGTATCGATGCCAAGGTTCTCAAGAACCAAATCCGGAACCATAATAGACTACTCATTGCGCCTAACAAGATTACTTTGGAAACAAGATTTTTCTCCTTCAATCGAACAAAGAGTAAAACCTAATTATATTGTTCTATTATGCCCCGAGAGTGTAAATTTGCAACGTATCGATGCCAAGGTTCACAAGAACCAAATCCGTACCACATTACACAACTCGCTTGCGCCCGACAAAGATAACTTTGGAAACAGTACTTTTTCTCATTCAATCGAACAAAGAGTAAAACCTAATTATATTCTTCTATTAAGCCCCGAGAGTGTAAATTTGCAACTTATCGATGACATGGTTCACAAGAACCAAATCCGGAACCACATTAGACTACTCAGTTGCGCCCTAACAGTATAACTTTGGAAACAGTACTTTTTCTCATTCAATCGAACAAAGAGTAAAACCTAATTATGTTGTTCTATTATGCCCCGAGAGTGTAAATTTGCAACGTATCGATGCCAAGTTTCTCAAGAACCAAATCCGGAACAATAATAGACTACTCAGTTGCGCCTAACAAGATACCTTTGGAAACAGTCTTTTTCTCATTCAATCGAACAAAGAGGAAAACCTAATTATATTGTTCTATTATGCCCCGAGACTGTAAATTTGCAACGTATCGATGCCAAGGTTCTCAAGAACCAAATCCCGAACCATAATAGACTACTCGCTTGCGCCTAACAAACATTACTTTGGAAACAAGATTTTGCTCATTCAATCGAACAAAGAGTAAAACCTAATTATATTGTTCTATTATGCCCCGAGAGTGTAAATTTGCAACGTATCGATGCCAAGGTTCACAAGAACCAAATCCGGAACCACAATAGACTACTCAGTTGCGCCCTAACAGTATAACTTTGGAAACAGTACTTTTTCTCATTCAATCGAACAAAGAGTAAAACCTAATTATATTGTTCTATTATGCCCCGAGAGTGTAAATTTGCAACGTATCGATGCCAAGTTTCACAAGAACCAAATTCGGAACCACATTAGACTACTCAGTTGCGTCCTCACAAAGATAACTTTGGAAACAAGATTTCTTCTCAATCAATCGAACAAAGAGTAAAACCTAATTATATTGTTCTATTATGCCCCGAGAGTGTAAATTTGCAACGTATCGATGCCAAGGTTCACTGGAACCAAATCCGGAACCACTTTAGACTACTTGGTTGCGCCCTCACAGTATAACATTGGAAACAGTAGTTTTTCTCATTCAATCGAACAAAGAGTAAAACCTAATTTTATTGTTCTATTATGCCCCGAGAGTGTAAATTTGCAACGTATCGATGCCAAGGTTCTCAAGAACCAAATCCGAACCATAATAGACTACTCGCTTGCGCCTAACAAGATAACTTTGGAAACAAGATTTTTCTCATTCAATCGACCAAAGAGTAAAACCTAATTATATTGTTCTATTATGCCCCGAGAGTGTAAATTTGCAACGTATCGATGCCAAGTTTCACAAGAACCAAATCCGGAACCACATTAGACTACTCAGTTGCGCCCTCACAGTATAACTTTGGAAACAGTACTTTTTCTCATTCAATCGAACAAAGAGTAAAACCTAATTATATTCTTCTATTAAGCCCCGAGAGTGTAAATTTGCAACGTATCGATGACAAGGTTCACAAGAACCAAATCCGGAACCACATTAGACTACTCAGTTGCGCCCGACAAGATAACATTGGAAACAAGATTTTTCTCATTCAATCGAACAAAGAGTAAAACCTAATTATATTATTCTATTATGCCCCGAGAGTGTAAATTTGCAACGTATCGATGCCAAGGTTCTCAAGAAACCAAATCCGAAACATAATAGACTACTCGCTTGCGCCTCACAAGATTACTTTGGAAACAAGATTTTTCTCCTTCAATCGAACAAAGAGTAAAACCTAATTATATTGTTCTATTATGCCCCGAGAGTGTAAATTTGCAACGTATCGATGCCAAGGTTCACAAGAACCAAATCCAGTACCACATTACACAACTCAGTTGCGCCCTGACAGTATAACTTTGGAAACAGTACTTTTTCTCATTCAATCGAACAAAGAGTAAAACCTAATTATATTCTTCTATTAAGCCCCGAGAGTGTAAATTTGCAACGTATCGATGACAAGGTTCACAAGAACCAAATCCGGAACCACATTAGACTACTCACTGCGCCGACAAGATAACATTGGAAATAAAGATTTTTCTCATTCAATCGAACAAAGAGTAAAACCTAATTATGTTGTTCTATTATGCCCCGAGAGTGTAAATTTGCAACGTATCGATGCCAAGGTTCTCAAGAACCAAATAATAGACTACTCGCTTGCGCCCTAACAAAGATAACTTTGAAACAAAGACTTTTTCTCATTCAATCGAACAAAGAGTAAAACCTAATTATATTGTTCTATTATGCCCCGAGAGTGTAAATTTGCAACGTATCGATGCCAAGGTTCTTAAGAACCAAATCCGGAACCACAATAGACTACTCAGCTCCGACCTAACAACATAACTTTGGTAACAGTACTTTTTCTCATTCAATCAAACAAAGAGTAAAACGTAATTATATTGGTCTATTATGCCCCTAGAGTAAAAATTAGCAACGTATCGATGGCAACGTTCACTAGAACCAAAACCGAACCAACATTAGACTACTTAGTTGCGCCCTAACAGTATAACGTTGGAAACAGTACTTTTTCTCATTCAATCGAACAAAGAGTAAAACCTAACTATATTGTTCTATTATGCCCCGAGAGTGTAAATTTGCAACGTATCGATGCCAAGGTTTTCAAGAACCAACCGAACCATAATAGACTACTTTGCGCCTAACAAAGTATTACTTTGGAAACAGTACTTTTTCTCATTCAATCGAACAAAGAGTAAAACCTAATTATATTGTTCTATTATGCCCCGAGAGTGTAAATTTGCAACGTATCGATGCCAAGGTTCACAAGAACCAAATCCGAACCACAATAGACTACTCGCTTGCGCCTAACAAGATAACTTTGGAAACAAGATTTTTCTCATTCAATCGAACAAAGAGTAAAACCTAATTATATTGTTCTATTATTCCCCGAGAGTGTAAATTTGCAACGTATCGATGCCAAGTTTCACAATAACCAAATCCGGAACCACATTAGACTACTCAGTTGCGCCCTAACAAAATAACTTAGGAAACAGTAATTTTTCTCATTCAATCGAACAAAGAGGAAAACCTAGGTATAGTAATCTATTATACCCCAAGAGAGTAACTTTGCAACGTAACGATGACAAGGTTCACAGAACCAAATCCGAACCACTTTAGACTACCGGGTTGCGCTCACGTATAACTTTGGAAATGAGTTTTTCTCATTCAATCGAACAAAGAGTAAAACCTAATTTTATTGTTCTATTATGCCCCGAGAGTGTAAATTTGCAACGTATCGATGCCAAGGTTCTCAAGAACCAAATCCGGAACCATAATAGACTACTCAGTTGCGCCCTAACAGTATTACTTTGGAAACAGTACTTTTTCTCATTCAATCGAACAAAGAGTAAAACCTAATTATATTGTTCTATTATGCCCCGAGAGTGTAAATTTGCAACGTATCGATGACAAGGTTCACAAGAACCAAATCCGAACCACATTAGACTACTCTTGCGCCTAACAAGATAACATTGGAAACAAGATTTTTTTCTCATTCAATCGAACAAAGAGTAAAACCTAATTATATTATTCTATTATGCCCCGAGAGTGTAAATTTGCAACGTATCGATGCCAAGGTTCTCAAGAACCAAATCCGGAACCATAATAGACTACTCAGTTGCGCCCTAACAGTATTACTTTGGAAACAGTTCTTTTTCTCATTCAATCGAACAAACAGTAAAACCTAATTATATTATTCTATTATTCCCCGAGAGTGTAAATTTGCAACGTATTGATGCCAAGGTTCTCAACAACCAACCGAACCATAATAGACTACTCATTGCGCCTAACGTATTACTTTGGAAACAAGATTTTTCTCCTTCAATCGAACAAAGAGTAAAACCTAATTATATTGTTCTATTATGCCCCGAGAGTGTAAATTTGAAACGTATCGATGCCAAGGTTCACAAGAACCAACCGTACCACATTACACAACTCGCATTGCGCCCGACAAAGATAACTTTGGAAACAAGATTTTTCTCATTCAATCGAACAAAGAGTAAAACCTAATTATATTCTTCTATTAAGCCCCGAGAGTGTAAATTTGCAACTTATCGATGACATGGTTCACAAGAACCAAATGAACCACATTAGACTACTCCACTCGACAGTATAACATTGGAAACAGTACTTTTTCTCATTCAATCGAACAAAGAGTAAAACCTAATTATGTTGTTCTATTATGCCCCGAGAGTGTAAATTTGCAACGTATCGATGCCAAGTTTCTCAAGAACCAAATCCGGAACAATAATAGACTACTCGCTTGCGCCTAACAAAGATACCTTTGGAAACAAGATTTTTCTCATTCAATCGAACAAAGAGTAAAACCTAATTATATTGTTCTATTATGCCCCGAGAGTGTAAATTTGCAACGTATCGATGCCAAGTTTCACAAGAACCAAATCCGGAACCACATTAGACTACTCAGCTCCGCCCTAACAACATAACTTTGGTAACAGTACTTTTTCTCATTCAATCAAACAAAGAGTAAAACGTAATTATATTGGTCTATTATGCCCCTAGAGTAAAAATTAGCAACGTATCGATGGCAACGTTCACTAGAACCAAAACCGAACCAACATTAGACTACTTAGTTGCGCCCTAACAGTATAACGTTGGAAACAGTACTTTTTCTCATTCAATCGAACAAAGAGTAAAACCTAACTATATTGTTCTATTATGCCCCGAGAGTGTAAATTTGCAACGTATCGATGCCAAGGTTCTCAAGAACCAAATACGAACCATAATAGACTACTCGCTGATGCGCCTAACAAGATTACTTTGGAAACAAGATTTTTCTCATTCAATCGAACAAAGAGTAAAACCTAATTATATTGTTCTATTATGCCCCGAGAGTGTAAATTTGCAACGTATCCAAGGTTCACAAGAACCAAATCCGAACCACAATAGACTACTCAGTTGCGCCCTAAAAGAATAACTTTGAAAACAGAATTTTTTCTCATTCAATCGAACAAAGAGTAAAACCTAATTATATTGTTCTATTATGCCCCGAGAGTGTAAATTTGCAACGTATCGATGCCAAGTTTCACAAGAACCAAATTCGGAACCACATTAGACTACTCAGTTGCGCCCTCACAGTATAACTTTGGAAACAGTACTTTTTCTCATTCAATCGAACAAAGAGTAAAACCTAATTATATTGTTCTATTATGCCCCGAGAGTGTAAATTTGCAACGTATCGATGCCAAGGTTCACAAGAACCAAATCCGAACCACTTTAGACTACTTGGTTGCGCCTCACGATAACATTGGAAACAGTACTTTTTCTCATTCAATCGAACAAAGAGTAAAACCTAATTTTATTGTTCTATTATGCCCCGAGAGTGTAAATTTGCAACGTATCGATGCCAAGGTTCTCAAGAACCAAATCCGGAACCATAATAGACTACTCAGTTGGGCCCTAACAGTATTACTTTGGAAACAGTACTTTTTCTCATTCAATCGAACAAAGAGTAAAACCTAATTATATTGTTCTATTATGCCCCGAGAGTGTAAATTTGCAACGTATCGATGCCAAGTTTCACAAGAACCAAATCCGGAACCACATTAGACTACTCGCTTGCGCCTCACAAAGATAACTTTGGAAACAAGATTTTTCTCATTCAATCGAACAAAGAGTAAAACCTAATTATATTCTTCTATTAAGCCCCGAGAGTGTAAATTTGCAACGTATCGATGCCAAGGTTCACAAGAACCAAATCCGGAACCACATTAGACTACTCAATTGCGCCCGACAAGATAACATTGGAAACAGTACTTTTTCTCATTCAATCGAACAAAGAGTAAAACCTAATTATATTATTCTATTATGCCCCGAGAGTGTAAATTTGCAACGTATCGATGCCAAGGTTCTCAAGAACCAAATCCGGAACCATAATAGACTACTCAGTTGCGCCCTAACAGTATACCTTTGGAAACAGTACTTTTTCTCATTCAATCGAACAAAGAGTAAAACCTAATTATATTGTTCTATTATGCCCCGAGAGTGTAAATTTGCAACGTATCGATGCCAAGGTTCCCAAGAACCAAATCCGGAACCACAATAGACTACTCAGTTGCGCCCTAACAGTATAACTTTGGAAACAGTACTTTTTCTCATTCAATCGAACAAAGAGTAAAACCTAATTATATTATTCTATTATGCCCCGAGAGTGTAAATTTGCAACGTATCGATGCCAAGTTTCACAAGAACCAAATCCGGAACCACATTAGACTACTCAGTTGCGCCTCACAAAGATAACTTTGGAAACAAGATTTTTCTCAATCAATCGAACAAAGAGTAAAACCTAATTATATTGTTCTATTATGCCCCGAGAGTGTAAATTTGCAACGTATCGATGCCAAGGTTCACTGGAACAAAATCCGGAACCACTTTAGACTACTTGGTTGCGCCCTCACAGTATAACATTGGAAACAGTAGTTTTTCTCATTCAATCGAACAAAGAGTAAAACCTAATTTTATTGTTCTATTATGCCCCGAGAGTGTAAATTTGCAACGTATCGATGCCAAGGTTCTCAAGAACCAAATCCGGAACCATAATAGACTACTCAGTTGCGCCCTAACAGTATAACTTTGGAAACAGTACTTTTTCTCATTCAATCGAACAAAGAGTAAAACCTAATTATATTGTTCTATTATGCCCCGAGAGTGTAAATTTGCAACGTATCGATGCCAAGTTTCACAAGAACCAAATCCGGAACCACATTAGACAACTCGCCTCACCACAAGATAACTTTGGAAATGATTTTTCTCATTCAATCGAACAAAGAGTAAAACCTAATTATATTCTTCTATTAAGCCCCGAGAGTGTAAATTTGCAACGTATCGATGACAAGGTTCACAAGAACCAAATCCGGAACCACATTAGACTACTCAGTTGCGCCCTGACAGTATAACATTGGAAACAGTACTTTTTCTCATTCAATCGAACAAAGAGTAAAACCTAATTATATTATTCTATTATGCCCCGAGAGTGTAAATTTGCAACGTATCGATGCCAAGGTTCTCAAGAACCAAATCCGGAACCATAATAGACTACTCAGTTGCGCCCTAACAGTATTACTTTGGAAACAGTACTTTTTCTCCTTCAATCGAACAAAGAGTAAAACCTAATTATATTGTTCTATTATGCCCCGAGAGTGTAAATTTGCAACGTATCGATGCCAAGGTTCACAAGAACCAAATCCGGTACCACATTACACAACTCAGTTGCGCCCTGACAGTATAACTTTGGAAACAGTACTTTTTCTCATTCAATCGAACAAAGAGTAAAACCTAATTATATTCTTCTATTAAGCCCCGAGAGTGTAAATTTGCAACGTATCGATGACAAGGTTCACAAGAACCAAATCCGGAACCACATTAGACTACTCAGTTGCGCCCTAACAGTATAACTTTGGAAACAGTACTTTTTCTCATTCAATCGAACAAAGAGTAAAACCTAATTATATTGTTCTATTATTCCCCGAGAGTGTAAATTTGCAACGTATCGATGCCAAGTTTCACAAGAACCAAATCCGGAACCACATTAGACTACTCAGCTCCGACCTAACAACATAACATTGGTAACAGTACTTTTTCTCATTCAATCAAACAAAGAGTAAAACGTAATTATATTGGTCTATTATGCCCCTAGAGTAAAAATTAGCAACGTATCGATGGCAACGTTCACTAGAACCAAAACCGAACCAACATTAGACTACTTAGTTGCGCCCTAACAGTATAACGTTGGAAACAGTACTTTTTCTCATTCAATCGAACAAAGAGTAAAACCTAACTATATTGTTCTATTATGCCCCGAGAGTGTAAATTTGCAACGTATCGATGCCAAGGTTCTCAAGAACCAAATCCGGAACCATAATAGACTACTCAGTTGCGCCTAACAACAAGATTACTTTGGAAACAAGATTTTTCTCATTCAATCGAACAAAGAGTAAAACCTAATTATATTGTTCTATTATGCCCCGAGAGTGTAAATTTGCAACGTATCGATGCCAAGGTTCACAAGAACCAAATCCGAACCACAATAGACTACTCGCTTGCGCCCTAACAAGATAACTTTGGAAACAGTACTTTTTCTCATTCAATCGAACAAAGAGTAAAACCTAATTATATTGTTCTATTATGCCCCGAGAGTGTAAATTTGCAACGTATCGATGCCAAGTTTCACAAGAACCAAATTCGGAACCACATTAGACTACTCGCTTGCGCCTCACAAAGATAACTTTGGAAACAAGATTTTTTCTCATTCAATCGAACAAAGAGTAAAACCTAATTATATTGTTCTATTATGCCCCGAGAGTGTAAATTTGCAACGTATCGATGCCAAGGTTCACAAGAACCAAATCCGGAACCACATTAGACTACTTAGTTGCGCCTCACGATAACATTGGAAACAAGAGTTTTTCTCATTCAATCGAACAAAGAGTAAAACCTAATTTTATTGTTCTATTATGCCCCGAGAGTGTAAATTTGCAACGTATCGATGCCAAGGTTCTCAGGAACCAAATCCGGAACCATAATAGACTACTCATTGCGCCTAACAAAGATAACTTTGGAAACAGTACTTTTTCTCATTCAATCGAACAAAGAGTAAAACCTAATTATATTGTTCTATTATGCCCCGAGAGTGTAAATTTGCAACGTATCGATGCCAAGTTTCACAAGAACCAACCGAACCACATTAGACAACTCGCTTGCGCCTCACGTATAACTTTGGAAACAGTACTTTTTCTCATTCAATCGAACAAAGAGTAAAACCTAATTATATTCTTCTATTAAGCCCCGAGAGTGTAAATTTGCAACGTATCGATGACAAGGTTCACAAGAACCAAATCCGGAACCACATTAGACTACTCAGTTGCGCCCTGACAGTATAACATTGGAAACAGTACTTTTTCTCATTCAATCGAACAAAGAGTAAAACCTAATTATATTATTCTATTATGCCCCGAGAGTGTAAATTTGCAACGTATCGATGCCAAGGTTCTCAAGAACCAAATCCGAACCATAATAGACTACTCCTTGCGCCTAACAAAGATTACTTTGGAAACAAGATTTTTTTCTCCTTCAATCGAACAAAGAGTAAAACCTAATTATATTGTTCTATTATGCCCCGAGAGTGTAAATTTGCAACGTATCGATGCCAAGGTTCACAAGAACCAAATCCGGAACCACATTACACAACTCCTTGCGCCCGACAAGATAACTTTGGAAACAGTACTTTTTCTCATTCAATCGAACAAAGAGTAAAACCTAATTATATTGTTCTATTAAGCCCCGAGAGTGTAAATTTGCAACTTATCGATGACATGGGTCACAAGAACCAACCGAACCACATTAGACTACTCGCTGCGCCCTAACAAAGATAACTTTGGAAACAAGATTTTTCTCATTCAATCGAACAAAGAGTAAAACCTAATTATATTGTTCTATTATTCCCCGAGAGTGTAAATTTGCAACGTATCGATGCCAAGTTTCACAAGAACCAAATCCGGAACCACATTAGACTACTCAGCTCCGACCTAACAACATAACTTTGGTAACAGTACTTTTTCTCATTCAATCAAACAAAGAGTAAAACGTAATTATATTGGTCTATTATGCCCCTAGAGTAAAATTAGCAACGTATCGATGGCAACGTTCACTAGAACCAAAACCGAACCAACATTAGACTACTTAGTTGCGCCCTAACAGTATAACGTTGGAAACAGTACTTTTTCTCATTCAATCGAACAAAGAGTAAAACCTAACTATATTGTTCTATTATGCCCCGAGAGTGTAAATTTGCAACGTATCGATGCCAAGGTTCTCAAGAACCAACCGAACCATAATAGACTACTCGCTTGCGCCTAACAAAGATTACTTTGGAAACAAGATTTTTCTCATTCAATCGAACAAAGAGTAAAACCTAATTATATTGTTCTATTATGCCCCGAGAGTGTAAATTTGCAACGTATCGATGCCAAGGTTCACAAGAACCAAATCCGAACCACAATAGACTACTCGCTTGCGCCTAACAAGATAACTTTGGAAACAAGATTTTTCTCATTCAATCGAACAAAGAGTAAAACCTAATTATATTGTTCTATTATGCCCCGAGAGTGTAAATTTGCAACGTATCGATGCCAAGTTTCACAATAACCAAATTCGGAACCACATTAGACTACTCAGTTGCGCCCTCACAGTATAACTTTGGAAACAGTACTTTTTCTCAATCAATCGAACAAAGAGTAAAACCTAATTATATTGTTCTATTATGCCCCGAGAGTGTAAATTTGCAACGTATCGATGCCAAGGTTCACAGAACCAACCGAACCACTTTAGACTACCGGGTTGCGCCTCACGATAACTTTGGAAATGTAGTTTTTCTCATTCAATCGAACAAAGAGTAAAACCTAATTTTATTGTTCTATTATGCCCCGAGAGTGTAAATTTGCAACGTATCGATGCCAAGGTTCTCAAGAACCAAATCCGGAACCATAATAGACTACTAGGTTGCGCCCTAACAGTATTACTTTGGAAACAGTACTTTTTCTCATTCAATCAAACAAAGAGTAAAACCTAACTATATTGTTCTATTATGCCCCGAGAGTGTAAATTTGCAACGTATCGATGCCAAGGTTCTCAAGAACCAAATCCGGAACCATAATACTTGCGCCTAACAGTATAACTTTGGAAACAGTACTTTTTCTCATTCAATCGAACAAAGAGTAAAACCTAATTATATTGTTCTATTATGCCCCGAGAGTGTAAATTTGCAACGTATCGATGCCAAGGTTCATAAGAACCAACCGAACCACAATAGACTACTCGCTTGCGCCTAACAAAGATAACTTTGGAAACAGTACTTTTTCTCATTCAATCGAACAAAGAGTAAAACCTAATTATATTGTTCTATTATGCCCCGAGAGTGTAAATTTGCAACGTATCGATGCCAAGTTTCACAAGAACCAAATCCGAACCACATTAGACTACTCGCTTGCGCCTCACAAAGATAACTTTGGAAACAAGATTTTTCTCATTCAATCGAACCAAGAGTAAAACCTAATTATATTGTTCTATTATGCCCCGAGAGTGTAAATTTGCAACGTATCGATGCCAAGGTTCACAAGAACCAAATCCGGTACCACATTAGACTACTCAGTTGCGCCCTGACAGTATAACATTGGAAACAGTACTTTTTCTCATTCAATCGAACAAAGAGTAAAACCTAATTATATTATTCTATTATGCCCCGAGAGTGTAAATTTGCAACGTATCGATGCCAAGGTTCTCAAGAACCAAATCCGGAACCATAATAGACTACTCATTTGCGCCCTAACAGTATAACTTTGGAAACAGTACTTTTTCTCATTCAATCGAACAAAGAGTAAAACCTAATTATATTATTCTATTATTCCCCGAGAGTGTAAATTTGCAACGTATCGATGCCAAGGTTCTCAAGAACCAAATCCGGAACCATAATAGACTACTCAGTTGCGACCTAACATTATTACTTTGGAAACAGTACTTTTTCTCCTTCAATCGAACAAAGAGTAAAACCTAATTATATTGTTCTATTATGCCCCGAGAGTGTAAATTTGCAACGTATCGATGCCAAGGTTCACAAGAACCAAATCCGGTACCACATTACACAACTCGCCCGACAAGATAACTTTGGAAACAAGATTTTTCTCATTCAATCGAACAAAGAGTAAAACCTAATTATATTCTTCTATTAAGCCCCGAGAGTGTAAATTTGCAACTTATCGATGATACGGTTCACAAGAACCAAATCCGAACCACATTAGACTACTCGCGCCCGACAAGATAACATTGGAAACAAGATTTTTCTCATTCAATCGAACAAAGAGTAAAACCTAATTATGTTGTTCTATTATGCCCCGAGAGTGTAAATTTGCAACGTATCGATGCCAAGTTTCTCAAGAACCAACCGAACAATAATAGACTACTCGCTTGCGCCCTAACAAAGATAACATTGGAAACAGTACTTTTTCTCATTCAATCGAACAAAGAGTAAAACCTAATTATATTGTTCTATTATGCCCCGAGAGTGTAAATTTGCAACGTATCGATGCCAAGTTTCACAAGAACCAAATCCGGAACCACATTAGACAACTCTCCGCCCCTAACAACATAACTTTGGTAATGATTTTTCTCATTCAATCAAACAAAGAGTAAAACGTAATTATATTGGTCTATTATGCCCCTAGAGTAAAAATTAGCAACGTATCGATGGCAACGTTCACTAGAACCAAAACCGAACCAACATTAGACTACTTAGTTGCGCCCTAACAGTATAACGTTGGAAACAGTACTTTTTCTCATTCAATCGAACAAAGAGTAAAACCTAACTATATTGTTCTATTATGCCCCGAGAGTGTAAATTTGCAACGTATCGATGCCAAGGTTCTCAAGAACCAAATCCGGAACCATAATAGACTACTCAGTTGCGCCTAACAAAGATTACTTTGAAACAAGATTTTTCTCATTCAATCGAACAAAGAGTAAAACCTAATTATATTGTTCTATTATGCCCCGAGAGTGTAAATTTTCAACGTATCGATGCCAAGGTTCACAAGAACCAAATCCGGAACCACAATAGACTACTCGATTGCGCCTAACAAAGATAACTTTGGAAAGATTTTTCTCATTCAATCGAACAAAGAGTAAAACCTAATTATATTGTTCTATTATGCCCCGAGAGTGTAAATTTGCAACGTATCGATGCCAAGTTTCACAAGAACCAAATCCGGAACCACATTAGACTACCTGCGCCTCACGTATAACTTTGAAATGATTTTTCTCATTCAATCGAACAAAGAGTAAAACCTAATTATATTCTTCTATTAAGCCCCGAGAGTGTAAATTTGCAACGTATCGATGACAAGGTTCACAAGAACCAAATCCGAACTACATTAGACTACTCTTGCGCCCGACAAGATAACATTGGAAATGATTTTTTTCTCATTCAATCGAACAAAGAGTAAAACCTAATTATATTATTCTATTATGCCCCGAGAGTGTAAATTTGCAACGTATCGATGCCAAGGTTCTCAAGAACCAAATCCGGAACCATAATAGTCTACTCCTTGCGCCTAACAAGATTACTTTGGAAACAGTACTTTTTCTCCTTCAATCGAACAAAGAGTAAAACCTAATTATATTGTTCTATTATGCCCCGAGAGTGTAAATTTGCAACGTATCGATGCCAAGGTTCACAAGAACCAAATCCGTACCACATTACACAACTCGCTTGCGCCCGACAAAGATAACTTTGGAAATGATTTTTCTCATTCAATCGAACAAAGAGTAAACCTAATTATATTCTTCTATTAAGCCCCGAGAGTGTAAATTTGCAACTTATCGATGACACGGTTCACAAGAACAAAATCCCGAACCACATTAGACTACTCAGTTGCGCCCTGACAGTATAACATTGGAAACAGTACTTTTTCTCATTCAATCGAACAAAGAGTAAAACCTAATTATGTTGTTCTATTATGCCCCGAGAGTGTAAATTTGCAACGTATCGATGCCAAGTTTCTCAAGAACCAAATCCGGAACAATAATAGACTACTCGCTTGCCCCTAACAAGATAACTTTGGAAACAAGATTTTTCTCATTCAATCGAACAAAGAGTAAAATCTACTTATTTTGTTCTATTATTCCCCGAGAGTGTAAATTTGCAACGTATCGATGCCAACGTTCACAAGAACCAAATCCGAACCACATTAGACTACCTCCGCCCTAACAACATAACTTTGGTAACAAAGATTTTTTTTCTCATTCAATCAAACAAAGAGTAAAACGTAATTATATTGTTCTATTATGCCCCTAGAGTAAAAATTAGCAACGTATCGATGGCAACGTTCACTAGAACCAAAACCGAACCAACATTAGACTACTTAGTTGCGCCCTAACAGTATAACGTTGGAAACAGTACTTTTTCTCATTCAATCGAACAAAGAGTAAAACCTAACTATATTGTTCTATTATGCCCCGAGATTGTAAATTTGCAACGTATCGATGCCAAGGTTCACAAGAACCAAATCCGGAACCACAATAAACTACTCGCTTGCGCCCTAACAAAGATTACTTTGGAAAGATTTTTCTCATTCAATCGAACAAAGAGTAAAACCTAATTATATTGTTCTATTATGCCCCGAGAGTGTAAATTTGCAACGTATCGATGCCAAGGTTCACAAGAACCAAATCCGGAACCACATTAGACTACTCAGTTGCGCCCTAACAGTATAACTTTGGAAACAGTACTTTTTCTCATTCAATCGAACAAAGAGTAAAACCTAATTATATTGTTCTATTATGCCCCGAGAGTGTAAATTTGCAACGTATCGATGCCAAGTTTCACAATAACCAAATTCGGAACCACATTAGACTACTCAGTTGCGCCCTCACAGTATAACTTTGGAAACAGTACTTTTTCTCAATCAATCGAACAAAGAGTAAAACCTAATTATATTGTTCTATTATGCCCCGAGAGTGTAAATTTGCAACGTATCGATGCCAAGGTTCACAAGAACCAAATACGGAACCACTTTAGACTACTCGGGTTGCGCTCACGTATAACTTTGGAAATATTTTTTCTCATTCAATCGAACAAAGAGTAAAACCTAATTTTATTGTTCTATTATGCCCCGAGAGTGTAAATTTGCAACGTATCGATGCCAAGGTTCTCAAGAACCAAATCCGGAACCATAATAGACTACTCAGTTGCGCCCTAACAGTATTACTTTGGAAACAGTACTTTTTCTCATTCAATCGAACAAAGAGTAAAACCTAACTATATTGTTCTATTATGCCCCGAGAGTGTAAATTTGCAACGTATCGATGCCTGTGTTCTCAAGAACCAAATCCTAACCATAATAGACTACTCAAACTTGCGCCTAACAAAGATTACTTTGGAAACAAGATTTTTCTCATTCAATCGGACCAGGAGTAAAACCTAATTATATTGTTCTATTATGCCCCGAGAGTGTAAATTTGCAACGTATCGATGCCAAGGTTCACAGGAACCAACCGAACCACAATAGACTACTCATTGCGCCTAACAAAGATAACTTTGGAAACAAAGATTTTTCTCATTCAATCGAACAAAGAGTAAAACCTAATTATATTGTTCTATTATGCCCCGAGAGTGTAAATTTGCAACGTATCGATGCCAAGTTTCTCAAGAACCAAATCCGGAACAATAATAGACTACTCAGTTGCGCCTAACAAAGATAACTTTGGAAACAAGATTTTTCTCATTCAATCGAACAAAGAGTAAAACCTAATTATATTGTTCTATTATTCCCCGAGAGTGTAAATTTGCAACGTATCGATGCCAAGTTTCACAAGAACCAAATCCGGAACCACATTAGACTACTCAGCTCCGCCCTAACAACATAACTTTGGTAACAGTACTTTTTCTCATTCAATCAAACAAAGAGTAAAACGTAATTATATTGGTCTATTATGCCCCTAGAGTAAAAATTAGCAACGTATCGATGGCAACGTTCACTAGAACCAAAACCGAACCAACATTAGACTACTTAGTTGCGCCCTAACAGTATAACGTTGGAAACAGTACTTTTTCTCATTCAATCGAACAAAGAGTAAAACCTAACTATATTGTTCTATTATGCCCCGAGAGTGTAAATTTGCAACGTATCGATGCCAAGGTTCACAAGAAGCAACCGAACCATAATAGACTACTCACTTGCGCCTAACAAAGATTACTTTGGAAACAAGATTTTTCTCATTCAATCGAACAAAGAGTAAAACCTAATTATATTGTTCTATTATGCCCCGAGAGTGTAAATTTGCAACGTATCGATGCCAAGGTTCACAAGAACCAAATCCAGAACCACAACAGACTACTCGCTTGCGCCTAACAAGATAACTTTGGAAACAAGATTTTTCTCATTCAATCGAACAAAGAGTAAAACCTAATTATATTGTTCTATTATGCCCCGAGAGTGTAAATTTGCAACGTATCGATGCCAAGTTTCACAAGAACCAAATTCGGAACCACATTAGACTACTCGCTTGCGCCTCACGATAACTTTGGAAACAAGATTTTTCTCAATCAATCGAACAAAGAGTAAAACCTAATTATATTGTTCTATTATGCCCCGAGAGTGTAAATTTGCAACGTATCGATGCCAAGGTTCACAAGAACCAAATCCGGAACCACTTTAGACTACTTGGTTGCGCCCTCACAAGATAACTTTGGAAACAGTACTTTTTCTCATTCAATCGAACAAAGAGTAAAACCTAATTTTATTGTTCTATTATTCCCCGAGAGTGTAAATTTGCAACGTATCGATGCCAAGGTTCTCAAGAACCAAATCCGGAACCACATTAGACTACTTAGTTGCGCCCTAACAGTATAACGTTGGAAACAGTACTTTTTCTCATTCAATCGAACAAAGAGTAAAACCTAACTATATTGTTCTATTATGCCCCGAGAGTGTAAATTTGCAACGTATCGATGCCAAGGTTCTCAAGAACCAAATCCGGAACCATAATAGACTACTCGCTGCGCCTAACAAAGCATTACTTTGGAAACAAGATTTTTCTCATTCAATCGAACAAAGAGTAAAACCTAATTATATTGTTCTATTATGCCCCGAGAGTGTAAATTTGCAACGTATCGATGCCAAGTTTCACAAGAACCAAATTCGGAACCACATTAGACTACTCAGTTGCGCCCTCACAGTATAACTTTGGAAACAGTAATTTTTCTCAATCAATCGAACAAAGAGTAAAACCTAATTATATTGTTCTATTATGCCCCGAGAGTGTAAATTTGCAACGTATCGATGCCAAGGTTCACAAGAACCAAATCCGAACCACTTTAGACTACCTCACAAAGATAACTTTGGAAATGAGTTTTTCTCATTATATCGAACAAAGAGTAAAACCTAATTTTATTGTTCTATTATGCCCCGAGAGTGTAAATTTGCAACGTATCGATGCCAAGGTTCTCAAGAACCAAATCCGGAACCACATTAGACTACTCAGTTGCGCCCTAACAGTATTACTTTGGAAACAGTACTTTTTCTCATTCAATCGAACAAAGAGTAAAACCTAACTATATTGTTCTATTATGCCCCGAGAGTGTAAATTTGCAACGTATCGATGCCAAGGTTCTCAAGAACCAAATACGTAACCATAATAGACTACTCTGCGCCTAACAAATATTACTTTGGAAACAGTACTTTTTCTCATTCAATCGAACAAAGAGTAAAACCTAATTATATTGTTCTATTATGCCCCGAGAGTGTAAATTTGCAACGTATCGATGCCAAGGTTCACAAGAACCAAATCGGGAAACACATTAGACTACTCATTGCGCCTAACAAAGATAACTTTGGAAACAAGATTTTTCTCATTCAATCGAACAAAGAGTAAAACCTAATTATATTGTTCTATTATGCCCCGAGAGTGTAAATTTGCAACGTATCGATGCCAAGTTTCACAAGAACCAAATCCGGAACCACATTAGACTACTCAGTTGCGCCCTCACAGTATAACTTTGGAAACAGTACGTTTTCTTATTCAATCGAACAAAGAGTAAACCTAATTATATTCTTCAT